>ML677326.1:64082106-64306554 GCA_007922305.1 Dermatemys mawii
GAATCCAATCAGTTTAGGATTGCTGAAAGCAAAGAGTCTCATGTATCCCTACCCTACCTGTCATCTTTCATTCAGTACTGTGTAGGCATTCATCAAGGCCTGCAGTCTGGGGGTTTACCCTCTGGAACTCCCTAGCTTCCTTGGCCCTATTCTCCAGCACCACTCTGCTTCAGGTACCTTGCTCTCAGGCAGCCAGGTCCTTCTCCTGGACTCCAGCCCTCTTATAAGGGCCAGCTGGGCCCTGACTGAGCTGGCCACAACTGTGGCTGTTTCCCCATCAGCCTACTCTTTCACAGCCACAACCCTCTCCAGGGCTGCTTTTAACTCTTGTTTTCCAGGAGCGGGCCAATCGCTCCACTAATGCCCACACAAGAAAAAGTTGTTAGGCTCTGTTCTCAGCACATCAGTGACTGATCTTGCTGATCAAGATGGTCTCATTGTTTTTGAATTCCCTTGTCCACCTCTCTCTTTTAGGATTGTAGAGTCTTGCTGTTCTGGGTCTGTACAGTTCTTGCAACGTGGGCTCGAGGAATAAGGCTCCTACCTGCTATAGTAATGCAGTTAAATAATAAAATGCCTGATACTGAAAGAAAGCATGCTTGTACAACCTGACCCAAGTTGTGGAAAAAAATGTTCCCATAGGATTAATTTGAAAAAACTTTAGCTATTATATAATGTGTAGTAGTGAGAATAGGAACATTCCTGCTCAAACACTTTTTTCCCCTTAACTTGATGTATATTTTGGCATAGCCATTTGACTCATCTTTTTTTCCAAATTGAGTTTATTTCTCAGGAGTCTAGTGAAGAAAGACACAAGGAGGCAAGAACTCAATATTTAACAAGCTGGTAAGGGAGACATATCACACTGATGAATATTTGTGCGTGGGGGGAATTTAAGTTTGTCTGTTTCAAGGAAGCTTAACTAGATACAATGCTACCACCATTGATTGTGTGCCAGATACTGATCTATATCTATGAATAATTATATTTGAGGAAATTTAAAATCATTTATGAAAATCAATCTTCAAGGAGTCAATTACAGACATGCATTGAGACTCAGCTGAATTGTAGTACTATGGCCAACTTTGATAAGGTCTGTTGCAGATTGAGAAAAAAATAAAACACAAATTTTATTATAATACTGTCACACCAACTGCAGTACAGTTAAGCTTTTGTACAGTTAACCCCACTTTCCAGCTGGATTAGACTAACTCAGCCATGAAAGTAAAATGCTTCAGCATGAAAGTATTTGAAAGCAAGTAAAAACTTTTTCAGCTATTTTATGTCTGTGCGTATAGAAAGAAGAGGCTCCCTTTTTGGGAATTTCTGGTAAAAAAATTAACACTGATTAGTTCATAATTTTATCTACTTAGGTTTTTTAAATGGTCAAGCTGAGAGGTGAAAGTTTTAATATAAGTAAGTGACTAACAGTGATTAGTTTCAGCAACTAACACCTATTTTCTAACATCCTTAGAGTAAAACTTCAGTGTTTCTGGTTGCTCACTGAATAATTGATCATGCTAAACCAAATTAGCCATGCCTTACACCAGATGAAAACGCCTGAGCTGCAAGTCTCAGAAGTGACTGATTTTTCAAATTGAAAAAAATTATATCCATTACATAGCTAGGTACATCACAGGCTGAGTTCCATAGGCCTCCCATGGACTGATTTATAGTTTTACAAGAATGACACAGCCAGCTCAGATTGGAAGCTTCTCTCCTCTCAATCCCCCAAGGCTAGTACCTTTTTCAAAACCCTCCCCAACCCTAATTAATACAACCCAGAGAGAACTTATGAAATGGGGGCAGGGGGGAACATTCAGTATGTTTCTTCATCCATTACTGATAAGTGTAGATAATCTTCACTATTATACACCTGTGTCTGAACCTGGTAATTCTTATTCATGTAACTTTTCAACTTGAAGTCAATGGGACTGTTCATTTCACACACTTCTAGTTTTCTGTGCTATATGAACAAGGGCCTGACTCAATTTAAGGCCATTTTCATTTAGACAGGTTAGTATTATTGCTTTGTTTAATCCTGCTGATTTAAGAGACCAGGGAACAAATCACGTTTTTATCATTTCCTATTGTATAAACATGGATTTCACATGTTCTGCAAATTAAAAAACCCTGTATATTGTCAAAACTTACTAGAAAATGAAATTTAGGGGATCTAAAACAAGGAATTAAGAAATGCCAGATTAGTTTCTCCAAGCCAGCTGAGATGCAAAATGGAAGGTGAATTTGTATCACCTGTACACCTTTTTCTGCCTATTTCTAGTCCTAGAACTAGGAAGGGGCGATTTTGGCCTTCCAAGTTTAAGGCAGCCTCAAGCACTTCCAGGATTGGCCCCCCAAGAGAGGAGGTATGTACATGAGGGCAGCCAGAAATAGCAAAAACACAACTGAGACTCCAGAGTTGCTTTTGTTAACATTCATTTAAATTTCAAGGTTTGTTAAAGGTAGTTCATATTTTATCTCAACTATTTCACTTATCTCCACTGGTTATGCAGTTACCTGGTTGACAGTTCAGGGAGATCTTCATTCCACTCTGAATGAGTTTCAATGTATCATGCAAGTTGCATAATTATACAGTTCTTATAATTGTATAATTATGCATTACTTAAGCAAGGAAAGTAGGATATTTTCACAAGGAAAGTTTATCTTTCACTAAAACATCCTATACAGTAGGTACTTTGCTCTCTAAATGTTTAAATAACTTACAAAATCCAGAAAATTCAAAAGGGACAGGTGAAATCCCACTCCCTACCAAACTGTTGAGTATTTTTTCCCCTTCCAACTGAATCAAGGACAGTATTAGTCTTAATTTTGACTTTCCAGTCTTCAGTTAGTCTAGTATGCCAGAGAGAGTTACCTTTCTCTAAATTTGTGCTCCCATATACATCTATGCAACTTCATTGACTGGCTTGTCTTCATGTTTGGGGTTGTAAAGGTATGGTTATGTTCCCTTGTGGTTCAGTGTGGCAATATGGGTGAACCCCATCTTCTCATTCCCCAGTGGGGGGCAGCTGCAGGTTCACATCAACAGCCCAGGGCAAGGAGATGCCAACACACACTAACAAATAGCAGGTTTCCTTTTAATAGGTTTTCAGGGACAGGAGAAATTACAATACACTCAGTCTCACCTCAGGGCCTTGGTTAAGTTCCCAAACTTTAAGTCACAAAGTCTCTAATTGGGCTGGTCTCCTAGAGTCAGAGGAAACAGCCCACTTCAGCTTCCACAGCTTCTACTTCCTCTTTTGCTTAGATGCTTTTTCCTTCTTCCTGCTTTTATATCCCAGCTCTAGGATGGGGGCAGGGTCTCCTTGATTATACCCCAGGCTGTCCCTTAAGGAGGAGGCTACAGGGCTTTTCAGACTACTAAATTAGGCTTGGGACAGGGAGCAAAGTGGAGTAGAGAAGACTCCCGGGGGAAATATATATGGCTATTTGCATGCAATATTCAGTACAAGAACCAAATTTTCCCCTCTTACACTTATGCAACTCCACTACAGCCATTGCCCTCATCTATGCTATGAAGTGTTCCTGTATTTGAACAGTTGCTAATAATCAGGTCAACAATGCTGCACATGTTCAGGGCCAATTACTGATCCCCTTGGTTAAGGTTGAATTGTACCTTACAGTACAAACAGTCCTAGGGAAATCTATAGGACTACTTGTGGAATAAGATGCTATCACCCTTCCCCACTCCAAAAGTAAAGGTATTCGAATGTGGACCTTATCAGTCAGCATCAGCCAGGAGAAGATGATTTAGCTTTGTATGAGCAGCTATTACACTGTTAGCTTTGCTTGCAGATATGATAAGACATAGTAATATTTTGTAGTGTAGACCAATCATTGGCTGTAATGAGGTTGCATGGGTATAACCGAGTGCAGAATGGAGAGTGATACTGAACATGAACCACCATTTTCTGTCAGCCATTTACACTAATTACTCTGATGCCTATTTTGGCATTTACCTGACAGTCCTCCCTGGCATGTCATTTGGTATGAAACATTAAAACAATGAATAGAAAGAGGAACAACTGAAAGGAATTGCCTGCCTCTCATCCCATGAATTAACCAGACTGTTCATACAAAACAGAACAATTATGTTCCTTTTAAGTAGAGCAGAGCTTTGTTAATCATTTTCTGTACCCTTGATAATCTAACTACTAGCATCTTTTTCCAGCAGAGATTAAACACACAACTACAGTGATGGTCTCATTTCCGTGATTTTCTTTTTTTTTTTTTTTTGGCAAATACTATCCAACACTTTCCTCTATATGGCTATAAGTAATTAAAACAAAAGTCTGGTTGCCAAACTGCATATCATGATTATTTGCCACTCCTTCTCTTGCAGTGTAAATTTAGGCCCAGATTGTTAAAGATGTTTGGGTATTGCTCATACTGGATTGATCCTGCAATCAGAACACAAAAGGATGCCTACATCTCTGTGAAATCCATGAGACACCATGAAGGTGCAAGCAGAGTTACTTGCAGAACTGGGGCCTTCAGCTCCAAATTGGACCTTTCTGCCTTCATTGAATCTAATTGATTCAGTGGGTCTTCCTATGGGAGTAAAAGTTCAGCCATTAACCTGGGGCTGGGCTACACTCCAGGGGAGGGGGAGTCTATCTTATCGAAAGGAGAAGTACAGTCCAAATACAGCTCTTGTGCAGTTCTGCACTTCCCATTTACAAAGAGATGAGTTGACAGGTTAAGGGCTAGACTGAGTCTTTCCCAGAAAAGCATTCATATAAATCAGCCTCCCAGGCATATTCCACAGCAGTCTAGAAGTCTTTTCAAGTTTTAGTAACCAAAAGACATGCAAATGTTCGAGTTACTGTGAAATATTAAATGTAATATACTATTTGAAACAGAACAAAATGACCTACATTGCATTTCTATCCATTTAGGCAAACTTTTAGCAGTTTGGGTATAGAGGATTTATTCAGTTAGTGTCCAAGTATAGAACATACAACCAACTCCATTTTCTGCATAACTAACTGAAAAGAAATGGAGAATGGGAGTGTAGTAAGACAGCAACTCACCCCTGTGGCACCTCCTCCTGGTCATCCAGGGAATTAGCTTGTCCAGCCTCCAGAGCACCCTATACAGACTGGTGTCTCACCTATCTCTGGCCCTGTATCCCTCCCAGACCCCAGTGCCCCATTGTCTGGGGTGCTGCCTCCCTGGCAAGACCCCCACTCTCTTTGGGTCTCCCCTTCCAGGGGAACTCTCACCTTCATGCCCCACCTTGCCTCAGTCTTGGCTACTACCAGTCCTCATTCAGCCCCCATTCTCTGGGGCAGACTGCAGTGCAGTAGCCACTCATCATACGCAGTGGGGGTAGGTCTGCTGCCTTCCCTCACAACCTAGCACCTTTGTGGACCTCAGATCAGGCCCTGCAGCCTGGAGAGTTACCAGCCTCTCTGGCCTTTCCCCAGCCCTGCCACACACACTGTCAAGCTCCCCAGCAGCCAAGCTGGCCTCCCTCTCTCAGGCCCCTGCCTCTCAGCCTTTTTATAAAGGGCCTGCTAGTCTGTTTGGGGCATGGCCACCCAGCTGAGCCTGCTCTCCCAATGAGCCTGGGAGCTTGCTTGCTCCCAGCCACAAGCCTTTCCTGGGCTGTTTTAAGCCCTTCTGGCTGGGAGCAGGTAGCCACCCCACTACAGGGAGATATTGAAACATAATTAAAAGAAAATCTCAGATATTGTAATATGAATTTGAAGGACTCGTACACAGTCTAGCGTGAGTGAGTGAGACCAAAAACTGAAAATAAATTAAGTAACATTACATAAAGTAACAGATGGAATAAAATATGGTAAGCAAAGCAAAAACCCACTCCCCAGAGACTCAAATGAAGTCCTAAACAGCAATTAAATAACTAAATCCAGTAATTGAACGACAGGAATCTCAAATATCCCTCAGAGAGATTTTTCAAACCAAAACAGATGTTTTACTAAAATTAGTACAAGCCCCCGAGCTTAGCAAGTCTCATTTTCTTTATATGTAGGTGCCCATCATCCTACTTATGTATGCTAATCAACAAAGGAAAAGCACTGTAAATATGGGATTCAGACCCAATGTTCTGCTGGAATTCTGAATCTGAAGTTTCCAGTTATAGCTTAATGTAGTGATGAGAATCTCAACTCATTGTTTTTAATCTTACTTTTGTCTCTGTTCGTGCTTTCTAACTTTCAGTCTCAATGAATCCATACATTGTAGCAACAATAGAAATCAGTGTATATTTTTATTACAAATATTTGCACTGTAAAAAAACCCCCAGAAGAAATAGAAATCCCACACAACCAAAGGAAGCAGATATCCCTTTAAAAGGATGTTTCTGAAAGATACATAGAAATTCAGAGAAACTCAGTTTAAACACATTTCAGCTAATGTCTCTGTGGTGAGATCCCCTTAGTCATGTCATTGCTGTAAAGTTGATATCTTTTTAAGATATCAGATCTCAGTTGTAGTTACAGAAATAACACTCTTGACATTTCCCTCCTCCTCCCCCAAGTGCAAAGTGTTTGAAGGTCAAATGTTAACTGGGCAAAGCATTGCACACTCAGTGTAGCATAAAAAGACTACATGCTTATCACTACAGAGTCCCTTTAGACTGAGGGAATGAAAAAGGCCAGTAATCCCGTGTTATAGAACAGTGGTTTTCCACCGGTGGTCCATGGAACCCTGGAGGTCTGCAGACTATGTCTAAGATTACCAACGGGTCTGAACCTCCATTTCAAATGCAAAGTTCTATAAATGAAAAAAGGTTGAAAGGCACTGTTATAAAGGAATGAATAGCTATATCTAAAGAAGTTCAAGGCTTAACAGTGGGGTTTTAAAAATAATGACCTGCTCGAACAGAAGAAATGCCTCCTTTGATAAATTCACTTGGTTATTTACTTACTACTTAATTTGTCATTATTTATGAGATATTACCATCTTTTTCTGCTCATTAAAAGTTAGTTCCAAGTTAATACTTAGAGCCAATTCAAAAATCAGAAGTGTTGAAAACTTTATGCTGTAGCTTTCAAAATGGATGGGTATTTATTCCAGGTTTGTGGAGAATGTGTTTATTTTTTAATTTTTCTTTGTTCCCCACTCCATCTTTTTTGGGTGAAAATTCAGATTTAGAGAAAAGGGAAATAGGGTGGCTAAACTGTGTCAGGGAGTATGATTGAGGATAAACGTGGGAAGTGATAGTGTGTACTGACTGTGTAGGTAAGCACTGTATCCATGGACCTGAAATAGGTGATGGGGAATAACCATTGAACTATGCCTACCATTTTTCTTTATCCTCAATAGAGCTCCTCCATGGCCAGTACTACAGTTTGGGGCAGAGGATTCCATTCCTCAGTCCTATGACTTTTGAGTCTGGAGCCTTTTATGCAGGATTTGTTCCATGCTCAGGATTTAATTCTGCTTCATGGACCTGCAAGTCTTCAAGTTCCCTCAAACCAATATGCTTCCATAACCTCAACTCTCAGTCCTGTCTGATTTGTGCCTTTTCTATTTAGACACCAAGAGTTACTACTTGCAGGCTAGATTGCCAGATTAAGAAATGCTGAAAATAACTATATGGCATAAAGCTGCCAGGATCATTGAAAAGACATTTCTTCAAATACTTTGCTCTATTTTCGTGTGACATGGTGAAGTGGAGCTGCAACTCACTCCTGCAGGGCCTCCTGCTGGCTGTCCGAGAATTAGCTCTTTCCAGCTCTGGAGCACTCTCTGCAGACCAATGTCCCACCCACTGCTGGCCCAGTGTCCCTCTTGGACCCCTTTCAAGGTTCCCCTCCCTGGGGAACCCCCATCCCCACCTTGCCTCAGCCTATGGGCTACTGCCAGTCACCATCAAGCCACCTTTCACTGGGGCCAACTACAGTCTGTATAAGCCAATCATTATAGGCAAAGGGGGGTTGGACCTGCTGCCTCTGCCTACCTGCTGGCTGCTCCCTGCAACCTCAGCACCACTTTTAGCCTTTTACTAGGCCAGCAGCCTGGGGCATTTCCAGGCTGGAGCTCCCCAGCTCCTCTGGCCTTCCCCCAGCCCTGCTACACCCCAGGTACTTTCTCTAGCTCCCCAGCAGCCAAGTCAGTCTTCTTCCACAGCTAGAGGACACTGGCTTTCAGCTCCTGGCTTCCCTGGCCTTTATAGGGCCAGCTGGGTCCATTTGGAGCGTGGTCCCCAGCTGAGGCTGCCTCCCAGTCAGCCCAGCTTTTCCCTTGCCCTAGCCCTCTCTCAGGGCTGTTTTACATCCTTTGGGCAGGAGTGGGTGAGCACCCCGCTACACATAGCAACAACATATGACAATAGCTAGCTCAAATCAATCTATGCCCTGGGAGGAAGCAATACTGTCAAATCCTATTTTCAAATATGCAAGAAAACATGATCAGACTAAATGACACCAAAAAGATACTGAACACAGGAAAAAAAAAAAAAGTAACTTGATAATCATTATCTCATGCATATAAAATTACATTATCTCCAGCAAAGGGAGTAGTTGGAGGTGAGGGAGTGGGGAAGAAACCCACCAAAATGTCTGCAGTTAAGTCCTCATTAAACAAAACAGACTTTCAGGGGTAAAAAGTACTTTAAGACATAGTTCCCAAATGGGAAGAAGGGCTGTTTTACTTTACACATAAGCCTAAACTACATCACTGGATCTGACCCCTTTCCCTCATATTTCCATACTGCATGCATTACATCACTAAGCACCTGAATCGACCATTTCCCTATGCACTTTGAAGACACCAGAGGTTAAGGCTAATCTGTAGAATGAACCAAATCAAAATACCAAGAGTTCCACTAAAGTCAATGAGTCTTTTCACTGATTTTACTGGGAGCTGGATCAAGCCCAACCTAGACCATCTATGAATCTACACATTTTGAGTACATCTTTGCTTCAGATACAGAACAAGCCTGGATCTGAATGAACTTTCTGCTAAGATAGACACACTTGTGTGTCCAACAGGAGCAACTTTGGCATGGAGAAATTTTCTATTTAGTTGGAGTTTTTACAAGCTGGGTTAGTGGACTGCACTGTGCAGACCACCCTTGAGAATCAATTATTTACTGATCTCATCTTCCAATGCATCATGTTTAAGTTCACTCAGTCCTAGGCAATCTGCTAAAGCTTTTGGAACCAAGATTTTCTTGTTGCTACATCTTGCTTTCATAAGCTTAACTACACTCTGTCATGAACAGGTAGCTTGTATGTGTCAGACTGGCAGCAATACACAGAATGCTCATACTTAGAGCAGGGGAGGGGGGAAGTGGGCCTAGTCCATCAAAAGCAGCCCCTTGAGACATGACAGGGTCCCCTACTCATTCAGCTCCACCTCATCCAATTGCAGGTCACTTGGATTAAGATTTTTTTTAATTCCAATTTTTACACTGTCTGACAAATGTGTTCTGCTCTGTTTTTAAGTCTACTTGTTGTTCATGAGTACCAAGGTCAGATAAGAATATCTGCTAGCATTAAATATTAGAGCATTACATAAATGGAAACATAGCCAGTGACATACCAGGTAAGACAGTTGTCCATCTAGTCCAGCATACTATATCTGCTAGCACCCAGTAATAGATACTTTAGAAGATGCAATAAGCCCCCTGAAATATTACAATTGTAATATAACCTGCTGCCAGAGGGCAAGTTTTTTCCTAACCCCTGTTGGTTAGTTAACTCATGTCCTAGAAGGATGATTTTAATCTTATTTAATGTTGCTGTTCTCATTATCCACATAATTGTCTAATCCCTTTTTGAATCTTACTAGGCTGTTTGCATTATCATCATCTACTGGCAGTAAGTGCCACATATAATTATTTGCTGTGTAAAAGTATCATTTATTCACTATAAATTTGATGGGACCTTCAGTGAAACTAGAAGGTCCCTTGTTCTTTTACCATGAGAATAAATGTACTCAAGTTGCTCATTTTGTATTTCTCTATCCCTTCCTCCCTCCCAGTAGGAAGGCTATCAAAGCCAAGGAAAATAAATGGTCTGTGTTACCACAGGTTGGATGTACCTCTATGCCCAGCTGGTCTGGAATTAGTATTCAAAATGAAAAAGAAAAGTCCAGACCAAAAACAAATTAAGGAACTGCTATGAGCTGGTGGGTTGGATTTTAGTGACATGTAAAATCATACTATCAATTCTACTACGTGAAATGTGTATATTTGAAGAACCCCTTTTAAAGTAAAAGATGCTACAAGATAAGGAGGCATCCTCCTGCCAGAGTATGTGTTTCCTTTTTGCATTATATGGTTTGTCTTTAGACAAAATTAATTTGGCTACGTCCAAGACTAAATAACTGAAAACTGTGACAAATAACTAAACAAAACCAGACCTCTGCCCTACAATCATGTGTGCCTTATAATGCCTTGTGAAGTAGATCACCTGGACCACTCAAATAGCCTTCCAACCACACTTCAGTTACACTCTGGCTCTCACCAGCATTGGTTATACTGCAGGATGACCAACACGTCCCCAGTTTCAGATTGTCCTGTTTTGCCCATCCCATCCCTGAACAATATGAATATTAAGTGTTATTCCATTATGTATGAGGTCTTGAAACAGGTGTTCTGAGTGGGCAAACAAGCAATTGCTGACAAACCATCACTCTCTCAAATGAATCAATAAGGATTGAGCCTTGAAACCTAGGTTTAGTCTGAGTTGTTGCAGATCTACTATCTTTTTCCCTTCTGCACCTCCAAAGCTACATGTAGAGGTAACATGGACGGAGTGCCTGTTGAGTTATGCTTTATGATATGTGAGAGGTGCAGACACTCTACCATGCAGAGGATCCACATCAGTTCCACTGCCTAACACAGGGGTCAGCAACCTTTCTGACGTGGCGTGCCGAGTCTTCATTTATTACTCAAATTTAAAGTTCCGTGTGCCAGTAATACATTTTAACGTTTTTAGAAGGTCTGTTTCTAAAAGTCTATAATATATAACTTAACTATTGTTGTATGCAAAGTAAATAAGATTTTTAAAATGTTTAAGAAGCTTCATTTAACAATAAGTTAAAATGCAGAGTCCCCCAGACCCATGGCCAAGACCCAGGCAGTGTGAATGCCACTGAAAATCAGTTCGCGTGCCGCCTTCGGCACCCATGCCATAGGTTGCCTACCCCTGGAACACATGCCCATCATGGGGCTTGAGCAGATTACAGATTTAAATGTATGCCCAAATCACAGGTATTTAGGCTCCTAACTCGTTGATTTCAGTGGAAGTCAGGAGCCTAAATACCTTTGAAGAGCTGGGCCTTTGAGTGAAATGGACCAAGGAAGATTCAACCGTCAAATGGCAGAGTCTGTAAATACTGCAGTGTATGATCAAATTCTAAGGCCCAAACACTCAAGTGTTATTTAGGGTCTTAATTTCCACTGAAAGCAAAGTTTGATGCCTAGATCTCTTTGACAATCTGGGCTTTAGTGCTTCTAGAAGGTGCTTCATTTAAGCAGCTTCTACTCAAGATCACACATGATGGATTCTGTAAACACTGCTATTTGAATGGGTTATTTTCCCTGATCCATTTCACACCAGTAAATTTTCTATCATGAGAGCTGACAAGTTTTTTATATTAATCTGTATTAAATTTACTGTTAAAATAGAGGCACAAGAGAACAAGATTCCTAGCATATATCTTTCTATTTTTGTTGACAGATTCTGTAGTGACAGACAATTCTGGCCAGCATTTTTACTGACGGTCTAAGTTTAGTAACTGCTGGCAATACTGACCTGAAGATCAAAGAATCTAGTGGTGGAGAATGATCAGTGCAGAGGCTGATAAGATTATCAAAAGGCTTGGAAATCTAGAACATGATTCCAAATAAGGATAAGAAGTGTGATAAGAGTTTTTTTTTTTTTTTTTTAAAAATCCTTTAACTGGGAAAACTAGACTTGTCCCACCTAAAGATATTTTATAATAATGAACAGTAGTAGGCTATTAACTTCATCACACTTTGGATCAGGGCCAAATTGCATCTGGTGTTTATCCGGGGTGCAGAAGGGAATAAGGACCCTTCCTTCCCAATTGCATGAGCCATGTAAGGGCCAGACAGAATAGCTACTCTCACACTGGCTCCAGTATTGTGGTAACCCCTCAGGAGGGACTCGAAGGCAGGAAGTCTCAGTAATGATTCCATCACAGAGTTATTCTCTGATCATTCCATTGTGGAGTGGAGAGTTACTCTTTGGTGAAAGGTCACAGAACTCAGCCCAAAATATTACTCTGTCCTCTTCCCAATGAGAGTGGAGCAAATCATATGAAGCCCATGTGCTACCAAACTATCTCTGGCCCTGGGTAGCCCTCCCACCCCTGTTCCCTGGCAGCACAGCTCCATTGGAGCCACATTACCAGAAACTCCCCTTGGCCATACCTGTCCCAATGAACACTATAGGCAGTGGGGATGGGGGACAGGGGGAAAAAGAAAAGTCTTTGGAAAAAATAATGTAGCCCTGGAAAGAGAAGTCCAAAGAATCTCACCAAGAAAGCAATTCCAAACCTTTTAAAGAGTTGCTACTGTAGTTAGGAATTTGCCAATAAAATAATTGGGCTGGGGGAAAAGGTGAGGGTGGTTTGGAAGAACAAACTGGGAGTCTCTCTCCTGTATCCAGTTTCTTTGCTACAGTCTCTAGAAACTATATTAAATCTTGGAGGTGCTGTTCTTCCATTTATGAACTTCTGTCTCCTTCTCTCCATCCCTCAGTCAGACTGGTTTATGTCACTCAAAAGGAAATCTAACTGTGTTCAATTACCTGTGTTCTGGGACTTTCCAGGGTTCACTCACTGGTGGGGGTATCCATTTGTAGTGGAATATGAGGATCAGCTCTCATCTGGTCAAGCACCCCCTTTATCATGTGCCCCATGGCCATTCTTGCTCTCCAAGACTCAGGATGCACTCTCCATAACTCAGCTCTTCAGACAGATCACTACATAGTTCTAGCCCTCTAGGGTAACCCAGTCTCTCTGGACCAGCTTCCATACACTGCCCCAGGTAGTCTTCTGTAATTCTCAGTGCTGTGGGGACTCTGGACTGGCCTAATACCCTGGATTCAGCCTGGAGACTTTGACAGTAGCCAAGGTCTACACTGTCTCAACCCTCACTGCTCTTTCCCTGGGCTTTCTCCTAACCTATGGAAGGCAGAGTTTCTTCCCTGAAATTCCTCTGGGTAAACCCCTTCTGTCAGGGACAGGATGCCAGGGCGTTTGCTCCCTTCTGGAGGCACAGAGTGGTGGATAGGAGGAAACCAAGAGCAACTACAGACTCTCTCCCTGCAGCCCCTTTGTGCTGCAAACTTTCTGCCTTTACAACTTACCCAGCTGGGTTTCATCAGCAGTTAGTAATTTATAAATCCAGCTGGATTCTCTGAGGTGAAACCTAGAAGGTTAATTGGCCTTGTCTGAGTCACTTGAACACCTTCAGGGCTGGTCCGAGTTGAACACCTCATCACAGTGTACTCCTAAATACCACAGTAAAAGAGCAGCAAGGCTTGACCATTCTCATGAGTAATATCCTGGGTCTCAATTCTGAGCTGTACATTTCCAAGATGATTAGACACTGATACAGTACTTCATGCCTTCCGCCTCTATCATTCTGCAGCCTCAGGAGGTTACATATTTTGACACAGTCATTGTTGGCAATGTGTAGCCAACATACACAATATTATTCTAAAGGGGGGGAAGGGTTTTTTGGTTTAGTTTTTTTATCTGATTGTTTTGATATTCTCTATCTTGCAGGCATTTTTTGACAAATTTTACCACACCGGGGTCCAGAAGCCTCAAAGTCTTCAGTATGCATTAAAGTGTCTTACAGCAGCTAGCTACATAAAGATGAAACAAAGGTAATTACTAGAATTTCAGGATTATTTACAACAGGTTAATTAGAAGTTCCTGTATACTCAATGTCAATTTGCTCTGACTAGCACTATGTAAACTGAAGAACAGTAATATAGCAATATCAGATGTACTTAATTGTCACGGTCCCATTATAGGGAGCATTCAACACTTAGGATATAACGAAAATAAGAACAGCCATACTGGGTCAGAACAGTGGTCCATCTAGCCAGTATCCTGTCTTCTGACAGTGGCCAAAATAGATTCAGCAAACAGAAGGATTCAGAGCCTTTTGCCAGAAATACTACACAGAGAGTACGCTATATATTTCGTGGTTATAGCTACAGGATACGTTACAGAACCATGTGATAAATAGCTACAACAGATAACAGATGAAAGAAGAATGCAAATCATCACTCAACTTTGAACTCCTTACACTCAGTCCATGTCTCACTGGAACACTTCTAGAATTCCACTTTCGAGGAAGTACCATTCTTAATAAAAAGCCATCTTGCCAGGGAAGTGTTCCCACTGATCTCCCAAATAGTTAATCCATACACACACAGTTCCCCTCAGAAGAGATTCACTGGACTGAGAGGATCGAAGACTGCCTTTCCTGCAAGGGTTCAGATGTGACCATAACCTCTAGCTCTGATTGGTAAGTAACCCAAACCTCGGAATGTACTATCTCTGCAGATTCCCACCGAAAGATTGTACATCCTGCCATTCGGTAAAGGAACTTACTACAAAGCAGTAAGTGGGGGAAATGTACATGCCCCTGTTCCAACACTGCAGAACCAAGGGGCTTTTGTTGGGGTTTTTTGTTTGTTTGTTTTTTAAGCTTCTCCCTGCAGCTTCAGAGATTTTAAAGATTAGAGGTAGAAAGGAGCTGAGGAACAAGGGCTGGTCAGTTTGTATCTCCTGAAGAAATATATTTGGAGAATAAAAGTTATTTCTGTAACGCTGTTAGAGGGCTTATTCCTTCACTTGCTCACTTCCCTGGTCCTTCTTGCATGACCAGAGAGCAACAATACCCGAAGTCCAAAGGTGCAAACAATTCAACGTTTATTGGGGTGAACGTCCAACAAGCAATGATTCCAATTTCCTATTCCCATTCCCCCCCAACTTCCTGATTGACTACAGACTATATAGTAAAATTTGAGTTCTGCTTAGCTATATTTTAACCAATAATTTTACTGAAATTTGACTAACCAATCCTAACATATTATAACAGGATTATCTAACCAATTATATCCCACCACCTTAATTAGTTTACACCCAGCAAAATTAATTATACAACATACAGAAACAATCACAGAACCAGACAAAGATTATACAGATAAAGAATAGGGAAAGGGGAACTACAGTGATAGAACAAAGAAATGAGGATTTCACATCCCAGCTATTGATAAGTGAGTTCTTGCCAGACAGGATGCCATCAAACTAAGTTTCCTTTAAATCTTCTAGGATCCTCCCTTTATCTGGAGGTGATAAATCGGATCATCTTGCTAACAGCCCAAACTGCCTTATTTCAGTGTGACTGGTGAGGACGTGACCATTTGCTTTCCATCTTATAGCTACCTCACTTCTTAGCCAAAGACCTTAGCCTAAGAACAAGGCCTTCGGCTATCAATGAGAGAAGGCCTATAAACAGGCAAACTGTTTTTGATTTTCTCTTTTATACCTCTATAAAGAAACTAAGTGATAAGAATACACCTAAATTCTTAAAATATAGGCCTTTGCAGACAGGCCTGAATATCAATATCCTAACAAAGACCATCTGGTTCTCATATAGCACTCCTCAGTAATGCTTTACACAGATAGTATCATCATGCCCATTTTACTGATGGAAAAACAAGTTAAATAACTTGACCATGGTCACCCTGTAACAGAGTCAAGAATATAACCTAGTCTCTTCTGTCCCAGTCCAGTGCACCATCTACTAAACCATCTCTTTTCCACATTCACAATGTTGACTTCACCAATCCCTCCTTCTGAGTAGCTAACCTGTCATGGAAGGGCCGAAGAGTACTACCAATTGAAAGGTGTCAGGAAAATGGTGGATCAGTCAAGAAGTCATATTCAAAATACCTTTAATACACTCCCCCCCCATCCCTCTACAGGTTAAAATGAGTGGTCATCAATGTCCCTTTTAACCAAGGGAGCACAGTCAATGACAGCAGTAGATTATCATACCTCTTTCATAGTTCGAGATACTGCCAAATCTTTTTGGTAATAAATTGTTAAGTTTTTTGCAACTTGATTTATGAAAGCTGTGATCATATACTTTGCCACATAGTACAGGACAGCTGCTGACCAAAAAGTCTAAAGGTCTTAAAATGCATAGGCAGAGGGGATAAGATACCAGTAAAGCGATACATGCTCTAGCACAAAAAAACCCTTTAAGACCACAGTATTTAAAAATGGTTCATTAGGGCTTTTTGAATGATCAATGGAGATTACAGAGCGTACCAAATTGAGACAATTAATGGGTCATATCCGAGCTACATTTCAGACCGCCTCTCCTTCTATGAAACACTGATGTAATTGAATATCTCTGGGTTAATTCAAATTGCAAAACCTGGGGGAAGCACTTGAGATCTGTACAGAAGTAATTCTTAGCTGAAGGGCATAGGGAGATGAGACTGAACTGAAGTCTCACCACATTTACGGCTCCCTGAAAGACCTTCCTCTTTGTTAACTCTTTTCCACCATAATCAAAGTGATATTTACAAGAAAGTATCCCCCACTCTCCCCAAAAGAGAATTCATCCCAAACTGTTTCCTATAACTCAGGTAAGGAAGATAGCAAGGTCCATAGTGGAATTTATTGGCTATGACAGTTATCCAGAAGGTACTCCAATACATGGTGATAGACAGCAATTAAAACTTTAAGATAAACAGATGGGGTCTGAAGCCAATAAAAGTAATTTAGAACTAATGAGACACAAAGAGACCCATGCCTTTGTCCATAATTGATACTTGGATTCTGGAGCCCTCTCTTTAGAGACAGAACAGGAAATAGCATAGCCAACAGTAGTGCAGGCTTTTCTTTATTATCTCACTAAGGCGTGGTCTACACTGTGCGGGGTCGGGGGGGGGGGAGAGGGAAATCATTCTAAAATATGCAACTTCAGCTACGAGAACAACATAGGTGAAGGCAACGTACTTAGATCCACTTGCCGTGCTATCTTCACTTCAGCGAGTCAACTGCTGCCATTCTCCCATCAACTCTGTCTGCACCTCTCACCATGGTGGAGTACAGGAGTCGACGGGGGCACGTGGGGGTTGATAAATCAATCCCCTATGAATCGATCACTACCTGCCAATCCGGCGGGTAGTGTAGACATACCCTAAGATACTGCATTGGGGGACAGAAACGTAGGCTCTATATACAATTAAACCTTGGTCTCTATAAAGATCACCAACAAGGATGTCAGTTTGTTTGTAATGTTGTCCTCTTTCCACTAGGAAACAGACTAGGACCAAAATCTCACTTCATGTAGGCCACCAAACAGGCATTAAGTACTAAGTAGTGTCAGTCAATAGCAATCTGGTCTTGTTCACATCAGTGATATAGAAGTGAAAGACTGCTTAGCCATGCAGTCCTTATTTTTGTTTAACATTAACAACCATTTTATGATAAATGGAACAGAGACTTTAATTTGTTTCTGAAGAAACAAATTCTTATTATGTATGCTAACTTTTTTACAAGGTTCAAATAGTCATGTTGCCGTACCATTAATGCTACCCTACCTCTGGTGCACCTCCTGTCAGCCCAGCACAGAACTGCAATTACATCTCTACCTCAGTTTCCTCTAGTGGGCTTTCAATGAATCCAATAAAGCATACACATATTAAACCAGGAATTCTCAAACTGGGAATCAAGACCCCTTAGAGGGTCACCAGGTTATTAAATGGGCAGGTCACAAGCTGTCAGCCTCCACCCCAAAACCTCTTTGCCTCCAGCACTTATAACGGTGTTATATATAAAAATGTGTTTTAACTTAAAACAGGGGGTAGGGGATCACAATCAGAGGCTTGCTATGTGAAAGGGGTCACCAGTACCAAAGTTTGAGAATCACTGTATTAAACAGTGCCCCTTCAGTGCATTAGTTTATTTAACTCAAAGGCAGCACCTTATACACATAGGCATCCACCCCAGTATCTCTAAGCGGAGGGAAGAGGGCTGAATAAGCCTTAGTCCATCAACCCCACTTTTGTCCAGGTCCCTTATCAACAAGTCCTTCTTGACTCAGAACCCTCTTCGGGAACCCAGGCCCGTTATCAACTGGGGAAGGGTCTCCCCTCATGGGTCAAGGTCCCCTCCAAAAGTCAACCACAACAAGCTCCCTCAGAACAGCATACTATTCTTCTAATGTGGGACCTCTGCTGTTACCTGGTGAAGTCCTTCCACAGGGCTAGGTTTCACTAAGACTTAGCATTCCTAGAGCCTACTTTGAGGAGCCTTTCACACTTAACAGAACTTTGCTTCCTTTCCAGGTGAGCCTCCTCAGCAGATTTTCCCCCAAAAGCCCTCCTCTTACTATGTTCTGGAGCCTGTTTCTCTCCCTTAAGAGAATTGGTTCTTCAGCCTATCCCTAGTCAGAGTATCTTTCTTTGCTCATGTTTGAGAGCTTCCCTGACTAATTAACTGCTTCCCAGTTATTCAGTGAGTTAATTAGTCCCAGGTGAACCTGAGTTGCCTTGTTCCCCTTTGTGGGTTCTGTCAGAGACCCCTGCAGAGAGCAAACTATCCTCTGACAATCCTATTACAAATGAAAGCACCCTGTGGATAAGCAATGAAAAGAATACATATCTAGGCCTTAGTCAGTGCCTTGAATACTGTAAATTATCCACAGTGTCTTAACTTAATAAATGGAGAGGACTGTTTCTGTCTTAGAGGACTTTCTGTTCTATTAAGAAATATCTCCAGGAATCAATACCATGAATCAAGCATCCCTCTTTATAAGGTAGTGTGGTTGAATGGATAAGGCTCTAGGCTAGGAATCAGAAGGCCTGGGTTGTAGTCCTGTCACTGCTATTGACATACTTTCTGACCTTGAGCAAGTCCTTCATCTCTCTAGCTATAAAGTAGAAAAATGATTCCTTCCTTTGTAAAGAGCTTTGGAGTCTGTGGATAAAAAGCACTAGTAAGAGTATTACTAATATTTAAAGGTCATTCAAAGGATAGTAGCAACAATGCTTCCACATTTGCAAAAGGTATGCAAATAGATACAAACAGTTTATAAACAAGCAATTAAGTGTTTTTGCATTATGTGTGCAAAATAAATGGGATCTTTTTACAAGGTTCCCACAGGACCCACTTTATGAGGGCCAATTTAACGTGTGTAGTAGTAATCCTATATATTATGGAAGTATTGAAGAGAAAAATTTACTGGTGGCACAACAGAGCAATTTGGAACATCAATTTCACTTTTCCTCTTCAAATGCCTGATCCAAAGCCCACTGAAGTCAATTGGAGTCTTTCGTCTGATGTCAGTGGTCTTTGGATTGGGTCCAAAATGCTTGAAATAAAATCTCTCTATAAAGATCAGGACCATTTCTTAATGGAAACTTTGATTACTGATTTATTTTAATAATAAATTAATCTGTTCTTGTGTAGTTTTTATAAAGCTAGAAATAGCGCAGTAAAAAAGCTGCATGTGTTTCTTGGCAACAGCATATTTGACTTGTCAGTCTAATATACATTTTCCTAGGTTCCATGTTTGAGTTTATCAGGGAAGACAGGGCATAACAAATTCACTTGATTTGTGTGCAACAGGGGCATAGTGGCTGCAGGGTGATAAATAATAACAATACAGTACATTTAAAAATAAGAGCACTTTTAAGATTTTCAACAGTAGAGTCCAAAGAACTTTTACTCTCCACAGAGATATAATCCAGAGCTGCATTAAGCTATTCTGCTGAGATTTTCACATGAATGGAACCAGCCTTTCCCAGGTTGTAAGATAGCTTTTATCCATTAAATTCCAAGTAATTTTAGGAACAAGCGTTATCTGTATTTCCTTCTCTTGCATCTTTGAATAAGCCACTCAGTCTTCAAAATGCTGGAAGCAACAGAGTTCACATCACGTTTAAGCCCCGTAAGGTAATACTAAGAACATGAAAACTCCATCATGACTAGGGTTGTAGGTTAAATCTTATCAAACCTTGATGCAATATGTCTTTGAAAACAGATTTTTTAAAACACACACTTCAATTAACTAGTTTTCAAGTAATTTTTGTACAGGAAATTGTTTATTTTCTAGCAGGGTCTAAATGATCTCCTGATCTCAGTAGTAGATCTCAGCTCATTCCCAGAAGCACAGGACATTGGAGGAAGCTAGTTCTTCAGGTACAGTGGAGGCATAAGCAGCACAAGTTTTCCCAGGTTGCCCCACCAAGGTACCTTGATGGAGATGAGTCCCACTTCAAGGTGAGAGAGGACAGTTCATGCTCCATGTCAACTCAGTCCTTAGACTCTTCTGAGACAGCTAATGCAGAGTTAATTTGTGCCAAATGGAATGGTGGCCTCAGTGATATGCCCCACTTGGAACTGTACTGTGACCACCAGCTTATTAGACTTGGGAGATCAGTCATGAGATCACAACCCCACATGAGAAAGTCCTCTAGAATGTAATAGGAATGAAGCCAAACAGTTTATGTAAAAATTAATAATGTTTCAAAGTTCATGGCAACTACACCTGTATTTTCCCTCTGTGGTCCAGTTTTAGGCTCTTAGCTGTCCTCCTTTGGGCAGAAATTCTCATCTCTCTCCCTCCTGTCCAGGTTTTCTCCAGGCTGCACCTTTTCCTGCCTACACCATGAGTTCCCAAACATGCCAGTTTACCTTAACAGACCATTGTCTGTGCTTTACTTTCTCCTCAGAGGCTATGAACATTTCTTATTGCCCTCAGTTATAAGTTAGCAGTCAGCTCCTTCTAAGGAAGCATATTTATTCTTAAGGTGAAAGTCTGACAGAAAAAAATTAAACACACATGCTAATCGTCTTACCAAAGATCACTCCTGCTCCAACAAGGGCTCTGGTATGTGCCCAGTCCTTCAGATCGCACATAGGTTTTTCTCTGATTACAAATTCATAACCGCTTTACCTCATAACAAGAACAACCAGGAACAGTTCATTCTTTCTTTTATACAGCTTCCGCTTTTGATCTTGTCCTCATGTAACTGGTGATCACAGACAAAGGCCTTTTCTTCAGGGCACAGTTTCAAAAGGCTGGGGTTTTGCATAACCAAAGGAGCATAAATCTGTATTCACCTCCCCTACAGATTTCCATTTTATCCCAAAAGTTCATTCTTCTATAGCATATGTTTCGAACAGTCCTTTGAAACTCATAATACTTTCAAGGGTTTACTTTGGGCACATCTCCTCCCTACAAAATTTGTATACAATTCCAGAATAATACATAAACTTTGCATTTTAATACAATAAACTCCATATCTACTTAAACTTAATTCTGAAAGGTTTTTCAAGGATCCTGCAGGAAAATGCCATATTTGGAACATCCGGTTCTATAGAAATTACCTCAAAACTCTTAAAAACAAAGAACGATGTATTTTTAATAGGGTTTTGAACTATATTGTGGAATTCTATAGCAGGGACATAAATCTCTAGTGAATTCTGCAGATAGTATCAACAAAAATGATAGTAAAGTTATTATTTTCTTTTAAATCTGATGGGACTTTTCCATAAGCCATCAGCTTATAATAACTGCCAGCCTGGGTTTGTTTGAATAAGTAATATGATGAGCTATGTGTCCCATTACCAAGTTATAGCTCCATTTTTGTTCCTTTTGAGGGTGCTAATGACAGAAATAAAGATGAAAGAAAGTCTCTCCTGAATTTAATTAATTTTCCCAATGCTCAAAAATTTGCAAATTAATATATTTAACAAAAAACACTCTTGCTAAGCTCATTTTCTGAACTCACAAAACTGTAATTTTTACTTTACCTGTTCCTAAATAGTAAGTGTTGCTTTATATATATTTGACTTAAAATGTGTCACTGCTATGTTATAAATATCGTCTGTGGAAATTCATCTGGCCTCCGATAGAATTTTCAAACAAGAGTCCATATTCAATGTTACTAACATAAAAAGCTAATAGATTATATAGTGTAAAGTGTTCCATTGGCATAGTATGCTTTAAAATTCATGGCTTTATATTAATACTATTATATAGTATATTTTTTTCATAAGGAATAGTGTGCCAGATACTGATTTGTGATATGGCTTCATGGTTGTCTTGAAATTGTAGACATAAATATCATTGAGCTCTCACACTATAAGATTTCTATCTAGCTTTTAAAAATACCTCCAAGGGACTGGAAGACAGATTATTAGGAAAAGCTGAGCTGTAATTGCTACCTTTGTATTCCAGCCAGAGATGTTTTTTGTTTTACTTGGAGATCAATTATAGATTCCTGCTAAAAATAAAGTAAACCAAGTAACTGAATGAGTCAGAAATGCTACAAGGTATATATCTTCTGTGAAAATGACATCCTAAACAAGAGAAAAATACTACTAGTCTAACTTTAGCAATCTAATAATTAAAAACATCTAGCTGATCTGAAAGTGTAAAACTAAAATTAATGAAAATTTACCTAACATCAGGAAGTTTAGGGCTAGCTCCTCAGCTAGGGTGAATTTGCCCGTTAATTCACTTCAGCAGAGGAAATGGCCTTTGGCAGATATAAATGATTCTGTGGGTTTTACAGTAGATATTATCTTCTATTTATTTGCTCCAAAAGCAATTTACAATCTTAAACTGATCTACAAATTGTGCAGGGGATACTTCATCCACTACTGAAATGTAACCTGAAGGTGAAAAGTAGCAATAATTTTAGCAGTGCATAGTGACAGAACACAATACAATATACAGGACTCCCATTTATCTGAAATCCTATTATTGGAACCTCTGCATTATCCCAATCCTTTCCTTGTCCGTCATGTATCATGCTAGGGTCTTAGGGGAGGCCAAGCTCCTGTTGAATGGCTCCTGCAGCCGTGCAGGGAGTCTTCTGCAGCTCCACTGTCAGGGGAATGAGATAGTGGGGCTGTGACAGCAGGCACTCTGCACTGCTGCATGGCCAGGGACAACCAATCCCTGCAGGTGCAAGGTACAGGGAAGGCTACGATCCAGGCAGGGCAGACCAGAGTCCTGGCTGGGGAGGTCTCTTCTCTGCTTTGCCAGGACCACAGCCTTCTCTCCCCTGCCCTCTGCACCTTGTGACTGCAGGGATTGGGTGTCATGGTGTCCTGCAGCAGGGCAAGGAGCCCTCTGCATCCCAGCTGTCACGGGAATGAATGACTGAGCTGGTGTAAGCAGAGACATCCAGTCAGGACTGAGAGGAGGAGAACGAGGAGCAGCCTGGCCATGGGGACTGTTCTCTCCATTATCTGAACTCCTGATTGTCTGAATAAAACTCATGTTCCCTATGTCATTCGGGAGTATACTGTACACAGTAACAGTGAAGAGATAGCAGTCAGTGGGGCATCAGGAACTTCTGAAGTCTCATCCCTCTCTGATGCTTTCTATGATCATGTCATTTAACCTCCTTGCCTTTTCTCTGCTGTGTAAAATGGAGATAATGCCTCTTTCCCTCACAGGGATATTGTGAAGATTAACCAATGTTTGTATAGTGCTTAGAAAATATTATTGGTACTATTATTATTAGTACATTATGGTTTAGGACCAGAAGTGGAGGCTACTGAAACGTCACTAGAAATGTGGACAGCAGAATGTAATTGGTCATATTGGATGTTGGCAAAGAGATGAGAGTCTACCACTATATTCCTATTACAAGTCCTGCATAACTTTTAATGATCATAAACTATCAAGAATTTGGTTTGAAACCTCATTAAAAAGACAACAGTCAAGATTTTCAAAAGTATTTAGATACTGTCAAAGGAGCCTGCTTTTCAGTAAGGGCTGAGCCCTTGTCCTCTGAAAACTAGGCCCTTTTAAACTATGCCGAGTTGGACATCCACATTTGAGGAAGCCAAATCACTAGTCACTTTTGAAAATCTTGGCCAGCACCTCTAAAACCACTTCCTGATCAACTCTCTCGGAGAGCGCCCAGACAGTAACAAAAAAGCCAGACCCTGCCTAGTTTGTGATATCTATGGGGATCACACACAAGGCATTGGAAAAAAACCCATAGAGACAGCTGGAGGACTAGCCTCAATCATTTGCAATCAGATATTCTGCTGTCTTCTAAAATACAGTATTTCCAAACTGACTTTTCTTTCCGTCCACCTCCTCTGCCTTTTTACTCCATGTTGACAACTCTATTATCCTTCCCATTTTCCAGGCTGCAAATGCAGGGTGATCTTTGATTCTTCTCTCTCCCTCTACCCCAGTTTAATTTCTCACTAAATCCTCTTGGTTTGTTTTCTTCTACTTTCTTCCACGTCTACCCTTTCCCCATGGTCCCCACAATCCCTTCCATCACATTACCCTGCTCTTTGAATGCCTCCATTAACCAGTCTCTTGTCTCCATATGAATAACACTGGGACTCCTCGCCCTCACATACAGTGATCACTACTGAATGTCAAACACTTACTACAGTCACCACATTGCATTTATTTCCTATTGTAAGGTCAGGAAAATACAGTGGTATCTCATTATCACTATGTGGTGACCACTGGTGAATTTTAGTGATGAGCATTGTTTAAGGTTCTCCATAATCCTGCTTCACCTACATCTCTTCTCCCATTTCCCCTCTCCATGCTCTTCCCACTCATCTGATGTTACATCTACCTACCTTTCCCTATTTCTCCCCCATTCCATGCTCTAAGTGTTCTATCATGCTACTTCTACACCTGCAACACAATCCACGTCCTCATCTGCTGAGCACCCTTTTTCTCCTTCTTCAGACGCACCTCTCCAGGAAATTAATTCTCATAATTAAAATACTCCATCCTCTCTCTCCTCAAGTGCTGCCTTGTGCTTGTTTCTAATCTCATAAAAGGAGACAAACTCTTTGGAGCAAGGAACATGTCTGATCTAGGTTTGTAAAGCATTGTGTAAATACTCAGCACTATATTATCCTCACTACTACAAAAGATTTATAAATGCAATAATTTTTAATTGTCAGCATCATAAGCACTTGAAATTATAGGAATTTTAATCAGGTCATCCCTAATCCTAAACACCTCCTCCCCAAAAAACTGGTCATGCTTGGACAGATTCTTCCATGCAAATTGATTAAAGGCCTCAATTCTGTTTCCCTTACTCACAAAGAGTAGTCTCTTACTCTGCAATTAGCTCCACTGATTTCAATAGATCAGCTTTCAGAGAAAGGTGCTATTCAGTATGATTCAGGCCTTCAGTACACTTAAAAAACATACAACATAGAACCAAAGTGAAGGAAGCAAATAACATATCAGTAAAAAGCAATTCCTCAGAAAATAGTATGAGAGGGAAAACTTGTTCTCTTTGTTTTAAATGCCTCAATCCTACAAGGTGTTTTTGAATTATTATCCTGAGGATTGAACTATACCACTGCTTCATGTAATAAATTACAGATGGAGTGATGTGTTTAGGAAAGGTCAAAGATTTTTGACTTAATGTGTACATGATTCAAACTAAGGGTCAAGGGGTATTTCCTACACAGTGGAAATTATTTCCACTGTGTCAACTTAAGAGGTTGGGAACACTAAAGAATTGTGGATACGGAAGTTGTGCCATCAAATTTACTTTCTTATGGGTTCAGAAACAGAGCCAGATGTTCTACTTCCTCTATTTAGACCGGCAATGTGTGCCAAGCAGAATTTCAGCTCTAGTAAATCATGGTTTCAGTCTGTCTTAAAAAGGTTCCATGTCGCTCAATCCTCTACACTCCTTTTAAAAAAGGCAGGGGGCATATTTTTAAGTGGTTTTGAGGTATTGTGTTCTAGAGATAAATACATTAAGGTATCAAGAGTAAGTGTCTGAGTAACAAAAGGAACCTCCTGGGCCTGTGAAAGCAGTACCGCTGCCTCCGCCTCCGGGAACAGAAGACAGCAATATAGCTACCACAGGGATTCTGCCACAGAGAATAGCTTTAAATTACAGCCACAGCTCCATAGGATATCCATCACTGGAAGAAGCTGGGGAGTTGTATAATACAGCCTGGGCTGCATTAGCTAGTTGTGGACTCCCCAGAGGAGCAAGCTTGAAGGAGGCTTATTCCACCGTGACTTTACTGCTGGTGAACTTTCTACCTCTGGGAGCCCATATCCCTAGTTCTTTTGGTCCAAGTAGTTAAACCAGCACTAAGGCTCAGATCCTCAAAGGTATTTACGTGCCTAACTCCTAGCCCTCTGGGACTTAGGCACATAAATACCTTTAGGAATCTCAGCCTAAATCTTTAATTCACCTGTAAGTACCTATATATTGCATTTGTCTCAGAACAGCATGGGGATTAAATACTCATCACTTTTTCTGTAACACCAACAGGGTGTGCGAGCACTAAGTGAATTAACTTAGTTTTGTTACATATGATATTAACGTTGTCATTGGAAGTTGAAAGGCGAGAAAAATGAGAATATTTATAAATGAGCAGTTCCTGACCCAATGTGCTATGAAACTATTTAAAATGTAGCTTTATGTTTGAGCTAACTAACCAACACACTGGATAGAAATAGAAGTGCAAGAGAAATTACAAGCGAGGAGAGCATATGGGTGACAGTAGTAAGATCACAGTTATACTGTAAATACAGCTTAATGATTCCGCTGAGGTAGTGCATCACCATTATGAGCAGGGAAAAAGTAACTCCTCACAACTAAACCTAGAAGAATCCCCAAAAAGGGCCTGAGCCTGCATTACTTACTAATACTCAGATTGACTTCTATAAGAATTATGTCTGAGTAAGGAGTACAGGATCAAGGCAAGGAATGAATGCTCCAGAGTACTGGGAAGGCTAGAAGCATGCTAATCTGTCTTATCAATGGCCTGTCTTTGTGCCCTACAGGGTAAGAAGGGCAACATGGTGGTATCTGCCCTGGGGAACAAGCAGGCTAGGAATCTTAAATGGATGTGTAGCCTGTGCTTGTAGCCAGGGCTGGATTACCCAATAGGCTGACTAAGCACGTGCTTAGGGCACCAGCAAAGCTGGGGACATCAAAACAAGATTTTTTTGAAAAAAATTGATATTTGATATTTAAAAAAAAAGAAGCATTGAATTAGTCATCATGGGAAAAATCAGAACTTTGTTAGACTTCCTTACACTCCGGTGGCAGTAACAGTCCAGTTACTTTATACATTTTTCTCTGCCTCAACACACCAATGGGCAGTTCTTAAAACATATTTGGGCAATGATCATTTGTTTAAATCTCTTTCTAATACTCATTGGGAGGCACATGCAATGGCAACAAGTGCAATTCTGGAGTCCTGCTCAAAGATTGTGGATGCATTAGAAAGTATAGCTGAAGACCAATCACAAAAGGGAGAAACTATACAAGAGGCAGAAAACATTGCAAACAAGATGAAAGAACTAGAGTTTGTATTCATGTTGACCATGTGGAATGAAATTTTGCAACACTTTTACCACATAAATAAAGCTCTCCAAGAAAAAGAACTGGATTTGAAAATTCATGCAGATGTCTGTCAATCATTAGCAGACCACTTCATAGAATTGGAAGGGACCTCAGGAAATCATCTAGTCCAATCCCCTGCTCAAAGCAGGACCAATCCCTATTTTTTCCCCATATCCCTAAATGGCCCCTTCAAGGATTGAACTCACACCCCTTGGTTTGGGGGGGCGGGGGGAGGGCAATAATCAAACCACTGAGCTATCCCTCCCCATTCCACCACTTACGTACTTGGAGGAATGATTTCGAAAGATTTGAAGACCTATCAAATGATATCTTGCCTGATACTAACTACAAAGAAGCCCAGTCCCTCAAGCGAATCAGGAAAAAAATAAGCAAATGATAGCAGTGCTACAGAAACAGCATTGAATCCTAGAGACAAATTTTGCATATCTACTTACTACACTATAATTGATACACTTAAAGCTCATATGAAGAGGAGAGGTGAAGTGTACAAAGAAGTATCAAGTAGATTTTCTTTTCTAAACGATATGGACTTATCTGACGAACAATATTCACAAGGTTCCCAAAAGCTAGTTGACTCATACCCTGTTAACTTGAACATGAATCTCTGTGGAGAAGTACGGCAGTTCCACTGTTATATGAACACAAAGTTTAATGAAACAGGAAAAATGAAATGCAGTCACATTGATCTTCATGACACTATACTAAAACATGGAATACAATGTGTATTTCCAAATGTAGAGATCGCACTATGTATTTTTCTAAAATTGATGATTACTAACTGTTCCGCAGAAAGCTCTTTTTCTCAGCTGAAAAGAACAGAAAAAACTCAGAGAACAATGTGTCAGGACAGACTTGATTCACTTTCCCTATTGTGTATGGAAGCGGACATGCTTCGTCAAGTCAGCTTCAATGAAATTATCCTGAATTTTGCAATCAGAAAATCTAGAAAGAAGCTATTTTAATTTCAGCATACATGTAAATTGTGTCATTTTGAAAAATAACATTTTATTTTACGGTATAGTGTTGCTTTTATTTTCAATTACATACGGAGGGCACCATAATGTTTTCATTGCTTAGGGCCTCTAAAGGTCTTAATCCGGCCTTGCTTGTAGCATAATATTCTGGCATGGGACCCAGTCAGTCCACTACAGATAAGGCCTCAACATAACCCTGAAAATTTGTGGTGTAACTTGTAAAAACTGTAAGGGAGAAGGAAATGCAGTTAAAAACATTTACTCATGGCATGAAGTTTTTCACTGCATTTTTTTACTTTTCCCCGCCCTCACATTTTAAAAAGCATTTATGAAGAATAGGGGATTTTTACTACTTCTCCAGGGGCTCACATACTCACTCCTGCCTATGAGGCTGCCACTCAATTACCTGTGAGACTTTATAGAAGCCCTGGATACTGCAGGAAAATTTAGCACACACTAACTTACTGCTGGGGAATAACAGGGGATTTTTTAAATAAGCAAAACAAAAACTGATTGAGCTCCATAAAGTGTTAGGATAAACTTTTTTTGTATAAATATACATATACTGAAAGGTGTCTAATAATCATTGACAGCTCTGATGAGATAGGGCTCATGATTCTGTTCCTCAGTCATGCACACATAATTCATTTACCCGATCTGTGCAAGTGCTTGGATTTACTGTTTAAAACTTTCATTCATTCTCTTTTGATCTGTTTCCATAGAAGATGAATTAGAAGAGCAGACTGAGAGTGAGAACTTTTATTTGTAGATTTCATCTGTTGGCTGCTGCAGTGGCTATAGCATTTGAAAATGTAAAAGAAAAACCTGAAAGGCATTGGGCTCAATTCTCTGTCCTTTTATGAGCTCCGCTAATGAGTGAAAAGCTGGAGGAAAAAGCCCTGTGCAACAATGCTGCTTTGAATTAGGGATGAGCAAACCAATGTGGATATCATCACCTTCACCAAAACTCAAAATTGGGTTTGTTTTTCTCCACATCCACATATCTTCTTGGTTTAAGCTAAAGATGCTAAAATATTCCATGTGGCTATTCTCAGCATTTCTTGCCTGACTGGAAACAATTGGTACCAGAAAGGTTATGATAAACCCTGTTCTTATGACCCTTCCAGCATGATTTCTAACCAAGGTGGTTTGGATACATTTCAGATAAGCATCCAAAATATCTGACTTAAACCTCCCAAACAATTGATATTCATCTATTATACTACTTAATTCTTCCTCTAAAATGCAGTACTTCTCTGAAAAGTGACTCTCTAATGGCTTCTAGGGATTCCATGTTGTTTGTGAATCATGACTCTTTACTCAGTGTGTTTCATTTACAAACAAAGAGCGTTTTCTTCTGACTGCCAGTCTTGCAAACTCAGCCTGGGCTCTGAGCGTCAGGTTGATTTCTTTCCATCTCAGCCATCACCAATAACAGAATTCTGCAAGCCAAATTAGGCATACGCTGACAACTCTGTAACTCCATTGCCTTCATGTTACACCCTCTGTGACACCTGTGCTGTTCTACCGCCATCAGTGGGTATGCACAGGTGTAATGGATAGGCCTGATTCTGCTGTCAGTTATTCTGATGCAAATCCTAAATTCCACTGAAGTCAATTGAATAAATAATTTTAATGAAGATGACAAGAAGGAATAGAATCTAGCTCAGTGTCTTTATAGGATTTGGTCTCCAGGTCTAAAAGGAGTAAAAAGCAGTAAAAACATATTTGTCCTTAAAGTGAGGCCATAGAAAGCAGATTTATCGAGTAAGATGGTACCATGTGTACACAGTCACTTTCTGGAGTAGAACCACACTTTAAAGCAAGAAACAAGATTTTGTAAACTATGACACATCTGCTCCCCAGTTATCCTCTAAGTCAGATCCGTGCAGTTTACTGGCAAAACAATTTTTACTACTGTCAGTATTACAGAGCCAACCTATCTATGGAAGATCAAGATGTGTTCCTTTATGCCTCACACATCAGCCAAATTGTCAGCTAAATTCTGATTACAGAATCTTTATTGACTGATGAAGAAAAAAGAACATAGCTTGTTTTCAACAAGGAGATTGAGCATGAAGACCTGGCAGTTAGAAAAATCTTGTTTTGATGTGTAAACTGAGAAACTGTAATACGGAAGCCACAGGGAATAAATATGGGAGACCAAGATGTGGAGTGGGAGGGTTGTTTTTCATGTATGTGCATAGTCAGATAGCCTGAGCCTAAGCCATTCTTTAAAGAGTCTGGCTGCAAAACTTGGGAAGTTATGTGTAGAAGTATAAAATAACCCCGTGTGAAAGAAGTATTAGAAACTTTGTCATGCATCACATGTGGCCGTTTAAACCTAAGCAAAGAATTGAACCAAGAAAAGGGAGGTGCAAAGGTGGTGTCCCTGTCCATCCCTGTACCAAGAGCAGCTGCAAAAATTAATATAACCCTTTGTACCCATCCTGGCCACAGTCAGTCAGCTTTCTTGCACAATCTGTCAGGGGGTGGGGGGGAGGAGATCACAGTTCTTTGACTAGGTGGATTTCCCCACAAAGGCTTCATGTGGCCCTGATTTAAATCCAAAGAAATAGCTTGGCTAACTTTTGTCACATGGTGCAGATCTAGTGGTCCCACTACTTCACGCAAATGAGAGGGCCTATGATAACTGTTCCAATTTACAAGCTAGAATAGCAGCCATATGGAGCTGCATGGCAACTCTCCTCCTTTGTTCTGGTTTGTTGTGTGTATGGCTTTCATGGCCCAAACCACTCTCACTCCATATAGAACCTGAATAACTGGGCTTTATGCCAGCAGAATCAGTTTTACCCTGCTATATATGGCTGGTTTCACATATTATTGGTCTGCTGTGCTGTCAGTTACTTTGGTGCAAACCAGGGGTGAAAGTAACTGCAGCATCTTACCCCTACAAGAATTTGGCTGGGGCTAACTCTGGCCCCCGGAAGGGGCGGAGCCTCGGCCGGAAGGGGTGGGGCTGAGGGCAGAGCCAGCCCCAGCCCAGCCCCCGTATCGGTAAGGGGCCTCTCTTCTTTTCCCCCCCAGCTCTGGCGACAGTTTAAAGGCCCCGGGGTGGTAGCGGCAGCCCAGCCCCGGGCCCTTTAAATAGCTGCCGGAGTCCGGCCGCCACCTTCCTAGGGCTCCGGCAACAGGGCTCCCATCCCCACAGAGTCCTGCTGCGGGAGCCCAGAGAAGGCTACCGCGGAGCCCTGGGCCCTTTAAACTGCCCCTAGAGCCCTGCCGCAGCCTCCCCTGGGCTCCCTAAGCAGGGCTCCATGGGGACAGGAGCCCTGTTGCCGGAGCCCTAGGAAGGTGGCGGCCGGACTCCGGCAGCTATTTAAAGAGCCTGGGGCTGGTCCGCAGCTACCACCCCGGGCCCTTTAAACTGCCCCGGAGCCCCGCCACAGCCTCCCTGGGCTCCCGCAGCGGGGGGCTCCGGCGGCAGTTTAAAGGGCTGGGGGCTCCAGCCGCTGCTGCGAGCTCTAGGCTCTTTAACTTGTGCCCGGGGAAGCCGATCTGCCCCGGTACGGTGCACCGGCTCTTGCCGGTACACCTTACCGGGGCGTACTGGCTTACTTTCACCTCTGGTGCAAACCCTAAATAACTCCACTGAAGTCAATTGAGTTACATTAATGTAAAAGTGGAATGAGAGCAAAATCTCAATTATTTATACAACAGTTAACTTATTTCCTATTTGCCTCACACCAAAGATTACAATATCAGGTCAATCTGTGCAAAACTCTCTATTAAAGCCAATGGAAGTTTTGCCTGAAATAGATATGAGTCCTGTCAATACAGAAGCATACTGCGGGGGCGGGGGGAGCGAGCACCCAAACTGCACATTGTCTGAGTTTCCTGCTTAGTTCTCTCTATTTTACTTTCATCTTGTTGAAATTTTAGATGTAAAATATTAGCTGAACTAATATTTTCCTCAACAGTCTTCCAAAAATTGTTTAAAGTGTTGGCCCATCTAGGAGAACAATCTATTCCTCTGGCATCTGCCTCTTCCACATCAGTGACTCACATGGCTTTGGTCATCCAAATAAGCCAATTTCTCTTAGCAATGGGAACTTTACTTCCCAGGTCTAATGGACAACAGCTGACATCAATAGTACTTGGTCAAAATAAGATTAAATTCAACTCCATTTGGTGTTGAAATGAATGGGTTTCTTTCTGCAGATTTTGAGGTGTTTTGGATTAGGCTCTTAATAATTTGATATATGCTAAACAGTTTGACAAACTTGTTACCCCTTTGTATCTTTACCCTAAATATTTCATCACCTGCCTTTGTTAATATTTACAAAGATTTTTGAAAGGTTTCAAAAATCCCAGTTGTTTCTTTCAAATTACTAGTTCTTCAAACACGGGCTTTTAGTGATATTGTATTTGTTGATTAATTTGAATTAAATAGTAGTAAAGTTCAGATTGTTCCATCTTCATTTGACATGCTCACACTTAGATGCTAATTTCAGTGTAACATAAACTTCAGTATCTATTCAACGGGTAATAAGAGTGGGATTTTCAGAAGAACCCAGTCTTGGCCTAACTGCTCACACCAAGTATTTTTTTAAAGAGCAGAAGGGACAACTGTGATAATCTTTGACCTCCTCTCTAACACAGGCCACATGACTTCCCTGAATTAGAGTCTATCTTTTCAAAAAGCATCCAATCTGAGTTTAAAAGTTGTCAGTGATGGAGAATATACTGTCACCACTGGAAAGTGTTCCAGTAGTTTGTATAGTGTTTGCCCTCACTATACAAATGTGCACCTATTTCTAGTCTTCATTTGTCTAGCTTCAACTTCCAGCCATTCGATCTTCTTATACCTTAGACTGCTAGATTGAATGGCTCATCATCAATTTTTTGTACCCTACGTAGGTCCTGATAGACTGCTTAAATACCCCTTATCCTTCTCTTTGTAAAACTAAATAGACTGATTGACCATTGGCTTCAGTTACAATATTGCCAACATCAGATGTTTAAAAATCATAAATTGACACCCCCCGTACACACACACACCTGCTCAAAGATAAGAGATTATTTTAATCCAGAAATATTTACCAGGTAATACACTCGGGGTTCTTTTTCTGGTTTTTGAGATATTAGGATGCATTTGGGTCACATTTTCAAGTTTCTCTGCAACTGTGAGGATCAGAATATCCTTTTTTTAAATGAAAGCTGAGATTTTTGCATAATAACTTGTCTACAGAACTGAGGCATGAAGTAAATCAAATATCACAAGACTCGCAATAGATTTGTGAAGGCTGGTAATTCTGGAGTCCAGTTCGGCCCTAGCCAGTTTGCCAGCTAAGGTAAAAAATGGGTTTGGTGTCTGTCCCCTACCCACCACCATCAAGTGACTTGGGGTGTAAAGGCCAGTCAAATCAGCAGAAACAGCAAAAACGGCTAGCAATCAGAGCAGAAGTGGAGGGGGCAGGGAGTGTTATAGCAGAATGGCACCCCCCCCCCCAGGAGCAGGCACCTTGGGTGACCGCCCTGCTGACCCACACCTAGAACAGATCTTTACTGGAGTTAGATCTGCAATGGTACTTTTGAGTAAGTAAATATGTACTCTCAGTTTGAAGAATTAGAACAAATTAAAAAGTGAAACATAGATAATGCAGTAAAACCTCAGGGATAATTATTGTAAACATTTTGACCATCAATAAAAGCATTTATGGTTTCATCAAACTAAAGATTAAATTTGCATATGTTGTAGAATGTGAACGAGTTTATTTTAACTGAGCAGTTAAAGATAGAAGCACAGGACATTTCCTTTGACCTCTATGCCAATAATAAAATCTTTGCAAAACTGAACTACATATTTAATAAAAAAAATCCGCTTACTTACCTAGATATATGTATATAATAAAAAACACCACATTACAGGCTAACTCCTGCCAACTACAACGTGACAGCAGAAAGGGAGCTAGCCAGCCATGATTTCAAGAGACATAAGAGGACCAGAGAAAACCTGTTTAGAATCATTTTTGTGCTAATGCCTCTTTTACCTTTCTTATTTGAGACATTCAGCACTTGATTGTATGGTCATCACATTTTTAAAGGCATGTTCAGGTCATCTTTTAAGTATTTTGGTTTGCTATATCTAGTGTAAGAAAAAAATAGAGGGATTTGAGCCAGGCCTTCTAGATGAATATCTGTGTCTTACAAAATTATGCATGTGCAGTTTTTCCTTCAAACTTCAGAGTGGAAAGATAAAATTAATATTTTGACACGGACATAAAAGTAATATTTTCCACCTCACTACATTTTCTAATAGAAGAATTGGTCCGAGATAATATAATTTTCTGAGAAGCTGCTACACACGCTGGATAGATTCTATGATTTATTTGACCATATTTGAACCTAATTTTTCAAGTGAATTTAGTCAATATAGAATTATTGATTAAAAACATATTAACTGAAAGCTACAGGTATGGATTAAGGAAAAAGTTCAACACAGTACACGTTATTTATCCATGGGATTTTTGCACATCCTCCTTTGAAAATACTCCCCATTATATCAAAATGTTATGCCTTATTCCTATTTCTAATGCCAGACACAGTTAATAGGTTATTGATGGGGCTTTACTGTTCTGAATTATGTATGAATTATTATTAGATATTAGCGATATATCATCAAAATGATATTCTGCAACTGTTAACCAGCATTAAAGGGTATCCAATCCCTCAGTGCTAACTAATAAAACCGCATTATATGTTCTTTCCTGAAAACAGAAGTTACTTTAAAATAGTCCCCTGCCTTTTCCCTTCTAAGGGAAAGCATAAAACTCTGCATATATTAGGGGTTTGATGTTTCACTTTAAAAATAGATGATAATGCTAGGGATAACATACTGGCCTCAATGAAGTCAATGGAATTTTTGCCATTTACTTCAACGGGGCCAGGATTTCATCCTAGCTGTTTTCTGTCAAATTGTGAATGTTGAATCCAAATAGCCAGCAAGATGATGATTTTGTATTACTTAGCAATAACAAGTGATAATTTGGATCCTCACAGAAAGTGAAATTCACTCCTTAGCTAATGGTCTGCACAAGTTTTATGCATGAATTGAATCCCATTTAAACCCTATTTTCATAGTTTAAGTGGATTTAAATTATGCATAGCCCTTGTGCTGGCATTATAAATTGGTGTGATTGTCGCACAATGTATGATATCTGCTTCCAATCAGTGAGGATGACATCGTATGGGAAAGATATTTACCATCCTGGAAGAACCTACTTTGATTTCCCGATAGGTTGTTCAGTACTTGATTTTTAGCATGGATTCCACCAAAGGAGGTAAAATGCTAATCTCCCTGCCTTTTCTTTTCAGTTATTAAATGTATATGAAAAGCTCTTCCTCAGTACAATGATGGCTTTTCTCTTCCACAAATTCCAGGGACATCAGGCCTATGGGGGCTCGATAGAGAAACAGATTTAAAAGAGTGATAGGCTCAACAACCAGTCCCACACCACTTGGATTTGTCTAGCAATTCTATTAGTGACGACTAAAAGTAAAAGGTGGGAATGCAAATTAAGGAGGCACAGCAAGAAGAACAGATAAAATGAAGATCAAGAATCAGGCCAAAAGGCTGTAGCTGCAATAGTTATGCCAAAGCCTATTGGCTAAATCTTTTTTGTCTTACACAGTACAATTTGTCCCTCTGAAATGAATGGGGCATACATACATACGAGATAGCCTATGGTTGGAGAAAACTTGTTGTTGAACAGACTGCCCCTCTACGAGTCTCCCCTTCTGCTTTTACCTCAAGAGCAATGCTTTGAGCACAGTGCACCTCATCTAACCTGGACAGATATTTCCTTCCACATAACTAGCTTCTGTAAAATTTCAGCTAAAAATTCACCTACTTGGTTTGTTTTTAGAAGCACTTTTTCTTTTGTTAATGTTATCATATCAAACTTAATGTGCACCAGAATTTAAAACAAAAATAAAAGCCTTGCTGCTTTTGAAATCACATGTTAAGACCCTGGATCAAGATAACTGCATTTCAAGATAAGGTGCCAGATTGTTATGGGGTATTTGAAAATTGTTGGAATTGTAGGCTGACACTTTAATTTGCATGGAGTTTCCTGGTCCTGCTTGCAGGCTAGCGGATAGGGAAGAATGGTATCAGAGTCAGCCTGAAGACAGCAGGCTTAGAGTAAGTTGTGCCACTCTGCTTTACGGATCAGCCTCTTTGTCTCTCTGTGTTTGGGGTTCTCAGTGTGTTATTGTTCTGAATTTTAAGAAATAGAGATGTGTGACATTACAGCCTTCCAGCAAGAGTATTTATTCTTTTATCTAACGTCTTTGTGTTTATGGCATGAATTGTGCTCTCATTTGAGAGGAGGTAGTGGCATTAATTTAAATGCACACGTCACTTACAGCATGTGGGGTCTTGCTGCCTTGAAACACCTTTAAAAAAAGCCAGTTTGAATCAAATACACGCCAACATAAATCTGATTTTTAGAGACTAAGAAATAAAGGGACTAAACTTTCAGAAATTTCACTGTTGATGGCATTAGAATTATTGCACAGATAGAAACGGGGGATTTGTCTGTGTGACACTGTTATTTGATCATTCCATTGATTTCCATTAAAACTACATTAACAGCATAGAGTCACCTCTTCAGCTTGTGCTGAGCAGTCCCTAAATCACTTTCCTTAAAGGGATACTTCTTAGAAAACTGGAAAGTAAGCCTCACTTGTTTTTCTACTCTGCCTTGCCTACTCCCATGAGCATTTCCGAGGGAGGGGGTGATTTGGCCCAGAGAGCAGATGCCCAAAATAGGAGTGTGCTATGCAGACCTAGGAGCAGTGGGGAATACATGAAGAAAAAGCTAGGTTTGGTGACTGGGTACTTTCACTCTTTTGCACATGTATTACCATCACATATGCATATGATTTTTAAACATCATACATTATTTTAACATACTTGTGATGATGAGTAGCTCAGTATTTATTAAAGTTCAACTGTGGAGCTCATTCTGGCTGTATAATCCAGTTTATTCAACAGATCGCAGCCAAAGTAAACAATGACAACCTCAAGATTCATATTTCCTTTCCACTGTGATGTTTGCTCAGTTGCTAAAGCTGATGAATCAGCTGCAGTACTGAGGTTTTGTTCAGTAAAAATTCATTCTGGGGTGTACTGCTGTCGTATTAAACTGCTTTGATTATCCTAGTGTAATTGTGTTTGAACAAACATTTGGATAAAGAAGAAATAAAGCACTAAATAAGACAAGAACTTCTACAAAAGTCTGATGCTTGAAAAGTTGATACATTTGTAACATCTGTTACAGTTATTTAATTGTAAGAAGTAGCTAGCTGTAAACAGCTAGAATGTCTTCAATTTTAGACGATTATAAACCAGAGCAACAATTTGAAAGAGCCTTTTCTGTCATTCTAGGTAGAAAATGGTAATTCTGTGGTATATTGAAAACTGTAAAAAAAAAAAAAAATCATATGCTGTCACTTTAAATCTTGGTCCTGCTTACAAACTAAGGGGCTTTGCACAGAACCAGGCTGAACAGTCAGTTTGCAGACATCTAGACTCTAGAGAAAGGCGGGATTTAATTATGTCTGGTTTAGAGAGCAGCCTGCTTGGTTTCTCTCTTTTTTCAGGTTCGTATGTGTTCTGAATTCTAAGAAATAAAGCCGTATTATGTTGCAACCTTCCAGCAAAAGTATTTATGGTTTTATTCACATCACTATGGTATAAACATCAATTCTTATCTGCTGTCCTAGGTACTTATATGGCCTGCATCACTGTAGTATCTGAGTGCCATGCAATCTTTAATGTATTTATCCTCACAAACACCTTATGAGGTAGGGAAGAGCTATTGCCTCCATTCTACAGATGGGAAATGGAGGCACAAAGAAGGTGAAATTCACAAAAGTAGTTAGGCACCAAAATCCAACACTTAGGTGCGTAAGTCCCAGTTTTGGCTCCATTATGATCCACAAAACTCCCCCCAAATCTTTCAGGGACCTAAATTCAATCGGCATTTATATTATTAAGAGAAAAAGTTCCTAAGGCACTTACATTCCTGCTTCTGTGCACATGCACTGCTGCCTCACTGTACATGTTCAGATGTTAGTCTCCCTGCCCAAGACCCAGACAACTCATGAACCATGGAAAGACAGATGTTCATCTACCTAAGTTTCATGGAGAGCCCAATCCAGTAGGTGTGCTTGAATGCTACTTACCAGACCAGGTCCCATTCAAACTCCAAGAGGAGGAGGTAGAAGCAGTGGCCACCTATAACCTCTAGCCCCATGGTTAGAGCAGTCAACTAGGATTTAGGAAACCCAGATTCAATTTCACCCTCTCTATTGGAGAGAGAAGAAAGGATTTAAATAGAGGTCTCCCACCTCTCAGGAGAGTGCTCTAACAACAGAGCTATAGATATTCAGAGATGGGGCTCCCTTAGTCTCTCTGATTGAAGCTGTTTCCCCATGGATAAATAGTGAAAAAGTGACTGACAGGGAGGGACTGGCCCCAGGATCTACCATCTCCCAAGTGAGTGTCCTAATCACTGGACTACAGAGTCATTCACTGTCACTCTCTGTCTGAACCAATCATCACATCCAACTGTGAAGGTAATTCTCCTTGTCCAGATCTCCCCCACTGCTGTTTCCATGGTAACATTCCTCTTCCCCCCACCAAAGCCCCACACAGTATTTATGTGGGTGGTGATGGCAAAGAATGTGCAGGGAGGAGATTTTTTATGCTCATAATTCCTCACACTACACTCATGGGTGAAAAATATAATACAGTCCCAGGTGCTATAGATTTTTCTCAGCACCCCCTCTCCCCCATGATGCTACAGACCCCTATTTAATGGGTATGGCTGGCCAAAAGCCACCAGAATTCCATTTAATAAAAACTTCTGAAGTTTCACTATTTGTTTCCATCTGATGCAGAACAAAACCATGTTTTTATGGAAAAAAGAGAGTGAGAGACAGAAGAGCCAAGTGGTCAGGGCACTCACCTACAATGTGAGAGAAGCAGATTCAAATCCCTGATCTCTATGAGGCAAAGCAGGAATTTGAACAGAGATCTCCCACCAGACTAGTTCCTATTCTGGAATGGGTGTATCTTTCTGACCAGAAATTCCATCCTGGACCCAAAAAACCTTCCCTGATAAAGGGTTAGATAAAACAGACAGGGTTCCATGAAAAGTTTCCATTTCAACAAATTGGTATTTTCTAACCACAAAAAAAGATTTGTTGAAGAATTTCAAACCACCTCTAGTCCTGAGTGCTTTTGAAGGCAGGGAAGACCCTGCCATAAGTCTTAGTGAGTGCAAAGTCTCTTCTGTAATTTATATCAAGTTTTGCTTAGGTGCAGCTCTTTGCTGAGAATCAGATTTACTGTGCTTTAGCTATAAGTGTACCCACCCTCAGAGCTTCTAGTAAAACAATGCTTTAAACATACCTAACAGTAGAAGCATGAAGGATGATATTGTGGCATTTACACCTCAACCCTCTGTATGGCAGAGTACAGAGAAATACAATCCCAGGAAAAACTCTGGGGAAGCTGTTCCTCAGGACTACTCTGTCTTTCCTGGCACTGCTCTTTGCGCACAGGTCTGATCCAAACATTAGAATGAAGCGCATTTCTCCCTCTATTGGAGCCAACATCTTTCATGAACAGGAATGATATGAAGGGAAAATGTCACCTCCTCCCTGCCCTTTTCCAGCCCCATGTTTTCCTGGAAGCAGAAGAAAACAGACCCTGCATTCTGGAGAATCCAGAGAGCGTAAGTACTGCTCTTGTGAGTAGTCCTAGCGCACCCCTCCACTCAGTGTGCCTACGAGATCGCCTGTTACTTTAGCCTTTGAAGAACAAAGCTTTGTTGCATAGTATTTTCAAAGTAGTACTCCACATTCCCGACCAGAACCCCCATGTTCCCCACAAATTCCTCATGTACTGAGAGTTTGCAGCTATGGATTTAGGCTATAGAGGCACTGAATGTGGGAGGGAAATGGCATGCTTCCTCAGCCCTGCAGGACACAGTTGAGTTACACAAGAAACTAATTTGGCCCATTGGCTTAAATGAAGCACTGATTTCACTGGGAGTTTTGCCTAAGTAGGAACTGTTGGATTGGGCCCTAGGTTACATGGAAGAAGCAAAATTATGAAATAGAAATGCTGTTGCGTGATAATGATTCATATTTCCCTCAGAGCTGCTAGCAAGTGTATTCAGCATTACAACTTCATTTCAGAAAGTCCATAAAGCCATTCACTTGACGTAATGCTTTACATGAGCAAGATTTCCTATTAAAAGTGATGTGAATGAGTAGTTACAGCACAGCTGAGCCTGCTAGAATTAGAATATATTATTTTTCATCAACATCAAATTTTATTTTTTTGTGTACAGTGACACAAAACAAAGAAAAGCTGTTCAGTAACTTTATCTTATAAATGGTGAAATCACAGCCTTTAAATATCATTAGCAAAAATTAAAGTTAAACTCTTATTTGGATGGTAGTTTATTAGAAGAAGCCAACATAAAAGATACAGGAAGCTTATAAACATTTATTTTTAATATGGTAAATATATGCATAGGAGCTCATTTTAAATAATATGTAAAAGCAAATTATACTTTAAAACATTTAGTGAAAATCAATTTCCCCATAATTTATAATAATAAGAGCTTATTTTAACTTGATGCTCTTTTACTTTATCGTTTAGGTTTATAATAATCCCACTTTACAATAATATTACTTGTTATAAAGTGTATTTGTTACATTAATGTTTAATATCATTTAGCAGCTCCAGTGTTTTTCATCACAAAACTACATTACAAAAATCTGATTAACTTGCAGGACAGCCTGTGAGGTAGATACACATTCCTATTTTACAGAGGAGGAAATGGAAGATGATAGATTTACTCAAGGACTTAAGGAGCAGCACTGACAGGACTAAAAAAAAATAAAAAATTGAGAGTTCCTGTCAGCCCTATGCTCAGACATAGAATCATAGAATATCAGGGTTGGAAGAGACCTCTGGAGTCATCTAGTCCAACTCTCTGCTCAAAGCAGGACCAATCCCCAACTAAATCATTCCAGCCAGGGCTTTGTGAAGCCAGGCCTTAAAACCTCTAAGGATGGAGATTCCACCACCTTCCTAGGTAACCCATCCCACTGCTTCACCACTCTTCTAGTAAAATAGTGTTTCCTAATAGCCAACCTAGATCTCCCCCACTGCAACTTGAGACCCATTATGACTTTTTAAGCATTATTTTTATTGATGCATTTGGTCAAACAATGTTATTTTTATGTACTGCCGCTATAGTTTAAGATAGGAGCATTTGAAATCTACATAAATATCCATGTACATCACTTTTGATTTTCGGTAGCACTCTCCACTGTACAGTGTTTGGAGGGGAGGAGTGTGGGTAGTGGAGCACCCACAGGGGGACACATCTCAAAGAACCTTGGTTAGTGCACAAGGTGAGTAACCTTTTCTTCTTCGAATGCTGTCCACTTCAGGTGAATGTGGAATAATGCCCTCATGAGGTTGGCCGGGACTTTGGAGTTGAATTCGTTGCTGAGGTTAGTACAGTGAGGCTTGACAGTGTGTGTGAGCTTAAACCAAGAGTAATTGCATAGGGGTTCGTGAATGTGTGTTCAGAACCCAGGTGGACACCCTGCAGATGTCTAGAATGGGAACACTGTGTAGGAATGCTATGGAGGTAGATAAAACTCTTGTTGAGTGAGTTCTAATACCCAGAAGGGCTTCAGTGTTTTGTAATGAATAGTGCATATGGATATCCCTCTAGATAATCTTTGCATAGTTATGGCAGAGCCCTTCAATGGCTCCGTTGTTGACACAAAAAGTGGAGGGTAATTACTAGGCTATCTAATTTATTGGAAGGTTTTCAGTGACACCGCTAATGGACTCCATCTCAAGCCAAGGACAGTTGAGAAGGAACTGTAGGAGTCAAAGTGTGCACGTTAGATGAAGCACCAGCAGCGCCCCAAGACTGCTACTACAGATGCATTACTGAAAGTGTCCGATCAGCAGTGCTGGGACACACTGACACCTGAAGTGGAGCACCCTTAGGGACATCACTCAAAGAACAACTTTTCATCCTAGAGGCAATAAAGTTTCATTATATATGTGACAGACATACAGTAACTCCTCACTTAAAGTCATTCCAGATAATGTTGTTTCATTGCTGATCAGTTAGAGAACATGCTCCTTTAAAGTTGTGCAATGCTCTCCTCTAAAGTCGTTTGGCAGCTGCCTGCTTTGTTCACTGCCTGCAGGAAGAGCAGCCTGTTGGAGTTAGCTGGTGGGGGCTTGGAACCAGGGTGGACCCACAGTCCCCCTCTCAGCTCCCATTCCCCTAATCTCCCTGTGCGGCAGCCACCCAACAGGCTATCAGTTGCCAGACAGTTCAATTGTCCCTTCCCTTAGTGCCATGTGCTGCTCCTGCCCTTTGCCTTGGAACTGCTCCCCAGAGCCTCCTATTTGCTGTGCACAGGGGGGAGGAGGAGCAGGGGGAAGAGGGAGGCTAATGTTAGGGTGTCCCCATTCCCCTTGCTCCTTCACCCCACTTACCCCATCTCCACAGAGCCGGGAGGGGGGGAGAAACATGACAGGGCTGAGGATGGAGGGAGCTTCCTGGCAGCAGCTGCTTCTTCTACTTACTGATCTCCTTAAAAAGGCAGTGTACTTAAGAGTGGTGTCAGCATCCTTAAAGAGGAAATGTGCATCTCTCTCAAACACACACACACGGTGTGTGTCTATGTCTGCCATGGTGTCTCCCCTCCCTCCATTTGTGCTGCTTTGTAAAGTGTGAGGCTACATTAAAAACAATGGGTTAATCCTTGAGGGCTTAGCTGATTGCTAGTTCATCATTTAGCAGTAAGGCTTTTCCTGGGAAATATCCCACCCTCTGACTCCTCCACCTTAACCAAACTTCACAATCATCATTGCTATGTACCAGTATTAAATTGTTTGTTTAAAACTTATAGTGCGTGTATATATATAAAAATATATATATATTATATAGTATTTTGTCTGGTGAAAAAAGTTTCCCTAGAACCTAACCCCTCCCTTTACATTAAGTCTTATGGGGAAATTGGATTTGCTTAATATCATTTTGCTTAAAGTCACATTTTTCAGGAACATAACTAAGTTAAGCAAGGAGTTACTGTATTAACCTTTCCCTCTATAAATAACATTGCATTCAGCCATGGTGTGCCATTTCTTTCCTATTCTTGAGTTCAGTTAAATCCCTTTGCCTGCCCATCTACAAATATTAGTACTGTACAAGTGAAAAGATGGGAAAATTTTCCCTTTTATGGGCCTTTAATCTACATGGTTAGAATGAAGGGATGGAAACCAGAATAATTTTGAGGCTAAACCAGTCATTTCATAGAATCATAGAAGATTAGATTTGGAAGAGATCTCAGGAGGTCATCTAGTCCAATCCCCTGCTCAAAGCAGGACCAATCCTCAACTAAATCATCCTTGCCAAGGCTTTGTCAAGCTGGGCCTTAAAAAACCTCTAAGGATGGTGTAAAGGAGCAGCAACTCACCCTGCGGCACCTCCCGCTGGTCATCCAGGGAATTAGCTCATCCCAACATCCAGAGCACACTCTTCAGGCCATAGTCCCACTTGCTACTGGCCCCATGACCCTCCCTGGACCCCGGTGCCCTCTTCCCTGGGGTACTACACTGCTGCAGTAACTTACAGTCTAGCTCTGAGTCCCCACTCCCTGGGGAACCCTCACCCACTATCCCCACTTTGCCTCACTCTAGGCAACTGCCAGTCACCACTTACCCCCATTCTCTGGGGCAGACTGCAGTATCATCGCCCTTCATCATTAGCAAGGAGGGTTTGGCCTGCTGCTTCTGTAGCCATGGGCTGCCCCCTGCAACCCCAGTACCCCTTTGTTGGGCCATCCACTAGGCCCTGCAGCCTGGGGGTTTCCAGGCCAGAGCTTCCCCAGCTCCTCTTGCCCTGCCCCAGACCTGCACCACTCTAAGTACCTACTCAAGCAGGCCTGTCTACCTCTACAGACAGAAGAGACTCTCCCTCTACTCCTGGCTTCCCTGCCTTTATATAGCTCAGCTAGGCCTGTTTGGGGCACGGCCCTCAGCTGAGCCTGCCTCCTAATCAGCCCAGCTCCACTCTACTCAGCCTGGGAGCAGCTTGCCCCCAGCCACAGCCCTTCCCAGGGCTGTTTTAACCCTTTTTCTGCAGGAGTGGGGCAGCTTCCCCACTACAGGTGGATATTCCACTTCCTCTCAAGGTGACCCATTCCAGTGCTTCACCACCCTCCTAGTGAAATAATGTTTCCTAATATCCAAACTAGATCCCCATTGCAACTTGAAACCATTGTTTCTTGTTCTGTCATCTGCCACCACTGAGAACAGCTGAGCTCCATGCTTTTTGGAACCCCTCTTCAGGTAGTTGAATATTGCTATTAAATCATCCCCTCACTCATCTCTTCTGCAGACTAAACAAGCCCAGTTCCCTCAGCCTCTCCTCATAAGTCATGTGCCCCAGCCCCCTAATCATTTTTGTTGCCCTCTACTGGACTGTCTCCAATTTGTCCACATCCTTTCTGCAGTGCAGGGGGCGTGGGTGGGAACCAAAACTGGATGCAGTACTCCAGATGTGGCCTCTCCAATGCCAAATAGAGGGGAAAAATCACTTCCCTTGATCTGCTGGCAATATGCTCCTACTAATACAGCCCAATACGCCATTGGCCTTCTTGGCAATGAGAGCACAGTGCTGACTCATATCCAGCTTCTCGTCCAATAAAATTCCCAGGTCCTTTTCTGCAGAACTGCTGCCTAGCCAGTCAGTCCCCAGCCTGTAGCAATGCATGGGAGTCTTCCTTCCTAATATTTATTTATATTTAGAATCAGTAATAAGGAATAAATTAGGAGAACATTTGGACACAGAACAATATAATCAAGAACAATCAGCATTGATTTACAAAGAGGAGCTCATACGTAACAAATCTGATTAGTTTCTTTAAAGATGAGACAATGAGAGCTGGCAAGGAAGCAGTAGACATAATCCACATGTACTTCAATAGAGCTTTTTTATGGAAGCAAATTGAAGACTATTGTGCAAGGTTAATAAGTGACTTATTGAGATAACATTTTTAATTTGATAAAAAGTTAATTTAGTGAGCAAAATCAGAGAACAGTGCTAGAGGGATAAAAACAGCATAGTCTAGGCACCTTGCTCATGCTATGTTAAGAGAAGAAATGTATGCCACAGTATAAAGATTTGCAAGAGGCACTAAACTGAGAGAGAGGTTACTAATGAAATGAGATCTAAAGGGTCTTGCAAAAAGGATGGGGAAGACATTTTAATGCAGTTTAATGCTTCTTTAAAAAAAGTTAAGAATCAAAAGGTCTGGGGCACTAGTAATCTAGTCACAACATCAAATAATACCCCATCTTTCACAGGAAACTAAGGCCCAGATCCTCAAAGGTACAGAAGGATCTAACTGCTTCTTTAGGTGCCTAAAGTCCAACTTTTAGGCACCAGTGGCATTTTCACCTGTAGGTGCCTAAGGTCCCCTAGATGTCCACAATTCTACCCAGAAGACATGGTCAAAGCTACCTAAGTCCTGATGCCACCCCACAGTTAGTGAGCTGCTTGCAACACAAGCACAAGCCACACCTTCAATGGGATTCTCAAAGTAGGTGTTTCCCCATCTCTTACCTGTGGGGCCCACTCTGGAAGACCTGCTCTCAGCACACCTAACTAGAGCAAAATATAGCCAGAGAGCAAGTAGGTCAGGAATTTTGGGGGCTGGTTGGGTGTATAGCACAGTGGTTCAGGCACTCTCCTAGGATATGGGAGACCCAAATTTGAATCAATGCTCTGCCTGATTTGGAGCCAGGCCTTGAATGTAGGTCTGCCACATCTCAGGTGAGTGCTTTAACCACTATCTGCACCAGGAGAGATTGAAAAAGCCCCCACCCTAAAACAGCCTGACTGTTAGGGCACTCACCTGGGATACAGCAGAACTCCAAATCAGGTACAGAAAGGATTTGAAAATGTCTCCCACATTCCTGTTAAATATCGTAATCCAGGGGTAGGCAAACTTTTTGGCCCGAGGGCCACACTGGGGTTCAAAATTGTACGTAGGGTCGGGTAGGGAAGGCTGTGCCTCCCCAAACAGCCTGGCCCTGCCCCCTATCCAGCCCCCTCCCACTTCCTGCCCACTCAGAACTCCAACACATCCAACTCCCCCTGCTCCTTGTCCCCTGACCGCTCCCTCCAGAGACCTCCCCTACCCTAACTGCCCCCCCCCCAGTTCCTCCCCAAACTCCCTTTGCTTCCAGTCCCAACTGCACCGACCCCTATCCACTACCTCCACCCCTTGACAGACCCCCAGGACTCCAATGCCCCATCCAACCGCCCCCCCTGCTCCCTGACCACCCCCTCCAGAGACCCCGCCACCCCAGAACCCCACCCTCTATACAACCCACCCTGTCCCCCTGACTGCCTCCACCCCTTTTCCAACCCCCTAGCCCGGTCCACTTATCATAAGGCTCCTAGCAGTGTGGTTGGCTCCACCGTGGTGTGGCTCCAGCATGGCTCTGCCCAGAGCCAAACATGCTGCCCTGTGGGAGCGTGCAGCCCCACCCCTCAGAACAATGCACACACGGTGGCATTGTTCCGGGGGAGGGCAGGACAGGTGCCGGGGGCAGCCCCCCCAGCCTGGGAGCCAGATGGGATGGTCCCACAGGCTGGATATGGCCCACTGGCTGTAGTTTGCCCACCCCTGCCCTAATCAATGGAATATTGACTACAATAGGGACGACTCTGTGGTTTTTCATGAGAAAGGGCTGACCTGACTTAGATGCCTAACTCCAAGAGGGGTCATAGTTGAGAATCAGAAGCAGCGATAAGGAACTCCCTCTGGCCCATCAGACACCAAAGTACTTTTGCGAATCTTGGATTTAAACCACTGCATTTAACTACTGACTTCCTGAGGTGGCTCCCTGCTCAACTTGCTTGCTTCTGATAGTCCCTTTTATCGGTATTTAACTCTCCCTGTGCATTGTATGGAGAGTCTAGAGGCCTACCTCAGGGCTGAGAATTCCACCTGGTGACTAGGAGTTAGGCACTGCAATGCCTACAATCTCTTTGTGAATCTAGCCCCATGTAAATATGTCAGTCATGAGGAGCTCACCCACCCTGACCACTCTCAATAGAAGAGTATTCAACATATGCAGTGGGTTTTCCCTTTGTCCTTTATTCTTATGAATTTTAGAATGGGAGCATGACCTTAACGTACAGCTCAAGATATCGTTTCTTTTGCCAGCTGACTTCACTAACTCCTTTTCCTTGAGAAGACTTACCTCTTTTTTTATGCTGGAGGTATGGCATATCATATCATCATCTTTTATTCTTTTCACTTACTTCTTCTATAGCTGTAGTCACCACCGTAACCCATTCTCAAGCACAACCTCTTCATTTGGTACACCCCAAATTCTTGACAAGCTAGATCACTTCTTATCAGGCATCTTCACAGAACCACAAAGGCTTGAATCAGAGTCCATGGAGGTCAATATAGCAGCTCTCATTTCTTTTAATGAGCTTTGAAGCAGCCGTTAAGACATTAATAAAGGATTCAATGAACTATTAACTCTCTTGTTACTTCGTTGAAGTCAATGGGAAAGAGAAGGTGAAGTTCATGTGATAAAAAGGCAAATCATAGAAATTTAGGACTGGAAAGGACTTATGAGGTCATTTAGTCCAGCCCCCTGATCGAAGGCAAGACCAAGTATTCTTAAACCATATCTGACAGTTGTTTGCCTAACTTGTTCTTAAAAGCCTCGAAGGATGGGGATAACACAACTTCCCTGGGTAGCCTATTTCAGTTACATAGCTACCTTTATGGTTATATTTTTTTTCTATCATCTAACCTAAAATCTCCCATTTTGTAGATTAAGCTGATTAGTTCATGTCCTATTTTCAGTTGGCATGGAGAACAATTGATCACCATCCTCTTTATAACACCCCTTAACATATTTGACTGTTAGCAGATCCCTTATCAGTTTTTTTAAGACTAAACATGCTGTTTTTTTTAAACCTTTCCCCACAGATAATGTTTTCCAAACCTCTTATTTGCTGCTCTCTTCTGGACTCGACTTTGTTCACAACTTTCTTAAAGCATGGTACCCAAGGATGGACACAGTATTAAAGCTGAGGCCTCACCGTTGCTGAGTATAGCCAAACAATTACCTCCCATGCAATTAGAGCAAGATTTTTATATAAAATTTCCTACTTCGGCTGTTTGTTGAGCTTTTTCAAGCAGTGCTAACACAGGTGTTGTTATTTGTATTGTAAAAGTCTCCATCTTAGCAAATGTATTGAACTGAGGATATGGCTTGTAACTTGAAGATAATGAAATCGCTACATAACAACTTTAAATCATTTCAACAGTCGACAATCTGATTGCTGGTCTTGCTATCCTCACCTTCTCTTTTCTTCCACCTCAACATTGAGCAATGCTTCAAAACACTAGTAGTGTGTAGAGATTCTATAACAGATATGTTGTCATAACTCTTTTAGTGGTGTGACATGAACTGTGATATATTTTGGTTCATTATGCAGTTATTTATTCTCCATAATAAACAGAATGCACTTTGGTACTATACCTTACATATTATAAGAAATATTCTCTAAAATACATATAGAAACAAATTTATCTTAACTTGTTTTTAGAAGTTGTACATGTGGTGTCATTGTACATTATGATTATTTGGAGGGAACATTTCCGTTACAAAAGGACATCTGCTTATATATGCATAATTATTAATCACTACACTGATTTTTTTAAAAAGCTTGTCTAATTTTATAAAACTGATATTTGCTTAAATGCAATTAGAATCTGTCCATCAGTAATTTTATTTAGATTTACCAGAAATGTTACCCCCCCAAAAATTGAAGAAACTCATTAATTATCAAGTGCAAAAATTGCCCATTTAGTGCTTTGTTTTATAAGGAACCATGGTAGTTAAACAAACAACTATTGTACCTCTAAAGCAGAATTTAAAAATAAAACTAAAAAATGTTTAATTCTATAATGATTAAACATTATAATTAAATGGAATTGTCTCCAATATATAGAGAATTGTGTGACTATTTAATTTTTACCCAGTTTTGCAATTCTCCGCATCCTGGATTTGTGGGATGGTCCTGCTTGGTAATTATCATATGGTTATTTCTCAGTAATTTTATGGTATATAATCCTCTGTATTCCGACTAACTGATAGTCGTTGCTAGAGATTTAAATAATCACAAAACAGTTAATTTATCAATAACCTTGTAAATATGCAAATCTCTCTATTTTGATTGGCTCCTGTACTCAATTTTCTAGCAACTTGCAAACAAGGGGCAGAGTAAAAAATGTGAAAATAATCCACTCTCTCTCTTGCTTACCTTCACTTTTTCAAATGGAAAAAAATAAAAGTGAGAGTGGAGGTATTCCCATTGAACTTTTCATTTGTAAATCAATAAAACACTTCATTTAGAATTTTTTGCCAAAAAAAAAAAAAAATCAAGATTCTCCAAAGGCCTGATTTTTCTTCTTCATCTTTGTAAACACTTTTTTTAAAAAAATCTAATAATTAGGCAGCATTTTCTGCAATCCCAGCCATTATACAGGCTGTGCAAAGTGGAGGCTGCTTACACTTTACCACATTCATGTTACAATGAGCACCCCATAAGGTCTAAGCAGAATCTAGGCCTAAGGGAACAACTGAAAACAAGAAAGAAAATAAAATCACTTTTGAATTATCACATTGGGTTTATACAATTTTCTCTCAGTGTGATGTAAGGAATAAGGGTATATCATGAGATTTAAATTTATCAGACAAGCATAACTGTAGTATGAAGTGGAAATGCTACCTATCATCACAGGTTACAATGCCGTGTATCTAGAACTGTAAGAGATTTGCCCAGACTCTGCCATAGCATTCCTCTGCCAACTCTTTTTCTAAACCAAAAAGCAAGCTATGGTCATTTTGGGCAGAAATAGAAAATTAAAACAGTTAGATGTTGTATTCCTAGAGCAGGGGTCTCCAAACTACGGCCCGGGGGCCGGATGCGGCCCGTGGCTTCAATTTGTCCGGCCCTCCAGCTGAATAGGCACGTAGAGAAGCCGCCGCTGCCCCCCGCCCTGAGAGCTGCTGCTGGCGGCCCCATGTGCGGAGGGGTGAGTGCCGCTGCAACAGTGGTCAGAGGAGCAAAGGGGGGAGGGCACGGCTGTGGCCAGAGGAGCAAAGGGGGGGGGGGGGTTGCAGAAGAGGCCGGAGGAGCAAAGGGGGGAATTTTGTGTATATTTGCATATATTGAATTTTTTCACAGTTGCTTCAGCCCGTGAAGTCCCTTCAAACATCTAATATGGCCCTTGTCTCAAAGTTTGGAGACCCCTGTCCTAGAGAATCAAACAGGCAGAAAGACCCCACTGCACTAAAATATTAACTTGTTTTGTAATACAGTGAGCTAATATAACATGAAATGTTGTGAACTGTTATGGACATCCTTGTGTTACCATTAGAGATCCTTTAGTGTATGCATAGGGGCAGCTTGAGCACTGTTTGCAAAGCTTAAAAAGAGTACTTGAAGCTATTTATACATTATTTTCATAAGCTACAATGTTTAGGAATTTACATTTTTAGGCATTTTATTTTTATATTGCTTAGTATCTTTCCCTCAGTTTACCATATAACGTCAAGTCCTCGCCCAGTGCAAACTGAAACAGAGCTTATAACAATTTATATCAGCTGAGGCTCTAGTCCCACCCCATCTCAGTGCCAGGATCTGCCTTCATCACCGTGATCGCTCAGCCCATCAGCCCTCACAGAGAGGGTGCCGATCACAACATGTATTTGTCTTTATATCCTTGAGAATGTCTTGTATTTATCTAGATGTGTACATTCCTTTTTTCCTAGGTCTAGGATTTAAACAACACTTATGAGAGTACAACTCTGCTTCAGAAAGTGCATAAGAAATCAAAACACTTCTTGCAGTAATCTTGAAAATCTGGACATGACCACAGATGCCTTGTCTTCACTAGAAAATAAAGACCTGTTGATAGCAATGGTGGAGGCAGCAGTGCATACAGGACGTGCTCTAACCTGAAGAAAGTTGTGAGCCCATCTACACGACAGCTTCAATCAGTAGGAAAAGGGAAATAACTACAAAGTTGGTTAGGGTTATAATGTAAATTCACAGTTGCATCTAGTCACATTTTAGAACTAGGTGGAATGTTTATAGAAACTTTATGTACATACAGCAGCATTTCCTAAACCACAGGAAGGCTTGAAAGCTAGTTGGAGATGGGCAGATGTATAAATTAAGACAGGCAGGTCTTTTACAGCACATGGTGGAGCTGAAAGAGTAGTGTATTTGTTTCATTTTCCTAAACGAGGATCAAGTTTCAAAAGTTGGGCACAAACTGTTGTATAGCAAGCATTAAAGTATATGAACAATTAAATACAGTATTGTTTATAGTTGTTAGAGAGTTATATACAATGCTCTAACTTGCAAGATTGATCCCATTTATGCGATCAAATTTGAGAAGTTGTGGATTCTCCATCTTTTCTTGTCTTCACCTCAAGACTGGATGCCTTTCTTTAGTCAAATACATTATTTCTCTCAATACTGCAGTAGTCATTTGAAATTCTATGGCCTGTGTTATACTGCAAGTCAAACTAGATGATCCAATGCTCCCTCGTAGCACTCAAGAAAATAAGTCTGATTTCATGGTAGCTTAAAACAATATGCCTTTGATAGCAAAAATCCACGGGAAGTGTTATTAACAATGCATTATTCACTTTACAAGGATGAAGGGAGTTTTCTCCTATATAATCATCCAGTTGCTGGTGATGTAGAAATGAGAGAGAAAACTAGCTTTTCAGTAAATGTATATTTGATCAGTACAGCTATGGGCAAAAATAAATGTTTCTTACCATGACATGATTTCATTTTCCTGGAAATAACTTTGCAGGACTGAAGCTCTTATCCATCTTCCAGTATATACTCTTTTTACAGAAAAAATAGACTTTAACACAATAAACAGATAAAAAAGCCTTTTTGGATGAGACATACTATTCAAATTCCACAGTTTAGTTTGAGGAGAAAGGTTTAGCGGTTTTGCTGTATAAAGCTACCCCTTCCAGTGTTAAAAGGATCATTTAACTTGAAGTCCTTGTTTTTATGTACTGGCAAATGCTTCCCTCTGCAGGAAATGGGAAGTCAATTGCAGAAACACCCTGTTGCAGCACAGAAAATAAATGTCCAAGAAACAGATAATGTAATTAGTAGAGGACAATCCACTTAAATAGTTCTTTATTAATGGCATAAGATATCTAGGCTCTAGTTCTGATTTGGTCAATGATTCAATCTCTGACGTCAGGCAAGTCTATGCTTTCTGTGCCTCAATTTCTCCACCTATAAAATAGTGATATTACCCATCTTTGTAAAGTACTTTCAAGCCTTTAGATGTTAGATAGGGGGATGTATCATTAGTTAATACTATTCTATTTATTAAATGAAATCCCTGCTATTACCTGCAAGCCTAGCACCAATACTGTGCTTAAAAGGTGTTAAATTTAGCACAAGTTTCCTGCTGTGCAACTTTAGTTCAGTTCTGGCTCATGTCCTACTTTATGGCTGCTAGCTGAGTCTATATTACCTAGTTTCATTTAAGAAGTGCCTGGCTGTTAAAGTGCAAGACTGAGAATAAAGAGATCTGAGTTCTATCTGCCACAGATTTGTGGGAGAGTTGTTTGGGGTTTTTTGTTTGTTTGCGTTTTTTTTTAAGGTAGTAGTTGGCTATAGACACTTTTGAAAATTCCACGAGACGCCTAACTCCCACTGGAGATTCCTAATAGTGGAGATGCCATTTAATAAACTAATAAATAATTATACTTCACACTTATTTAGCATGCATAAATGCTCTAAACTATTTTACAAAGATGGGGGTTAGACCACTAGGTGCTTTTGAAAATCCTACTAAGCATCAATCTTTAGATGTCTAAATGCCTTTTTAAAATCAGGCCCTGTGTGACTCTGTGCCAATCATTTAATTGCACTGTGCCCTGGGTTCCTAATCTGTAAAATAGGGATAATAGCTACCTTCCAGAAGTTCTGTAAAACTATTATTGTAAAGATCTCCAAATTCCTTGGATAGAACACACTTTGTAGGTACAAATATTCCATTAGTATTAAGGAATTAACTATCTTGTGTACTTTGGCAGCTGCTCTCCCTGCTTCTGCCACAGAACCCTGATATAATACTGCATCTGCAGTAGCAAGCTGGCCGCCAATACGTTAGGCACTTCTTTATGGAGGAACATATTCTTGATAAGTAGCATGATGCTCTTGGATAGAGTGCCAGCTTTCAGCACCAAGATTCATATCCTGAAGGGATCACTTAATTATTTAATTACAGTGTCCAATCTTCAGAAGTGTCAGAACAGTATTCAGTGCACAGGATAAGGGCAGGATGGGAAAAAGGTATTTTGCAACCAACTTTGACACCCTAAGCCCCAGAGTGTTTCAGCCATAACCACAAATTTTAGGCCTTGGGACTACTCCAAGTTGCTGTGGCTTGAACAGCCTCACTAGCAGGGGCTGCCAGAGTGCCACAAACTCTGGCCATATCTCTGTGGCTCCCAGCACACACCTTAGTAAAAGATGGGGAGGTCACAGAGTTGCCCACGTCAACTTCCCTGATGCTGGGGGAAATCCTCTGATTTAGTGGAGCTTTAATGGTTAATTGGTACAAAAAAGGTTAGCACAGGAAGACCTACAGGTGCACAAAAAGAAGAATCTTTCCAAGATTTGTTATATATCCTTACAGTGTCCACTCTCAAATCTAAACTATTTATTGTTATCACAGGTTTGTAAATGGATTCCACTTTTTTGACCAGCACGTATAGTATTAGTATAAATCATAGTACACAATTCAATTTTTTTCCCATAATTTTTCAAAATTCAGTGAGAAAAGCTTTGTGACAAGTGCCCTTTCTGAATATTAACAGGTTCCATTGAGAGATTTCTGAATTATCTGAAGACTGTGTAATCAGCACATTTCTATCATTTATCAAAGGAGAAGACACTTAGGCAGATGCATTTGTTGAGATTTTTTAAATTGCTTACTCTCTATAATGTGTATACAGATGCTACACATGACTTCAAACCCACAAGGGGGTCAACATTCACTGTGCACCAGTCATCTCTTTAGCTTATTCTTTATAACACTGTCAACTCCAGAACAATCAGACAAACTTTCCTTTCAGAGGAATTAAAATTTCCAGGAATGAAAACATTCTGTATTTAGACCCAACCCAGCTTACATTCAGCCAAGTATTGCTAATAAAATTCAGTTTTAACAAGTTCTTTGTAAGACTTTATACTTTTGGTCAGTCAGCATGTTGTATAGCAACAGCAGCTTGAATTACCTTAGGGAAAATCATTATGAATCTGGTTACTAAAGTCATAACGAGAATCCAAAAATGAATGTATTCCCCTTCGCAAAGCCCATGTAGTCTTTGCTCAGACTATAAAGTGGGGGTGCACAAATTAGAACCGCCATTGTGCACACAGACTTCATGGCTGCAATGTAGTCCCCGCAATTATTATTCTATCCTACAGGCTTCATACAAAGTGGCTGATACGCCACCGTCCCCCATTAGACAAATAGTCTTGAAATCCCATAACCATCCACAGCCTGCCCCAAGAAACCCTCTATGCTGGCCTATTGGTAAGTGGCATGGAGACCCCACATGCCCTCTACACTCGTGATCACTCTACATAGACAACATGCCTTAATGTCCCAGAGGGCCTTGCATGGCCAACCCCACATAGGAAGATTCCCTCAAAAGCATTACAGAAATATTTTACACTTTTGAACACACTACTGCTATGTTATGTTTAACACTAGTGTAATGGAATGCTATTCTTGGAGGAAAGGTTTTAAAAGATTATTAATAAATATACTATCAATACCCAATGAAGTGTGTTTTCTTGTATATGTACAAAACTCAGCACATTTTCATATATGCACAACAGACTGGTTAAAGAGTGTTTTAATATTAAAGAAATCATCATGAAAATTATTCAAAAATTAATCTGAGAGAAGACAGAGGATTTCTGATACACTGACTTCAAATTCAAAATTGCAGATTATACCAAGCAATTTGTGTTTCACTCTCAGGTTAAGATTCCCTATTGTAAGGAATCTTTTTGACTGAATATTGTACAATATAATAAAAACTGAAGTACTTTTTTCCTGTACCAAAAGCAAAAGTGTGCTACTGACGTTTTGAATTCCTCTCTATATCAGCCATCCATGTTATTTCTGAACTAACAGATAAACAATACTAGCATTCTGATTATATTTGCTTCATGTTTAGGCTTCACTGAACAAAGGAACAACAGTCGCAAGGTCTGTCCACACTGAACTTTCTTATGTAATAGAGAAACATGCCAAACTAGTTTATGAACCCTCACCCCATTCACACACCATCTCTAAAATAAAGTTATTTTGCCCTCAAAGCCACCTATTTACCAAAAGCATTAAGTATGTGCTTAGAGTTAAGTTAGTATGTAAGTGCTTCCACTGAAGTCAAAGATAGCTTTGCCACTGAACTCTACTGGGGGGAGAATGAGGCCCTAAAATTCTATCCACTTGTCTCTTAAATTACTGTAAACAGTGTTGAGTATTCAACAATATATACAAACCCCACAAATCTTTTAAAGAACAGCATAAATTTAATGTCAAAATATTTGAATTCAAGTACAGAAATTAACACATGATTTCAACATTAAAAAAAAGCACAACTCTTTTTTAAAAAACAGAACTACTATACAGTAATACCAAAAAACAGATTAAGCTTAACAATTTTAACTCTGAATAAATTAACAGCACAAAAAGTAAGATAATTTACTCTATTACTAAAACTATGCAAAGGACCACAATAGCAAATTATTTCTTTTAAGTTAAAAAAAAAAGTTTCTTAAAATCTTTCTTTTGCATCATTTTCCAGCCACATAATAGTTGCCTTCTGGCTAAATAACTACTAATCTTCAACATAAGAGCGATCCTTGGTAACAAGATTACAACCAATATTTGCACAAATTAAATTAAAGAGATACTATTCAGCAAAGTAATTATTAGAAAAATTCTTAACATAAACCATTGGGTTCTATTGCCCACATTTTGACTGTGAACCATAAACAGATAAAAGAGCATCAATCTGCAGTACTCAGGCCAAGAAAAGTAACTTTTATGAACTTTATCTTTAGACAAATGCTTAGTAAAATGCTTATATTTACTGAAATGTGAAAAGTTTCCTATATGGAAATAAATATATTTTACTCATGAAAATGAATAGTATAGACCCAATTAAAAACTAAAACTGAAAACTTTCATATTAATGCTGTACAACTTTTCCTTCAAAAGAATGAGGCCTTATCAGAGATATATACTCGCTGTCCAACATGGCTGCCACTAGCAAGCAAAACTGTTGGTGATAAGGGGTAGCTTGCATAAAAATAAGGCCTTGCTGTGTATGGAAGCATGCTGGGTGTCCCAGAAGAGAGAGTAGCACTAACAGGGGAAATGCTATTTACTGAGCTGCGACGAAAATTGTAGTCTGTAAATAAATATATGAATAGTTACTTTGCATGCAAGTCTATAGATACAAATTTAATTCAAAGAGACAAAATGGACTACTACACAAAAAATCATTTCCTAACATGTTTCAATCCTCAATATTTTGGTGATAGCAGTGGAGACTGTGCTGATCTGTCACATTGCAAATCCTGTTTTACCACTATGTGACACAAAAATACCTGTGCTTCACTGATGTACTTCTATACCAGGACCACAGATTTGACTGGAAAGGTATCTTTCCACTAACAGATGTGCTTTGCATCTTTCTACCTTTGCAGAAACAAATCTCTGATTTATCTTGCTACTACAAGATATTAATTTTCTTCCAAATTAGATCTGGTACTGAAATACAGGGATTTCATCTCTGAAAGAAGAGGTGTAGCCAGTTCATTTTTGCTTTTTTCTAAGATTTATTATTATTTACAATACAAACTTCTCTAAAACTACAGAAATGTGGAGGGTGAGGTATTCTAACTAGATTATTTTGCCAATATTTGATTTACATATTACTGCAAACCTTTTATAAAAGTCTAGTTTACTTACCAATTTAAAGCATTACTGGTAAATATAATTTTAAATAAATCATCTCTTTAAAATAAAAAACTATAATAATCAAACATTAGCTAAAAGACAAAAAACTTAATACATTTCACTAATCTTTAAAGTAAACCGTTTAAATAAAGAGATGCTATTTGTAGAATTGTTGTTTCCCAATAAACACATAAATTTTTCAGTAATTCTCATACACCATACAGTGTTATCCTTTTCTCCAAAATAATACATTCTGAACTTTTCAAACACGCAACTACACTCTTCATGGTAGTTCAAGCCAAACAAGGTGCACAGTTGATTCTAGAAAAAAAGGAGACCTTCTGGCTTCCAAAAAGCTTTCATTGTACACTATCTCCAGAGGGAATTGCAAATAAAGTCAGTTTAAGGTGAAGGTTAAGGTCTGCACTGCAGTATCCTGATAATTCTGTAAATGCTGTACCGCAATTTTTTGGCAAGCATTAACTTAATGAAGTCAATGAGAATAAATGTTTAGCGGACTGAAATGAGATCAAACAGCAGTAGAGTAAGCTCAAGAATCATCAGAAAGGACCTAGTGAAGAAAAAAAATAGAAGAAATTAAAAAATGGAAACTATTTCAAATGTTTAGTTTAATTTTCAGTGTTGAGACTAAAAAAATATTTTTTCAAAATTTAAATTTTCCAACAAACAACATTCACTGTGGAAATTAGCAAAAACGTATACATCAGTAAGTGTGGAGGCAGATCCATACCAGAGTTCCCATGCAAGATGAGAGTCAAAAATTAAGATACTTTTCATCACCTAATTTTTTTAAAAAGCATCTTTATCACATCCAATTACCAGTTATTACTAAAATATCCAGAAACATTTCTTTACACTGTTCTATCTCTGAAATGGGCCCTTCATGTAAATTAACATCAGGCCCAGAATATAATTTGTTTATGCTGTACAGAAGATAAATGCTTTATATTATTCCAGTTATTCATATATTTCATGTGATACATCTCAATTTTGTATTATCTGCCTTTTCATTTTACTTGTTTTTATTAAACACATTAAATATACATCCTGAAAATAACACATTTTGGGGTGCCATATTCTGCCACACTGAGTAATTATTCATGAACTATCCTACTGATTTCAGTGGGACTACTCAGAGTAAGATACTACTCAACATAAGGGTGACATAACTGGCCATTTAGCAGCAGAGTAAAACAAGCAACTTCATTTCTACTAAAACTCCACTGAAGTAAATCAAGTTATGGCCAGGGATGAATTTGACCCCACGTCGCCAAGATTATATTTCTTACCTGTTATTTATTTTCTCCAAATTCTCCTACACAGATCCAGACTGATGAGATTATGTTCCCTGTCTGTAAGCAGTGGAGACAGAGAATACTGAATCTTCAAGACAATGTTGTGATCCCTACTTGAAATATATGGAACCCTACGAGACTCAGTTACAAAAAATTCCCAACAGTATAATTAATACTCAGGAATGAATAAAAAACTTCATATTTTCAAAATGCCTTAAAAACATTTGACTACTTAACCCTGCAACAACTCAGTTGAGTAGGCAGAAGTATCCCCCTTTAAACAGAAGGGGAAACTGAGGCAAGGAAGTTAAAGACATGGTTCTCACAACTCATACTGAAATAATTAATAATCCATTCAGTCTTCTAGAGAAGATAAGACCTTCATTTCTAATGTAAGGAACAGGATTTGATGTTTTTTAAAAAAATTATGCTCTCTTTACATATCACAAACAAAAGATCTTAGCTCAATTTCTTTTCTTTCACATCAGCACTCTGTGCCCAGATACGAAGGCAGAGATTTTCTTAGTACAATGAAAGCCTCACAGCACAAGAAAGTATTTTGTATTTGTATGTAGGAGGCCTGATTTTGAAGTGAGACGCTCCAAGTTTTAGCATAACATTGTTTGTGGCTGCAAAATGCACTCAAAATTGGTTAAGGTCCTTTTAAAAATCAAACCCATAAGCTTCACCTGTGCAGCACCTAACACATTCAAAACCAGACTGCAGACTAGGTAAGGTAGTTGCACAGGTGAGCAATGGGGCTCTTTGCAGGTAGCAGTACTACAGGAAGAGCAATCTCTGTGGGAAGTAACCTTGGCTTTAACTGCTCAACATACTAACCAGTGCAACTGAGTTGGTGCACTGGAAAAAGTTATCTGTACCAAATATATATTGGTGCAGATTATTTGCCTCCTGGATTTGTGGGGCACAACTATAAACTGCCCTTTCCTCAGAACTGTGACAAAGCCACAATTTAGCCCCTCACCTACTAAATATTCACAAGCTCCTAAATTACAGACCACTAGTACTCACTGTAAAGACCACCCTGGAACAATATAAATCCTTCCAAATAAACTAAGTCTCCTCTTTACAACAGAGACTTTATGAAAAAAAGACAGAAAAATCAATTTCTGGTGTAAAGTGTATGATTAAATTACTTTCAGAGAAGAAAAGAATAATGAGTTGGAGAACAATTCAGTTAAGCCTGAAATTTTAACAACAATCAGAATGATTCAAAACTTTTTGTAAACATCCTAACAATCTTTCAAGGAAGAATCAGAAAGTAAAGCACTGGATAATGTTAGTATCTTAAAAAGTCTGGTGATATCAGGATTTCAGGCTATGGAAAAAGTTCCCTACTTTGCTCCAAGAAATACATCTTGAATTTTGATATAGCAAACTGAGACCAGACCATACTGAAAAAAAGTATAAATAAATTAAATGGTAAAATGGAAGGTCAGATGTTTAAATCACAGGACCATTAAAGAAAAGGTTTCTTTATTCGATAATACGTAGAAAGAGGGATCCTACTGCTATCTTCAAGGAAATAACAGGATTAAACATTTAAAGCAGTGATTTCAACATAAAAGCCAGACCAAGAGCAAAAAGTTTCTTGGGTGAATTTTCTATTTTGTCCTTGATTTATAAGGACTATACTGAACACTATAACTGAATTCATATTTTTAGATAGGCTCTCTGTGCTTCAGTTCCCCCATGCTTCAGAATTTATACAGCTAATCATACAACATGGAGAAAATGATGAACTGGAATTAAAAACAAGAAAGCTGTCATTTAGAAATTGTAAGAAAGTTTATCTTCGTTATATACTCAGTACAATGAGTGGGAAAAGAAAAAATATAATGCACTGAAAAAGATCACAAAGATTTACTGCAGATAAATTCTAGGATCACTGTAACCATAACAATCAAAATCTGTGCAGTGAGCAGCATTTATGTTTCTGAATATTCCTCTGAATTAGGATGAAAAGACAGGCCTAGGTAGTCTGTTCCCACATTAAAAACCACAGGCAGCAACTATGAGTGAAGGAGAATTTTCAAGACGGAGGTGACCCTGCATTGCTATGTTAGGGGAAGGGAACAAGGTACACCTTCCCCATGGAGCAGCCACCCACAAATCTGCTAGATCCCCTAGGATTCACAGGACACAAATGCTCACAGCAACTCCAACCCTTTGCACCTCCCCTCCTCCGAAGCGAAGCTCCATTACAGCCAGAATGCCAGGGACCCCACCTCTGGCTGTGGAGGCTCCAGAGGACCACCAAAGGCTCTGCAAGAGAGTTCATGCAATTTGTTGTAAATGGTGCGGCAGTTGGGCGATAGCAACATGCTTACTCACCCCCAACCTTTCTCCCTGCAAGAATCTCTGACCACAAACATATCACTCTGCAGGGCTGTGGGAAGGCAGTATGGGGCACTGCTACAGAAAGACTGAGCCCCTCTTCTGTACACAGGGAGATCCACACATGGATCTCAAGATGAATGATGTGGCCCACAGAGAAATGGAAATCCCATTTCTAAGATAATGTGTCTATTCTTGATACCCATCAGTATGTAAAAATACACTTACTTCCACTTTTCTGTGATCGCTATCAGGTTCATTTGTTGGGTACCTGACTGACTGATATAAAAAAAAATCTGATGATCCACACACCAACTGCTAGTAAGCCAGTGAACATGGGAGTTCAAAAATCACACTACAAAGGACCTAGGTGGGAGGGCTTTGATAAAAGTTTAAGGAAGCCAACATGTAAGATGGAAAAAAATAAATTTAACTGTAAACAAATGCCAGAACTACAAGATTGCAGTCTCCTCTGGTAAGCACAGCAAAATAACTAAATATATCAGATTTCCAATATATTCTAAGGCAAGTTTCCAGAAGTTTCAGTTTCTTTCTGTCTCCACTACTTTCATAGAAGGAATATCATCCCCTCAGTACAGACCTATGTAAGAGAATGAAAGATAAATATGTTTTAAGAATTCTACATATATTTTATAATAAAACATAAAAAGGACAATTATTTACAAAAATGCTATATCTGCAGTAAATGTTTTCATAGCTGCCATTAAAAAAAGAAAAGGATATCAATAAGGGCCAGAATTTGATATACTTACTCAGGTTGAGCAGTACCTTCAACTCTATAAATAATCACCCTGGCTAATTGTGAAGCCAGACACTAAATATGAATAATGATATCAAAATTTGGCCCTTAGGTATTATCCCTAAAATCGCTTTACAAACCCATGACACAAAATTCTGACAGGATTAACAGAGCATATCCATCCAAGAGTTCCAAACAATTTTCAGGACAATCACACATGTAGGGAGACTTGTTAACTATACTACCCATTTCTGACCTTAAAAAAAGATAAAAACAGTCACCTTCATTAAGAAATTATTCCATACAATACCACCAAAATTACTATGACAATATTTGGCTTTGGCCTCATACCTTGCAATGCACTTGAAGTCCAGTAACATCTTGTTACAACCAAGCATTCTATTGCTGTTTACACAAAAACTTTAATTTATTTTTTAACTAATGGAAAATTTATAGTTTGAACCACGAATGATTCAAAATGTCTGTCTAATTATACTTTACATTCAGTAGATTACCAGACTAGATTTTCGGAAAACCTGGTTATGAAATTCAAGGAAGTCTCACACACACAGTATAATGCGGGGGTGGGCAAACTTTTTGGCCTGAGGGCCACATCGGGGTTCAAAATTGCACGGAGGGCCAGGTCAGGAAAGCTGTGTATCCCCAAACAGCCTGGCCCTGCCCTCTATCTGGCCCCCTCACACTTCCTGGCCCCGACTCTACCCTCAGAACTCCCAACCAATCCAACCACCCCTGCTCCTTGTCTCCTGACTTCCCCGAACCCTATCCACTCCCCCCCCCCACTCCCTAACAGACCCCCAGGACTCCCACGACCCATCCAACCCCCCTTATTCCCTGATCACCCCCTCCAGAGACCCCTCACCCCTAACAACCACCCAGGGACTCCAACCCCTATCCAACCCACCCTGCTCCCTGTCCCCTGACTGCCCCCAGGGTTATCCAACCTCCCCAGGCCCCTTACCATGAGGCTCATAACAGCGTGATTGGCTCTGCACAGAGCCAAACACGCTGCCCTGTGGGAGCACGCAGCCCTGCCCCCCAGAGTGCTACACGTGCGGCGGTGCAGCTCCGGGGGAGGAGGGAAAGCAGGGGAGGGACTGGGGGCAGCCTCTGAATTACTCAAAAACTGGCAGGCATGTAAAGATCTTTTAATTATGAGAATATCAAAATCTTAAATAAAAAGTTACTACATTGAAAAATAGTCCACAGTTTAGAGAACTGAGAAACCCTGTGGTTACTAACATGCACTTTGATATGTTTTTTGTTGGGAGTATAGATGGCTCTGAGTCTGAAGATGCTGGGAGTGTAGTTTTGCTAAGGGTGTCACAAACATACAGGGTGCCATATGACCCAGAACTTGCAGGTATGCCTCTGCTGTATTGTAGAAACAAGGCTGATATAGCTGCTAGGATTACCATTCTGAACCACTCAGAGTGGACAAAGATGTTTACTCTCTTGAGGTCCAGGTATATAAATACCCAAAGATCGTAACATCATCTGGGTGTCTTTAAGAGAGTGAAAGGTGCTTTCTAGGGCATGACTAAACTTGGGGTTCTCAAGGGGAAGATGCTCAACAGCGTTTTGCATCTCCTGAGATAGACCACAGGACTGCAATGTGATACATGACTACTGCTGCATCTAGTAAAGCCTGGAGAGGTGCTTTGGTGATTGCCCAGCTTTCTGTTATGAGGGCTTAAAATCATCCTCTGATCCTCTGTCAGGAATTTGGAATAGTTTGTAAAGTTATATGTTGTCATCAGGGCTTGGCAACTGGTTAATCTGAACCGCAGCAAGGCAGAGGAGTAGCTGTTCCAAACCAAGAGGTTCAGTCTTTTTAGCTCTTTATTGGATTGTGTAGCGTGGAACTGAAGTTGTCTGTTTCATTCACTGACTGCCTCAACCAGGGAGTAAGGTACAGTACGGAGTTAGGAGAAGAAATATTCCGCACCTTTTGGTGGGATGTAGTATTTCTTATCAGCTCATTTATACGTAGGTGATATAGGGGCTGGTACTTGCTACACAGAACATGCAGGGATTAGGAGAGCATCACTGATGGGCAAGGCAAATTTGCCAAGGATGTGTGTGAAGAATATCCAATAAATATTGGGGTTCCTACATCTACTCCAGCAGAATATGTAGAGTCTCTGATATACATTTCATAAGATCTTGAAAGGCCCTAAAATAAGTCAACATAAGTGATGAGGGAGACATGACAGCCTCGTCCAGTGGAGGAAGAGAAGGTGGTCTTTTCTTCTTTTATAGTTTACATGGTTCTAAAGGCCCCAACGGTCTTTGCTTCCCATCACCGTATAGGTGGTAACTAGAGCTCTGTGGATTCAATGTACAGCAGGATGCTTTGCATCCCACAGGTCTCAGCAAGTGCTCCCTTAAAATGAGTTTGAGCCTGTCCTTCCTCAGTTTTTTAGATCTACTCTTAAAACCTGGTATTCTATTGTTTAACAGCGAGATTAATCGTGATTAATTTTTTGGAGTTAACCCCATAAATTAACTGCAATTAACTGACAGCCCTACTGGGGATTCACAGCGCAGCACTTGGGTAATAGCACAGTGCTATTTACACTTTCACAGTCCAAACTGTTGGGCCGTGTGGACACACAGGCTGTATTTCAAGTTAATGTTTTTTTAGACTTTTGATTACTCCCAAACTGGATTTGGGGTGAGAATGCCCCTGATTTACAGAGTTCTGAAGACAATGGGAAGAGATACCTGCATGCATCTCTCAAAGGCTGTTAGCAGATGCAAAGTTAATCAAGTCCACAGCATTTAAGAAAACAAGCAAGAACAACAACTTTCAGCCTATTTTGTACATAATGAGCCAAGGATGCTCTGACAAAAGTATTTCCCCAGAGATGACCAACAACATGTAAATAAAACAAATCAGTACTAAACTGGAGGGAAGGAATGGGCTGTACATATTGGACATTTCCTTCCAGAAGACTTTTTGGACGGGAAGACTAAAATCAAAGAAAAGAAGAAATCTGAAACTATTTTGTGCTGTTTCGCTGAAGAACAGACAACTGAACTTCACACACAAGGTGTATCCCCAGCAATAAAAAGCAATATCGTTAGCCTCCAAGTGAGAACCAGCCATGTTCAGGAATTAAGACAACAACCCAAAAATTCTCACTAATTTCCTGGAATAAAAAGATATTTTTGGTTAATCTAATTTCTCTTCTATTTCTCATGTCCACAAGTTCTACAGTGTTGTACAGGGAGACAAGGAGAATTGTTATTTCAAATCTGAATTAGGCCATATCCACTAAAGGAATGACAAAGCAGAGAATTTCTATGTCCTTCAGAGAATAATTCTAGATTACTAGCCCTTTAACACACATTCTGTATAAATTATTATACTTTAGAAATACTCCACTTTACTCATTCTGTCAGGGAATGACTGTGATCCTGCTTGGGACTTCTGAAAGCTACGACACATCCACTACCACAGAAGAGGAAAACTGTACTGTAGAACACATAGAAAATGTTAGATGCCCATTTATATAAGTGTGCGCACGAGTATCTAACACAGGGCTCTTCAAACTTTTGGCGCTGCGGGCCTCTTTCGTGCTCCCCCTCCGCTCGTGGCCCCCTGGGGTATGTCCACCGAAATGCTTCCGCTTTCTTTCGGCGGACCAAAAATAGACCGCGACTTCGGCAGTCTCCCGTGAAGGATTGGCGGCGGTGCCGGGGTACTGCACGCCCCCGGGGGTGGTCTCGCACACTCCCAGGGGTGCACGCACCCCAGTTTGAAGACCACTGATCTAACACATACATTCAAAGAGGCAGAGATAAAAATGCAGCATTAGAACTCCAATCAACTGAGTGGGTAGAATGGCAGATATCAGAAGTAAGACAATAGAGATGGTAAATTCCATCACAATTTCTCTCTCTCCTGCACTCATACATAGTCCAATCCTAAAGTGGAATATATACAGAAATGACAATCCTAGGGTAGGAATGTAATTATGTATAACTATATATATTATTTTTTTTCATTTGAGAAGATTTTTTTAAAATAATCATTACATCATTAAATTGCAGCACTCTTTCATCAGCTGAGACTTCCAAGTCATTCTTCTAGAGCTTTGAGAATGTATGTATAGAGGAATTAGACAACTGCTTTGCAGATCTAAATTGTTCAACTGAATATGGATTATTAACCAGTTTTGCTTTCCTGTAAGCCCAAATAGTTTATCATTCCAACAAACCAAGATATTTAAACCAATACTCAGCAGGGTGGATAAAAATCAATGCTTTAAAAAAAATGATTTTTTAAATTTAAATTGGATTTTTTTTTGATAAAATGCATTTTGAGGAAAAAACTATTTAAAGATAGTTTTAATTAAGATACATTATAGCTCAAAGATATCATCATGGAATAGGGATTATAAATTCTACAGTATGAAACAATATAGTCATGTAATGTTGAAGAAAAGTTTTGTAAAGGAGTTCCAATAGTTCATAGATTAGGGACCCAATCTTATGAAGTTCCAGGAGCTTCTGTATAGATTATTTAGGTTAATCTTTCTATCTCCTCAGTGGGACTCAGTACTCAGTCTAGAAGATACTATCAGAGATGCTTTGTTTTGCAGTTCTCAAACTGCGGATTTGTGTCCCCAGAGACAAAAATGCATGTTAATAGCAAAAATGTTTTTAAATAAATAATATATAGAGGTGAGAAATAACAGCTATTTCAGCAGAGGGATAACCCTACTGTCCCTCTGCAAATTTGTGTACACAGAGTCAATCCCTTACCTCTCTCTAAAAGTGCAAAATTTCAAAAAGTTCAATGAATAGAAGATTGTTGGGGGTGGAAGACATCTGGACAAGGAGAAGAAGCCTGGAGATAAATGTGAGAAGGGAGGAACAGACGGCAGAACCAAAAGTGAAACTGTGTGAGCAGCATATTCTAGAAATCTTGAGGTCTTTCTGAGTGTAGCCTTCACTGATTTGAGATCTACCATACCAATCTCTCACTAGAAGGGCAAACCTATAATGGCAGCAGGGCATAAGAGAGATCCAGTTTGGGACTATTTTAATGAAGTTCCTCTATCTTTGGGTAAGACAAGCATGCATGCAAAATGGAAACAGTGAAACAAAGAAATGCAAGACCTGGTTGCCCAAATGAAACAACTTCATAACAAGTGTTCCTTCTCAGGAGGAAGCTGCGTTGATGACAAAAGAAACACATCTGAACATGCAGGATCTTCAGGTTGGTAATTTTTTTTAATTCATACTTATTTCTTAAGGACTGCCTATCTTCCTTCTGGACTATTCTTGAAGTCTCATGTTTGAGCAAAAAAATATAGCTGTTACTCTATGGTACTATCATTTTAGATGAAAGAGAAAAAAATAAAAGGCTGAATAGGTAGATCTTCCTTTTACAGTTTCATCTTTAAACTAGTACTGAGTATCAGTGAATCCAATGAGTAACATTAAATGAGCAATATAGGAATAATAAATAACTGCATTGACTTATTTTGTTAGGAGAATCCATCCTCAACATACAGGAATCTGAAGACCATCCATCTTCAGGATCACCATTATCTTCTACAGTTTCAGAGTTATCTGCCAATGATAGTGGTTCAGTTGCATCATGTATGTCACACAACATAGTATATCACCTGTATCAAAAAAAAAATGAAAAAAACCACCTCCATCATCGAGAAACAACCACAGATAAGTTTGTGATAAGAACCAGCAGATTACAAAAAGAGGTAGTTGATGAAAAAATTCAAATGTCTAGTACGCAGCTTGGTCACAGACTATGCTGCAAATACATCCAAGATGAGAAGAAATTTAGAAGTGTGTGAAGAGTCCCAAGCTAACAACATATGGTTGCAGGCTCATTTGATGCATCTTTTAGCCAAAGACTTCAGTGTTCCAGAAATAAAGGCTAATGTTGAAATCACTAAATACTTCTGTAGCAACCTCTTTGCAGTACCTGCTCTCAAAAAGTGGGAGGAACCAAGCTAACTCTCCCACAAGACATGCGATGGAACTCAGCAGTGGATTGTTTTGAGCATCATATCAAAGAACTGGCCTAGTCTAACGACAGTTTATGAACAAACTTGTGAAAAAACAGATGGCACTGCCACAGCCAAGGTTCTCAATATTGGGCTTAAGAGAAATGTTGAATGCATGCTGAGTATCTTGAAGCCTATTTCTGTAGCCTGGAACAAAATGCCGGGAAATAGCTATTTTATTGCTGACGCTGCTGAAATTTGGAAGGAACTAAGTGAGATCTTAAAAAGATGACAGAGTTAAATTACAAGCATTAAAAAAATAAACTGGACAAGTACTATCTCCAGCTCATTTTCTTGCAAATATCCTCAATACTCGGTACCAGGGTCAAATCTAACTGCTGAAGAAGAAGAAAAATGGGCTAAGACATGGACATCCAGCAATCATCACTCCGCAATGCCAACTATAATAAACTTTAGAGCTAAGGGTGAACCGTTCAAGAAATATATGTTTGTTGATGATGTTTTAAAGAAAGTCACACCAGTGAAGTTCTCTAAATCACTTAAGCACTTGGATTCAGAGACTGTTGAAGTGATAATCTCATTTTTAACAGCAGTAGCTTCTTCTGCCAGTATTTTCTTCCTTTGGGCTAATTCATTCTAAAATTGAGAAATCATTTGGGACCTGAAAAAGCAGGAAAGCTTATTTTTCTTTTCCAGATTATGAACAAACAAGAAAATGAAGGTGAAGACTACTGAGTTAGCCGCAGAAGCCCATATTTTAAGTTTCTCATGTTGACCGGGCTGACACAGTCAATTTAATTTGTTTTACTTTTTAAATATTTCATTTACCTATTTTAGTTAAAAACAAAAACAAACCTGATTTTAAAAAACGTGAACATTTAACTAAATTCAAAAATTCATATGCTTGTTTTGTTAAAATATTATGTTTGCTGTTGAAGAAAAAAAATCCAAAATACACATTGTTTTAATTAAATAAGACAATTTAAATGTCTGTCTGATGATATTCTCCTCCTAATACAGCCTGGCAAGCAAATCCAAATATTATTGGAGGTAGTTCATCTCCCAAGAACTTCATAAATATCTGCTTTAATTATCTTTAGTAAATGAAATAATGAATCATTCATTTTCTGATATAGCTGTAAAACTAATCTGAAAAGTTTTCAAAATAAATCACTTTAAAAATGTACAGTGTGTACTTTCTAAAAATGAAACCTACATCTATCTCTGAGTTGTGAAGAACATATATTTAGGTTATAACAACCAACAAGAATGCACATTATGTAGAAATCCATAATTAAATCGAGTCTTCCTGACTAGTGATTTAAATCAATTTGATTTAAATCAAATCCACCCTGATTCTCAGCTTCATATAGAGCTCTATCCTTTTGGTCTAGCCAAGTTGCCTATGGCACAGGACCCAGGATGAGGTAGGCAGTTGCAAAGCAACCTCTCTCTTGCCACAGTCCTCGATTCTAAAAGACAGGTAAGTCAATCCCTCCTGAAGGCAGCTATAGCTCTTCCTGACATTAACTATTTCTTCTTCCTGGTAATTCACCAGTAGCCTATGGTCTAAATCATCTGCTGTGGGCAAGATGTACACTATATGATGATGAAACTCCTATTGGAACCCACTTTGTACTCAATTCAAAAGAGAAAATGAAATTGGAAAAAAGTATAAAACAGAAATAGGAAAAAGATCAAAAATAAGAGAGGCATTGTTACAACCTGCATTCATGTGAAAGAACTAAAGCAGAAAAATGGCCCTGGAAGTGTGAAGTTGAAGAAGATTTTCATAGCACTGTCTTTCTTGAGTGCTATGGAAGTTGACTCCAGGAGAAGTTGACGCTTATGCACAGAACATATTTAAAGTAACCTTCTCTGGTTTCAATTCTTAAGAACTAATTGAAAATAATTATTAAACTTACCTAAATGTAGCAGTGTAAACTGGGCTGCCAATTCCTTTGCATCTTCTAATGTTGTGCAGAGTTTGTCTGGCATAAAATAACTCTGGGATCCATTTGCAATAGTAGGAATAACTATTTTGTATACCAAGAGTACTTTTCCATCCTGACTTGTTGTTGAATATAAATAGTATTCTGGTGGTGCCCAGTTATTTTTGTTGCAGTAGTAATCCAAATGCATTACTGCAGAACTGAAATGATTGGATTTTAAAGAATACATGCTAATTGGAGTAAGCTTTGTCCCTGGAAAAAACGGGTAAGTACACCTTTCGATTTCAGGGGGGCTTGGACTGTGCTGACCATTAAGACGAATTGAAAGATTTGCTGGTTTTCCTAATGATTTTTGATGACCATCTTCCTTGTTAGCAAAAACTAGAAGATTTTCAGAATTGGGACTAATTTGACCATTAAGATGTTGTCTCCAAGTGCTTTCTTTGTTTACAGGTTTTGCCAGTGTTACCTCAATACTAGCACCATCAATGCATTTCCCATTCATAATGGACATAGCTGCAACTGCATCCTCTCGGTTGAAAAAATGAACAAAAGCATAGTCTCTCAGTTTCTTTACACGTTCAACTGCTCCTGGCTTGAATTTATTAAATTCAGCCTTAATTGCATCCTCTGTAGTAGAGATCATTAAGTTTCTTACATACAACACTTTAACCCTCTGCATTGTTTCTTCATCAACTTCTTTCTCTGGATCTGCCCAGTCTACTTGAATAGTATGTCCCCATAGCTGGAATGTTCCTAGGACAAAGAAGTATTAGATTTAAGTAAAATGCATAATACTGAAAAAAGAAAGCTAAGTGATAAATAATATTCATTAAGAATTCCAGGAACCAAAACACTGAAATAAGCCTACATTATTTATAATGCTGAATTTAAAACAAACCACTATGAAATGTTTTATTTGCACTGATTTTGCTAAATTGACATTGCTTGGAAGTATAGAGATCAATAAGAAAAACAAAACTTTGCAAAAAATTCTTCAGCTATGTTCATCTGTTTAAAAAGTACTCATTCTGCTTCTGTTTAAACCACAACCAGTGCCAGTTCTGCTAAAGATTATTGCTTTTGTGAAATCTGTGTGGTTTCAAGTAGCCAAATATTTTGCCAGTTGGTGAAGCCATGTATTTTAAAAATAGTCATTCTTGGGCGGGGGGGGGGGGGGGGCACAAAATAATGTGTCCATGTTAGAATGATCCCTATTCATTTATTTCCCCAATATGCATTAAAACAAATTCACTGAATATCATAAAGCATGTTATGTTTAAAAAAAGTTCAAATTTGAATGCCATACCATTTTTTTCCTTTTATTTGTTGAGTTGGCCATATTATTTCTCCTGTTACTTTTCAAGCCTTAGGTAAGATTTGTTTTAAGTCAATGCTTTTTGTCTATGACCAACATAAGACTTTGGGTGACGTCAATAGGAGTTGCGTCAATCACTTTAATGGGGCCAGGATTTCAAGCCCTGTCTTTGGCGTATACATTTTCATGGCCTTTCTTCCTTGTTTCTCCAGCTCTGCTTCCCCTGATCTCGTCTCTCCTTTTCCTTCCAACTCTCTCCCTTGCTACTGAACCTTTTGCTCTCTCTCCTTTTCCCAATTCCAGTATCTTCATCCCTCAATTTAAAAAAATCCCTGTTCAGGATATAACTGTGTGTCAAGTTCCAATGAAATCAACTGCATAAGAAAGGTGGTATAAGCATAGATTCAAAAATGAAGATCTATTACAAATGCTTTGATTTTTAAATTTCACACTTAATAATAAAATTAAAGGCTTACCTGGAATTAGCTTTCTTCTAGCCATAGCAGCAGCTCTGTGAGACTCATATTCTACAAAGGCAAAGCCACGATTTTTAGTTTTGTCAGTAGCACTTGGATAAACAATAACATCAACCACTCCTTCTGTAACTTTCTTCATTTCATCCAAGATTTCTTCTTTCTTTTTCTCTTTTGGAATAGCTCCAATAAATAATCTGCAGTTGTCTAAGCTTACACAGACACCAATAAATTTTCCTGGACGAATTTCATAATTATTAAGGATCCTAATGGCCAGCTGAGCTTCTTCTTTAGTTGTGTACATCACAAAGGCATAGCCTCGATTCTCGCCACTAAATTCCATCATCAGTCTGAATTCATAAATCTTCCCAGCTCTCTCAAAAACAGGGACTAATTCATCTTCATACATATCACGAGGAATCTTTCCCACAAAAACTTCACAGCCACGAGGTGGGGGAGGACCTTCCCAACCTTAAAAAGAATTGTCCAGTAACCAGTAAGTATGAATGTCATAACCACAACTTTCTCAAACAGTATTTCTTCAGAATTTGTAAGCACATTTTCCTGATGTATTGATAACGCTGTACAGTATGTTACAAAGGTCATTACTGTATTGATTTATGTTATTTTTTTTCATTCCATACAGTTCTGAAAAACACCACCACCCCATTCAGCATTTTGGGTTTGTTTGTTTGTTTGTTAAAAACTTTTACTAAAGTTACAATAAAGCAATTAGAAGAAATACATTTTACACAAAATAATTTTCAAAGGTAAATCCCTAATGCTTCATCCAAAAAAGAGTCAGTTACATTCTACTGCAAGGGAGATATGTCAGATTTCCAAACTGCACATATCTCTGCATAAAAAGGAGGGTGAGAATCAATCCAAATCCTTCCCAGATACAACTGAGATATAGTTATGGCAAAGGTATCTAGATACATACTGCTTAAAACATATGGAATGTGCTCATCCAAAAGCTAGCTCTTTTCCTGGTGCTGTGTTTATGAATTGCAAGAGTCATACTTCATAAAATGACAACTTCAGCTTCTCTTACCTGGATTTATACATAGCATCCAATTGATATTAAAAGTGCTCTAGATAATGTTATGAATGTTGGAAGAGACTAGGACCATATCTATACTACGGAGTTAAGTTGACTTAAGTCAATAATCATAATTAAGGCTCCAATTTAATCACAGGTAAACATCATGGGCAGTACATGGGCAAGAAAAAAATTCATAGGCCTGTGACCTGTCCATGACTTATACCATAAATACCCCTGATTAAATCTTGGAGAGGGATGCTTTGAGAGGGGGCCTTGTAGAAGGGGAAGAACCCACATCGCCAGCTGCCAAGGGGGGAGTTTTGGGGGGGCACCTGCTGCCACTCTGGCCACCTACTGCTGCTGCTCTTACCATGGCTGGGGAAGCCCCGGGGGGACAGCAGCTGTTCCAGCTGCCTAAGATCGCTGCCAGGAGGTGCTGAGCTGTGGCTGCTCCCGCTACTCCCTGGACTGCTGCTCAGGTGGTCCTCGGGGCCAGCCACAATCAGTCACTGCCCACGTGGTCTGTGGGGCCAGCTGCCCATGGCCACCCGTGTAGCAGCTGGTCTAGCTGGCTGCAGGGCAATCCAAGCAGCTGGCTGCAGTGGCTGGTGTGATTTCCACAACGTCCATGACAAACATTGAGTCTTACTCATAATTACATCACTTGTGCATGTTCATTCAACACTCGTGTCAGTGGAGTGTGTCCACATTTGGTACTCTAGCATGGACAAAGAGCAGTGCACCATGGGTAGTTATCCCACTATTCAAATCACATTCTCCTGCTAGGAGTTCTGGGAGTGATTGCAGTGTATCATGAGGCAAGATCTCTGCCCCCCCCCCGATGCAATTTTCTCCATCCCATAATTCCAAGGTCTTCCAACTGCATTTCATGCTGTTTTTAAACTGCCCCTGTAAGCTTTGCACTCATCACTGTGCTGGGCCAATCTTGTGATAAGTGTTATGAATACAATGTGGTTGATCCTGCAGTATTTCATTAGCTGTAACTGCGAACAGGAATCCATGCTGCCTACCCTGCTGTGTACTATGGAAAGAAACAATTCAAGATTGACGTTGGCATTCATGGAGCAGATGCACTTGGTGGACCGTCACTACTGGGCTTGAGAAACAAACACCGTGTCGTGGAATCAGACTGTGCTGCAGGCATGGAATGAGACACAGTGGTTGTAGAACTTTTGTATGCTTAAAGCCACCTCCCTTGAACTGTGTCCAGCACTCCTCTGCAAGAACACCAAAATTAGAGCTGCCCTAATGGTGGGAAAGCAAGTGGCAATCGCTGTGTGGAATCTGGCAATTCCAAACTGCTACCAGCCAATTACAAATCAGTTTGGACTTGGGAAGGCCGCCATAGGGATTGTGGTGAGGCCATTAATCATCTCCTGCTAAAAAGGACTGTGAGCACATTTCTGATGTATTGAAAATGCTGTACAGTGTGTTACAAAGGTCACTGTGCAGGAAATAGCAGATGGCTTTACAGCAATGGGGTTCCCTCACAGCGATAGGGCAATAGATAGCACATATATCCCAATTTGGGCCCCAGCCCATCTTGCAATAGATTACATCAACAAAAAAGGCTACTTCTGTACAATACTGCAAGCACTGGTGAACTGCCATTGTTGTTTCAGTAACATCAACACGGGTTGCTTAGGAAAGGTGCATGATGCTGGCCTGTATAGAAAGCTGCATGCAGGAACTTTCTTTCCAGACTAAACGGTTCCAATAGGGGATGTAGAAATGCTTGTAGTGACCCTGGAAAACTCAACTTACCCTTTATGCCTGTAGCTCATGAAGTCATACACTGGAAACCTTGACAGCAGCAAGAAGCACTTCAACAACAGGCTCAGCAGGTGCATAATGATGGTAGAATGTGCATGTGGCAGATTAAAGGGTAACTAGCACTGCCTTTTTGGCAGGTTAGACCTCATTGAGGAAAATATTCCCATTGTCAGAAAAGCTTGCTGTGCTCTTCATAACATTTGTGAAGCCAAGGAGGAAAAATTTCCCCAGGGTGGAGCATTGCAGTGGATGGTCTGGCAGCTGATTTTGAGCAGTAAGACACCAGGGCTATTAAAGGGGCTCAATAGAGGGCAATTCAAATCAGGAAGGCTTTGAAGCAGCATTTTGACAACGAGCCCCTGTAATCAGTCTTTCTGTAATGAACTGAGACAGGCATTGTTTACTTGCCACCTTGAATGACCCGTGTAATGTTTCCTGTCTGAGCATTAACTATAATCTGAAAACATTGTGATTGCCACTGTGTTTGAATTTATGTTACAACCACCCTGTTTAGGTCACAAATAAAGAATCATTGGCTTTGTAAGTCTCAATTTTTAAATAACAGCAATACACAAATGAATATTTCTTACAATGGACATGACAGTGAGCAACACTCACTGAAGTGAGGATCTCACAGCTGCATGTAAATCCACCTGTCTTTATGGAAAATGGTCATTGGGGTGGAGTGCAAGTAGTACTGCCATGGGCTGGGAACATGAGAGAAATGTGGAGGAGCGGGGAACTGGGGAGGGCAAGGAATATACACCTCTATAGGCTGGAGCAAGAGGCTTCTGGTATGTCTGCCTCAGATCCATTATCTTATCTGTCTATTTTGTGCCCCTCCTCATCCATGTCACCAACAAGCTGCTCACAGATGTCAAAGTTCCTATGGCTGGATTAAAGCTGCTACTGCACAGCTCTCTCCCCAGACCCAAAAACTCGGGTGTACTCCACACGGGAGCCATTTGTTACAGAAAGCCAGCATGGTCAGCTGAGATGATGTGACGTGAGCTGTCCACACCAAGTAAACAGTAAGTGGAATTTCAGCTGAATAGAAACTGCAATAATGGCCATTGTGCAATGGTCACTTACTTATGTTGCTGTGTGTCGACACTGTTTCAGTGTCACTAATTTTGTCGCCAAAAATTCTATGCTGCTCAGCGTGCTGATTTTATTATGTCTGTGTAACAGGAGTTAGAATTGGTGGGAGGAGCATTGTTGTGTGTACATCTCCACTGTTTTGTCAGCAAAACTGTGTAGTACAGACAAGGCCTAAGTTTGGATTAGACTTTTACATTTCAGGTATGCATTTAAGGTAACAGTGATTAACTGTACTGGCAGTGAGAAACTCCTATTTAACATCATAACCTGTAAAAGTTGCTTCTCCATACCTCTCTTCCCCATTCCCAATCTGTTTTTCAAGTTTGTGGTTCTGATGATGTTCTTTTTTCTCCTCCACCTGTCCTCCCAAGAAAACCCACACATTTTGGTTCTCCTTTCCTTTTCTACCTAATGTGGGAGACTGGCTTCAACCTTAGTTTGAGCTATTATTGAGCATAATAGATTTTTCACTATTGGAAGTAGGGTGTGAGCCCACCCTATCCCCAGAAGCCACAAGGAGAATTCTCTTCCAGCTCCTGAAGGTAGTGGGAGGTAGCAGTGTCTGAGGTCAGATTAACCAGCCCCAGTCAAGGAGTGGTCTATTCCCTCTGCAAACTTGGCTTCTCCTTCAGAATGGTTAAACAGTGATATGAAACTGCTCCCATGCTCACAAGTCCTTCAAGCTAGCATCTGAGCTGAGCGCAGTAGCGCCTCCATACCTATTAAAGCACTTCAAGGGGTTTAAAAGACTATGTAAACACACACACCCCATGGTTATGCAACTGATACATAACTCTGGAAGATTATTCCAAAATAAAGTATTCCAGACTGCATATTCAAAAAATAGCATTTATAACAAAAAGATCAAATACAACATCTCTCATGTTGAAGATCAATACATTTACTTTCAAAGTTCCAAAACAATTGCAAAGTTCTCCCCCCCCCAATTTGTGCTGCAAAATTAATGCACATACCTATGGCACATTCTCCACTTATTCAACTGAAGTTCTGATTAGAGGATAGGTTCAAAATTTGCAATATACTTTATTATTTTCTAATATGACGCCTGTAAATATTATGCTGATCCTAATTTGCTCTGTAAGTTAATATGTTTGTGGGCCCTCAGGCTGTGCTATTCCATATCTTGCTCACAGTATGGAACAGAACAAAAGGCTTCTCCTTGCCAAAACACAAACATATGGCATATTTTTCACTTTGCTGACACATCAAAATTCTGCATCCTTTGCATATTTGATAATTTGCAATCCAGTGTTTTCTGTCATTATATTCAAAAATTGGAAGAAAACTGTACCCATTTTGCTCATCCCATAATTCTCCAGTTTCACTAGCTGATGCTAAATTAAATTTGATATATACTTCATGTCTGTCTGTTTATGCTAACAGGTGTCTTATATTTATAAATTTGAGAATGTTTGAAGACTATAGGTGAATTTTCCTTTGGGAAAAATATTAAAAAATTGTATCCTGTCCATTGTCAAATTTTGAATATACAACTAAAATCATACAGTGATTCAAATCCATAGCATTTTAAGTACCAGAGTGTGCCCTAGGATCTTTACACTAGCAGATGTAAGTATTCATACTAGTTTCCATACACATCAGTTACTTCAAATTAAGACTGGAATAACTATTCTGATTTAATTGTCCTTCATTTCAGTCACACTCAGAACAAACGAATCTGAATCAATCATGCCCCAGACTGAAGAACAGTCTTTCCTAGCACTGAAGAAGTGAGAAACCAGAAAAACCCTTAGTTGGTGTCTGTAAGTACCCATCAAATCCATGTCTCTTTCCTTTAACCAAGCTAAGTCTTCACTCGCACTGATTATCTGGTATCACCACAGATTTGATATAACATTATTTTACCACTGTATACAAAATATCAAATGTTTCTGAAGTTCTAGAATGAATTTTGCAGACCAATTTGAATAGTGATCAACACCCCCCATAACATATCCTTCCTCTTTGCACGCTCTTTCACAACTTAGAATGTATGAGGAAAAAAGCTTTAAAAACTAAGTTGTATCTACATGCAAAATAAAGAGCATATTTGAGGATTATGAGATGACAGAGGACATGGAGAGACAGGAAAAAGAGGAAAGATATAAAACAGGGGAAATAAGAGGCAGGTCTACGAGCCTACAGGTGAGTAAGCATTTGCCTACATTTTACATGAAAGTCCATCAATAATTAAGACACATACTACAATAACTTTTGTAAATAATGTTATGGGGATTAAATGTGTACAAACATAACATTTAGTGCATCACATAATCCTCATTTCCAGAAAAGTCCTAGAGATGCAGCAGCAGAGATGAAAACTCTGCTAGGCCAGACTGGAGGCTAACCTAACCCAGCCAAACAGAATGATCAGATTTGCCTGCTGGATTGCCCAAGAACTGCACAGTACATAGGCAATCAGCATCTATTTGGAGCCACGTCACCAGGGTCTACATAGCACTTCATTGTCCCCAAACTTATATAGCATGGAAATACAACACCTTTATGTTAATAAAGCCTTAAGCCTCAATAACATTTAAGATTTCTCAGATGACTGATCAGGGACAAGGCAGCTAACACAACTGGTAATCTAGCATTGCTACTACTTGCCCCAAGGAGGCCCCTTTCCTATGTGCAGAGGCCTGATTTGGGGACAGAAGTATATATTTGAATCTTTACAAAAATGGGCAGAAATACATGAAAATATTAAGACTATACAGTCCATACTTTGTATTATCAGGAAATACAAGTTAAAAACAATAATGGATCCTTTGTTAACGCGACTTGATTCTTTTTATTGTCACTCTTGATCTACTAACTAACTAAGTCCTCAACAGACATCTGAAATAAGAAAGATGGGAACAAGAGTTTAAGACAATGAACTGATCTAATTGCATTTTTCAATACACTCAATATTGCACAAAAATTCAAGTTACATATACTGAATCATTCTTCCACAGCTATTCAAAATTAGTTTGGCTGATTTACCAAATACAGAGTGTTTATGCAAAGTGCATTAGGCACTTAATGGTTGCAACTTTAGATCTGTTAGTTCCAAGGGGTTAAAGTTACGTAAAAAAACAAAAACAAAAAACAAACAGCAAAGCCAAACTATATTGCTAGCAGTATCTGTCAATCTTACACATCAAAAAATTCATGCAAAATACATACCATATTCAGAGACTGAAGTAGCACATTTGCCAAATGCGGTTAGGCTATGTTGTCCTCTGCAGTTTTTGACATCTGACACACTGCTGATGCTGTTTGTGAATGGTGTATTTCCAGCCTGGTCAGATTCAGTATCTTTTTTCAGATGTTGGCAAAATTTGTATGTGCTACACCAGTTGCTCAAAAACTGACCCATGGCTCCCTTGAAGAGCCATGAAGGGTTCATGGGAGAGCCACAAGTGTATGAGTTTTGTTTTGTTTTTTTTAAAGCAGATATGCCCATTTTGAGTTTTCCCCAATTAAGAAACTATTAAATTAAGCTTAGAAATCACTTGGGTCTTGTCCTGCTGCTGCTGATACTGTGACTGGAGGCATACCCATCCCCTCCACTCCCGCAGGAGACCCTCAGCAGAGAGACTTCCTACTGTGGGAAATATTCACCAGAAATCTCTGCTGAAGGCCGCCTGCTGAAGCAAATGGTGCACAGAAAGGCTCCCAGGCCCAGCAGCAGCACTGCAGTAGTACACAGGAATGGTGGGCTGAGGCAGACACAGGTGAGTTTTATTTTTATAATGGGCCAATTTTTACCAAGTGCTAAGCATACATGTAAGCAAACATTCAACCAAAGACAATTTTAATAAAGTAAAACAGAAAAGGAAGGAAGTAGACAATACGGTGATGGTTACATTATGTTTGGGTTTTCAGGTCTAGATACTACTTTGGAAAGTCCACAGTCACAATGTATCATTTGTTTTCAAGCATTTGTAAATGAAAAAACATGGCCACGGAAATTACTGGAACATTTAGAAAGCAAACACCTAGAATTTGTAAACAAGAGCTGTGACTTTCCTTCAGAAACAAGAATAATTAAAGAGGCAAAAGAGTAATGTCTAAATAAGCAATTGTTCAAAAAGCCTTAGAAGCATCTTATGTTTTAACCATGCAAACGGAAAAACATAAACAAGACCCTTCTACTAGCAAGAGATATGCATAGAATTATGATGGGGAAACAAGAAACCGTAATACTGCAAAACATTCCCACGTTAAATACAATCCGTCAACATGCTGATGAATCTTGCAGAAAACATCCAGGACCAGCAGACAGTACAAGTTAAGAAAAAGATCCTCAATAAAGTCACAGTGGATGGAAGTTTTGAATGGACTCTGTGTGGGGCTGTGCACTGTTGGGGCAGCAACCACGATGGGACAGAGGAGTAGAGTTGCAGAACGAGTGAAAAAAGTAGCACCAGCAACAATTTGGACTCAACTATATGATTCATCTCCAAGCTTTGACATTTAAGAAGCTACGATGCCCTCAACAGTTATCAAATGTGTTAATTCCAGGCAGCAAACACACATTTTATTATGCTGCGAGAACAGATGAGCCCTGACCACATTCCACTTGTTTCACGGAGAAGTCACGTGGGAAAAGTGTTACAACATGCCTTTGAATTGATCAACAAAAATCAGAATTTTCCTTCTTGAGAAAAGAGACCTTGCAGATTACATGTGTAATGCTGACTTCTTGACTATACAGTGGAGCCCCACTATAACGCGACAAATGGGATCCAGGAAATCCCATCACGCTAAATGTGGGGTCTCATTATAGCGGAGTCTCCCAAACAAAAGTCTCAACTCGAGCTAGCTCACCCATGAGAGTTGGAGGGAGAGGAGGAATGAATGCCAAATGCTGTTGATGTTGAACCAGTAATGCTATAGGGTCTTGGGTCCAGATTTGTAAAGATATTAGGCATTACTCAGCTAAACATCACAATACCTAAACACCTTTAAAAGTAAGTGCCTCGGCTACTCTGCACTGCTAATACATATACACTAGGCTGCTTGAGTGACATTTTTCACCATGACTGCTTTCACTCAAGCTCAGCTAACTCAACAGGAGTTTACTCATGGGTAGATAACTTGAGCACTGCAGTGCAGTCAAGCCTAAAGCCAGACTTGCAAAAGTGACCTGCAACTGCTACAGCGCATAAATGCGGTTTCCACTATTGTCTGTAATTTTACAAATAAAACCCTTTGTGCTTAATATTCAATTATTTTATTCAGCATAAAAACAATTTTTCTTAAAGTCTGAGCAAAATTTTGAATCATTGAAGAAAGGGAAATTGTCATTTTTCTATTTGTTCCAATCAAAAATTATTTATTCATATAACTTTAAAAGTGTAAAATATTAATTCAAAATTTGGCTGTAAATCTCAGTGACTAAAAAGAAATAAAATTTGAAGAAAACTGATTCAAAATTAAAATCATATCTGTTTAAAGTTGACCATGCACACCAGAATTTTAAGTGCATTCTTAAATGAAGAAATAGTTATTAATGGGGCTGTTGATCACAGTTAACGCATGCAATTAACTCAAAAAATTGTGATTAATTGTAGTTTAAATCATGCTGTTAAACAATAGAACAATTTAAACTTAAATATTTTTGAATGTTTTTCTATATTTTCAAATACCTTGATTTCAATTAAACCAGACTATGAAGTATACACTGATCACTTTATATTATTTTTATTACAAATCTTTACACTGTAAAAATTATAAACAAACATAGTATTTTTCTATTCACCTTATACAAGTATTGTAGTACAATCGCTTAATTGTGCAAATGGAACTTACAAACGTAGATTGTTCTGTTACATAACTGCTCTCAAAAACAAAGCAAAACTTCAGAGCCTGCAAGTCCACTCAGTCCTACTTCTTGTTCAGCCAATCACTAAGACAAACAAGTTTGTTTACATTTACAGGAGAAAATGCTGCCCTCTTCTTATTTACAATGTCCCAGAAAGTGAGAAGAGACATTCACATGGTACTTTTGTAGCTGGAATTGCAAGGTATCTACATGCCAGATATGCTAAACATTTGTATGTCTCTTCATGCTTCAGCCACCATTCCAGAGGACATGCTTCCATGTTGATGACGCTTGTTACAAATATAATGTGTTAATAAAATTTGTGACTGAACACCTTGGGGGAGAACTGTATGTCTCTCTCTTTTTACTCGCATTCTGTCATATATTCATGTTATAGTAGTCTTGGATAATGACTCAGAACATGTTGTTCATTTTAAGAACACTTTTGCTACAGATTTGAGAAAACGCAAAGGAGGTACCAATGTGAGATTTCTAAAGATCTCACTTGACCCAAGGTTTAAGAATCCAAAGTGCCTTCCAAAACCTGAAAGGGAGGTGGTGTGAAGCATGCTTTCAGAAGTCTTAAAGGAGCAACACTCTGATGCGAAGACTACAAAACCCAAACCATCAAAAAAAAGATACTCAACCTTCTGCTGGTGACATTTGACTCAGATGACAAAAAAAGAGCATAAGTCAGTCTGCATTGCTTTGGATTGTTATTGAGCAGAACCTGTCATCAGCATGGGTCCATGTCCTCTGGAATCGTGGTCAAAGCATGAAGGAACATCAGACTCTTTAGCGCATCTGGCATGTAAATATCTTGCAACACTGGCTACAACAGTGTCACGCGAACATTTGTTCTCACTTTCAGGCGACATTCTGAACAAGAAGAGGACAGCATTATCTCCTACAAGTGTAAACAAATGTGTTTGTCTGAGCGATTGGCTGAACAAGAAGTAGGACTGAGTGGATTTATAGGCGCTAAAGTTTTGTATTGTTTTGTTTTTGAGAGCAGTTATTTTAATTCATAATTCTACATTTGTAAGTTCAACTTTCATGATAAAGAGATTGCACCATAGTACTTGTATGTGAACTGAAAAATACTCGTTTTTTTTACAGTGCAACTATCTAATCAAAAATAAAGTGAGGACTGTACACTTTGTATTTTGTGTCATAACTGAAATAAATATATTTGAAAAAGTGGAAAACATACAAAAATATTTAAATAAATGGTATTCTATTATTAACAGTGTAATTAATAGTGATGATTTTTTTAATAGTGCAATTTTTTAAATACTTGACAGCCCTAATTATTAACATAACATGTTATTAACCAGTCCAAACCTCCACAGCTCTGCCGTGCTACCATTCCTAAACTACACATGGACTCCCTCCCGCAATAGAACAAAAAATGGAAAATTCTAAAATAAATTATTCCATTAATGCTATGTTAATTTGGGAAATGAAGCATTAAATTCAAGAAGTTACACAAGTTAAGGTATTTTCTTCCATGTTACCTTACTCTCACTACACATGTGTTAGTATACAGGCCTGTCTCTTAGCTTGGGATAGAATTTTGGGTTTGATTTTTGATATTTTTATATCATTACTAATACGTGAACAAAGAACAAAGACATCATGTGTTGTTCTGCCTAACCAGATGGCATTTATAGCACAATGAGAAGAGATAAGGAAGAGAGTTTAAGTGTTGCTGGGTATGGTGGGAGCTTAATATACGAGCGTACACTTGAAGACCGACTTGACTCCTATCTCAAGACAAGGTCAAGAAACCAGTCGGGAAGGGGAATGTGCAAGGAGGTATAAGAAACATTAAAAAGCCAGAGAAAAGAAGACGCTGGCTAATACATAGCTTCACCGGGGGACAAAGGAGGTGATACCGAAGCCCTCAGACTTGTGATCCTCCAAAACGGAACAGGACCATGAACTGTAAGGGATGTGACCAGGCACATGCACTATAATTAAGCCTGCCAACTAGAAGGTGGGAAAAAAGGAGACAGGGAAGACTCTGTGGCATACAGAGCTATGGGTACACTTGCTTGTTTATTGGGGTTAATCTCCACTTTGCCTGCACTTCTGCTTTCTCTCTGCATGACAAGAACCAAAGGAGAGGCAAAGGGAAATTCCTTAACATTATGATGTATTCTCAATTCTCTGTTTCCTTTGCTAAATGCCAGTTTCAATGGTTGAACTGGGTAAAAGTAAAGACAGAACTTGGCCTGGTATTTTTTATAATTTCAAACAAATGCTCACCTGGTGGAGGACCACCAAATTTTCTTTGTCCATTTTCTTGAACCATGCTGTAGCCAGTCTTTTCCATCAAAGCGAGTAAGGCAGCCTCATTCTGAGTACCAGTTCGGATTTTACCACATCCATTTGTTACATCTGTACTTTCGTCATGCATATTTGCAATATCTTCAACAAAACATTAAGATAAAAATTCATAATACAGAATCCCAAAGTTATCCACACACAATAGCTAGTGAAAGCCAGAAAAGTAACAGCATAAATTATTTTAACTTTACCTCATAAAATTCTTCCCTTGCAGGAGTAATCTTTTTTGTTCTAAACCAGCAAGTTATCATCATCCATATATTTTCTCGCAAATATAGCCCCATTTATTACAAAAAAATATGTATCAGAATACAGCACACATAGCAGTAATCTGTAGGATACAGCCTGAAATTTCTGTTATGTGGTTTACTCGCCAACGGACTGTCACAGGGTGGCCAAGTGCAGCACTTTCTGCCACCATTTCCCCTAATCTCATTAATACGTTCACCAAGGCTTTATGTAGGGAACAATGTCCCTTCTGAGGGATCTAGTTTATTAACCTAAAACCCAGTGAAAATTAAGTAAACCTTCTTAAGAGTCAAGTATCGGTTTATCCATTCCCACCTGGGTCCAACATTCCCCTCCAGCAGCGTTCTCAGCTCAGTATCTTTCCTGGAGTCAGGACTCCTGCCACTAAGGAGGGCCAGAGGTCTGCAGAGATCTATTCATTGAAGCTCTTCTCTGGGACAGCATGTAGTTCATGACAGGCTGAGCTTCCTGTTACTGTTTGGGAATTTCCTATCCCTCAGAGAATAGCTTCAAGGCCTTTGCTCCATTTACAAATCCCCACAAATGCTTGAAATAAGGACCCTTATATTTTTTAGTAATACCATCCTGGACTGCAAACAACCTTACTTATATCCTTCATTAAAAGCTGCTAAAAGTGACCTTGTTTCACAACTCTGTAGTATTTCTGGGGCCTAGAAACTTGCAAAGGGGCCAGTTTAAGAGGCAACAGTGAGGCAATGTCAGACTGGAGTCAGGACAGCCTCTATTAAACCTCAGGTTTAATTTTGTTGTCTCTGAACATTAATTACCACTCACTTTCTTCAAACATAGCCTATTTTGTAGCTTTCAACAAGACAAAAAAAATTAACAAAAAAGTTTGAAAAAAGAGGGGTTGAAATATTTATGATGATAGAATTACTAAGTCAGCATGCCATGGTACAACCTTAACTCAGTTTAGAAGGCTTAAAACTAGAGGACTTCAGAGTTCCCCCACAATATTTAAAACACCCTCAATTCCAACTGATCTTTAAAGAAAAGTTCAACTTTAATTTAACAGTTTTAAAAACATTCAAATTATTTTTTTAAAAAGAAGTTCTATTAACTAAGTTTGAGAATTTCACAACTATAATTTTAATGTCAGCAATGTTTAAAAATGTGCAAACCAGTTCTGAAACAGACAGTGCTTGCACAAGTGAATAAACAAACAAAATGTGCACATGCTTAACATACAGTTTTAAAATAATGTAAAAGAAAGGCAAAAGAAAGTCATTTTTTCTAAGCAAGCAAATGACCTACCCTTCAAACAAAACTATTAGCTAGATTAAGTAAATTAGATGAATTATCGCTTCTTGGCCTTCCAGATAAGAAAGCATTATCTAAAAAGTTATACCTCACAATTTCAGAGAAAGGATTTGGTATGAAGAAGTTTTCCAGGAACAGTATTTTTTTTTAATAAAAATAATGGAAAAAAGAATTATTTCAAAAACCACTAACAACAAGGGCCTGATTTCCAAAGCAGCCTCCACTTGGAAACCTTGTGTGTATGGGTACAAACTTACATGTATACATTTTTCAAGCAGCAAAATATTGCGTGGGCAAATGTTAAGCTAACAGCTACACAGACAGGTAAATATTTTGCCTGTGTTAATTGAAATTAACACACATCTGGAGGATTAAATGTTTGAAAAAAGTATCCACAGAAAGAAGGCTTCTATTTGAAAATATAAGCTTAAATACATATCACACATAACTAAAGACATTTTAATTCATCGGTCTATTTATTAATTTATTATTGGCCTGCCCACCCCACCCTCTCCGCTGTTCCTCTGCGATAAAATGGAGATTAAGATGGGCATGAGGGAAAAGAAAGAGGAATAATTCTGTTCTGGTAATTCCTGGATAGTGATGATGATGGTGGTGGTGGTGAGGGTGGCATGCCTGCAGCTCGCCACACAGGCTCAGTTAGGGCTGGTCTACGCTGAAAATTTACATAGTCATAGCTCCATCTATAGGGGTCTACACTCCTGATAGTTAAGCCAGCCTAACCCCCAGTGTGGACAGTGACAGGTTTACAAAAGAATTCCTCCATCAAATTAGCCACCCCACTGCCTCCTAGGGAGGTAGCTTATTTACAGCAACGGGAGAATCCCACTGTAGCACTGGCAAGTGGCTGCCCTACCTAGCTGTAGCGGTTTAGGCATAGACATAGCCTGTGTTACTTTTACCGTGGTTGGCAGCGTGCAGGCCACACGTTCCCAGAAGGAACAGCGATCACTCAGCAGACCCCGCCTTGGCAGATGCACGTCTCACTGCTGAGGGGACAGTAGATTCTCCTCTGATTCAGCCAGTCCAGTCAAGCTGGCAAGAAGGGGGTGGGGATATCTGTGGAAACAACCAAGCACATCAAGACCTACATGGTGGGGAAGGGGCAGTTATATTTGATGCGGGGGGAAGGGCTGGCTGGCAGGGCACCAGGAGCTGTGGGATTGGGGCGGCTGTACAGGGTACTGGAGGCTGAGAAAGGGGCAGAGGAGGCGCTGGTGTGGCGCGGGAGCAGGTGCCAGGGTGAGAAGGGTGGCAGGCTCCGTGGGTCTCTTGGTGTTTCCTCGGAGTCACTGGAGCAACAGTCACGACGGCGCGCTTCCATCCAGAGCCTCCCGCCCTCCCGCTCGCTTCCCCCAACGGGGCTTCGGAGGCCGCACCCGCGCTGGGCTGTCAGCCGCCGCCCATCCCAGCGGCGCGGCAGGGAAGATACCGGCCCCAGCCACCGACACGGGACCGTTACACAGAACGTTGAACGGCCCCCTCTCGGGAGAGTCTTACCGCCAACGGCGACCCCTGGGCCTGGGGAAAGGGAAAAGGCAGCGCGAGCACCTCGCGCCTCACCCGCCACCGCCCTTCTCACGCGCGTGGTATACGGCGGCACGACGACGACCAACTTTCCCACTCTTCGGCGCGAGGCACAGCCTGACGCCCCAGCGCCGCCAATCAACAGCCGCCCGCGTAGGCATCTGACAAGATTGACGGGCAGCCAGACACCAATCAGAACATGTCCTGAGCCCAGCAGGGCGGGGAAAGCTTTTAAAAACCTTGGAGGTTGAGGGAGGGTGTGCGACCAATTAAAAGGAGGGTTTCAAGGATCCAATGAGCGAGGTGCTACCATGTGAGTGCGGCGTTGAAAGAGAAGGGAGGGGGTGTGAAGTGCGTGTGGGCGGGCTTCTTATCTTGACGCTGACAAAAGTCCTAGCAAGGCTGGAGCCCCAGTGTCCCATGAGAATCCCAGCCTAGGGAGGGGCGTACAGCGCGTTCATCTCCAGGGCTGTGAATTCACTGTTGCTCCTGCAGATACAGCCACATTGAGGGGGGACCGCTGCATTTCGCGATTTTTGCTCAGCTTAATGTGACCAGTTCTACTAACGCATTGTTAAAAAAGCTGGGGGGAGAGGGGGGGGACGACCACGGTGGAGTCTGAGAAATGTTGCGCTTTCCTGAAAAATCAGACCATTGCTGAGTGAAAATATCAAGTTGCAATCAGACTAAGATACGTTTTCAGGTGTTTTGATTTAAAAATCCAATCCTACAAAAAGGTAGCACATAGACCAGGTGCAAAGTTACCTGAAACAAAATTGCAGAAACATTCACACACAAAAATCAGTTTTATACAAGCCAATTGGCACCAGTTAATAGCCACCACAATTACAAAATAGGTACTTAGCAGGAGAGAGAAATTTAAAATCATTTTCTCTCTCTGTTATATTAAAGTATTTGTGTGTGTGTGTGTGTATGTGTATATATATATATATATATAGGTCAGAGCATAGCTGCAGAACCATATCCATGTCATATTCATTTGATGGGCATCCATCAGCTGCACCAGAAGTCTGTAAAGTTTATTAGTTGTGGGCAGTTTAATTTGCTGTTATCAAAGTATTGTGTACTTATTGCACCCAGATTGCACAGCAATGAGGGCATTAAAGAAAAAGCATATAACTTTTAACTCTAACTCATTAAAGTTCCCCAGCTTTAATATTGAAATGCTTAATTTCATATTCCAATGAATCAGAGAAGTTAACTCTAGTCCCTATAGTAACATGATTCAGTACTTTTAGTCGAATTTTAAATGGATGCCAATTTCTAAGTCATTTCTATTATGGCATGGTAGGCAATTCAGCTAATCAGTTTATTAATTGTTTTTCAAAAGAGATGGTTTGTTCCATTATTGTTATTAATGGAATAATGCTTTAATAATATGTTTGAAAATTAATACTTTTAATAGTAAAAACTTAATAGTGTACCCAGTGACATCACTTTTCATGGAGTGTCAACAGATTTTCAGTGTAGGTGCCTACCATCATTTTCACCTCATCCAAACTAGTCATGACATCTCTAACATGAGGGAATTGAGTGTATGTAATGTTAACAAGCCAGTGCATTCTGGCAGCAACTCAGGCTTTCCACTGCCTGAGATCAGTCACTACCCAATAAGAAATTCCATTTTAGTTATTGCTATTTTACAGTATGCTAGGTATATTTCTTTTTTAACTTTAAAAAAATTCTTGCGTGTTTTCTCTGGATTCTGTGCATGTGACATCCCATTGTGTGGGGCTGTACCAGACACTTCCAGAGTATTGCTGTCTGCCATTGGTGTACAGAAACTGAATAATATTCCTTTAAATAGTAAATGAATACTTTCCAGTTTCTATCCACAGTACCCAACAGATTGCACAAATTTGTTGTCAGACTTTCTTTTATTTTATAAAATGGCTTGAATGAAAGGGAAAATCTAATTGGCTGAAAGAGTGTTCCAAACCTATGTCATTATCTTGCAGTAAACATGGATGTCAAAACTATCCAACCTCTTCATCAAGGTGATTACTAAAACACATTTTTATTAAACAATTTTAAATCTAGTTAATTTAAATCTTCTATGCAGTTGTGTAAGTATATCAAATAAAGAGCAGTATGTTCATGAGAAGTGAGTTCTGTCTCCCTTTCTCCTCTCTCTCCTTCCTTTTACCTTCTTCTCTGCTCTTCCTTCTTCCATTGACCCACCTCCTTCCTTCTCTTAGGTAACGCTTGTTAGGAGTAGGTCTTAAAAGAGAAACTGCTTCCCTTGCTCCATTCACGTGTTTGTCAGTAATCAAGTTTCAAAGAACAAGTGATATAAGCAGAACGGTAATTAAATCTTCATGACCACATCTACTAAAACTGCCAACAAGTGTGACAGTATCAGCTGTGATAACTGTTTTTTGACACCTGTTCACTGGAACAGAACTGAGACCACCAAACTAATGCCATGTTTAACTCCGCTGGTTTTGATGTACAACTACTTGGAGGACAGGAGAACAAGATGCTGATTCAGGAAAACATTAGTCAGCAAAACACTTAATGCTATGCTTAAGTGCTTTGCTGAATTAGGACTTAAGTACAGCTATGTTTTAATCCTTTTAGTCTTGATAAGCAAAGACTTAAATAAAGATGTGTAATAGGAACATTTTACAATAGAGTTATTTGCTCTTTACAAAATACATTGGGCATAAGTTCTAGCTGAAAAAGTACTTGGAATCAAAAGTAAAATGTGCCATTTGCCAGGGGGGCTATATCCTGCACCCATCGATATCAGTGGGCGCTAAATTACTATATAAATGTGGCAGATCTGTTCACAACTCTCACTGATCTGAGGCATGTAGAACAAGGGTAGAATATTGAACAGATCATTCCATTTATTCCCTTGGGTATATTTGAAAATATTTAAGATCTTTCCCCATTCATCCTTCTACTTAGTATCAAGTGTGATAGTTGTTTTTCTTTTCTTTGCCAGCTATTTTAACTAACTATAGTAACATAATTTTGTTCTGTTTGTTTGGTTGGAATGTCAGCAAGTCTCATCACATATTTTCCTGTGGTAGACTATAATACATTTGATAGAAACATACATTTTTTTGGTCAGAGTAAATTTTACTATGTCCTGAAGCTGGAAAAGCTGGTATGTACAATTTCTGCACTCTGACAAGTTTGATGTGAAGGTAGGGCAAATACTTTAAAAGGAAGCAGACATCCTTTGAAGTTTAGACAAAGAACCTAGACCTAAAATGTAATCTATGTAATTGTAAATCTAATTATAGTAAACAGTATAGAAAAAGCTTTCAGTTCAGACATCAGTACATTTTGTTTTAGTTTCCATTTCATCAGGTAGCTGCAAATGGTCATTTAGTGGAATCCTCCTATGTAAAGTTATACTGCCTCAGGGGTCTTTCTTCTTCAAGAGTTCCATTTACTCTTGTACAGTTCGCTTCTTTAAAAGAGTGGATTATTTTCATTGTAAGCTATGGAATTTTGATACTGTTTGAAGGAGTCACTAGAAGAAAGTGATATAAAATGTTTTCTTCCTCTTTTGACGTGATTACCTTCTCTCAGAGTGAGGACTACATCTGTGGAGAATAGTAGAATCTGAATTTGTGCATGTACAGTAAAAGTTAAACAGATCTTGGAAAATTCTGCGCTTAGTTACATAAGTATCAATTCAGATTAATTTCAATTAAGTAAATATAATTACTCCAGATTTATGCCAATACACCTGAGTGCAGAATTTGCCCCTGTAACTTTTTTTATTTCCGTGGCAAGAAGGATTTTAAAAAGAAAACTATACATAAACAGATGTATAAAATTTTAATAATGTGTTTGTGTTATTTCCCATACTGCAGAGTTCAAATTCATATCAGCATGGTCGACACCTACTACTTTGTATATTGGCCTGTTGGACTGTATATTGGCCTGTATAATAACCTATATTGTTTATTGGCCTGTTGTATAATAACCTGTATTGTATATTGGCCTGAATAATCACCTATTGGTTATTGCCCCATTGTGTATCTGCCTCCAAAATCTATTGCCCCTATGGCCAAGCAGAGCCTTCCATCAGTCAATAAGAAAAATCATTGTTTCCTGATGGTAGCTCATAGAAGTAAAGAAGCAGACTGGAAGAATTGGGAGGGTGGGGGAGAAAAAAAGAAAATGATGATAATATGAAACAGAAATTAAAGTCAAAAAATGGAAGGGAAGAAAAGGAGAAAGATGACCTAAAGGACTAGGGAGGTAGACAACAACTTTTTTTTAAGCTATTTTCTGTCAATTCTTTATGGCCATAGAATACTTTCATTTCTATTTATTTTTAAAAATCAAAAATGTTAACTACAGTTATGAATCAGGGTGATAGGTGACATGTCCCCTGAATATCTGTACAGTGGTGATTAAACACCTTTGTTTGCTGCTTTAGTCTTTGTGAAAGGTATCAGATTGAGAGCCTTTGAGACCAAAGTCTTCTGTCCACTACATCAGAGCTGTATATATATGTTCAGATTAGAACAAGCTTCCTCCTAATACCCTACCTATATGTCTTAACACTCACTCTGAAGAAATCACACCCTAAGGGGCAAAAGGGCAGTCTTGATTACTTTTTAATTTGGGATCTCTCTGCTAAGACTGTCAGCAAGGAATTCAACTAGTGCTAGTTTTGGTGGAAATAGTGCAACATTCTCTGGGAACTAGATGGAGATTACTAACTAGCTGCATACAAACAAAACATCCATCAGCTGAAAATGATTTTGCTTACATCTGATCTAACTTGGATTTAAGCTAAAGATTTTACATCACATTACCCTCCAAGCAGTTCAATCACCCTGTCATAAAATACACTAAGTGAAAAAGTGGAGAATAGAATTAAAACTTTCATTTAAATTGAAATAGCCCCAAATTCAGGGTCTTGATAGCGGTTTAGACAAACCTTAGTGGCAAACATTTCCACTAATATCTATTTGGAAAATGATTAGAAAATGAAGTGAACGTTAGTCTCTCAGTACTTTGAGCACCAGCTAACTCTACGTTCTTTAAACTCATTGATTTGTCCAAATGACATCCTTCCACTTTATAAACTACCTGCTATAGGCTGCTAACTAGCAATCAAGTGTTGAAGCCCAGAAAACTCAGACAGGAGATGCCAATGATAATTATGCCACTTCCCTGCAGAGTTCTTTATATATTTCTGGTAGCTTAGAAGACATAGTGCTAAATTCTGAGATTCATCTGAGATTCTGTATAGAAGTAACATACTCCCTTTTCTGGTTTCTCAACCTATAAATTATATCTAAAGATGTATATAAATTAGATTCCCATCATTTACCATCATTAGTGTTTTGTAGATCCCATTAAGTAAAGCTATCAACACATTCTTGAATCACTCTGTTATGCCTAATTATTGCTGCTCATAGAGAGTTTAATCCTGCAATCAAAGCAGGTGGTGAAGAAAACTATAAGCAAGAGCAGTCATAGGGAGCACCACTGAAGACAGCATAAAGTAACCCTAAAGTGATCCAAACCTTAATTATGTCAGGGATCCAACAGAGATGAAACAAAGAAACTGAAATGTTCCATACTTTTTTTGTGGTTAACTTCACCTTAACAAATGTCTACTTTTCTTTTACTTTGTATTAGTAGGATCCAAAGTTAATTGTTTCTTATTTATTTAATGGAAAAAAGAGCTATGGTTTTTGCTGTATAGGTAGAAGTAGATTATAAGGAGGGGAAGCTGTAATGATAAATAATGGCTTCTTATACCATATTATTACAGCAGATAATGTCACTTCCTAGCTAGCCACTAGGTGGGGATATTATGTTATTTAATAAGAATAGGGTTGTGCAAAACTAGGATGCTTCTGTTTGCAGACTTGCACAAATGCTTCTCTAGTGCACATGGGAACAGTCCATATCCTTAGTGCAAAATGTAATCAGTACCAGAGAGTTTCACTTATTTTGCATCTCTACAGCTGACATCTACACTAAACATTTTTGGGAACAGTGGTGTAGCTGGGTTGTAAAGAGACAAGAAGGGTGAGGTAATTTTTTTTTATTGGACCAACTTCTGCTGGTGAGAGAGACAAGCTTTCGAGCAAGCCAGAGCTGAAGAAGAGTAGCTTGAAAGCTTGTCTCTCTCGTCAACAGAAGTTAGTCCAATAAATGATACTATCTCATCCCCTGGTCTCACAACTTTGTGGAAATATCGCTGTTCTACCACCACCAATGCTGCTCCTCCAAGCATAGGAGCTTTAATATAGGCTGAGCTCTGGCAACTTTAACTAATGTGAAAAAAAGTGAGCAGATTACCGTGCCATATAGAAAGACATAGTCCCTGCTCCCAAAGAGTTTACAATCTAAAAGACAAAATCAGAGTTCAGAAAAATAGACAGAACATAGAAGCAGTATGATCAGCAAAACAAGCATCTACCATGTTAGTTCCAGTTGGTTTTACATCTCTGTTTATGTGTTTATATAATTTGTTACCAAAAAGTTAGGTTTGGGGGAAACATTCAAGGCTGAAGTGGTGGAGAAGAAGGATTGAATTGAGAAGGAAATAAAGAGGGCATTGGAGGGCAGGGAGTTTCAAAGGGAAGGAGGCAGTGGGGTAGGGAAGAGAAGGAATGTACGAAATATAATGGGCAGTGAGATGGGCAGCTGAAGTGTTGCAGTGCTGGAAGAGAAATGAGATGAAGGAGGACCAATAATCAATAGTAATACAACTGAGAGAATTGGAGTTGAGAGAATGATGATGATGATGATGTCAAGAGGCTTTATAAGCTCATCTCCCACAAACCAGTTCTTGCAACTGTTTCCCATTTGGAGGAGACTAGGGTAGGTTGCTGGATGACATGCCCCAGGTGGGTCCCTCAGGGTACATTGTGAGCTGCAGAAGGGAGTTGAAGGACTTTCTTTTCCTTTGCACCATCATTGGTATCTGCCCTGGCTGCTTGTCAGAGATAGGCACAAATTGTCTTATTGTTTCTTAGTAGTTTAGTACTTAGTATTTTATTTCAGCTGGTACATGAAGGCCCTCAAGAAAAATTTTAGACTATAACAAAAAAGTTTTACAGCGTATATTGATTGTATCATGATCAGTGGAACTGGAATCAGTAAACCCATGTGCTCTGAAGGGACTCTTATTGATGGAACACCAGTAGAATAAGGAATATGGGGAACTAGGCTGGAAGCAACTCAGCCCATAGTGCAGGTCAGAGGATTTAATAAAGTTCTACTTGTTCAACTTAACCTGCATTCAGCTTCGCCCTTTGCAAGTGAAACATTGATAATTTAAAATGGATGCCATGGTGTTGCCTACCATAAAGTGAAGTTAATCTTGTTAGAGCAAAAATATTAGTGAATTTGACTTGACATCAGCCCAAAACTTACCATATAACTATAGATATGTTGGGATCATAAGACTTATCAGCTTTGGATTCTCCTTATCTGTCATACTGATTGATTAGCACAGTGAAGGGCCTGGAGTTTTCATATTGTGCTAACACATAGTTTAGAGGGGAGAACACACAAAAACTTAGGATAGACAAGAACAGGCAGTGGCAAAGATCAAGAAAGCCTAACAGTGGCCTGTGAGCAGTGTAACCCTAGAAAAAGCTAGAGAAAGAGCTTTAGGGCCTGCAAGTTAAAGAGGCTTGAGGTTTTAAGCTAAGAAACTGCTTCTTTTGTTCTTGGGTCCCCCTTTGTTCAGAGAAGCTGGACTTTGTACATTCCTTGTAAACAAACAAGATTGCATCAAAGAAAATACTGGATTCCATTAACTTCTACTTCCAGTTTGAACATCCCTGGACCCATGAACTTTGACTAGCTGTTCAGGATATTATCCAGCTTTCACTGAAAGATTAGCAAGAATATAACGTAGTCATAGATACATGTCTTGACCTGTTTGCAGTTAATATAACTGCACCTTTGAATAAACGAAGCTCCTTGCAAAGCAAGACACAAGTCATGAAACTCAACTGAATATAGTTCCAGCTATACAATAGGTCTTTCCATCCCATGTAAAATACAACCATGTGTCCTGCTGCACAACTACATGAATGACAACCTAATTGACCACTGAGCACACTGTTAATTTTTCTTTTAGTGACAAATTGGCACATTAGTGTTAAGTTCCTTGAGTTTCTTTTGGACTCATCTGATATGAAAAGAGGCACTAAAAACAGCTTCAACATAAGTAGATATGGGATGTAATTATACATGTGTGTGTGCAATATCCAGAGAAATTCCAGCTATTCCTGATCAGGACTTCAGAACAACCAAAGGAAAGAGAAAACATGCATCTCAGATTTTACAGAAGACTTGGCACATTTCTAGAAGGGGGCATTTGTGGAGTGCTAAATCAGCATCAGTTTGACACGTTTAAATAAAGCTACTAAATATATACATTAATTCTGAGTCATAATTTAAATCAAGGCTAATGGTGATTAGGGATTCCAGCTCTGAACATGTTGTCAAGATTTCTGTAGGGATTAGCAACAAAGGCCAGGGAAAAATTTACATTTTTGATCCTGCTCCCACTGAAGTCAATGAGAGAATTCCCGTTTATTTCACTGGGAACTATCACAGAGCCCGTACCACTTATTGTGTCTGCTCAGTAATGAAGAGACTTCATTCAGCTGAATGGATCTGCTGAGTTAATGAGGGACTTTCATACAGGAGAGCACTTTAGGTTGATCATACTAATCAAATGAATCTTTGGATCATTTTAATACCTTCCTCTTGCTATTTTTTCTAGTGATCAAAGGAGGGGAGTGTTTAAACAAGTGTCTCCCTCACAGCCCATCTTCTCTTCCTGCTTAATCATGCAGTCAAGTCATAATACTGAAGTTGTGACATCTTAACCCTTCCCATGGCAACAGACTGTTGTCACAAACACAGAATTGTGACTTCGTTGCAGGACCAAGTAGTGGCTGTCAAGGAGATACCTTGTATTCTAACACAAGTATCCCCAAAATAGACAAATTGAATTTAAAAAGTTACTGGTGAAGTTAATTAGCTTTCTACAACTGTTGTTTTTTTTAGTTTGCCCATAAGAGCTTTAAGTCCTGAAGCTTTATCCTTCAGCCTAATTCCAAAATATTTCATAATTCTATATAAGACATGCCTCTTGAGCAATGTCTGCACTCTGATACCATTGGATTTATGGGTTCCGTCATAGAAATTACAGCTAGAAAATGTCTCCATTCAGAGTTTCATCTCACTGGCAAAGCTCTCTCTGTTGCTAACCACCTACAATACAAGTTCTTGTGCTTCCTCCAGTCTAGTTTTTGAATAGCCCTCATTCCCAATCTAAAGACTGTCTATTAAATAAATTAGTAATCATTGAATTATGAATCTTCTCTGGCAGCTGAACCACCCCTTTTGTTCTGGCATCTGGCGCCTTAGCTTCCGTATCTTGTGACAGGGGCACTACAACTAGGAGTAAGCCAGGAGGTGAATTAGAAAAGGGAAAGTAGAATGATGCTGGATTCTATGATTATTAGCGCCTAATAGCTAGTTTATAATATGAAGAAATGCTATTGCTACCTCCATTTCTTTTGGTCTATATGACTCTGTCAAGGACATATCCCAGCTTACTACATGTGCAGAATTCCAAATTGATTCAGTGAAAGTTTTGTGTAAAGACTGTGGGAAATGATATGACCACAAACTTGTATGAAGTTGACCTCCTTGGTCAATAAGGAAGTAGGCCTGCTTGGTTCTAGTAGTGCTTGGTTCTAGTAGTGCTTGGTTCTTTTCCCCCTCTTATGCTGTATGCCATTTTGTGTGAATAGTCTTTCTCCTTCTGCCCTTGTCATTGATTGTGCCCACACCCCACGTTTCCTTACTCTTTTGGTTATAATTAGTTACTGTGTAAGTACTAGGCATGTCCTTTCAACTGTTACTACACAGTGCTGAATGGAACAGCTCAATATGTAATGCACACTGCAATGCCACACATGGTTCAGTGTAGGAGTACTGGGTATATTCCCCACAGTACTGCATAACCAGTCTGTTACGGTAGCAGAAGAACATCAGATTGTAGTAGCGAAGTTTGCCTATGTGAGTGGTAGTTATATGGTTCATGGCAATACAGGGCTGGCCCTAAGTCCTGTATTAGAAATAGCTCATGGAGTCCTAGCTCAAATACTTGGGTGTCCCCTGCTTCCACATACCCCAGCTGTTTTAGTTTTGTCCACAAACCACTCTTTTGGGTTGTGCAAATCCTCTGGAGCACCTGTTTAGGTCTCTGCAGAGGCTGGTTACTAGAGGGCCATGAAGCCAGGAAGTGGAGGTGAAGCACAACTTTCCAAGCAAGGAATTGGAAGGAGCAATTAAATATTGGTCTCTGCTTCAACATTTTGTGCAGTTCCTTCTGTAATATTTTATGCAAATTATGTAATGACAGTTTTTCAAATAATAAAATAATTTCCATATAACCATAAACTTCACTGTAAAAAATTGTATGAATTTAGTACTGGTTAAAAGAGTTGGCCTATTTGACCATCAGTTGTGGAAGGAGTTTAGATGAGAGCTGAATGAAGTCCTCCATTTATCACACAGTGTCCTGTCAGCATACCTCACTTTTTATCAGGGGATAGAGGAAGGACTTCCTTTACAGGTAGGTCAGTCTCCATGAATGAACACAGTTAGTAAATAGTCTCCATGACTCATGCAGTCCTTGGTCCCTTTGCAGAGCCTGCTAATTATTGCAAAGTATGGTGTCGCATTTGTGATGTGAGAACTCAAACTAGGACCCACCCTACACACCTCTTATGATAAAGCACCAAAAAGCCTGTAGATGAGAACATTCTTTGATCTCTTCTCACATGGGCTGGATTCAAACTGGTGATGTAAAAGTGAAAAGCTCTATAGTTTATTAGCACTGCTCTGAAGCACCAACTCTCCAGTAAGTACTAATTTTATACCTTCAAGAACAAAGCTTGCTTTCTTGAAAGAAATGTTTATTAAATCAAGCTTACCCAAGCAAGGTCTTCCACTCTGTAGACACACATGAAAAACTTTCAGTATCCTGAAAACATACCTCATACTGTACTTAGAGACAGCTCCCAGTAGCCAAAAAACAACAAAACAATAAAAATACAATGTAAAAAATTAACATCCAAATCCACATCTAAATAAAATAATTTCAACAAGTACGCTAAAGAGGGATCCTATTTTATATAAGATTTTAAAAAGTGTATTAAAAGAACATTGTCTGTAAAACCAAGCATCCAAAAATTGGGAATTGCCAGAATTAAGGTTGTCTGTACAACTTTAATTCTGCCTCCATATGATTATACACTAGGAAGCAGTTTTAAGTATGCAATCAGATTATCCCTGTATTAATACAACTGAGTCAGGCCTTATGACCTTTAGATCCACTATAGCTGTACATCTTTCATTTGAGATAAAGGTGCAAAAAGTAGCAGATATAGGCTATTATTTTCTACGTGGCCCAGCACTGAGAGCGGAAGTACGACACACTTTTGCCAATGGCTTACAAAACTGTTTCTGAGACAACACTAAGATGCTGGGCAACAGTCATTCCTGGCTTTAGAAGCAGAATTGTCTACGGTGGTTAGAATAGTAGTTGCAGGAAAATTAGCCACACTGATAGATTTGGTACACATTATGAAAGCCAATGCGGCTGACTGACTGCATCTCAGTTCTGTCCTATTAGGGCATGTCTACACTGCAGCTGGGAGCAAACCTCCCAGCCCAGGTCGATAGATTCAGGCTAGCCTAGCATACTAAAAATAGCAGTGTGGATCTTGTGGCTTGGGCTACAGCTCAAGTTCTCAAACCTGGGGGTCGGGCGGGGAGGACGGTTCAGAGTCTGAACTGCAGCCTCAGCTGCAACATCCACACTGCTGCTATTTTTACTGCACTAGTCTGAGCCTCGCTTGCATGAGTCTGATTGCCTTGCAGGGAGGCTTGCTCCGAGCTGCGGTATAAACATAACTAGAGACCTGGGTGTTCTGTTCTACGCTCTATCTACTTGACATTGTGCAACTTCTCAAGTGCCTTAATTATGAGACCTTTAATTGGTTAGATGTGTTTTGAACAGCCTATTAATAATAAAAGATGTGAGACCAGATACATGATTGTGCTGTTAGAAGTACATCAAGAAATGAAAAATGAAGTGAATTTATGTTGACAGCTTTCTCATCCAGTATCTATGGAGCATAACTCTAAAAAGGCAGATGATTCCTGCCCCCACTAATTGAGCTATATTGACTCTAGAGGGGAATGGTTATGCAGCTCTAAATTAATGATTTGGAGAATCTTTAGAGAGGATCTATAATTGGCAGAGTATCTCCCTGATGAGTTACTTCTTTCAGAGTTAAAATTGGGATGTGGTGGAACTCAGCAAAGACTCAGACACTCAGAATAGAAAAAAATCAATGTGAGCGTTTGAAGTGCTATAGACATTTGTTCTCTCATAAAAATGTGATTATACATAGCCGTTTGCGTTATGCACATTATGTGCCAGAGTTGCACAGGAATGCACTGTAGAAGAATGGGTCTTTTAACAGTGATGAGATTAATGAAGAATTATAGGTTAAAGAGCATTCATGTACTGGAGAGGAACATAAATTGTAGATCCCTGCAATCCCAATTTTGGCCGTTTTAGAAAATATGTTATTTCATCGTGCTCTGGCTCTGGACACTCTGTCCACTATATATAATATATAGGTTTTAAACAAAGTTTATTACATGTATGAAACACAAATTTGGCTCACCTTGATTTTTAGTACCTATGTGAATATATACTACATCTCTACATCTGAAGAATCTTTATGTATTGATTTTGGCACTATAGCCTAGATTTTTAAAGGTATTTAGGTGGTGCTGTGCTTGGGATTGCAATGTCTAACTGATTTAGGAGCCTACATCTCATTTTCAAAGAGAATTTAGGCACTTAGTCTAAATCCCATGCACTGTCTATGGGACTTAGACTCCTAAGTGCCTAAATCCTTTTGAAAATAAGACAGTCTGCTAAATCAGTTAGGCATTGCAACACTGAGTGCAGCAATACCTAAATACCTTGGAAAAATTTGGTCCTATAACATTTATGTCTAGATTTGGGCCTATAACATTTATGCCTATAACGCTGTGGCCAGAAATTCATGACGTTTGCAGCTTCATAATAGCCCAATTATATGAAAATTTACTGAATATTTTGTATTTGTATTAATTTTGTGTATATATAAATTTCTAGTAATCTTTCAAAGATTTTGGGACCTCATGTGAAGTACAGGTGAGCATTAGAGGAGGTGAGAGAGAAGAATTATTTTAGCGTCCAAACTAAAAGTGGTTGTAACTATCAACACTGAAGGGGTTAACATTAGGGATTTAATCATACAGTGAGAAGTCCTGCTGAGCCACAGGTGAGTGTTTAATGGGAGAAGAGGTGGTTATGATTAAGCAGGTAAAAATTTAGATTGAAATACAGTGACGAAGCAAGCTGCATTTGGGCTTTGATCCTCCTTTCCTCTCCCACTCTGATTATTCAATTACCTCTATTTCTCATCCTGTTTTCCACTATTAAGTAAAAAAAAATCTGAAAAGAGGGACATAAACATTCATCTGTTTCTGCTGCTTATTCCACACTTAAAGTTCTATTCTTCTATAGCTATGTCTACACTAAGAGGTATGGGTACGATTACCATCTTGTGTACATATGCTCACATGAGACTAAATAGCAGTGTAGCCATGGTCGTATGGGCTGCAGTGACATGTCTCCACCATGCTGAGTACTTACTCACAGAGTACTTACCATGGCTACACTACTATTTGTACTTGAGCTATTGTAAGTGTCTATCTGCAGGCCTGAGCTTGTACTGTAGACATAGCCTATGGCCTCAAAGTGATTTCCAGAGAGAGTAACTGTGATGCCACTAACAGGCAGAGGTTCTGGAACTAAGAGTGCAGGGAGGAGGGATGTACTGCAGCAACCCCTGGCTTGAAGTTGTTTCCATCATATCCAGGATTTACAGTTTGGTTCAATGGCTCTCAGCACCCCCACCGTACAAATTGTTCCAGCACCCTGCTAACATGACAATTCTACTTCAGGTGGAGATTAATATTAATAGCACTTACATAGCACATTTCATCCAAGGATCTAAAACCACTATACAAATATTAACCAACCAAGCCTCACAACACCTCTGCTAGGAAGGGTATGTATTATCATTGTTCTGTGGCTAGGGAAAAAAAAGAGGCACAGAGGATAAATGACTTGTCCAAGATCATACAGCAAGAGACAGAAATAGTGTCCATGTCCCTGTCTCTATGCTCTAACCACTATCTCTCTCTCTCTCTCTCTGCCCCTTACTAAGCAGGAGGAACAGGAGTTAGTCCACATTTCTTATCAATAGCCTTAGCAACAACAGGCAAAAAGGATATAGAACCTCACTCTCTGCAGAATGGATTCTGGTATAAAGTGATGAATATAATAGGTATGATCAGTAAGTCCCATTGCAAGTAATACTTCACTGATGTCAGTGTAAGATTAGCGTAAGGTAGCAACTACAAGTTTAAATTTGACTATAAAGTGACTGATAGTAATAGGCTAATTATTTCTTATAAAAAGCTCAACTTAAACATCATTTGAATTGTGGTTAAACTATGGCATTTTTTTAAAACACAAGCTTACCAGATTTCCAGCTGATTTAAACTGGCATAGTTTGGTACTAAAGTCAATATAACTTTGCCAGTTGTCACTAGTTGAGAATCTGACCCATGTTTAAATGATGTAAACTTTTTTTAAAATAATATGATTTGAGTTGGCAGTTTATTTTAACAACATAAGGTCAGTCAAGATCACTACAAAAATAGGTACATCACAAACACACTTGCTGAATGAATCACAGTATTACAGTGCAAGGCCCCTATCCTGCAAACACATGCTTACTTGAAATCAGTATGACTACTCATGTCGTAAATTTAAGCACGTTTGTGTTTGTAGGATTGGGGCCTAAAGTATTACAGAGCTTAAGCAGTTTGTACCTCCGGGAGCCATTTGTTATCTGGTCACTACCATTTAATAGTCAATATAGTCAGAGCATACTAAGCACTGATTTTCTAACATAGGATGCATTCTCAGACCACACTATATCATCATACTGTGTTGTGAGACCCTTTGATTTAATTACATAATACATATACACACAATATAGACAAACCAGACCTACAATTGCCATAACAGAGAATTTGTCTTGCTTCTATAGCTTTCTTTCTGAATCCCACAAAGATGCTCTCAGGTCATATGTCGCCAAAAATTTAGTTTCATTTTTTTCCCCAAAACCTAATACTGACAAATATTGCCATGATACCCCTGTCCCTTTAAATCTCAGTGGTATTTTACTCTCTCTCTCTCACACACACACACACGCCTTACAACCTGCATGTTGTAACAGAGTGCTAATGCATAAGGACCTGAAAGAGAAGTCAACTAGAAACTAACTGCACACAAAAGTGAAACTGACTAGTCTACTTTCATTCATCAAGCTAAAATACAAAAGTAAATATAGCATCAAGTGATTAAAACATTAGAACTGGAATTTTAATAATCTAAGGTCTTTAAAAATATTTTTCTACCCTAACATTGTCCCCTTATGTTTTAATTTTTGTTTACCTTTATAAGGTAATAATGAAATGTGTCCTTTTAACCTGACATCTTCCTACTAACAGTTTCCAGCAATACAAGACTCATGTCCTTTGAAGTCCCCGCATTGCACATGAACGTTTTTAAAGAAGATCCACCGCCCTCAAAAACAGTCATAGAGCCAACTAAAATGAAATGCAGCTTCTATATTTCCACTCCCTATCAACTCCATCCTCCATCGTTCATAGTTACCATCGTACATAGTTGCACTCAACACATGAAAAATTTCAGTGACAATACTGCCCTATGTTTTGTCCTTTATAATAACTAATTCCTTCCTTTCTTTCAGTAATGTCACAATTCATATTTTCAGCTTGAGCCTGAAAAGCAAACTCTAGTCATAATCTGTAAATAGATTATTATACTAGAAAAAGTCATTAGAAAAATAGTTGGTGTTGAAACTTAAAGATTGAGACTTCAGAGCAAACAATCCAAGAGGATGAACAAGGGAATTCACAAAAGTGTTAGATCTGCTCAGTCTATGGCCCCAATTTAACAAAGCAAATGAGCATATTCTTAATTTTAGTGGGATCTAAATCCTTTGCTGAATCGGGGACTGTATGAAATCTCCTAAGTGCATAAGGGCATAACTGAAGTCCTACTGTGAATCAGCTCTGACGAGAATACAGCAAGTGTATCACAGGTTTAAAAGGCTTAGTCTGAGCATGTCTTAAGTATTCCTTAAAGATCCTTTATGGAGCAATTTTCACTTACTAGATCTGACTGAATAATAACCCAGTGTCTGCTCCAGGTGTCCTGTGTCATCTAACAAAGTTTTCAGACAAACCACATCTTCCCTGTCCTATCTTCTTGCCCCAAATATCCTTGGTTGTCCCAACCCCATTAGCAAAGAGGCAACATCAATCCTTTGATATTACAGCTACTGCGAGTACACTCATCTCATCATAATTCTAAAGACAATTATCTTATTGGTTGTGGACCCATTGTTTATTCTGTAACTGACTCATGAGAATTACTGGAATTCTTACAAATCCCAAGTAAAAGGGAGGAGCAGACATATAATATAGTTGATACCGTATATGTCTCAATGGATTGCTCAGTATCCTATTGTTGTTAGGGAAGTACTATTCCATTATGCTCATCAATTTCAGAACACAAGTAAACATATAAAATGAATTATATTTATATAATTATATAGTGCTGACCTTATATACAGTAAATAAAAAGTGCAATGGAATTTGTGTATGTTATGATACATATGCTATGGAAAAGCATTTCACATTAATTTAAAAATTTGCTGTAGGTTGGCACCTTAGGACTCTCTTTAAAGGAATGTAAGTTGTTTATAACAATTTAGTGGTAGCTTAAATCCAGCTGCTTTGGAACATGACTGCAAGCTGAACACAGAATTTATTCTAAATACAGTTCTGCATTAGTATTGAAGTCAGGCGTGAAATCCTATCTGAACTGAAATAAATGAGTTGTGCCATTGACTTCAATAAGATCAGGATTTCATCCTTGATCTTTACATTTTCAGTCGGTTGTAGTGGATTATCCCACATGAGACACTGCTATTAGCAACAGAACAGACACTTAATTCAAGATACCACACTTCAAACAGTTGGGGGTTTTATTTTTTTGTTTCTTAAATAAAGATAAATCAAATCTTATTGTAGAAAGGGTAGTAAAGAAGACATTTTTTGTTATTTAATATTGTCCTTAATTGACTGTGGTTTATTGAGCTTAAGAGAGACAAAATGTGGAGATTATGCATGCTTTTAAGTTTAAAAGGAGAGGCAGAATAATGCTTAAATGCACAGAAAAAGCATGTTTACAAATAGCAATAAACATTGTAAAATAATAATAAATATAGAATAGTCACTCAAAATGAGTGAATAGACAAGCTTGGATTTTGAAGGAAACAGTTCTTAGAGGTCTGAGATACTTTTTTAATCAGCCTGAGTTACGAATAGTAATATTTTCAAAAAAGCCCTTGAGTCATATCACATACTCTTCAAAGAGTTGCTGGCTTATACATAAATATTCATCCACTGAGTATAAGAAAGACATATAATTTGCAAGGGGTATATATAGGTGTTAAATTACAGTAGCTTGACTGTAATATTTGCCACAGAAACTCATGATACTTTATGGCACCCACACTGCTCCCATTCCTGAGGAAAGCAAAAAGAGAAAATAGGTCTCTCTCTCTCTTTCTTCCCTGAACACAGAACATTTTTATTGGTTTGCATGTTACTAGTTTTCACCAACCAAATTGCTTTGTTCCATATTTTCTGAAAGCCTCTGTAGAGAATTATATTGGCTGCGCTGACACTATCGAGGAAACTTGTGAGGAACCGCAAGCTTTCCTTGCAACTAGCTGTTCAGGATGGCGAAGTGTTTGTGCAATTAAAATGGATGTCTGATTTGTGAACACCTCTGAAAAAGGAACTGAATGGACAGTACCAATCTGGCCACACACAGTAGTACAGGAAACAATACTGAACTAGGAGTTTTTACCAACGCAGAAAACAATCCGGAGGCTGCTTTTATTCTCCATTGAAAGATATTTCTAGGCTTAATACAAGTTTATTTAGAAACGGTAACTTTCCTGAATGCAAAATACATATATACGGAAGGGAAATTAGCTTGTTTTCAGCTTCCAGCATTTCTACTTAGGTACCTAGATGGCCTCTATCATCCACTTTCAGGATGAAACTCTAATCTTCACTATTTTATAAGGCACTTGGATACAGAGAGTTAAGAGATAAAAATACCCAATAAACTACATTCACTAGATGAATTTATGACAAAGCAGGGAGCAGAACTATATCAACCCCTCCCCCCGCACTTTTTCATGGCTTGGAAGGTGTGTTAAATTTACCTTCTGTGAGATTTTCAGGAAATCTGGTTATTTGGCTTACACAGTAAGCTACTCCTTGTACATTGTGTTCTGGATAAAGATGTGATTAAAATATTACACAAGTTACAGGACACATGTTTTTCTCTTTACACAACTGCTGATAAGTAATTTGTTCTTTTATAAATACAATATTATACATTCTATGTACAGGCACTGACAGGCTCTGGTGTTGCTGTTAACCAGCCATCCACAGAACGAACGGAATAATGATAGTGGGCAGCGTGGTGGAAGGTGCCAAACCCAGACAGACTATAGATGCTAATCCCAGGAGCGCTGAAGCAAGAACACTTCTCTGGTCCCGAATAATCATCTTCACTGTTTCACAGAACTGCAAAAGTCAGAGGGAAAGGGTCACAGTTAAACTGATAGTAATGGCAAAGGCAAGGAGAAAGACCACCATCAAAGACTGCTCTGTACCAGGATTCAACTCCTGTGGGCTAGAAAGGGATACCTGGGTGAGTTTAAACAGGGCTGTATTTCCTTTAGAAACTGCCTTTGCCCCATTGAAGTCCATAGGAGCTTTACTAGTTGCTGCAGTGTATGCAGGATAGAGTCCTTAGAGACCCCAAGCCTATTTTATGAGTTCATTACTAGTTGTCTAATGAATCGTGCTTTATTTTCTTGAGATTCCAAGTCTCTGCAGAGAGGTTAAATTTAGCTTCCAGTTAAGTTATTTCTAAACAGGTTGGGAATGGTTTTAATGACTTGCAAAATCTATAACTGATTGTAATTTGGTGTGAAACCCACATGGCTAGGGAATTTAAGTGGATAGGATGGCAGGCGAGCCACTCTGGTGAACTGACTGTTAGCATCTACTGGGAAATTACGCTTTCATAGAGACACTCCCCTCTCCCCTTCACACTACAGATTTCAGACTGAAATATGCCTGGAGTCAGTCTTTGCAATCCCTTCAAATGCCATTAATTCTGTTTGATCTCCTGCTGAATAAAACATCCAGGATCCTGCTTGGCGTTGGACGGGGAAGGGAGAGACAGTGAAACAGTGTTTTGCAGCAGTCTAACTTCGTACCAGAGAGCTGAGTATTGACTAGACTGCTCAAAAGATTGCTTACTTACGGAAACCAGCCCTCAGCACCGAGTGACCTACTTCTCAGGGAGCACACTTGGAAAAAAAACAAGTTTCTTTTTTTTTTTTTTTTTTTTTAAGAATTGTGAAGATTGAGCCCGATGGAGATTTTACACAGCGTCTCCTCTCACCAAGCTGTTTGCTGGACTATTCAAGCCACACACAAAAATGCTGTTATTCTGGAGGTGCTAAACAGTAATGCCAATTAAAATCTGTTCTGCTTCTGTAAAACCTGGCAAAGCTTTCACTGATGGAAAGTGCTCCACTACTAATACAAACAGATTAAATATTTTACTTTAAATATATAAAAAATAATAATAAAAGCTAACTAGCCTCTGTTCCTTGGCTGAAATGAGCACACAGGGCTGTATATGCTCCAACCTAATTATCATGCAGAAACATTGCTTTGACTGCGAGAAAGTATTTGTGCTACCTAAGTAAACCTGACATGTTTCCTTTTGTAGGCTTGTAAAGTGCGGCGAGACTCCTTTCCAAACTAGCCTGGGGCTGCTGCTACCGCTGTCTTCAGACACCTCATAATGCAGCAACTGTACGTTTTTTATCCGGGGGGAAAATGCCAGCCAGCTCTTTTCCAAAATCCATAATCTCTCCAGTTGCACAGGATTTGCTGAGAACCTAGTAGGTTTAATTAAAAACTGGTAAGTGGGCAGAGTTGCTGGGCTTTTTCATTTCTAAAGACCATGGATCCAGTGCCTCAAAGTAAAGTATTTTAGTATCATTGGCTGGATCATCAGAAGGTGAAAGAGGGGTGTGTGCTTTGTTGGCAGAAGTTTGCTTTTATTTTTATTTATTTTTCCCATTGACTGCTGCCAGACTTGCTTCTTTAAACAAATTCACTGTTGGTCTCCTTACCCCCAGCTCAGAGATTGTTAGCCACAAAACACCCGATTTCTCAGTGCCACAAGCACTTTCAGGTACACTCTCCTCTTCACCCATGCCCAATAGATCCACTTTTTTCAGGTCAAACACTAGCCTAGAGTCTGACTTCACAGAGGATGTTTTACTTTTAATATACCTTTATGTCAGATCAAATTATCAAGGAGATCCCTCTTTCCTTGCACACTTTTAGAACCTTGCCAATTACAAGAGCCTGTGTTTCTTCCGCTAAGCTAGCCTTTGAGGTGGCGGGGGCTTGGTTTGCAGCAATAACAATGCGTGGGTGGGTTTTAACCTGTTTCCAAGCATTCTAATGGGTTTGAAATGGGGGGGGGGGAGACTCCCTTTGGGGGCAGGCGGAAATGACCTACAGAGGAATGAGTTTGGAACTTCTACATGTATTTACACATTTTTGAGCCCTCTGAGTGGCAAAATCCCTTTCATGCTGAGTCTAGCAAACCATTAGCAGTCAAGGACCAAAAGCCCTTTCAGTGTTAATGGTCCATTGCAGGATCTCAGGTCATTTGACCTCGTGGGAGATTTGAAGTGTTAAGACTGTCTCTTGCCAGTTTTCAGGCTCGGGGGTGTTAGGAAACACTAGACGAGGGACCAGAAGTATGCAGACAAAGTTCAAAACCTCAGGCAAATGATGGCTTCAGACAACGCCTTTTGCAAGCAGCTTTTGGAGTAGCAGCCAATGAACGGGGGGCGGTGGTGGTGGCGGGGACTCCCCAGAAAAGGCTCACGTTAAGCTACCGATGCTGCTCTTGCAGGAGGAAGAGGCTGGGGCCGGAAACCTCCTTTCACCCAGGGGAGCCACAAGGCTAAAGTTACAGCAAAATCGCTGCGGGTCCCGCAGGGGCGGGTTTCCTCTCCAGCCCCCCCCCCAGCCCCCATCTTCCAAGACTCCGCGTCCTCCCGCACCCCAGCTGGGCAGGTGTTTGGCTCACAGGCCGGGGGAAGGTTTCCACGGGACGCCCGAAGCTGGGGTGCGGGGGAGCCAGCAGAGCGAACCGATCCGCTCCGCTTTGCGCCCCAGGCGCGGAGGCGCAGCGCGCGCGGGTCCGAGTCACCCCGGGGCAGGGGGGTGTCCCGGCCCGGTGCGCCCCGCCGGCGGGGCGGGGTTTACCTTGTCGGTCTGGGCGCTGAGCGCGGCGCCGTATCTGCAGTAGGTGACGAAGTGCTCGCAGTTGTTCCACAGCAGGCTGTACGCCGTGGCCCCCACCAGCTTCTCCGCCCGGCGGGCCACCTCCTCGCCACGCAGCGCCCCGCTCGGGAAGGCCTCGTCCATGCGGTTCACCAGGATGGAGCCGCCGTAGGCGAAGTCCTCCACCGTGTCCACCCGGATGCGGGCCGTGCGGGCCAGCACGCCCAGGATGAGGCGCGCGTTGGTCACCACCTGCTGGACGTGCCGCTGGTCGGCGGTGAAGGCGGGCAGGATGTCGGGCATCAGGTGCGCCACGCGGTTGTCGCCCAGGTAGATGCCGAAGTGGACGAAGAGGGTGCGGGGCACCTCCAGCAGGTCGCCCCGCTTGAAGTAGGCGGGGTCGTAGCAGCCGGCGGGTTTCTCCTCTTCCCCCTCCGCGCCGGGGCCCTCGCTGCACAGCCGCAGGCGGGCCAGGAGGAGCAGCTTGTCCAGCAGCAGGGAGGCCACCTCGTACATGGGGTTCTTCATGCTGCGGGCCTGGGCGCTTTGCCGGGCCGGCCTGCTGCGGCGGGATGCTGCGGGCCACCCCGCATCCTGCCTTCTTATCCCGGCGGGCGGGAGTGGCGGGGCCGCAAGCGAGCACCACCCGGATTGGTCGAGAGGGGAGTGGGCGGCGCCCCGACGGGAGTGAAATAAACCTTCATTCAGCAGCAGCGCTTCCGACGCGTCTCCTGTGTAAACCCTGCTGCTGCCCCGGGGGAGCCCCTGGGAGGCAGAGATCCGCCCCCGAGCAGCTCCTGGCTTCTCTCTTGCGTGCTCGAGGGCAGAGGGGCTAGGGGACGTTGGCACCAATTTACCACGCTGATCCCGGGTTTTCTTGCCCAGGGACCAACGCGGAGGGAGGGAAGCGATGGAATAAAATGAATGGGCGCGGAGGGAAGTTATGAATGGCTAAAGTGCCGCTGATTTCGTTACGGGTGTCAACTGTGTACGGCTACAGCCTGGGAGTGGGGACGTCAAAGTAACGCAAACTACTTCCAGCATAAACAGTTGCGTTTTCCCCCGCGTTCAGAATGTGGTTTTCCCCCCAAGTCCTCGCGGCGTTAATATAGGACATCATCATCTAGTCGGGCCTGTAGCATAGAAAGGTCCGTAAGATTGCCCGAGAATCTCTCCCGTTGCATTTGGATCTCTCCAACTACCCCTCGCATTTGTGCCTTCTGCTTTCTTGGCAGTTCATTTTAATCGCTTTAAAACGAGCATCAAATATCAAATGCATTTGAATATACCCGATCACCCGTTCGTCACTGTAGCAAGCACCGCATTAAACATTACAATGCTTAAGAGCTACTACGGGTAGTTGTCTGCTTGGACGATATGTAGTTATAACGTGCTCATTTTTGATCTTGGAAGTGACTACAGCCTCCTTGGAGTTAAAATGTAGATGGGTTCGCTAAAGAATTAGCGGGTCGGGATAGGAGCACAGTACATTACAAATTACAGTTCCCCCTGCTTGTCATACTTCGTGACGATCGACAGTGACAATTTGTTTCCTCCCAAACAAAGCTCTTTCCTCTCGCACCGACTTCCCCCAAGTTCAAAGGATCAGGCTGGCCCCGTAAATGTTTATTGCACAGCGCAGGGCGCGGAGGAGAGGAAGTTGCAGCGGCAATGACAAGTGATCGTGCACTTGATTCCTTTACAAAACCATTTGCATTTCTATCGCTCCTTAATTGCCCGCTTATCGGGGAAGACAACAGGCTGCGGAGTGAGGAGAACTCAGATTTACACATTAAATTCTCCTAAAATCCGCCGGCTAAGGGAGTGGGGGAAACGTGGCGAGCCCTGGCTGTGCGGTTTGTTACCCGCTAATCCATTATGTAAATAGCTAAATCCCGGGAACAAAGCCCACAAAAGAGCAGCTCTGTCAGGGCAACAAAGCCGCCTGGTCTGAGGCTAATAAGTTTCAGTAGCCGAGCAAATTCCCGGCTCTCCCCGGGGGCTGCGCGGAATGATCGATGGGAGGCCATTCATCTTACCTGGAAAATGACAGGGCCTTGGAAAGCAAGAAGGGAGGGGGGGCCAAGCGCCCCTTTATCCTCGGGCTCTGTGACCGCAGCCTTTCTCCCGGCCCCTGCAGTCCCACTGTCCCCCAGACCCAGCGCCATTGACTTTTGTTCGTGTCACAAACACTGTTCGTTTCGTGTGGAGAAAGAAACGTGGGCCAACTCCACATGAGGCAAGGAAGCGGGTGGGAAGAAAAAGGCGGAGGGCCAGAGCCAACTTTTCCCACTGGCCCCCTTTCTAAAGGAGATCGCAGGGCTGATGAGCTAATTTTCTGAAGTTTTGTTTGCCTGAACATCTGCAAACAGACGGATTTAGCCTGGCTCGGTCGGTTACAAACGGAGAAGCGGGCAGGAACTGTGTCTGTTTAAAGGCTCGACGCATTTCTGTGGCAAAGCGGCCCGCCTTAGAACAAAGAAATATTTTCCCTTTTCAGTCATTGTCCCAGGGTCGGGGGGCGGAGGGCTCCTCACCATGGCACAGCATAGACGGGGCGTCCAGGAATGGAGCCGAAACCCAAACGTTTTCATCATTAATCACTTGCCACAAAAGTCTCTACGCTAAGGACTAGTGTTTGGAACCCAAAAGAAACCAGGCTGTAAAACCCGGAGGACGAGCCGGAGACAGCAAGTCAGGGGATCATTTGAGGGTTAGTCAGGTTTTTGGCCTTTCCTTTCCCCTCTCCAGGTCTTTTGCCCGGGCCGATCAGTATTTGTCTGCCGGTACTCTAGGATTTGGTAAATGGCGCCCACAGCCAAGGGCAGCAGAAAGGGGAATGGGAAATTGCAAACGTTTCTGCAGAGCACGGAGTGTGGTCCCTCTGCTGAAATCTGCTTTTCACTCCTGGGAGGAGGCGATAGGTCAGCAAAGGGGCCTTCTTCACAACTATGGGCCTGGAACCGAGATGTGGAGGCCATGAAATTATGATTTTAAAGGGCCCTTTCCCCACTGGTCTGATCTTGCTCAGAAGTAACAAGCAGCTTCCCTACGAAAGGAAAAGTACTTTCATCTCCCTAATCTGCAAACCGAGTGACAAACCAGCACTAAACTCCTGCGTAGCCATTCCTTGCTGGCACTTGCCCCAGCACCTCTGACTAGTGGGGGACGGAGGGATCAGGCTTTGGGGAGTTTCCTTTGGGAGTCCCAGCCAAGTTATTATACAAGGCAGGTTTAGCCACGTCACGGATCAGCTCCAAAGCCTGCCCAATATAGGAGAGAAAACAGCTTGAGGTTATTGAATGGGGGGGAGTAGAGGGGAGTGTTTGCCTGTTTGTTTAGTTCGTGGCTGGTTCATTCCCCTAAACATCATTGCAAAACTAGCGTTACCCGATGTGCTTTTAAGGGATCGCTCTATTTCTAGGTGCGACTGCACCGAGAAGGCGGTTGTGGGAACTTGTGGAATAAACCGCAGCCCGAGGTCAGCCGGCCGATCGGCAGAAGCAGCGATCCCAAGGCTGCTGTGTTGCAGGTTCGCGTGTCAAACCTCTGCTCTCCCCGGTCGATCGCCGAGCGCAGGAACGAGAAACCCAGCGGCAGGTGTCCGAGGGCGTTTCCAGACCCGACGAAACGGCCCAGTCCGCAGACAGGATCTCCAGGTCCGGTGACAAGGAGGGAAACCGGAGTGAAGCGCGGTGCAGAAAACGGACCCATCGAACACGCCTGTCAGGATCGCCGGGTGACACCCCAGCGCCTCGGCCTCCGAAGAGGCTCCCGAGCCGGTACAGGAATCATTCGGGAGAAGGGAGAGGGGCCCTTTTCTTACTCAGATGGCTACGCGCAATTGCAACGGATGAACGTGGCCTTTGCGCGGGGGGGGGGGGGCACCTGGCCGCTACCCCCCCCCCCATCCCCGGGGTTGGTCACCTTTCGAAACAAGCAGCGCAACCCCGCCCCCCACTGGCATTTCATAGCCATTAATGGACTTAACCTCCATGAATTTATCCAGTTCTCTTTTAAACCCTGTTATAGTGCTAGCCTTCACAGCCTCCTCAGACAAGGAGTTCCACAGGTGGACTGTGCACTGTGTGAAGAAGAACTTCCTTTTATTTGTTTTAAACCTGCTGCCCACTAATTTCAATGGGTGGCCCCTAGTTCTTTTATTATGGGAACAAGTAAATAACTTTTCCTTATTCACTTTCTCCACACCACTCATAATTTTATATACCTCTATCATATCCCCCCTTAGTCTCCTCTTTTCCAAACTAAAAAGTCCTAGCCTCTTTAATCTCTCCTCATATGGGACCCGTTCCAATCCCCTAATCATTTTAGTTGCCCTCCTCTGAACCTTTTCTAATGCCATTATATCCTTTTTGAGATGAGGAGACCACATCTGTACACAGTATTCAAGATGTGGGCACACCATGAATTTGTATAAGGGCAATAAAATATTCTCCATCTTATTCTCTCTCTCTTTTTTAATGATTCCTAACATCCTGTTTGCTTTTTTGACTGTCGCTGCACACTGCATGGACATCTTCAGAGAACTATCCACGATGACGCCAAGATCTTTTTCCTGATTAGTTGTAGCTAAATTAGCCCCCATCATATTGTATGTATAGCTGGGGTTATTTTTTCCAAAGTGCATCACGCCCTTGACCCCGCACAGCCCCGGGGCGCTGAAGAGCCAGGTCTCCCCTGCGCCCAGCGCGGCTCGCCCCAGCGCTTCTTAAATCCCTAGTCAGAGACCAGAGCAAGAGCCGAAGGGGAGCATGTCGGCAGCCCCCTGCAGGGCCTCGCCCGAGCTCTGCCCCCCCCCTTCATACTGCACCCCATCGCCATCCTGCGCCAGTTCCGAGCGGGAGACGCTCGCCCAATGCCGGCGCCCCTGAGCCTGCCAAGACACGGCACCTGGGTCGGGTTCTGCCCAGGGGGGTGGCCCCCGCCATTAGGCTCAGGAGGCCCAAGGACAGAGGAGGGCGCTTGGCCCCTCAGAGGCGCTTTGCGGAGACAACCCTGATTTGCAGCATCCCCCCGCCCAAAGGACTGAACTGAGGAGAAATCCTCCTGCCGCCCTCTGATTTTACCGGGATCTGGAGCAAACATGGACTTTGGGCCCTGCGATGGCTCCTGTCCCCGCCTTGCTGCATCTTCCCCCACCCCACAGAGCGGATTCGCCTGCCTCTGTCACATCAGAGTAACATCTGGACACCGCTGGCAGGGATTCCTGCAGGTGTTTGCCCAATTAGCTTGAGGTGCTCAGCAAGACAGGGGAGGCCTCCAGGGTTCCTAGGGTCTCCCCCTCGGAAGTAGCATCAGGTTGAAGCCAGAGGAAGCGGTAACTCCTGGGCTGGTACCAATAAATGTGTTCACACTGGATCATAGCACTGTTTAGTCAGTGGCAGCCTTTGTTTGCTTGTTAACGGCCATTTAGTTTAATCCCCAAATTGTCAGAGTCCATTACAAGTAATCCGGAAACCCAAGAAGAGAAGTGGGGTGGTCCCCCCAGGGAGAGGAGGCTCAAAGCCTTTACGCACCTGAGTTTCAAAGGAACAAAGTGAAGGCAGTGGCATTACTGCACTGAGTAACCCACACAGCAATGAAGCACCTGAAGCATGAAAAAGCCGCACTTTTCCTCACAGCTGGCTTCTACCCAGGGCTGAAAAGCTACTGGAAAGCATCAGATAAACAAGAAATCAATGAAATGTAGCATTACTACCCCCTGCCCAGACACATGACTCCAGGATACAATCAGAGAACACTGTACCACCACAGGGCTGTTGGGAGATTTCATTTATTAATGCTCATATAATTTCAGATCTTTGGAGAGAAGGTGCAATGTGACTGCTTATTATTACAAAAATATACATTTAAACTTAATAACTTGTACACTGATAACATTTTTCTTTGTTAGTGAATAAAAGATTACAGCTATTTTTGAAAAGCAGCAAAATCTTTCAAGTCCTGCATGGAAATCTCAGGTTGAGCACCTATATTAAGCTCTTTCTAACTCTGGCTCCTGCAGGCCTAATCCCTTTCAACCAACAGGGGAGCAAAACAAGAGAAAAGAACCATATACTTCGACACTTCTCCTTTCTGTTCTGTTTTTCACTAAAACAAAACAAGGTGTGTTTATATTTATTACTTGAAGTTGTCCATGGTTTCTGTTAGACATAAACATAAGAAACTAACATCTTGGAAATACACATTTTTCCAGAAAGAAAACACTTTAGTGAAGAAAAAACATATTAGTTTAATCTATTACACTATAATTAAAATATAAAAAGGCACTTCATCTCTAGTCCAACTCTAGAACACACTACTTTTCCAGCCTGTTTTGGACGGTCATTGCAGGACATAGTCATTCTGTGCATTATTTAATGGCCAGATTAAATTGTCACAAAAATGGCAAAACTACCTCAACAATATTAGTACCATCTGTTTTGAATGTTAGGGACCGTTCAACATTTTAGGATATATTACATATTTTGAGAATTAGAGCTGTCATAAGAAAAAGAAAGAATAGAGAGCTCAGGGTCAAATGACAAGTTACAACTTTTAATGTAAATTACTGTGTTTTGGAGATGGGTTCAGAGATTATAATGACAGAAAGAACCACTGTGATCAACTAGTCTTTGCTCCTGTATAACACAGGCCACAGAACTTCCCTGAATTAATTCGTGTTTGAATTAGAGCACTGTAGGTTTTGGGCTGGAGGAGGTGTGAACAATTCCCACCTTTGTGGCATGGATTCACCTCTACTGTATATGAACTCCCCAACACTAGGAGGGTGCCTACATGGTCACCTGAATAGAGCCAAACAAATCGCCATGGAGTTTTATATTAAGCCCTGTTTCCCGGCCCTCATGGCCAGCAAAAGACAGGAAGAAAAGGAGTTGGAAAAGTAAGGCTTTGTCTACCTCAGAAAGTTGCACCAATTTAACAACATATATTTAAATGAAAAGAGTATAAACGCACTTGTTTTGATCGTTTTAAAATCAGAAATGAGGTTCCGCTACACTGAAATAAGCCTCTCAAAACAAGAGTATGCACACAGGAATTTCCACTAAATTGGTTTAACATCACACTTTTTAGTTAAATTGGTGCAACCACTCCTGTGCAAATAAGGCCACAGGTAGGATAGGTTGGCCATGTATGGGCCCACACCTATTTTCATGTCACAGGGTTGCATAAGAATCCAATGCAAAGCTGAACAATTCTAGTTTGTCTAACCTGAGAATGCCACTCTCACAGACATGAAGAGCAGCCATCAAAAGTCTGAAAGAATGTGATGTCTCGAAACTGTTCACTAAAGACAAACTGAAGAACTGTAATCAAAAATTAAAATAAAAAGTGAAGTCTTATCTCTCCCATGGTGACAATGAATTGGTCTGTTGGATAATCCATTGCACAAATAACTTTTGACCAAATATAGGGGTTAGCATCAGTTATAGGCCTGACCTGAACTTTCCAAACCCTCAAAGACTGAGGAGCAGTTCAGAATACAGAGAATTTAGTGACCTTATTGTTTGAATATTCCTTGGTGCTTTAGAATGATAGTAAACCACTAACTATGCTGGTTTACCCCATCCTTCAGAGTAACCAAGCTACTGAAATGTACAAGTACACTGCTCTGTGAGTCACTAATAAGTAATTTAACAAATAGGAAACATTATTCCAAGTACTGGGGGTCATTTGCAAATTCTATTTGTAATTATTTAATCTTCATTCTAGATGAAGAAATAAATGTAATTTTAATACAGCTTTTCAGCTTAGTTCTGGATTGTTAAGATAGTATAAATTCATGAATTTGTACCTTACTATTGTATAACTATAGTTTTAGGGCCAAGGAAGAACATCCATGTCTAAGGGATTTTGACACATTCCCCAAGGAAAATATTATGAAAATAAATGCCACTTGGTGCAATCTCGAGTGCTGCAAAAGCAAACACATAAAGAAAATCCAATCACAGATCAAAATTATCCCTATTGGGGATGGTTTAGTGGTGTCTGGAGGCATATGAACTCCAACAGAGACAGAGAAACCCCTCTCCATCCCTAACCCATCAACATGAACACTGCAGGGTTTAATTATTGAACAAACTGTGTCTTTGTTGTACAGTTGTGAATGCTCTGCACCTCCCCAGCCAACAGACCACCACTACCAGTGAGTCTAAAGTGTTCGTTATTTAGTCATTCAATTTTCATATTAACCAACAGTGAATGTTTAATTTGGTACAGAATTGGGTGAGATACAGTCTAAAGTGGGAACTGAACCGACGTGTAAACTCGGAAAACGTAAAAGGAACCCAAAACAATTAACATTTCTAAACTAAGGTGCAATTGGAAAATATACTAAAAGAAACTCTTTAAATTACTGAACTATCTAGCCTTTTTACCAGTTTACTTTCAATAGCAAAGTAGTTGCATACAGACATACAAAATTACTTAAACAGCACAGTGATTAAAGCTGAGTGTATATGTTTCGCATAGCCATGATTTCCATGATCAAAAAATGTCACTTTTAGGGTATTGTAATAACATCATGGGGCCAGATCCCCAGATGGTGTAAATAAGCATAACTCTATAGAACTTTACTGAAATGCACTGATTTACACAAGTTGAGGGTCTGGCCCCTGGTCCTTTTTCATCTTAGTCCATCTACTACTGAGCAAGACTTTCTTCCATTAATTATTGTTATTAACAAATTTGACTATTTGGTGGGTTTTTCTGTTTTCCTGTCTTAATATGGTTTCAGACAACTGATGACAACTGCAATTTTTTTAATGGAAAAGAAATGTAAACAATTTAAATATTGTGGACCTCCCCTTTTTTTAAAACCCTCATCCCAATATTCAGAATTTTCCATATTTTTTCTGTGACAAAACCATTTTCCCCATTTTTGCCTTTAGAACCAGACATAATATTGATATACAAATACTACATGACTAGTTTACACAGTAATTAGTATATTATCTTCTTACATTCTGTTTAGGTCACAAGGGAGAAGAATATGGGTGAAATTCTGCCCCATCAAATTCCATGCGAGTTTTGTCATTGAATTTGATAAGGTCAAGATGCGACGCATGATGTTCCCAACATAGTCCTCAAGTGGACAAAACCACAATGCAAAGTGGAAAAAGGATTCAGTTGCAATCCTTGCTAATGATAGGGTAGCAAATGGAGAACAGCGACAGAACAGATTAGAGCTCAGAGGCAGTACCAAAGATTTCTGGTGAGGCTTAAAAAGCACCTACACATCATTCATAGCTGTAACCACTATTATTAAAGTCTCAATTTTATCACCACTAAACAGTTAATAAATTCTTCTGAAAATAAAGGAACATACACATTTCTGAATATAAAAGTACCTAAACGTTGTCCACTAAGAGATTTAAAACCTCCCAAAACATACATATCTTTCTGCTGTGGTAGGAGATACAGAGGATTATCAGGCCTAAAACTCTATTAGACAGTTTTTTTTCAGGGAGCTAAATACAGCTCTCATATTGGCACCAGCTCTGATGCAGAATAGATCAGTGTACTTTTGGGAAGCTGAAGATAGATGGAATACAGTGCGTATCAGACATGCCTCTTTTCTGCTCCCAACACGCTCCCCCTCCAGGGTTATGGAGAAGGGTGGTACAAGGGACAGCTAAACTGACTCAGCACTTGCTGGGAACTCCTGTATACTAGGGGAATCTCCAACAGAGTTGAGAAGAACAGAGTCCATCCCTTTTGTAGCACCACACAAATCAAATCTGGCTGTTAGCATTTCTTCTTCTTCAAAATAATCCACATGACAAGAGCTCTATTTTGCAATTACTTCAGTGGTGTTCAAAGAAGGGTTATAGGCAATGAGAGAGGTTGGGGATGAAACACTCAGCCTTCTCTCACTGACTAAAGAATACCCTGAAGTATAGTGGTCACCATTCAAAGTCAATATTCACCATCAGTCACCACACAGTGGTGCTTGAGTTACTTCAGCTATTTACTGCCCTAATTAGAGGGAAAAACTGACCTCAGCTACCACAGTTTGACAGTTATTGGTAAATGGTGATTTTTTTAATAGACGAGCACCAAGTTATCTGGCTGTTCTGTATACCTAACGGATATACTGTGCAAGATCACAGTGCAGACTGAAGGTGTTGGACCTGAGCAGTTAGAGTTAAACAATATAATTCCTCTTAATTATTAAGAGATCTAAAGAAGGACGGAGAGGAGGACTGGATTGAAAGGTAGTTTTCATGTTGGGAGTGAGATGGTTGTGTGGTTGTCTCTCTGTAAAATGGTTATTTTTTGTTTTATTGCGTTATTATACTTTGCAGGAAATAAATTAACGCTTTGTCCAATATACTAACTAGATAGAAATACTATTAGTCACAGACAAACCTGCTAATACTCAAAATATTCACTTTTCTGTGCCTTACAGTTAAGCCTGAAAGAGACAACTGTCACCAGCACTTTAGTTTGCAGTTTCTTAAATTTGACTCAAGAAGCTAGTTTTTGTTTAGCATGTTTGTTTGTTTGTATTCAGAGTTCCAAAAAAGAGGTGAACTCAATAATCTTTATTCTATTAAGGACTTTAAATCTGGCACATTTTTTATCTGGAAATCCAGTAACATCTGTCCAAATGCCTTGCCCTGTAGAGAGAACAAAAGAGAAATAGATTACATTGGGTGAACCAAGTAGCTAAAATGAAGTTACATATTTAAATATACCACCTTGCAAAAATATATTTTAAATTAAAAAAAGTTGTGTGAAACAAACAGGCTATCAGACTTGTACATTACATAACATCCCTGAACTTTGGCTTATTTAAAGTCTGGATGTGAACTTTGCAGCTATGCCAATAGCCAATTATATAATGTTAAAACCAGCTTTTAGGTAATTTCCTCAACCCTTGAACTGCAAATCCACATAGGTTCTCTCTTGCTTTCAATTGTCTGACTTTGTTACTTACATAGTATTTCCTTAGTCAATTTTTTTATCTTTTACTTAAGATTTTCAACTATTTAAACTTTGGTAGGTAGAGCTAAGCTTTTCCAGTACTTAGTTATTGATTTAAATTACTGTATACCAGAGTTCAGAGTTTATAGTTTTTTTATTTAGGACTCAATTCTGACACCATATTCATGTTGAATTGTATTTTATTCTGTGAACAGTCCAGATGATTTCAGTGAGACTACTTGTGAAGTAAGGTATTTCTCAGCATGTGTAAGGATGGCAGAATTGGGCTGTCAACACCGCAGGTGTAGTGTTGGGGATCTGTGCACAGTTTTGGGGGGTATTTCTGATCTTTAATGTCACTTAATATTTGGGATGTAGGCTTTGAAAGGGCTTTTTTCATGCAACCCCAATAACATGAAACTAATGCACATAAAAAAGTTGGTCTCATTTCTACCATCTGGGTTGTACTTAGAAAAAAACAGTATATGTGGAGTACAATGTCAAAACTGTTGATCTGATTTAATTTTGGATGATTTGACTGACTCCTGGCAAAATGTTATCCTAGTCTCTTGGTCAATGTTGGGTCCAGCGCCTTCTCCTATTTTTCTTTTTTGCACTTTTTTCAAGAATTTGATATCAAGGGAACTTGCCAGGCTAAAAATCATCCTTTATTTATTAACATCTGTCAAAGTGCCTATGCAAGGTTCTTGGCGCAGGATAGACAGGCAGAGGGCCACAGGATCGTGGGGAAGCAGATGAGGAAAGCAAAGGGCAGAACTTTTTACAAGAGCTGCAGAATAGTTTAATGTGCATTCCTGCTCAGGATCACAAAGGTGCAGGACTCTCACCACACCCATAGCCTATAGGCCACACCCTTTTTGATGAGAGTGTGCCTGTGGACATGACAGCAATATCAAATTATGCTGGGGTTGGGAGACTAGGGGTATGGTTACACTTACAAGATTATAGCGCTATAGGTTATAGCGGTCCCCTTATACAGTAATATGTATAGCGCTATTGTATGTCCACACTCAGATGCTCCTGCGGTATAGCATGGCCACATTTGGGGCACTTAATGCGGCATTAAGAGCAGCGCATTAGGGCAGGTATCCCAGCATTCAGCTGGGTGCAACGTGCTTTTTAAACGAGGGGGGTGAGGGGGGACGCGTTGTGTGTATGCGGAGGGAGAGAGACAGTGATTTTTCCGTTTTTCTGAAAGCCTGTCAGTGAGCCTCCCTTCACAGAAGGCTTTGTTTTCACACAGGCTCCCTCCTTAAACATTTGCATTGCTTATCTGCCGAGTTAAGAAAGAAACTCTAAAGAGGTACTTCCGCATTCCTCCAGCCGAGTTCAAAACAAAGAGAAGAGACGTCAATTGCCTTAAATGGCTCTAGGCATCTCCAGAGATCACTTGTAGCGCAGTGGGTGTCCACATTCTTGCTGTAGCGCTACAGCAGCTGCGCTACAGCCCTTATTCCCCATGCGGAGGTGGATTAATAATAGCGCTATAACTCAGCAGTTATAGCGCTATTAGTGCCTTGCCAGTGTGGACGGGGAGTAGGTTATAGCGCTCGTGGGGGCTTTATAGCGCTATAAAGTGCCAGTGTAACCATGGCCTAGGAGTATGTCTACACTGCAGTTAAAAAGCCATGGCTGGGCTGGGGCAGCTGACTTGGTCTCGCGGGGCTCACGCTAACGGGCTGTTTAACTGAAGTGTAGATGTCCAGGCTCAGACTGGAGCTCAAGCTCTAGAACACTGTGAGGTGGAAGGGTCCCAGAGCTCTGGCTGCTGCCCAACCCCAAATGCCTACACTGCAGTTAAACAGCCCCTTAAGCTTGAGCCCTGCAAGCCCAAGTCAGCTAGCAAGGGCCAGCTGTGGGCGCCTAATGCAGTGTAAACATACCCTAAACAGACTTCCTGTGCCTCCATCTTCCCTTTGCACTCCTACAAGGGGTTAACCAGAATTAAGCCCTGGCCAGATTCTCAGTTGGTGTGACTCCATAAAAGTCAGTCAAGTTACATCAATTAAATATCTGATCAAAATCAATGAAGTTACACCAGTTGGGAATTTGGTCCTATGTATACCAGAATACACTCAAAACCAAGTTGTCTAATAAACACTTGCTCTCCAAAAATGTGACCACATTTTTATGAGTAGCTAAATTCATTAGTATGTCAAAAACACAGCTGACATCACAAAGCATGGCAACTTCACCTTTCATAAAGTCTGCAAATCCATCACTTCACATACAAGACCAAATCTTTTCCACCAACTGAGCTATGCATCACTGCTTAGTTTTTAAACTTGGAAGAATGAATAAGAGACTATGTTTTTGTGAAATTAAAAGGTAGCTATCAGTCAACAGCAGATTCTTACTCCATCCCAGTGTTGGTTAAAAAGAGTTTGTGCAATACATAGTTATAAAAAATAAGTAAAATCAAAATCAATGCCTGCATACGTACCTGTGGGTCACTTCTTAAGGATGAAATACCGCCACCACCAAGGGAATTTTTCAGAACAAAGTTTAATCCACGTATTCCTGGTAATTCATATCTTTAAAAGGTAAGATTTAGAATTATGTTTGTTTTACAGTAGATTTAGATTAATTTCTAGTGAAAGGCAGCATTTAAAAAATTACTATGGATCTTTAATTTCTAAGGACTGTGATGATGCCCCCATTTTGATTCAAGCACACAAATCAGAAGGGAAACTCCACCTTAATAGCAATAAGATAGGATATGAACTTGGTTGGTCTTTTCTGATTAAGCTGTACAAGAATTTTGATTATGTCATGCTCCAACATTAAAAAAGTAAGGTTGCTTTCTGTTAATTAGGTAACAACTGTAGCCTAAGCTTGATGGGCAAATTGCAGAGTTTTAGTGCAGGAGACAATTCAGAGGTATTATAATGTCCAGAGTAGAAAGATTTGAATATTTCATAGTCCTGTTACTGAAAAGTATCTGTACAGTAATTACTCCTGTCACTGATATTTCTTTGGCTGAAAGCCATTCTTAGCCAATCAGGAATTCATATGCTATCAGGTATTGAGAAATAGACATACTATGATTCTGCAAATCAGACATCCAGAACCAGTTAGAATTTAAGGAATTTTACTGGATTAAAAATGTAGAGTAATTCTTCCCGCAACTCTTTGGATTTCTGAACTTTGATAAGGTTAAACAATTTTGTTTAGGATAATAGATATTCACATAGAGGAGCAGTTAATGGCTTTTATACTTCAAGGGCTTTGCAGTAACTTTTTATGATAACATTTCTAGCTACCATGAGAACTGCAGAACCTCTATCAAAGGCAGTATTTTCAATATCTGCGGGTCTGTGTGTTTGTGCATACAAAACACAATATTTGCATGTGTACAATAATTTATCAAATCCTTGATCTTTCTTTGGCTAAGAATGGCTTTCATCCCCCCAGGAATTCATATGCAATCCATTATTGAGAAATAACCATACTATGATTCTGCAAATCAGTACACAATATTGCAACTACTCTATATAGATGCACAAACAAAAGCACTCGGAAATATTATGGATACATTTGTGGAGGTTCAAATGTGAACATGCTTCAAATAAAAAAAAGACTGTAATGATGGATTACAACACACATGCAGGTATACTACATCAACAAAAATACGTTACCTAGTATATTTACTTAGCATTGATATATACTGTAATTGTGTAAAATCTAAAAACAAGCCTAAGAAAAGATTGTATATTTGTACAATTCACTCAGTATTTTTAAAATCTGCTTTTAAACAGAAGAAACCCTTCAAAAAACAAACACATTTAAAAGAACACGAAGATTGTGACAGAAACTAATAAAATAAAGAAAATTCACTGTTCTAACTGAACTCCCATAACTAAGCACAACAGGGTGCCTCCTTAATTACTTCCTCTCAAGTGCAGTGCCTAGGTATTTCATTAGAGATAAGACTTCTCCGTGAGTTCCCAGTTAACTTTGGCCATACTATACTTTGCATGTATTTTTGCTTAGTGAATATATACATCATGAGAAAAAGAGCACTCTTCCTAGTTACGAGTGAGCTGGAGGTGAAATGATAGGTTTCAGAGAAGTGACGTTTGTGTCATAGGTGTGTGATGGAATAATAGAGGAGGTTGATTATTGTGCATTAAATATACGGATAGAAATTACAGTGGATTTTGAGTCTCCGTATGTACATAACTATAGTTTTCTCATTGCTTAATTTTGTCTAAAATGACTGATAACGTCTAGTAAACATATATCTGACAAGTATTATCTTTTTGAACCTGGGAACCCTTATTCACAGGGAAAGAAAATAACCCTGGCCCAAAGAGAGAGAGAGAGAGAAAGAAACCAGAAAATGCTCACAGAGCAACTTTATTATTCTCCCTCATTCAGGAAATTAGAGACCTCAGAACTGTAACTACTTTTAATTTTGTTTCCCAAATTGAGCTACAATTCTGAATAGAATAATTTATATGCATGTTCTGATATTTTCCTTTAGTAGGGATATACATACAATTAGAAGCCTGCAGAATTAAAAGTGATAAAAGCTAGGTGCAGCTGAAGTGCTGACAAGAGGCTCACAGAATGTATCTGATTAATAGTGTAAAGGAGGGTATATAATGAGCTAATTAAGACAAAAGAGAAGGATTTCATTAGTTTTTGAGAAATAATTTATTATTTCCATTTGGAAAGAGGAAAACAAAGTTTATTTCTACAGTTGTATGCCATATTTCTAATATCTTTCTTTAAATAAATATGAATATGAATGTGCATTGTGTACAAAGCACTGAAAAATGCAGTGATTCACAAATAACCATCCACTGGCAGGCTGGAGGGGGGAGTGAAGTGAGTAGCAAATCTTTTACGTCTCTAAATTCTATGATTCTATATGTACACTACAGTGCCTTGCTAACAAATTCCCACTGCTTTCAACAGCAGCATTGCTCAGACCTGTCTTTTTGCAGAGTTCCAGAGACTGGCATCCTTTTCTAGAGTTAGAGCTAGTTTCTGTGTGTGAATGTTATATCTTCCTTGCTGTCAGGATGTATATCCAAATTTGTCTGACTATTCCATTTTGTGATTGCATATCACTTATAGAGAAGGCGAAAAGTGCAATTAATTAAAGACGAGCTTGCTTTATGAGGAAAAAAGCAAATTCCCTATATTGCTAGAAATAAGACCTTTGTTGTTATATGTTACCTGAAACATTGAAAGCTTCAGTGTGTGTGCAATTACAGGTATAATCTAACAAAAATAATTTCCTTTCCAGGCTGTATGCCAATTTATTTTGCCAGTCTTAAAGAAATCCCATGAAAGGCAAAATGCTGTTAACCTTTGATCTGCAATGAAGTAGATCTACGGTTAGAACCCTTTTTTTTAAAAAGTACAAAATTATTTTGGTTTTCAAATTATAATTTTCAAAAAGTCATTTGCATTTCCATATTCCCACCAGTGTGTGTTTAAACAGCGAGACTGCTTGCTTTAATTACAGTTTTCACGTTCATAAAAATGTGCTGTCTGAAAAGTCTAAAAAGAAACTTTCAGATCTGAAACATGTGAGCATAATCCTTGTAATCTAAAAAACACTCTATAAAAGGATCCATTATTTTCCCCAGTAGCTTTTCACGCTCCTCACAGAGTCCCATTATCACATCATTAAAAGAAGCCCAAACCAGAGATGATCTAATTAATCAAAATAAACTCTTGCTATCCAGAACAGAGGGATACTTTAGCCTCTGTCAGTGAACATAAACAGCACTAAGAAACAAACCAACTTCTATTAACTAAGCAGAAAGGACAATACCAGTGTGAGTTGTTTGATGTATGAATAATTCTTGTAGCAGATCTATCAAATGTGTAGCATTTTCTCATTTTTGTTTCCTTCTGCCGAGTTACAGATGAAACCATTTTTAAATTTAACACAAAACATTTATCAGTAAATTCGTTTGGTAGCACTTAATTAATAGCAGGTGAGATTTTGTGCTGTCTCTCTAATGAACAGCACAGAACTCACAGCCTGGCAGGAGGGGAAGTGGGGATGTCACTAAAGTGGACTTTAAACCTCCTCCCAATCCTGAGCTGCTCCAGGAACCAGAAAGGCCCTTGGTGGAACTTAGACAGACACAATCATTACACATTTCTGAGGACTGTAGTCTTTGCAGATGGCTATAAAACTACCATCTTATATAGAAATGGATTCCTAAGATAGTTATTGCAGACTGACATGTTAGAGGCTCCACAGTATGGGATAAGGTGGATTCTTTAACTTAGTAAGGGTCGACATTTTACTTTCTTAGCTTAGATTCTAGAACAGGGGGTGAGCAAACTTTTTGGCCCAAGGGCCACATCAGAGTTGAAAACTTGTACGGAGGGCTGGGTCAGGGAAGTCTGTACCTCTCCAAATAGGATGGCCCCACCCCCATCCAACTCCCTCCTACTTCCCACCCCCTGACTGTCCCCTCAGAATCCCAGATCCATCCACCCGCCCCGATCCTTGTCTTCTGACCGCTCCCTCCAGAGACCCCCCCATCCTAACTGCCCCCCCCAGAACTCCACCCCCTTCCCAGCCTCCACTGCTCCCTGTTCCCTGACTGCCCCGACCACCATTGCATGTACCCTGCTCTCTGGCAGAGGATGCCCTATTGTGGATGAATGCCATGTAAAGTGTTCGGTTTATTTTTTAATACATGAAAGGAACCAATCTGTCTTCTTTCCTTTGAATGCCAAATTCAATTAGTCTTTTGTAGTCTTTTGCCAGAGTGTGACCATTTATACTGGACTAGAGATGACTGAAAAAATGTCAACAACTTCTTTTTTTTAAATCACAATTTGCAAATTCATCAGAATCTCCATGTTTCATTTAATTTAGATAGTCTGAGGAAAACCATGCAGGGTTCCATTAGGTTTCAAAGGCTGCCTGGCTCCCCAGTAACTTGTTTGGTAGGCTGAGAGGCAGCTGAGAGCCTGAAAGTCCTGGGTCCAAGTACTAACAGACTCCCGAGGCTCTCAGAATCCCCAGTTCTGGGAAAGTCCATGAGACAGACTGCCAAAGCTCCAGATCAGCCTTCTATGTGAACTGTCTCAAACCCGGGGCTTGCAAGGTCCCATCCCCTGACCTACTGGGGCTCTGGACAACTTGGAAACTGCTGCTATTGTATCCTGCTATAATGCCTGGATGTGCTAATGTGGACAAGTCATAAAGACACATACCTGGTGACTAACTTCTCTTCAGGTTGTTCTCTCTCTAAAAGATGCTCGAAATAATCCTCCAGAGCCTGAGCAGTTAAAGTTTTCTTTAGGTATGGATAGTAGAGGGGATGTCGTGCTATCACACCTGTTATATGCAACACGGTTAGAATGCAACCAATTTAATCAAGTTATATTTTTATTTTTCAAAACTGAGATCACCTGCTATTTTAAACTGTGCATATGGCTCCTTGTTAATCAACAGCTACACAAAAATAGCTAGAACAACAGAGTAATGCCTTGCAGTGGAGTGGAGGTCTAACTAGGTGCATGGCACATAGGAATGCTGCTCAGCTGTATGTTGTTATTGCAACTTTTTTCTGGTTCAGGACAGTCCTTGCCAATTCAGGAAGAATAAAGGACAAAGAACAGGTAAAGGATGGGTGGTTCTTCCCCCATTAGTAACTCATGAAGTTTGTGGAACGCATTATGATTAGCCCTCAGAGCATGGTAAGATCAGTAATGGAGGTAGAAGATGTATCAAAGGTTTTGCCCTCTCCATGTATGAAATCTGTTATCGGCGGCAGACATAGCTCTATTGTTCTCAAAGTACAGAAGATTCCCAAAAAGTTAGTTTAACTCTACAGTGAAGCTGAGGGTCTCCAATGGTTCAGTCAAGTAGGACGTTAGTGTCTCATACTAATTCTGTTGCCTATACTGACCTTGGGGTTTGCAGACCTTGACGTTACTTTAACTCAGTAGAACAAGGACTGTTATTTTAAATTTCATTGAAGAAATCTTTTCTCTGAATATTTCAGGAATGTCCATGAATTATGTCTCTCTTTCATTGTTTTGTCATATGTTTGCAAAATGAAGGCACTGTGTGTAGTTATACAACAGAAATCATCAAATTCCATCACTATTGAACAGGAAACAATTGTACAGACAGGGAGAAGAATGTTGGTCTCTTTACCAATACATTAATAAATTATCTACTTTATCAGTCATAGTGTGACACCTGTTAGCAAATCAAATCCCAAACACACTGTTAATTCATAATGAGCTTTGAACATCACACACATCTCTATCACCACAACAAGTTAGAGAGCCATTTGATGCATGCAGATGTAAGGAACGGAAGAGATTTTTTTTTAATATGCAAGAAGGCGTCTAATCATTATAATGAGTTTGCAGCTCAGGCATACACCACCTTCTGGTGTCAAAATGTAATTAAAACAATTACTTATATGTAAATAGAAATTTAAAATTTCCAAACACTATCTTTATTTATATATACATACACACACACACGTTATATGATTTACATGGGGAAAAACAGTATGTGATCATGAAATTAGTCAATAATTATAGTGCATATGCACAAGAAAATAGAAATTATGTTGCACGGACAACCTTAATTCTGGCATTTCCTAACTTTTGAGTGCTTGACTTTACAAGTGTGCGTATGTGTCTGGGGGTGGGAGGTATTGTATACAATACAATATACAAATATTTTATATGTACTTTATATTTAAACACGTATTAGATAAACGTCAATTAACTAATCAGCTAACACACTCTTGTGGATACTTAAAATAAACTACAGAGAAGCAAACATATTTCATTAAGAGAACACTAGTACTGACATTACAAGGTAGATTTCCTTTTCAGCATCCAGATAATAAGGAAGGAATCAGATTACAGGGGAGATTTTCAAAGGCACAAATGACAGTTCAGCACCTATTACTGAAAGTCAATAAGAATTAGGCATCTAAGTTGCCATTTGTGCCTTTGAAAATCTTCCTGACATCATAACATTAGAACAGAAAAATACCTATATTTGCAGAGTTGCCTTTGTCTCCACTTCTAGTATAAGCAAGATCTTCTAAACGATACGTATGTGGACCACATGGCAGATCTGTGTGAAAATACAAAATAAATTATAAAATAAATAAATAAATAAATAAATAAATAGTACATTTTGATGGAATAGGTGTCTTTGAAGTTTGTGTTTTGTGTACTGTCTCTAGCAGTTCCACTAAGATTGAGTTATAAAGGTTGTACTTTTAATTGTGTAGGAAATAAGGATTTTTAAGTGAATAATATTGTATGTGTTTTAATATTATAGTCTATTGAAAATTTATTCCTTGGAGAAAAAGTGCAAGTCAATTGGAGTAAAAGTGAATGATTGAGAGGATTAATGGATATGAAAAAATGATTGACTTCCTTAAATGTTCATTTCTAGACTTTCTAACATTTTATGTTTTTTCACGTTGAGGTTTCCTAAAGGTGTAACATTTGGGGGTGGGAAAGAGGGGTTAGCTTAAACACACTTTCAAACTTCACTCTTTTTGAATAAGCCTTTTTTGTGGGGCAATCCAACTCTCTGCAACCCTATGAGTCATCTCACTTGCAATCATTTGTACCTATTTCATAGTTGCTAAAGAAAACTTTAAATGTAGTGTTCCTTTAAAAATAAAAATATCACAGTTTTTAACATTTGTTGAGTGTCTGGTAACTGCAGTATTGCTCTTTCCATCAAACTGTATTTTAAGTGAATCAAGTCTTTACCAATGTTCCTTTAAACAAAGCAGAACTAGTATTCTGGTGTTTCCATTGATTATTAGCCAAAATATAATGTATCCTTCATCTATTTATCAGTAAGTTGTTTTTTATTTCATAAACTTCCCAGAAAAACTTCCAAAGCAGTGTTCTCTCTGAAGCTAGAACAAATCATTAATTCCCTTTCCACCCACCCAGAGCCACAGCAAGCAGCATTACTGAAATCCATTTTCACATATTTCCCTTATCTACTCATTTAAAGACAACTAACAGTCGCTCACACTCAAGATAACCAAGCAACACTAGAAAAATACTTCTCTCATCTCCTTGCTAAATGCTGACAGAAAAAATGCAGCTAAAGTTATTCCCTTTAGAATCTACTCTATTGGTCTAAGTCTCATACATAATGACAACAGTTTAACTCCTGAAAAGTAGGTAAATGTTAAGCCATCTTTAGAAAATAATTCACCTTGTGCATTAAGGGCGAAATCTTACAGTTCTTACTCAGAGAAAACTGACACTGGAGTTCATTTTTGAGAAGTCAATGGAAGTTTTGAATAAAGATTGCAGGATTTAGCAAGTAACTGTTGTCAAATAGTTCAGCAGTCATGATCTCTCCCTGATGCTGACATGGCATTGGATAGCAACGAGTTTCCATTAGCATTTAGCATTAACAATTTCCTTGACAGACTGGGAACATAATAGCACTTATAAAACACTTATTAAACAGGCAATAGCTTCTTTTTTCCTAATTAGACCATGCTGCCATTTCCTAATCTTAATTTAACTCTCCCTGGAACCTCCAGCTCTAGATCAAATTCTGCTCCCAGACTAGCATTTTCACCTAATTCAAATGAGAGTTCCAAGGATATAATTTGGTTCTATGTTAGTTATAAATAACCACATATTAAAAAGCATCTATTTGAAAGGATAAGATTGTAAATAAAGGCACAAATGGCAATTAGGTACTGATCTCTGACTGACTCGGGCACAGTCATACCCCGGTGGTGCACTCCTCAGATTCACCCATTTTATACCTGTTCCAATATCACAGAACATTTTGGCTAATTTTGAGAATACTTCGTCAGCTGATTTAGGTCTGGTAGCCAAGATACCTCAAACATCTTAGCAGATCTGTACTTTGGTATTTTCCCTTTGAAGTGTTACAAAGAATTATATACCTTACAAAAAACAATTCTAACATGAAATCTAAGGGTCGAGAATATCTAACAACATAGAGCTCAGGAGCCTGAGAGAATGTCTCACATTTCTCTGGTGTGCAGACCTGAAATAATGACAATCCTGGACTGACGTGAAGGGGATATTCAGATCTATTATATGTTATTAAAACACAGTAGGCAATTTTGTCAGTAGTGTATGAGAAGCCTTGAGTTTGCAGCTAATTGTTATTTTCAGGACAACTAGCAGCTCATCACTATGACTTTCAAAAATTTTAGCCCTGAACCCCAAATTCTCTAAATATATTTACTTTTATAGAAAGTTTTGTCTTGATGAGAGCCACTTTTTTGCCCTCCTGGAATTTCTTTGGCACTCCCTCAAAGAATTTGATTAGATAAGTTTGACAGGCATCTAGGAATTGACAGGAACATAGGAATTGGTTTCCTGTGAACTCCATGTTTGTCTGACATAGGGGTAGCCTCATAGAGGCCCTTTCCAGCTTCCAGGCATTTGGAGTTTCCCTCTTCCCAGGGGACGATCGCCTGCCCACATTCTCCTGTGGCATGCTGTAGTACAACAGATAAGTCTGCCTCAGTTTCCCCTTTCTTCCTGAGCCGCAGTAATTTCACGCAAGCTTTTCGAGTATAACTAGCTCTGTGGGGTAATTTATTATATAAATCCCACAACTATAATTCAGAATTTCCCAGCACAGTTCGAAGAGTACATTAAGTCTTTCAACTCTCAATAGTCCATCGACATATCCAGTAAGTGTCTGGTGTCGCTCATCATGCTCCAGCAACTCTCACCCTGCATAGACTCTCAGGTATGACTCTTGCATCTCTTACTGTCTCACTTCTCAAGTATAACTTTGGCATCTCTCACCATCCCTTACCCTAGCCCTTCTCGCTGGGGTGCTTCTCATCCTTGTTTAATTCTTAGGTCTGATTCTAGCTTTCTCCTGGAAACATCAGCTAGTTCAGCTTCTCTGGCTGTCCCTTCTGTTAAGGTCATGGCTCTGTGGGTGGGGAAGTTTGTTGGTGATCCCCAACTGCTTTCCTGCCTTCTGCTTCCACCAGCCTGATCTGGCTCTACAGCTCAGCCAGAGAACTTTCACTACTCTTTCCAGAGCAAAGGTGGCATGAGCATTTTTTGTTTTTTATTATCTTTCCACAGTGCTAAATGGAATCCTTTGGGTGAGAGTGAATGGGTTGTAAGAGGAGGTGAAGAGGGCAGAGTTACAGTTACATCGGCAAACAATGCTGTATTCCTTGGTTTTCAGAAGTTGCTCAATTCAGCAGTCTACAAGGGGCTGACAGATCACAATGCAGAGGTAGTTCTGCTTCAACAGTTTGTTGCTATTGAATTTTCTAGTTTTCTGAACAGGGAAAGATATGTTGCTGGTAGAAGTTAGTCATTTTGGTAGTTGTAAACATCATGTCCTCCAATTTGCATACCAAGCCAGACAAGCCCCTCTCCATCAGCTGTGCCCCAGATTCAAAAAAAATCTGAACTAGCTTGGCTTTGGCTATGCATCCCACAATGCACAGCAAGATAACTCCCAGAATGCACACTCCACTACTCAGAAGTGAAGCAAAAGGAACAGAGGATATCTTGGGAATACCACGCTATTGCTGTTGTTTTACTGCAATTACTACGGTCCAGGTAAAATTTCAATGTGTAGACAATATTTCAACTTAGTAAATGTAATTAAATTTACATGGCAGACTAGAGGAATCTTAGCAGTGCTTTGAGATCTAGGGATGAAAAATGCCATGTAAGAGCTGGTATTATTATGAGTACAAGAAGTTTGGAAGAACAAAAGGGAAGTAAATGACCATTCTTTTTCTAATATATATCCTCAGGTCAAATTATAAATGAAAATAGATATATATAAATTTGTTTTGTTTTCCATCCTGTTTGGCTTTTTTTTGAAACAGAGGACCTCAAGTAGATAAGCCAGAAGTGTATTTTGCTTGGTAATCTGTGACCAGAGATGTATAACAAAGTATGTATAACAAATGTATAACACTGAAATCAGAAGGTGTGACTGAAGCCAAGGTAGCTGAAGACCTGAGATAACTTTGATCAAGCTAGCTCAAGTGATCATAGCAATGAAGCTGCAGCAGCACAGGCCCTTAAGTGTACTTATGCTCGAGTAGCTAGCCTATTCTGAAGTATGTACTGTCTGGCTTCACTGTATTATTACTCAAGCCAGCTAGATTGAAGGTAGCTTGAGTATGTCTATCCATGCTGCAATCACACCTCTCTGATGTTTAATACCCAAAAGGACTCATGTCTCAAAGGCTGGGGACTCTTACAGAGTCAATCAAGTGGATAGCCACATGGCTTTTTGCTTGTTCTACACCATCATTTCCTGCCTTTTCTCCCCCTTCACTTACTACCCATTTCAAGCAGGAGGAGCTCCCAAGTGCAGTGCTTTTCACTCTCTGTCCCCATTAGAAAGTTTGTTCTTGTTCCTGCATCTAACATGTGGATAGTGCAATGTGCCACACAAATCAAAACTTTATGCCAGTATTTCTCATGACATTGAGGTTTACACAGAGACAAAGATGAATACCTAGCAAAAAGTATAAATAATAGCTATAAAGAAACGTCAGTGATTCTAAAGACAAACATACCTTTTAACTCATCATCAGACTTTGGTGAATCAAGTGAAACAACTGCATCTGATGTAAATGTAATATCTTCCTGAAATGTTTCAACATGCTGTCCATTCAAAAAGATGTTGAGCTGAAAAAATACCCAGTTTTAAACTATGAAATTACACACAGAGAAATTCAGTGCAATGCACGTGAATTTTATTAAACTTTCTGCTTTATAATTCTCTATTCCTAAACTCCATCTTCAAGTATGGTGGAAAGAGTGATGGACTATATGCTTATTTTAATATAGGAATGTAGCAGTTGCCTTCCCAGGTCAAACAAGGGCTCCATCTGGTTGGATATCCCATTTCTGACATTGACTAGTAACATATGCTTCAAAGGAAAGTGAAAGACATTCCATAATGGACAATTACAATACCTATAAAGGACATATTCTTCTTAGCCCTATGAAATTAATGGTTGGCTTATGCCTTGAAATCTGAAAGTTTATAGCCCTTAAAATTGTTGATAATATGTTTCGTAACTGTGAATGTTCTTATTATCCATATTCATATGCAGGAGCACTGCATGGTAACTTGCCTGCCTGGTGCAAAGGGTTGAGGATCTCTCGAGACATCTAAATAGATATATGAGTAGTGCTGGGGAGGTGCTGGTGGTCGTGGTACATGTAGGTACCAATGACATAGGAAAGGATAGGAGAGAGATCCTGGAGGCCAAATTTAGGCTGCTAGGTAAGAGATCAACGTCCAGGACCTCCATGGTAGCATTCTCTGAGATGCTCCCAGTTCCACATGCAGGGCCAGTTAGATAGGCAGAACTGGAGAATCTCAATGTGTGGATGAGCTGATGGTGTAGGGAGGAGGGATTTAGATTTATTAGGAACTGGGGAAACTTTTGGGAAAGGGGGAGCCTATACAGGAAGATGGGTTCCACCTAAACCAAAATGGAACCAGAGTGCTGGAACTTAACATTAAAAAGGTTGTAGAGCAACCTAAACTAAGGGCTGGGGGAATGCCGACACGCATGGAGGAACACATGGTTCTGATATCCCTTAGGGGAGGGTCTATTAATAGAGAATGTCTATGTACTAGTAAGGACGAGAGGATGGATAATGATAAAATACAGGTAGCGTCTGATCAGAAACAGTCAAATAAAAAAGAGCCCCATTCAGTTACATCATATAATGGCAGACAGCTAAAAGGAGACAAGTTTTTAAAGTGCTTTAAAGTGCTTATATTAATTTAAGTTAATTGATTGTACTATTTATAAACTATAATGTTTTCAGTATTGTTGTTGTCTTGTTGGTCCTAGGATATATGAGAGACAAGGTAAGTGAGATAATATCTTTAATTATTGTCTCTCTCATAAACTGTCTTTATATTCAAGTGTATGCGCAAAGACAGGAGTCCTAGAAACCTACTGGGAGAAATCTAGTGTTTCAGTAATCATTAGAAAGGAAGTATTTTAAAATTATCTATGATACATGGCTAACACTTTTTGTGGCACAACAATCTGCTACAAAAATATACTTTTAATAAAATTCACTAATAGATTTTGCAGCTTTAAGGCCTATTCTGTTCCCAATGCAATCGATATTATCTTTCCATCGACTTCAATGAGAACAGGATCACACTCTTAAGGAGTAGCTCTTACCTTGACATTTCTTTTGGGATAAAGGAAGAAAAATGGTTTCAGAACTGGAGACCTGGACATACAAAGCAACAGATATAATGAATATAAACGGAAACAAATGCAAATGTCGGATTATTCATCTTTAAGATCATTCAGCATTTGAAAATCCAAAGTATAGGAATTAGAGGTTTGATCAGAAGTACTTTTCTGAACTATGTTGTATATCTGAAAATTATACCTTATAATGACTGAAATGCCTTATTTCTTATTAAGAAAGTGAAATAAAGGGAAGGAAAAGTGGCAAGGCAGTTTTAAATGGTATCATAGATATACTTATAAAACCAGGATGACCAATCAAAATTCATGCACCTTCTGAATATCTGTCCAGTACGGATTTGTATTTTGCAGGTGGTTAGGCAAAACTGACATAAAGATATGCTCAGAGTAAGTTTATGGTAGGTAAAGATAGTACCCAAACAGAGTACTCTGACCATCTTGAGGAGTTTCTACTATGACTGTTCATAGTCAGAAGTAACTGTTCTCATCAGTGAGAAGAGAAGTGTGAGCTTGTACATTTAGAACAAAGATTTAATTAATCAACAGAGTTTTAAATATGAAAAAGATACTGATCCACAACTAGTTTATAGGGATGCTCACAATTACTCTAAAGCTAATCTGCTTCACAGCTTTCAATCTATGATTACAAAGGAGACCGTTTTGTAAGCATAAATGATCTAAGTACAGTTCTTAGCTGCTATAAAGAGCCAATTCCAAATGAAATAATGGCTTATGGCTCACCTAGTAGAGATGTTGCCACTAAAACCCTGGACAGAGTTTCAGCTGAGGTAAATATGGTGTGTCCAACAATCACATAGAAAAGTCTGCTAATATAACAAGAATTTTGTAGTATGACTTAAATCTTGGGACCAGTAGTAGACATAACACAATACTGTATACACACAGGAAAACAATGGAAGATCAGAAGTGAACTTACACTTTTGGACGTCCTCCAATAACTGCTGTAAGACCAGGCGCTAAAAATGGAAATAAATAAAAATGGGTTAATTTCTTAATAGTTCCCTCCTCCACCCCGCAAACAACTGTAGTTCAAATATTAGAGCACCCTGAACTCTTCCTATGATTTCCTCTTACAAGATTGTGTGCAGTAACTCCCTAGAAATATGGCGACTGAAATGTGTGCTACTCCAGACATGCAAAACAAAATGTTTTCATTAAACTGATGAAAGAAATTGAAATTTTCACAAAACATCTGAAATGGTTTACAAACATTCATGAAAATCCCTAATCGTATATATGAATTTATTTTCAAACCCCAAACACGTAAATTTGATAGAAATGGAACAAACTACTTGCTAAAAAGACAGATAATTCTGAACCAAACTGTGGTTTGTTTAATGCAAATCATTGTTATCCTTTTAATGAAAATGATTACAGAATTCTGAATAACTTTTGCTATTTATTTTTTGAATGACTGACATCATGCATACATAGCATTGGTAAACTATAGCCATGTGCCACAGTGAAATGTTTTACTGGTTAGATTGATCTACAAATCGATCAGGAAAGCATTAGTAAGCAGAGTCCTGAAGGTATGTCTGCACTGCAGCTGGGAGCACGCTTCCCAGCCTGGGCTCATGCTAGCATGCTAAATATAGCAGGGTAGATTTTAGGTGCAGGTGGTAAGGTGGGTCCAAGGTTGTGGGGCTAGCCTGAGCCTCTATCTATGTCCCAATGTCCCCACAATTACATTTAGTCTGCTAGTGCAAGCCCTGCTAGCACAAATCTGCCTACCTGGGCTCAGAGGCTTGCTCCCAGCTGCAGTGTAGAGATACCTTTAAAGAACTGTGAAAAGCAATGTGTGCTTTGATAGATTAATTTCAAAGGCATGCAGCAGTGTATTCCAACTTAGTCTTTACATGACAGAATCCTCTGAAGAACATTTATAGATATATGAGCACCTCTAATTGCTTCCAAAAGAAAGCTAATACACCATTTTTAGACAACTAAGCTTTCAGTATGGAATTTCAGTTACTTCTAGAACATTAGCTGAAGTTGATTTCTATGTGGTTATAATTTAGGAGTCCTGTGACAATGCCATCCCTAAATCTCAATGATATTTACTATTAAGAATTCATGGATTCCAAGATTACTATCCCAGAAAGGCACTACAGTTATCAAACCTGACATCCTATACAATACTGGCCACAGGACATCCATGAATTAATACGTTTGAATTTCAGTAGTTCAGAAGAACATCCAATCTTAACTTAAAAATTGCCAGTGATGGAGAATCCACCACAAGTCTTGGTGTTAACCATTCCAAAGGTTAATTATATTCACTGTTTAAAATTGTGCCTTATTTCTAGTCAACATATTTAGCTTCACCTTCCAGCCACTGGATTTTATTATATTTTTGTCTGCTAGATTGAACAATCCATGATCAGTTTTGTTCCCCGTGTAAGTACTTGCAGACTGGTCATATCACCCCTTATCCTTCTCTTGGTTAAACTAAACAGATTGAGCTCCTGGAGTTTATCACTGTAAGGGAAGTTTTCCTATCTGCTAGTCATTCTTGTGGCTTTTCTCTGAACCCTCGCCATTTATCAACAGCCAACTTGAACTGTGGACACCAGAACTAAACGCAGTATTCCAGCAGCAGTCGCACCAGTGCCACACACACAGGTCTCCTCACTTCTACTCAGGACTCCCCTGTTTATATTGCAAGGATCACACTAATCCTTTCAGCCGCAGCATAGCACTGGGAGCTCATGTTCAGCTAATTATCCACAAGGACCTCCATGTCCTTTTCCCAGTCACTGCTTCCCAAGGTAGAGTCTCCTGTCCTATAAGTATGGCCTAAGTTCTAAGTACATTTGGCCTCTGTAAAATGCATATTGTTTGCTTCTACCCATCTTGCCAAACAATCCAGGTTGCTTTATATCAATTACTGGTACTCTTCATTATTTACGATTCACTCCAAACTGAGTGAGTCATCTGCAACCTTTATCAGTGATGATTTTATGGGGTTTTTTTTTCAGGTCATTGATAGAAATGTTAAATAGCATGAGGTTAAGAACCAATTCCTGCAGGACCCCAACAGAAACACACCTGATGATTCCCTGTTACAAATACAGTTTGATTTAGCAGCTTCCTGAGCTGCTCCTAAACACAAAGTGACAAAAATATATCCTCTATTTAGACCATTTAACTGACCTATCATGAACTGCTAATCCCAGACAGGATCAGCTTTCTCAAATATGGAACAAGCTCATCCTCTAATAAGTATCTTGGAATACTGCTGGACAAATATCGCTGTACTGACAAAGGGCTGTTGTCCAGAGGAAGAGGGACCAATATGTTTCCTCTGTCCACTAGTTACATCAGTGTATAACCTGTTCCTTTCAAAAGTACCTTAACTTTTCTTTTTCATCTGGATTTTTACTACTCAGCCACGTTGGTCCCCCTGTTTTATCTCTGCATGTGTCTTTCGGACATGACATTGAAAAAGCACTGTTGTCCTCAACATGTGAGACATTAGGGCCTTTAAAGCTCTGAAGGCTGCCAACAGATCTTCTTAATTAAATTCCTTTACAACTTCAGTAGCTCTTTTTAGATCACCATGTGCAATTAGCTGTACAAGGTAAGCCTCATCTAGTTTTTCAGCAACTTGCAGTTGTAAACCATCAACAAGCAAAGTCTGGAAATGCTCAGAATGGCTAAATGTAGCACAAGTTCCATTGGCTCTTCAGTACCATTTCCATTAACATGTTCAGTAGCCACATTTCCAGATATATGTTGGTGTGGGGGAAATGCCAGGCAAAACATGATCGGGGTGCAGCTGGCAGCTCAGTGCTGTGCCGCCCCCTGTGCTCTCTTGGTGTGGCAGACAGGGTGATTGAGTTGGAGTAACATGGCCACCACTCAAGTGCTCATGTTGCTGCTGACACCAACCTCAGCCCCTTCCTCTCAGCACAGAGGGAGGATGTGTGTATTTCCTGTGGAGATAGGAAAGGTCTTTTCTACAGTTCTACAATCTCTTCATGAAATCATTAACCCTTATTTGCAATAAACACATCTGAATTCAGCTGTTTCACAAAAATCTATTCAAAGGATGGTAGTTTGATGGTTCTCACTGATAAAGGCTTTGTTGCAACTACAATGTATGTATTACCCAGTCTGATCAGCACTTAATTAATACAGTAAAACTGAATTTTTAAGAAGCACTTCACCCCTGACTTGAAAATAATTCAAGGAAAGAGGCAAAGAATCAATCTCTTTAGCTAATCATAATACTAAAGAGTCATCAAATGATGTGTAATGCATTTTAACTTGCAAAACCTCTTGTAGAAATTTGACTAAAAGCAGCTCAGTGGTAGCCACTCATTTGTTTAACAAAAGCTTCAAATCTGGTATACTTTGAATAAAACTTATCTGAGTATTTTAATTTTGACTCAAATGCATTATCTTTCATATATTTCTTCTAAGACTCTACTTCCTATTTATTTATATTAGATAGCTAAGAAACATGTTTTAGCACATGGATATATGTCTATATTAAATTGTAATCTGCAAATGACAATGCAACTGCCTTTTTGAAGAATGTGATCTACAATTTGAGTATATAATTAGCACTCTAGTGCTACAAAGAGCAGACCAAGGACAGCTTATAATGCCCAACACCTCTCTGAAGGGCTAACACAGGAGTCATTAACTGTGATTGTTTCCCAGTCAAGAGGTTCACCCCTGGTTTTGCCAGGGAAGAGCTGGGCTGGAGGGAAGAGGTTTTTGCAGTTCAGACTCTGTGAGGGCTTGGACTTCCTGGCTAACCAGCTTCAGCTGATCAGCAGCTTACATGGCAAAGGGGACAGAATCTTTATTTAAAGGCAGGATCTGCTCCAGGCTCTTTCTCTCACTATCTGACCATCACCTGCCAACAGAAGAACTGCAGGAGGCAGGAAGTCCTGATTTCCTGACACACTGACTGGTCTAGGACTCACAAGAAGAAGTGAATATAAACTTAAAAGACAGAACATTTAGGCATCTGTAGTTTTTCTTAAAGATGTGTATGCTTTGAAGATAAAATTTACTATGCTGAAGAAAATTTGTATGAAGCCTGTGTCCCTATTTTACCTGCTTTGCAGTCCTCAAGGAGTTAAACTATAAACTAGAGTCCATGGTGAGGTGCATAAGCCACTGGAAAGGCTGCGGGGAGGGGTTCAGCACTGGCTTCAGAGGGTAGTTGGACTGTGAAGTCCCACATCCTAGAGTAGAGTATCATATAAGGAATGTAGAACCCAAAGCCTGCTTTGGAGGCCCAGAGCTAGAAACAGTGACAGACTCTGCCTAGACCCAGCTGGCTTAAAACCATGTGGGTTTCAAAGGGTGGGTCCAGTTACATTACACGGGTGACCAATCAAGCAACCTGGTCTGTAACACATGCATTTTAAATAATCAGGGTAAGGGACTAGACTGAATGACTCCATGCAGGGGACGATATTGGCACTCAGAAAAACAATGTCTAACTGCTGTTTAAAATTCAAAATTGTTTATTCTTCACAATAGCATGGACAACAATGTTAATCTACCATATAAAAAGCACCTATACACTATCATCTCAATCCTGCAATCTGTTTCATGAAGGCAGATCTGTAAACATATGTATGGTTTTATTACCTTTCATGGGATTCTTTACCAGTACAAGGGTCCGTCCACACAGATCAGGCTATGGTCAAGACCTCCAAGTACAGTTTAAATAAAGCAGCAGTTATGACTGACCACTGTTTGCCAAGGTATTACTTATGTAATTAGCCACCAAGAAAAGTTTGCCTTTTCTATTAGTGTATTGAATGTTCATGGCAGTTTAAATTTTTAAAAAAAAGTCATTCATTGATAGACTCAGCTATGTATTCTACACCTTATTGCTGTGGCTCTCATGCGGAGCCCAGTGCACTTGATTACGGGGATATCTCTGTATGACGGACCCATATTACAGATGGTAATTTGAAATGTAGTTTATATAAGCTACTATGTATAGGGTGATTTCCACCTGAGGCCAGTTTACAAGAGCTGCTACTGGCTTGGCTACTGGATGCACATACAAACCCAGCTAGCCAGCTGAGAGGGCTCTAATAACTGGATACGTATGTCCTATCTAGTGATTAGCTACAGGTTGACAAAGACAGCAAGCTTTTAAAAAATACCTGATTGGGGTTTTGATGTTAGAAATAGCCTGAAGGGGGAAGGCCTTTTATATCAATATAAAATTACATTCTGCTATGTGAAGTTTTATTAAAAATATGTATTATATCTTCACTAAAATGAATTTAAAGTATATTGCATAAAGAAGTAGAATTAGCAGGCAGCATGTGCAGCAGTTTCTTACTTATATTTAAACTTGGAAGATCCAATTTAGATACAGTTCTATACATATATTTGTCCTATGTTCTATCAAAATCAGTGGCTGGCTATTGTAGTCACTCTTAAAATACAGAAAAATGACAGTTGTGTTACTGCACAAGACTTGGTTAAGACTTTTTCAAGATGGCAAGAATATCACTTGTGTTTGTGAGCTGCTACACAATGCAGAGATTAAATTAACTAACTTTATCAACCTACCTTTGGATTGTCATATGGACAAGTTCCTGGTAGGATAATTTTTAATTAAGGATACCAGATTTTGTTCTGAAATTGTTAACTTCCTGAATAGTCTACAAAGAAAACTTTTCACTAGCATGCTTTCACACAATTTCATTTGACTTCCTATAACCAAGCAGTTGTCTAACCATCGTCGAGAAAATAACTGATCAGAGAGCAACAAAGTATGCTCACACCTTGGAACTAAGAGCTCCTGCAATTCCAAAATTGTCTGCTACACTGGTTTTACAAGGTTCAGCCTACACCCTACATCCTTCTCTATCACCAGGCCTGTCTCAGTAGACATTGTAGAATACAACTGCAGAGCAAATCTACAAATCCACATTTTAAAGATTTATTTATTTTAATCCTGGTATCGCCATAGCCATTATTTATACTAACCCTAATGAGTATTTACCTGGAAGAATATAACTATAATTTATTTTACATATAAACTGATATTTAATAAAATATTAGATTATAATTATTAGGGAGAGAAACTAAATCCTAAACAGAAAATGATTTATTATTTGAATTGCAGCAGCACCCATCAACTGCAATCAGGATTAAGATCTCACTGAGAGAGCACTTAAACACATGGGAACAGTCTGTCCTCCTTCCAAAGATGTTATCATCTTAAAAAAAAGAAAAAAAAGCACACATCTAGAAAAAGGATACATCTAGAGCTGGTCAGAGCTTCCCAGTTGCTCATTAGCCCAAGGTCCCAGGCTCCCTGGAAGGCCACTGGCTGACTGACCCAGGGCCAGGGTTCCCAGCATAGCTGGGCACAGAACAGTTAATTCAATTTCTTGGAGAATTTCAAAAAAAAATATTTTTATTCCAATTCAGTATAAAACCAAATTTCAAATGGAATGACTGTTCTTTACCTAACTCTAGATACAACAGAGAAGCAGAGAGATGGTTAGCAAATGTCACTTATTGTAAGAAGCAGTAGGAAAGGAGTGAGTCAACAGGGGGGAGGGGAGAGAAGGGGAAGTAGGAAAGAAAAGGTTTTGGTACACTGATGGGGGAAGGGAGGGAAGTGCATTTAGGCAAGGGGGAGAGGAGGAAGGAAATGTGGAGAGGAACAGAAATAAGAAGGGCTCAGAGCAAAGATCTAATCAGAGCAGTATGTCCAAAGTTCAAACTAACAAAAACTGATTCTATTGCCAACACCATTTGTAATCCAGGGGCTTTCTGAAGATATTAAAGGTATGTCCCCATCTGGGCCTTATGCTCTACTTTCGGGGACAGTGTCCTTTACTCTCAGGGCTGTGTCTGTCCAGATTTTATTCCCAGAGGCCATGTGGCTGGGGAAGGAAAGCCACTTGGGGCCTTGTATCCTGGAGATGGGGTCACCTACTCAGGTTGAAAGGACATGACTGGTTTCATTTTCCCAGAGGCATGCTCAGCTTTCAAAGCCTGTGAAACACTGGGGAAGAGGTTTGAAGGATGGAGAAGAAAGTTGTGAGATGCTGATCTGTTGATAACTTTAGAACAGTCTGCTTAGCGAGTATTTAACTGGAAAGTACAAAGTTAGCTAATCCCATGCAGTCATTTCTGTTTTGTCAATTACTATCTCCATTCAATCCCAACTGAAGGACTTTGCAGTCTTCCTCCTAGGCATGGAGAAAATTAAGTGCTCTTCCTCTCTATAACCCACTTCACTAATTCCAATTTCTTACTTGCCAAATGATTGAGTTTCTCTATGTCCTTCTTGACTTCTACCCACCATATCCATGTGTGCAATAATGTCCATACTTGACCTTATCTTTACTCTGCATTAGCTGACACACTTTCTCATGTCCACATTCCTGCCCATCTCAATTACAGCTATTCTCTATTTGCTGGCTTCCCTAACTTTCTTTGAACCAAACTCCAGTTTATCTAGAAAATAATGAACATTTTGTCTTGAAAACCCACTGAGATCATTTCACTTTGGCCAAAAGTTTCAGACAAGTTGGGCTCCTAAATCTATATTATAGACTAACAGATCTTAGGGATCATGAGCTTTCGTGGGCTAGGTCCCACTTCATCTGATGTGCTCAGCACCCAACGGCAGCCCTATCAACGCCTCTCTCCCCCATGCCTCCTGCCTGCTGTGATCAACTGTTTTGTGGCATTCAGGAGGTTCTGGGGGGCATGGGGAAGGAGAGAGGACTCAGTGCACCCTTCTCCCAGTGCCACCTCCTCCCTCCCTGTGCCTCCTTCCTGCTGCGATCAGCTGGTTTGCGATGTGCAGGAGGCTCAGGTGAGGAGGGGAGTGAGGACATGACTCACTCGGGGGGAGAGGCGGGGTGGAGGTGTGAGTGGGGACTTTGGGAAAGTAGGGGTTGGGGCCTGGGACAAAACCAGCGGTCCAGCACCCCATAGCCGGCATACCAGTGTCTCCTTGAATAAAGCACACTGTGACTAGCTGGTGTGGAAATTTTTAATCAAAATTTTTCTTACACCATCTAACAATGGGGGGCAAGTGCAAACAGAAAAGAAAATACACAGATGAAAATCAAAGCTTCCAACAGAAGTGGGAGAATATGTACTTTTCCATTGAACGTAAATGGTAAGGCCATATGTCTTCTTTGCCAGACGTGTATCTCTCAGTTCAAATCTTCAAACCTGTAGCATCATTTCTCTTCTAGCCATGCACATATGGATCAAGAATCCCCATGAGGTTCTAAACTCCGCACTTTAAGACTGAAAACTTTTGAGAAAAAAAACAGACGTAGAAGCCCAGTTCTTCACCAGATTTGCCAACTGATCTCAGACTGTAATGTTAGCCTCCCATTATGTGGCCTGGCACATAGCCTGTGTGAAAATGCCGTACTCTGACAGAGAGCTTATAAAAACATCTCTCACTGATGTGATTTCAATCCTACGACCAGAGAATGAGAATCTACAGAAGAAAATTTCTGGCCTGCAGCTTTCATGCCATACAATAGAACACAGAATCTCTGACCTGAACAGTGACATCAAATTGCATCTGCACTCGCAACTTCATCAGTGAGAGTACCTGAGCATCACTTTGAATGAGTCATGCCATACTAAGGATAAACCTTATTATGAGTATTTGTCCACTCTGTGTCTGACAACTATATTGTAAAGGAAGAACTCCTCGATATCATGTCACTAAAAGACAGAACTTGTGGATGACATCTAAAGAATGCATTGATGTTGGTGGTTGTGAAAAGTGCCTTGCCTTTACACAAGCTCACTGCTATTGCAGTGGATGGGCTTTGTCCATGTGGGGATTTACAAATGGATTAGTAGGGCTTTGTAAGTTTGACGAGAGCTTTCCTGAATTCTGGACATTTCATTGTATTATTCATTGGGAACAAATGGTATCTAAAATCTCAGTTTGATCACATCATGAAACCTGTCTTGCACATTGTGAAATTCATTATCTCAAATGCACTCAGTAACAAACAATTTCAAAATCTAATTGAAGAACCCGATGAAGATGACTCCCTGGACGATTTGCCATTTCACTGTGCAGTACAATGGTTCTTGAGAGGTAAAGTTATTTCCCATTTTTTCAAGCTCCTGGAAACAGTAAAATTGTTTATGGAGGAGAAGCACAGGATACACCTCAAGCTTATAGATCCTGGATGGGTTCTAGACTTGGCGTTTTTTGAAGACATACTTCTGCATTTGGATAAACTACATAGGAACTTCTAAAGAAAATTCTGGTTATAAGGAAAATTCTTGATCTTGTGCATGGCGTATATGTGTTCACGAATAAACTGCACTTGGTTCGCAGACAAATGCTTGAGGGAGAGCTGACACACTTTCCCTCAATATCACAACTTCAAGCCAGATCAAAAGAAGATGCAGCAGAACCCCTAAAACAGAGCACAACTTGGTATGTGAGCATGATTAAAGATCTTAAGGACAGTTTTGAGGAAAGATTCCAAGATCTGCAGCAGCAAAGACCTCAAATCAGATTTTTGATTGACCCTTTTAGTGCTGAAGCTGACTGTCTGAAGCCCCCTTTAGTCACTGATGAAGCAATATCCCAGATGGAAATAATAGAACTTTTGGAAGATGATAGATTGAAATCTGTTCAGAAGACAAAAGGGACCCTTACGTTCTGGAAATCTGTACCAAAGGATAAATACCCCAACATCAGGGGTGCAACCCTAAAATTAATCTCAATGTTTGCCTTGACTTATCTTTGTGAGTTTGTTTTCTCGACACTCAAACGTGAGTTGGTGAAATCCAAGCACCGATCCATTTTGACAGACAGCCACCTAAGAGAACTGCTGCATGTGAGCACAACTGAACACAATCCAAACTTCAAGGGAATTACTGAAAGCGAAGATTGCCAGAAGTCCCACTAAGTAAAAGATTAAGTTGTTATTATCGTTAATATATATTTATTATACATTTATAGTTATCAGCTTATATAATGATTATGTGTGTGTGCGCTATATATACACACATAATCATTACTGTGGCTTAGGCAATATACATTGGTAAGTTCTGGCTCCTTATCAGGATGGCCACCCCTGCTTTAAACAGTTAATATTTCATAGCAGATTGAAACTTCACAGGGTCTCACAGTGTAGCCAGGGATCTTGCCAGGCTGACTTACCTTTTTTGATCTGACATTCCTCCTCCTTCATATTTCCCTTGAAAGTGAAGAAGTTTAACCAAATGTCACCAATGAACTTGCAGCACATTTTGGGAACTGACATTCCTTTGCAATAAATTGGTTTTGAAACATTATCTTTTTAAATTACCAAGTTACAGGAATCTGAAATCCTGTGTTCTGCAGTGAACAGCGCTTGTGTTATAATAATACTGTACAGCACATAAGTATAATCTTTGTTTATTGAGATCAATTACATGTTCTTAATTATTCTATTCATTTCCTCTACATTCAGCAGATAAAACATCCTGTGGGATATTATCCTTTAACCAACATGGGGACTGGAGTAAACTTACAACTAGGACATTTCTTGAAGTGTCTTCCAGCACACTTGTGAGATCAGTCATAATATTTACATATACTCAAGCACTTTGAAATCTCAAGCTGTATTAACCAGCTGTCATTTTGGTGTCAAACTCCGGTCACTTTAATGTGAAACAAGGGTCAGCACTTGATTTTTTGCTATTAGTAAAATATTTGTTAGCTACTGAACTTTTATTAAACCACAAAACCTAGTGCAAAAACTTGTCACTCTCACCAACAGCAGCTGGTCCAATAAAAGATATTACCTCACCCACCTTGTCTCGCTAATATCCTGGGACCAACAGGCTACCACAACATTGCATACAACAATGCGCCTTACTGACATTCTTAAGAACTCTACAGTCCCATTTTGTTAGTGCTAGTACATGAACAAGAAAACAATTCAGACTAAAAACAAACAAAAAACCCCCAAATCAATCACAATTATTATTTAACTGTTAATTGTCTGACTTAAAATCACTATGAAGACATTTTCAATTAATACTAAAATCCTATCTTTTTCCTTTTAACCATATTTTCATAGGTCTCAAATACTAAGTGAATTTCTATGGCCTGTGTTATGCAGAAGATGAGGCCGTATGCTCATTAGTCATTCTGGCTTTAAAATTTATGAATCTATGACCATAACCTCTAATAATGTCTTCACAAAATTTCCATGTGCATCAAAATTCTGATATGTACTAGTAAACTGCCACTTTTTGCTACTGCTGGATAGCCATCAAATTACACATTTCTGCATATGCAAAATATCCCTTAGACTGAAAAATCTGTGACTATATTTACATTTTTGGCTTTGACAGTTTCATCGTAAAACACTATGCCCCTGGGCCACCCAGGAATTCAACTAACACTGGGAAAATTACTAAGAAGCTACTTAAAATCTCAGTTCAGAAAAAGTCCCTGTTCAGGAACAATGCTTAAGTATGTGCTTAAGCTTAATTTAACAAGCGCATGCTTAATCCTACTGCATTCTTAGCAGAGACTCTTTACTGGGATTAACCACTATATCGTCTTGAAATTCAAAAACATTTTGTTTTGTAAAAAGAAACCACTACTAGAAATATTTAGATGAAATGTAAAATATTTTGTGAAAACATTTTTCTTTTTGTTTCTTAACATCGCCCTGCCTTTTTTGTAACCCAAATATTACAATACTGTATTTAAATGCATGAAGACAAGTAAGTGAAGTTGATGATACAAATGATTTAAAAAAATGAAACTCACTGGTCTTTTTTAATTTAAAAAGCAGAGGGGGAAAGAAAGGAATAATCAAAGAACCCACTGTAAAAAGTAAGCACAGTTTTTAAAAAAATCTTTCAGGTTTAATAATCTCAGGTGTTAACAGTCATATGTAGACAAGGACACTAGTTTTGTCTTTATAAACAACTTTTTATTTGACAGAAGCCTTTTAATCTGAATAAAATCAGCCTCATTCAAATCAAATCTGAGCCAGTGTATAAACTGGCAAACTAAAGCTAATGTTCAACTAAAGTGTGCAATAAAGAAACTTTCTTTTCAACAGAGAAAAAAGAGTAAAAAAACAATGTCTAACGTCCTCAATATATCATCTTTCCACAGGTTGTAATTTCAAACTTTTCACTGAGCTCAGAAAGTATCTCAAATTTAATTTTGAGATACTTGTGATAATGTGAAATTAAAATTTGTATTTAGGTACCATTACTGATAGAGTATGTGTGCATCTGCATACATTCTCTTTTAAAAAAAACATTAGGCTTTAAAAATAAGGATTAGGAAGAATATGTTAGGAATTAGTTCTGTAGATTTTAAACTCACTCACTTTTCATTATGGAGGTAATAAAAGGTGCTGCTCTCCCAACATTATCTTTGACAGATCTAACACCTTTTATTTACTATAAAGCATAGGAACACATACACAAATTCCAACACACAGTCAACATTCCTATAGCTTCTTCTCAGATACTGTTTTTTGCTATGGAATTCCAGTCTCCGTTCCAAATAAGCATAACTACTTATGGCACACCTGTTTTACTTTAAAATCTCTCTATACTGATTTTCATACAAACAATGTAAACCATCAGAGAAGAAAGTTTATTTCAATAATCACCGACTGATCAAAAAGTGTAGTGATTTTCTCTATTATGACTATCCATATTTTTTATTGTCCCCCTAAATCAATGTGTAGCTATGTACTACATCCAAAAAAACCAAACCAAACCAAAACCCCTACAAGAATGTTAAGGTTGCAAAATCAAGCACTCAAAGGTTAGGAAACACCAGAACTAAAGGGAGCAAAATTTTCACAGACAGCAAAAAGCACATTGCCAACACTAGGGAGATCCCACTGCCAAATTCCAAGTCTGTGCTCCGGAATATGAAGGCTTTGGAGTGTCTCAACAAACCTGTTGTATGAATTTTTTAAAATAGATAATGCAACAAACTTTCCTCTAATCTTGACCCAGAAACTGTCCCCAAAAATTCAGCCTTAGGCAAATAGCCAGCTTCAAAAATTTTAACCTGAGTCCTAAATTAAAAGTGTTTGGCAGCTTTAACTAGAGGTGTCACTAGCTGCACTGCCTAGAATTTACACTACTCTCACCACTGTGTTATCTCAAATAAGAAGCACAATCAGTCTAGTGTTAGGAAAAAGAAACGGGAATCTATAATTCTGATTTATAGTCCTCATTCTTGCACTGATTCTCTGTATTATCTGAGAAAGCCATCAATAAAACCAAACTAATACATTCCTATCTCATCAGATATCGCAATTCTTAGTTTGTTTGCAAAGCACTTTATGAGGAAAGGTGCTATAAGGAAAAAGTATTAGTTAGGCACACAAGTATGCACGCACGCGCGCACTCACACACACACAATAACATAATGTCAGCCTGCTGAGCAGGTGAGAAAAAGAAAAAAGAATACCTTTCCAATTACCTTTCCTTTTGAACTTCTGGTACAGACTAACTCAGTACACTCTCTCTGTGTCTCCTACAAAGCTTATTCTCTAAATGTGAAAAAAGAAACAGGAAGAAAAGCTTCAGTTCAGACCAAATCACCTTTGAGTTTAATAATGTAACTTTTTCTTCTTTTTTGGACCCAAAGGATTCTTATTTGTTACCTTTTTCAGTAATCTTTTAGGAGACCTGACAGCTAGAAAATATATCATTTGTTTGGCAGTAATTCTGTAGCCATTACTCCTCCTTCTGTCACATAAGACTAAGTTTCCTTCACTTGGTTTATATCACAGGATTTCAGTCTGGGTTTAATATATGAGGTGAAATCCTTTCCACCACTGGAGTCGATGACAAAACTTCCATTGACTTCATTTGGACCAGGATTTCACTAATGGATTTTAAATCCTTAGTTTGTCTTATCACATGCTGCATTTAAACTGTTGCCCTGGTTCCACAGACTGGATAGCACAATAACCCATTGCTAGTCTCTGCTACTTAAAGGAATAAAGTCCTGTCTCTCTTCAGCTACTGGTTCTCTTTTGATATCAAAGTTCAGTAGAATGCCCGTAAGAGATTTTTTCCCATAGAGGCTGAAATATCACCTCTTTACTTCATTTGCAAGCACTCCTAAGATTCCAACATTACCTCTGTGGATTTGACACACAGACTTTTTCCTGAGTCTCTTTTCTTCCACCTGGCTATTCTAAAACAGTCCCTTTAAAATGGTTGATGCTTTAGTGGTTTTGTATTTTGAAACTAATCATCTTCCCAATCTACTAAATAGGGCTGAAACACCCTCTATTTTTCCCTGCAAAGCTGGGTAGCCATCTTGAATTATAACATTTTAAAAATAATTAAAGAAATAAAATATTTATTTACTAGAATTCTACTTGATTGAAATGGTTATCAGCAAACAGCTGGAGTTAGGCACGTGAATGACTGGAAATCTGAGGTGTAGGCTCAGATTTCAGCTCTTCATTAGGTATCTGAAAACTTAAAATCAGAGTGTTTTTAAGAACATAGTATCTACACAGGAGAGTGGAATATGAATGTATTTTCTCATCAAGGAAATAATTAATTTGAAAGTGGCATCAAGCCACAACACACCCACATTTTGAAAATGTTTCAAATCTGGATAGAGATGCAAATTTTGCAAATGGCCCTATCTTCGTAATGAATTAACCAAACTCTTGGATTCTGGAGTCTGAGCCTCTTTGTAAGTGAACTACAATGTCTAGGATCAGGGGCCTCCCAAGTAAACAATAACAGCTACACTAATTGCTGCTTAGGTTTACCCAATACTCAGCACACCTGCCTTTTCAAAGCACCATATATAATTATGTAACCAACTGAAAATTAAAACACAAATTAAAATCCTCTACAAACTAGAACATCACTATATAAATTCAACAGTGTCATCTTAAAAAAATTATTTTGCATTGAAAAGATTTTTTCAGCCATTTATTCCAGAGTTGCAAACATTTAAATAAGACCCCAAATTATATTGGATTGCCTAAACTGGCACAATACGGAGTGTATTATTTGTATTACTGTAGTGCTTAGGAGCCCTAGTTATGAATATTAACATAAGCCCTAACAAAAGTCTTTTTCTAACACACTGTGTCTTGTTCTTAGCTGCAGTTAAATAATTAATTGCTCTGCAGTCTTACCAGATGATCATAATGTACCATTAACAAAAACAACAGAAATATAGAACACATCTTAAATAAATCAAATCTGGAAGTGATAATGTCTGAAGATGTGCCTTGCCCAAGTAATAGTCTTTACATAGATATGTAACAAAAGCTTTCACCTACTTTAAAATAGATATCTCTACACATACCGGTGACCACTAAGCAAACCAAAACCAAAACCATCAAATCATAAAAACTTTTGTTAGTTTTTTTTTAAAAAAACCTGTCAAATCTAACAGAAAATAACAGAAAACAGAAAACTAATAATTAATTATCATCTTTACAGCACCCAAAAGGTTTCACAGTAGAAACAGAAAGACATGGTCCCTGCCCCAGAGAGCTTACAGACTATGTTTAGATGTGTCAAGTGGGAACAACACACTAGGGAGGCGATAAAATGAAGAACTAAAAGTAGGGCTGTCAAGCTATTTAAAAAATTAATAATCGCATTTTTAAACAATAATAGAATACTATTTAAATATTTTTGGATGTTTTCTATCTTTTCAAATATATTGATTTCAATACAACAGAGAATACACCATGTACAGTGATCATTTTATATTATTTTTATTACCAATATTGCACTGTAAAAGATAAATAGTATTTCAATTCACCTCATACAAGTACAAAAAGTGCAATCTCTATCATGAAAGTCAAATTTACAAATGTAGAATTATTATTAATTTTATAGAACTCCCTTCAGCTGAGTGAGCCCTTGTTAATCTTCTTTTCAATTAAATTGCAGGCATTAACTGCGATTAATTGAAGCCCTAAAATAGACATTTCTACTTTATCCAAATGAACGCTCACTCATACCATTCACACATCGAGTGGAGATCTTACCACATTCTCCTTTGTCCTTTTGGTTTTTCGATGTGTGCCCCAAGGACATATAGTGAAGAATTTTAGCAATATCTGAATCTTCCTTATGAGCTGCCAAAATGTCCTCTCATGGAATAGGCTTTATAGTGTATTAAATGCCCACGGAGAAGTCTTGCCAAAGCATTGGTAGCAGTTGTTGTCCTTCATCACCAAAAATGCTGATGACAAGCTTCGTGTCTTGTGAGTACGATTGTGGCTAAAAAGGCCAATGTGTAAGTGGCAGTCCTTTTCCTCATTGTGTGTGTACACAGCTTGATACAAAGAAGAGATCAGTCTGTGCCTGCTGAATCTGCTACTGTTTACAATTCGGCCTCAGTGCCTCAAGATCCATATGGTGATAAATTCTGAACTGAGTAATCTCATCATTGACTGCTGCTCATCAGTGTGATTTATCTGTTGCTAACGATTCCTGAAAGCTGGCATCAATGTAGCACTGCTTCAAGTTACGTTTCAATGTGTTCTTGAAGCATTTCTTCTGGCCATCTCCTAGGAAGTTACCTACTTTCATCTCGCTGTATGGCAATTGCTTTGGCATTGTGATGTCATCCATTCTCAACACATGACCAGTTTAATGTCATTATGATGAAAACAGCATGGCTTCAGTTCCCGTGGAATGCCTGTGTTTCAGAGCCTCATCAGTGGTAACTTTATCCCACCATTTGATGTGGAGTATGGCATGTAGATGTCAGAAATTGACCTTATCTAGAAGCTTGATGTGATTCCTGTAGCAGGTCCACGTCTCACATCCATTTAACAAATTGGACAATACAACCGTTTTATAAACTTTTAGCATTTTTTGAAGCTTAATACCACATTGCTGCCACTCTGCCAAATGATGAACTGGCTTTGTTGATGCAATCTGTCAGCTTCTTGTCTATAGTAATATCGTTTGACAATATGCTGCCAAGATAGCTCAATACTATTATAGACTTCTGCTGTGTGTTGCTGATGGTGACATTTGTTTTCTGTAGAATTTCCATGGTACAGGTTGATAAATAACTTCTATATTTCTCAGACTGATTGTCAGTCCATACCTTTTTCCAGAGTGTGTGAATCTTTCCATAATCAATTGTATCTCTTCTTGAATGTGTGCCTCTAGAGCAGTCATTAACCCACAGCAGCCCATGAACAAAAGACCTCAAAGATATTCATAAAAGGTCACAGCCTGTTCAGGTTGAATAATTTTCCAGAGGATCAGAAATGTATCCTGAAACTGGCATTCAGGTCTCTTGTAGCAACATCAAGCATTGCTGTACAGAAGAGATTGAACATGACTGGAACCATTATGCAGCCCTGCTTAATATCATTAATGATAAGGAATGGGTCAGACAGAAAACCATCTACACAGACTCGTCCCAAGCATTCTATCAAAAAATAGCCTCAGAAGGTTGGTAAATTTTTCAGGCCAACCCAACTTATGTAATAGTTACAAAAGTCCAGGTCTGCTGAAGACAGTGTAAAGGTCCTGTTACTGTTCTCTGCATTTCTCCTGTATCTGACAACCTCCCAATATCACGTCTGCTATTCCTCTTGTTGGCCTGAACTTATATTGTGACTCCGACAGCACATGATTAACAATGTTGCATAACAGACAATCAAAGAAATACTCTGGCCAGAACCTTTCCAGCAATCCAGAGTAACAAGATACCATGGTAGTTGCCACAGTTTGACTTTCTACCTTTCCTCCTCTATATAATGACAATGGTGGTATATTTGAAGTCTTATGGTACATCTTCGGTACTTCATATACTGAGTCCATGCAATCACCTCAGCAAGGTCTCACCTCCATACTTTGTCTCTTTGGTGCATTCTGTCATTTTTCTATATCAAGGGACATTCTGGATAAAGCATCTGCCTCCACATTAGGTTTCCTTGGATGATATTTAACTTTGAAATTAAAGCTAGTTCTGCAGCACAGTGGTGTGCTGTCATGCTCAGCCTTTCTGGATGAAAACATATGTAGAGGGGTTGGTATGACTGTAAACCCTGAAGGATTGTGCACAGTAGAGGTAGTCATGAAATTTGTCAGCTACAGCACATTTAAAAGATAGACACTCTAGCCCTTTTAAACGAAGGTGAAATTCTTCTCATCTGCAGTTACTGTTCCTGACCCATAACATATGATTCTCAGTTTAACTTCTTGACATGGTTATAAGACTACATCTAGTCCTTTATTGGAAGCATCAACATGTAGGATGAAAGTGAAAACTGGGATATGACACTATTAGGGGTTATATCAGGCAGTCAATCAGCTGGTTTAAAAAACTCTTTGATGTTGCTCAGACCATGTACTAACTGTTTGTTAGTTACTAACTGACTGTTTGAAGGATATCGGTCTATATCCTTTCCCTTGTCCTTTGCCACTGAAAGGCAGTAGGTGCATTTGTTTAACCAATGGGATACTAACCCATTCGTACCACCTCATGGTATAATGAAGACTGTGAGGTGGCAGTTTTGTTCAGCCATGAACAGAGGACGAAGATTTGCCTTGGAGTCCATTCAGAACATCTTGGATTTGAGAGATTTTTGCTTGTTAATTCCCAAGAGTTGAAGCAGATTTTTCGACCACTATCCTCATTCCAAACACATGCTCCTGGTGATGAATAGGATGACTTTGACTTGGTGATCCATCCCCTGTTCAGGTGATCTTGCAGATATTCCTTTAACTCTTTATATAGCAGATAAGACACTGAGATGCAAGATATTTTGCACAGATTGCTGACTTGTGGCTTGATATGCATATATAAACTAGGGATCTATTTCATGTCTCCAACAGCTCTAGAGAAGGCATGGTACTCCTCTTTCAGCATCTGCCAGGCCATTTCTCTTTGCATCTCTGATAAATGGTTCAGGTTCAGTGCTGGTTCAAACAGATCTTGATGATCCACTCTGCTTAGAGGCTCTTCTCTGTTGACTTATTTCTTGATCCTTATACTTCTGTTTCTCTCTTTTGGCACTAATGCCACCTGTAAGAGTTTTGTTTGTTGAGCATCCATTGAAATTTCAGATTTAATCTGCTGTGAACTTCCCAGCACAGTTCATCTCTTCAAAATAATGTCATGTTTTGAGTGGTTATTCCCAAGGATATTTAACCAGCAAAATGATCCTTTAAGTATTTTGACTAGTGTCTCATATACATCCAAATCCTCAGACCACTGAGAGGCAGCATCTAGCTCAAACACTTCAGTTAAATTTTCAGTACCCAGGCCTGCAGGAGCCCAGCATGTTATATTAGTGGGTTTTCCTTCAAGGATAATTACATCCTTTCTCTCCATTTTAACCAGGCATAATTTGTCTGAACTGTTGTTTCCGATGTTCACAAGAGCTTCCACTTTTGACGTACCAACATGAGGAAATGCACATTTCACATTGTTAATAAGGCTAGATGCCTCATAAGGTGAATTGCAGCAACCACGTTTGATTATCTGCTCAATAACACTGTAGCCAATGATTACATTTGCTAACTTGTGCGGACTGATTGTATTGTCTGCTTTAAAATCAAGCCTATCTTCCACTTCCAATAATGTCAGGCTTTCTAAGGTGTGTTCATGGGAGATTACCATCTTACCCATTGACTCAAGACCAAGCATGCCTGTGTCCCAGTATCCTGTAAGGTTTAAGTTTTACTTTATTCAGGAAATGCTGCCATACCTTAGATCTCTTTCCAAATAAATTACCTATTCTCTTTTGCTGCTTGGGTGTTAGATGCCAAATGTAGGCTACTCTTAAGTAAATTGGTCTTAATATGACCTTAAGATGCAACTCTGTTTTGATAGGCTCAGATCAGTTTAAGGAGTTTCTGAGGCTGAGATCTGGGAAAACTGGCTTGATTACAGCTTCCATTACCTCTGCCTAAGTGTACCTCTTTTGAATCCCACTTTCAATTTGACAGATCAATCAAAACTCAGATTTAACTTATTCCTTTTTCAGGGAGCTGTCAGAGTCTTTTTCAAAACCTGGTTCTGTTTTCTGAGGTGCGAGTAACAGATTTTTCACTGGGGGTTGGTTTTTAATTTCCTCCATGCTTTCCTGAAACTGCATGAAGTCATTTTAATTTTTCAGCATACTGTTTCTGAATTGTGCCTCTTTTAATTGATTCAGTTTGCTTCTCTTTTTCTATAGCACCGAGGACTAAAATCTGATTTTTTAAACTCCTTTTTTAACATCACAAACAATCCCTGATCATCCACCTGTTCCCTAGCACCTTTTCCCAGAACAGTCTACAGCAGCTTCTAGGCATGTCATACCTTGGACAGGTCGGATTACAGTATTGCAATTCAATCTCTGCTTCCTGATTCCATAAATGTTAGGAAGTATGTATCTCAAAGGTGAATGTGCTACAGTCTTCCTCTATACCAGGAAGGTATGAGTTGTTATAACCCCCAACTATAAAGCACTGGCGCTCTAGCTCAAGCTGTTGCAGCTCACAATTGTAGCTCTGACAATCCCTGGTTCAATCGCCACTGTGTAAGCCAAAAACCAACATTTTTCCTTCCCTTTTTTTGGAGTGGGTGGAGGTGGGAGGAAAACAAGAGAATCAGCTGGTCACCAGAGGTGACTTCTCTACCTTTTTTGACCCCACGGGATGCTAGCAAAGATATACTTTACTCCTCAGAGCAGCAGAGAGAAGCTTGTTTGTGGCCTGGGGGGGTGGAAAGAGGACACTTGTGTAATCTTGTTAGAGATAGAACTGTAAGCAGTCTCTAAAACTGCTGCTTTAAGACAGTGCTTTTAGCAGTGGATACCCCTAGTCCTACAGGTACCATAAAGCACTCAAGATCATCCAAGCAACTAATTATAACCCATTCTCTACATACGCTGGGTCGAGTGGGTCATTTTACTAAACATTTATATTAAAATTTTAAATTCTATTTTACATACAAAAGCAGCATGCAATAACTTGAAAATCCACCCCAGAATGTACACACTTTATAATGGTAAATAAAACACATGCCGCCTGGCAAGAGGAAAAAAGAAATTTTGTTTATAGCCCCAGACTATTCTGAATTTGCATTGTTCTCAAATATGGTTTAGCAGCTGTTCTTCAGGTAATAAAACATATTTCCTGCACATGTACATTCTCCAGGATGTTGTAAAGGGTCAAATGTTTCTTCTAGAAAGCAAAAACTAGAACAATACGATGGTCCACTCACATTGCTTAAGCTTGCATCCAATTTCTTTGCTTGTTCCCTTTCCCAGAAGCTCTGGTAATGAAAACTATTAGGAGGCCCGCCAATCATCCTGACAATCACAATTCACTGTTAATCTCCAGGATTTTGATAATATACACACTCTACCCTCATTTCACTAACTTGAGTTAACTTAGCATTCTGGCCTTTTTTATTCTTTGGAGAATTATTTGAAAGAAGAAACCGCAACATTATAAAACTCCAAGATTGCAACATACAAACAGGATTTTCTTAGACAATAGCTGCTTTAGATGATAAGAGACTCAGATTAAGAATTTGGAAAGACAAGTACAAGTGCATGAACTTCAGGTCTTATAAACATTAAATTAGTTTAAAATCCAATCAGCCTTTCTTCACTCAGTGAATAAAAGACAGAATGGTATTAAGAAGACAACATATATAGTCTATCAATTACATTGCTGGAGGTGATTTTTTTATCTTTTCATTCCACTAAACAATGGAAACATTTAAAATAATGAAACTGAAGGGTGAGTTTGTGTCAGTTAAGTCTGAATCCCTTGTTTACAAAAATTATATGTTTGAAGATTTTAATAATAAAGTAAATACAATATTTTTCCCAAACAATAAAAGATTACCTTATTTCTTTTTTTTTTCTGGAAGCAAACTACATCTGAAAACTATTAATTATCCCCAATACTTGCAAAACTTTTTATATCATATATACGAATATTTCCTTATGAGTCCTGCCCTGTGTTCTAACGGGCAGAAAAATATATTATTTGCTGACAGTGACCAAACACTGACCCTGCCTCTGTAAACACTACTTTAATATCAACAAACACTGCATTACCCATATCTCCACACCACTGTAAAGGCAACAAGAATTTGTACAGTATATTCACATGCACGAATATCTAATTTTGAGTGCACTGAAAAACTGATTGTATTAATCATTCAGTTGCAAAGTAAAAAAACAAAAACCTGGCTCAATATTTCAAAGTTATCATGAAAATAGAAATGTTCTGGGTTCAGCTCATGTAATTAAAGTTTAAAGATCCATCTATTCTGCAAATATGATCTCTTGCAAGTTACCTGGACGTAACTGCAAAATTCAACAGATGTTTTGGATAAGCTCTACTCCTCACAGGTAAATCAGCTTTCAGAGTGGTAGCCACGTTAGTCCTCATCATCAAAAACAAAAAGAAGTCTTTGTGGCATCTTAGAGGCTAACAAATTTATTTGTGCATAAGCTTTCGTGGGCTAGAACCTACTTCAGCATAATAGTAAAATCCTAAATTAATTAGTAAAAAAGTCTCTGCATTCTTAACTAACATGTCCTGCCTGATTAAAACAGAAATAAGACTAATTAGCAGCCTAAACATAACAGTACCAATATTAAAGAAAAAATCCATGTGCACCCACTGTTACTACATAATGGAATCTGAATTACCCGACTTTTAAATTCAGGTGGAAAAGGGAGGGTAGATTTTCAATAAGTAAAGCCCTGTTCAAAAGAGTGCATCACTTTAAAGCTAGGACACTCTCTTTACAAAAAAAAAATAAAAGAAAAGTAATATTTATAGGGATCACCTGAGCTGTTTTTGAAAAGCAGCACTTTGGGGTTGGGTGGCGTCAGTGGCAACTCATGTATAGAAGGTGTTGGTATTCAAAGCACACAGCTATGGGTGCGTGTGTATGTGTATGTGTATGTATATGTATATATATATACACATACACACACGAGGGAGAGAGAGAGAGAGAGACTAAATAAGAATTGCGAACATAGCATAGATTTTTTTGTATTCACAATTCTTATTTAGTAACAGCCTGAAGGAATTCTGTATCTCCCCTGTTGCCCATATGCAAACTGCACAGTCAAGGTCTGATAGAAGGCAAGCTTCGGGAAGTGAGAGTGGGTTTTGGGGTGTTGAAGTCACTGCCCAAGTCACAGGCTATGGTGACAGTACAGTGCTCTGAAGTGTTACTGTCTAACTTCCCCATGTAGACCCAAACTGTGGCTTAGGCCGTGAATCCTGGGTGGTGAATCCAGGGCCTCAAACTCCACTCAAAATCCCTGCAGCTTGCCTCCTATCAGCCCTGGACTGCACAGTGTGTGGAGGAGGAGAAGCTGGAGGCCCTGGGGAAGTAAGAAGAAAGGCCCAACAGGCAGGAGAAGAGCCACTTGTAACAATCTCATAGGCCAGGGCTATTATGCCAACCATAGTTCATTCCAGATATGTCCTAGCTTGCCCTAAAGGCTGGGGAATGAGAAGGAGTTAATGCAGAGCTGGCTACTCTGGCTCTATACCAACCATGGATTCTTCCACATAGAGAAATCCTCAGCTACCCTTTCTAGAGCAGCTTTACAACCACTATGCACCACTCAGATGGTACAAAAAGGCCACAGGATAGGACATGCCTAACCCTTTTGTTAATATTAGCACATATGACAATAAAAATTAATCACAGACCTGCATACTAAAGTCAAAAGGGACTCCAATAAAATTTCTTATAAATTAATACCAAGGATTTTCTAGGCCAAGAAGATAACTAGGAGATTTTCATATAGTTTCAAAAAAAGGTTCAGGTGGCCCCTGCCTAGTAATTACAAAATATGCTAAAAATATAGTCTTTCTAAAATGTTATAGAACAATGTCCTGCTGCCAGGATTTCTTGAAACTCAATGCTCACACTTAATATGCAGGAATACATTAAAGAACAAACCAGTAGATAAAATTGCAAATAGACAGAAAATATTGTTCCTATTACAAACATCCTGGAACTCCCAGGCATATGAAATTAAATGCACAACTGACTGTTGTTACAAGTATGCAAAGAAAGTTTCATAGCAGTACTAAAAAATTCATCTTTAAGAAACTATTTCCAATATATCCAGCATACAGTGACAACGCTGATGTGTAATGAAATCCTTGCATTTTGCCCTTACCTCAGAAGCCAATGTAAAGAATTGGGTTCTGGATAAAATGTTCTGCAAACTCATTACATTCAAGTGTTAATATCAGCTTAGTTTTATGTTGGTTTACTACACTAGACACAATCTGAAAGTCATTGGAAGTCTGCATGGGTACAAAAAAGTCTGCCCATGCATATCCTATTACAGTATCAGGGCCTAAGTTTGGATCTTCCTGTAGTATGAAGTCAAGAATTATTCACATCATCATCATTGTAGCATATTGTATTTACAAGATAATGACTGAATTACAACAAATTCCATATCGTTCTAACTGATGGTAAATCATATTAAACAAATTACAAGTAATTAGCCATTCACAAAAGTCTGTGTGCTAACTTGGTATTAAGTGTTTAGTAGATAACCTTTCATACTCTAGGCATTACTCATCTCCAGATACAAATGTTATTTCACTAGCAAAATGGCAATATGCAATCCAATTCTGCTAGAAAAATAGCATTCCTCTAGTGAAAGTGAAATTTGTGACTTTTCTGAGAATGTGATGGAACAGAATAAATATATAGCATTTAGCCATACAGATATGTGGAAAGGCAATAAAAAGTGGAGGGAAGGATTAAAAAGGAAAAAGTATGAATACCCAGATGAGAAGGGCTCCCCAGTCAGCAACCTAGAATCTTTAGCCAGAGTCTTTGAATATTAACCTGATCCTGAATAAGTAATGTACGATGTATTAGGTTAACATTTTATTGCAACTTTGCCTTAACATATTTTTTTTTTTTTAAGAAGCATCAGCCGAAATGCTGATAAACATGAGAGGAGTAAAAGGTGAGTCTTCCAAACCAAATAAACAATTTTAAAAAAGTTTGTTAATGTCTTAGGCCTCATTTCAGCGAAGTAAACGTTCAAGTTTGTGTTCAGACAGCAGGTAGCACCATGGGACATGCTGTAACTAAGTCTGTGTGTTCTATCACAATACTAATAAATGACAACAACAACAACAAAGTAAGTGGTAGATACTAAGAGAAAGGAGTGAATCTTTACCCATTCCTGTTCCAGCTGGTGCAATCTCTCTGGAGAAAGTTTCCACAGCCTTTTTCTGCTTATGGTGTACAGCAAGCCAGATAACAGCTTCCCGTGGACCCTATTTCCAAATATTAGAAGTAATGGGTTCGAGAATGATGAGTAAAGGTTAACTTATATGCAGAGTTCTAGTAAATTTAAACATGCAGAATGACATAAAACTGAACTACCACTACTGCAGCTGAGACACTGCAGAAAGCCAATCACGATATAGTATTACTAAGCACTATAACCATTTGCATCCAATGACATTCAAACCTGGGGTTGCATTTTTCTATATCTATATTTATATATTGAACTAATATCTATCTATCTATCTATCTATATCTCATTAGATATATATAGATATTGATTGATCAATCAATATCTAATTCAAAAGTTCTGTGAGAGAAAGATACACAAAAATGAGGTTAAACACAAATTAAAAGGTACTGCACCAAAAGTAAGATACAGAGATAGATAGATAAATTCAAAAGTTCTGTACGAGAAATATCTAATTTGATCTCACTTTCAAATTCGGGTGGGCAAATTCATTTTTGTCTCATTCTGAACCTACTGAAAACATTGGGGGTCAAAGATAATGGGCCAGGCTCAAACCCTACATGAGGAGAGCCTGCTGAGCTTGGAGGGATTCACTCATGGAGGAGAGGACAATGAAAACAACTCAGCGTTTTCATAAAAGGAAGGCACTTTTAAAAATCCAGCTGGGGGAAAGCCAACAGCTGCGGAGAAGAATGTGGTTCGGACAGAGACAGTTTTGCCTGGGAATCATTAAGAAACCAGTTTCCAGTTGTCAGATACACAGATTAACATAATTTGTTGGGGAATAATCAATATAGTTTTTGTAAAGGGAAATCATGCTTCATCAGTCTACTAGAATTCTTGGGTTCAGAGGTGTCAACAAGCATGTGGACAAGGGAGATCCAGTGGTTATAGTGTATTTAGATTTTAAGAAAGCCTTTGGCAAGGTCCCTCACCAAAGGCTCTTAAGCAAGTTAAGCAGTCACGGGATAAGAGGGAAGGTTCTCTCATTGACTCGTAACTGCCTAAAAGATAAGAAACAAAGGGTAGGAATAAATGGTCAGTTTTCAGAATGGAGAGAGGTAAACAGTGGTGTCCCCAAGGGGTCTGTACAGGGATCAGTCCTATTCAACATATTCATAAATGATCTGGAAAAAGGGGTAAACAGTGAGGTGGCAAAATTTGCATATGATACAAAATTATTAAAGATAGTTAAGTCCCAGGCAGACCACAAAGAGCAACAAAAGGATCTCTCAAAACTGGGTGACTGGGCAAGAAAATGTCAGATGAAATTTAACGTTTATAAATGCAAAGTAATGCACATTGGAAAACATAATCCCAACTATACATATAAAATTATGGGCTCTAAATTAACGGTTACCACTCAAGAAAGAGATCTTGGAGTCGTGGATATTTCTCTGAAAACATCCACTCAATGTGCAGCGGCAGTCAAAAAAGTGAACAGAACGTTGGGAATCATTAAGAAAAGGATAGATAAGGAGACAGAAAATATCATATTGCCTCTATATAAATCAATGGTATGCCCACATCTTGAATACTGAATGCAGATGTGGTCACCCCATCTCAAAAAAGATATACTGAATTAGAAAAGGTTCAGAAAAGGGCAACAAAAATGATTAGGGGTATGGAATGGCTGCCGTATGAGGAGAGATTAATAAGACTGGGACTTTTCATCTTGGAAAAGAGACAGCTAAGGAGGGATATAATAGAGGTCTGTAAAATCATGACTGGTGTAGAGAAAGTAAATAAGGAAGTGTTATTTACTCCTTCTCATAACACAAGAACTGGGCGCTACCAAATGAAATTAATAGGCAGCAGTTTTAAGGCAAACAAAAGGAAGTATTTTTTCACACAATGCACAGTCAACCAGAGGAACTCCTTGCCAGGCGATGTGAAGGCTAAGACTATAACATGGTTCAAAAAATAACTAGATAAACTCATGGAGGATAGGTCCATCAATGGCTATTAGCCAGGATGGGCAAGGATGGTGTCCCTAGCTTCTGTTTGCCAGAAGCTGGGAATGGGTGACAGGAAATGGATCACTTGATGATTACCTGTTCTGTTCATTTCCTCTTGGTCACCTGGCATTGGCCACTGCCAGAAGACTGGATACTGGGCTAGATGGATCTTTGGTCTGACCCAATGCGGTCATTCTTATGTTGCTAGCAGAAATTGCTGTGGGGATGCATTAAGTCAATGCACTGCCTTCACTCTCCCATACCTTTTTCTAGCTCCGTAGCCATACTTCATTTCCCAGGCCAACAGTGCCCACTTCTCATTTCGATTTTCATTCTGCAAAGTCTGCCCTGGAATGAACTTTTTGCCAGTGGAGGATCCTCTACTGGCAAAAGCTTTAGGATGAAACCTTGGTTCCCATGAAGTCAATGGCAGAACACACATTGACTTCACTGGAGCCAGGATTTCACCTTTTTTATACCCTCCCCTCCCCAATTGTCTGTTTTTTGTCTTTATACTTAAGCAAAAATTGTTGTCTTGTGCATATGTAATCCCTAACTGTATCTGCCTAAACACAGCATTTCTAAATACTTTCCTTTTATGCAGTTGGGATAAGATTCCTTTTCCAGTCTTCTCTGATCATTTTCTGCTTTTACTCTCATTTCAATGACAGCCTCTGTCAGCTTCAGGTTTCTTTTTTTACAACAAGCAACCAACCATACCTGTGTTTTTTCAAGTGGAAATTTACACTCTTCAAAAAGGCATAAATGCTTGGGTCAGCTTTGATTCTACCCTTTTGATCAAATCTCCAATACTGAGTGTCTAATACACCATCCTCAGTTCCCTAGGAACAATAATAAATGTTTCTACTTTTTATATGAAATAGGATTGCACAAAGTTATAACCCTACAGCTCAGATTTCTCTCACATGGAATTATAGTGTTATGAAATATTTCCTCTTCCTGATAGTCAGCTATACTATACAATTTACAGTTCATGCTAAGTTCTTCAGCAGCCCCTCTAGGTCTATCCAAGGTCATGTTAGACTTTTATAAACTTTAATTTCTTCACTGCATACTTTATGTCTCAAACCTCATTTTGCTAAGATATTTACTCCGTTTGTTAGTGAACATTGAGAAAAATTCTAAAAGTTTATTTGATAAAGTTAGCATAAAATCCTGGTCCCATTTAACACAATGGCAAAACTCTCACTGATTCAAATCGGAGCAGGATTTTGCCTCTCAAGATGAGGAGGCTTTTTTCTCATTTCCATTTTCTTCTATTCTTTTGCTATGAAGAAATTTTCACAGGGAAAGGAGATGTTATATGAAAACACACCAATATTAAATACCAAACATATTATTAGTTCCTGCTAAACCTATTGTGCTTTAGACTCTGCTTCCTGAATGTTGTGCATAAAGAATATTAGACTCCTGATATAGTCTAGCAAAAAATGGGCAGAGAAAAGAAGTAAATTAACCAAAAAACCAGTCAGAGATTATCCTCATTCTCTGTTTAATGCTCTTTTTACTTTCTACTTCATTATGTTGTCTCTTCCACGTTTTATTTCAGTTTCCCATTAGCATCATCCCTGCAGGACCCTAGAGAGAAGAAAGCACTATCTCTGCTCACTAAGGTCTACCCTTCCTTTAACTTGCTCCTACCCAGCAAGTACTGGGTCGTATTCTTCTTCTTCCATCTACTATTACCTTCTCTCCCCGACTCTGAGGGAACGGCTTTGGGTAAGTGGGGTGACCATGTTCCTGATTCCTCTGCCCACTCATATTCCAGCAGCCTACCACAGTATCAGCCCCTTCACTGAGCGTTTACCCCCTCATAGCCTGCACTAGTAACTCACAAGAGGAGTTGGCTCAGTTGCAGGTAGCAAGCCCGTGGCTGGGAGTGAGGTTGCAATGTTTCTAATGCTGTTAGTGGAAACCCAGATGGCTTCTTCACAGCCACAAAAAGGTCAGGGATTCATCCTCTCCCCAAAATGGAGAGTCCCCCACTACAATCCTCATAAACATCAAAGCTCAGGCCTGGATAGCTCTGTGCATGAAAGCTGAATAATCCTTTGTTATTTAGAAAAAAATATCAGTCCTATCATTTATAATACAAAATCTCCCTGTGAAGCAGGAAGAACTAGATATTTATTGGCATTTGCTTTAAATTATATTGTACTTGTAGCAACCTTCTATTGTACAGTCTCAAAGTAACTTTACACATATAACAATTTACAACTACTCCTGTGAATTAGGTACCATCCACATTTAATAGATGGGAAAACAGATATAAAAAAGATACTAAATTGTCCAGAAAATAATCTATCAGCTGTGGATCTGGTACAATTCCCACTAGCTTTAACCAGCCAAGGAGAACACAGATCCACATCACAAGTAGCTGGTGCTCACTAACAAATAAGATACTCTTGGGTTTGTATTAATATATCACTAGGGAACTTCCCAAGTGCTTAAAATCATGTAGCTGATACACAGTCCAGTACCTCTCAAGATACAGTACATGAAATATCCACCACTGTGGCTCATTTCAGGTGACATCTGATTGCTACAGTATGTTGTTTTTCCCTACTGCTAGATGCCCACTACAAGGTGCACACACACTGATAATATTTTCAGAACTAACAGAAACAGTTTACTTTCCCCAGAGAAAGCATTTGCTTAGTGGTATTGCCAGGATTCTGGTAAGACTAGTATAATGATCCAGGAGGTCACATTTGTTGCTGGCTTGGTGGAAACTAGCTACAGAATACACCATCAGCTTGGGGTGTCTGCCCTGAGGTAGGCATTCTTAACTGGGAGGCACTCCAGACAGCATGATACATCTTATGACTGATGCTGGAAAACTGACGAGTATCTGTTTTTTGTTTAGCTTTTTTTAAATCCAAGCTAGTGTTTACATTTTTTGAAGATGCAGCATCTACCTCAATCATGTTATGTAGCAATGAGTTTTACAACTGGACCGTAATTTGATTTAAAAAGCATTTCCATATATAATTTTAAAATTTGTTGTCTTATAATGTCAGGCAGACCAACTTGTTCATATTATCAATGGGCAAAGTAAATAGGAAAGTTTTACTAGTTTTCTTTATGTTACCCATTATTAAACATCTTCTTTCCCAACATGTTTAATGTCTTCTCACATCAAAATCTACAATGTCCAAGATCATATTTGTTGCCCATTCCCTTAGGATGAATGGAGGGCACATGGAGCATATGCTGTGAGCAAAATGCTGTGAGAAAAAAGTTACAGAAGCACCCAAATGTGCTCTTCATTCAAAGGACAAAACACACTAGCGACTACCCAATGTTCTAGCAGTGCTGTCATCTCTGGAATCTTCTGGTAATGTTCAATCCACTCCCCACTAAATTACAAGGAAATACTCCTATGAATTCAGTGAACTATGCATCAGGTTCCTAATTTGTAAAAATTTTCTTTAAATGTTATATACAATCTAAACTTGCTAAATAAGGAGATCAAGTCAATTCATTCATTCATTCCACTCAGTGATCATGCCTGGTAATTAGTGGAAAACAGTTCTATACAAAATAAAACATTTATAGATTTACATCTGTTTCCAGACTATATCAGGTCTTCAATATTCCTTTAATATTTCCATTTAACCTTACGCTTACTTCCTAGCCTTCAGATAAAGGATGCTGCAGTGATCTAAAACATGAAAAAACATAATACTGCTGTCCTTTTCAGTGCCTGGATCCAGTGTTGGAAACTACAGAGGTACAGTATATCCGCATAGTCATTAATACATCCAGATTTACACTGTCCTGTTAAAAATATAGTAGACACCTATTTAGCAAAAAGTGTTAGCCAGAGAAAGTTAAATATTTGTCATACCCTATATTAAGGATATGTATATAAAAAGTATGTGGAGCATTTCTAAACAATTAATAGATGTTTCAGTAAATGATTAATCAATTGTTACTGAGTTCAACGGTTGCTTATTCCACCTATAACATATAATATTCATATCTATAACATGCTTACAATATCTTTTTAATCATTTATTATTTCTTATGTGACAAAGCTCTGTCCTTGTCTCTGGGGATCCTGCATTTCCTGGCAGATTTCACTAGCCTCAGAGGCTCACTGTGACCCCCCGCATAGCCCTTCTCTCTCTAGAGACAAGGGTCACAGCTTATTGAGCCATTTTCATCAGAAGCCAGCGAGGGAGGTGAGGAGAAGCTATCCTTCCTGGCACAGTCTCTGTTATCTCCCAATCTCAGTGATTAATTAGGGGAGGCAGAAAGAGGGGAGCCTGGGCCCGCCCTCTACTCCAGGCTCCAGCCCAGGGACCCTAATAGTATCAGCTATGATGGCTGACCTTTTAGCAACAAAACACAATACAATTCCCTGGGCTACTTCCCCACAGCAGTCCCCGCTTCTTCAAACTCCACGTCACCCTCACCTCAGGGCCTCCTTCCTTGCATATGATATGGTGTCTACTATAGGAGCATATCTGCTCCTATAGCTTGCATATGATATGGTGTCTACCGCTCAGTCTCACCAACAGCACAACTTCCTCCCACAGCTCCTCACATGCGCACCCACCTGACTAACTGGGAGGTTTTTTTAACTGGTTTAAGCCAGCCCCTGACTGGCTTCAGGTGTCCCAATCAGGCTAGTTATTTCTGCTGCTTTCTAGAAGGTTTTTAATTGGCCCCAGGTGTCTTGAGTAACCTGCAACAATTGCTATTTTGTTCCAATGGTACCAAGGATTTGTTTTGCCTGGGACTAACATATCTGTTCCTTAGCACTTTCCTATAGCCTTTAGCCTATAGCATAGCATATCTACTCCTATAGCACTTTCCTATAGCCTATCTGGCCTTGCCACATCACACTTAATAAAAACTATTTATATATATACTCTTAATGTAAAGTGTGATTGATATGTCTAAATTATAGACTAGTTGATGCTACAATACTTGGTCTAAAAGAAAGTTTCCGAACAGATACTGTAGGAAGTATGCAAAACTTTAACAACAATATATGGGCCTGACTCAATGTGCATTATGCCTTGGCTTTTAAACTACAGAGGCGAACCTGAAACCTGAGGAAAGATACCATAACCATGCTGTGCTCATGCAGCCAAATCCCTCTTTCCTCACTCCACCCACCTCAGCAAACATTTATGGAAAGAAGCCTCAGTGGTTGTCTAGTGGCGTGTGCTGTGACTGTGCTAATTGTACCAAACATAACTTTCTCACTATTATTCTGTCTTAAACACATGTTGTGTCTCGTCTTAAATTTAGATTGTAAGGTTTACAATGAGGCTTTGGACACTACTGCAGTAAAAAAAAAATAACAGTAACAATAAGACCTTCCCAATATCCCAACAGGGAGGTATGTTATTCTCTGTCCAACTTGACACCTGGGAAGACTGAATGGTTGCACAACTATAAACAGTGCTTTGTGAGCTAACAGCTCAAAACTGAATTGTCAAAAGGGGAGTACAAATGAGTTTTTGCCCCTTTCAGCTTTAACACTCCTGCTAATCATAAGGTAGGTGCCCGAAAGACATCTCCTGAAATTTCTACCATCCTTAACCTCAAAGAAATTTTGGGTTTTCCCCCCTTTGAAGAAGAGCAATCTCTCCACTGGTCCTGTCCACTTCCACCCAGCAGCTTTGCAGAGGCTGCACTAACCCACGTGGCCCTAGTGGGAGGCCAAGAGGGGGTCAAGATCGGCACATGTCTGCTTTTGTATTTATATTTTATATTGTCTCCATCCCTAGCAACTCTGCATATGCCACCCACAAAATCTTTGCCCTAATAGGCTCCATCCAATCTCCCTGGCTAGAAATTACCAGCAGTGTTCAAGCCATGCCACCCATGTCGGTACCTCTGCATGTTTAATGCTTCCCTTGACATCATTCTCCTTCACCTAACTGAGGTTGCAGGGCTATATCAACCTATTATTAAGGTTGCCTATTTCCAATGACAAGACCCTGTTTTCAACTGTTTATAACTTAGCCAAATTAACTATTTGGGCTGAAGTTTTCCATGCCAGGTGTGTGCCTCAAATTGAGTAAATATATAGATTGTTTTAATTTCAGCCAAACTGGTTGAGTCATTTCCAAGAACAAGGCTAGGGAAAAATACAATGTTTTGTTCATGCTTAAAAATTCTGATGACCTTTTCTTTGAGATGTCCTAGTGCCCCCGTGCTTTGGAGCAGGGATTTGAAATTTGGTAGGAAAATTGCCTGTGTCAGGGACGTGTTTTTGACATCCCCATGAAAATCTGCCAAAATTTGGCCACTTTATAAGGCTTTGAAAAGGAGGAGTGAGAAGTGGGGGCTGGGATTGCCTGCCAAGAAACCCTGTCTTTAGAGCAGGGTTTGAATATTGTGCAGTAAATAAGAAGTGGGGGCTACAGATGGTACAAGGAGGAGAAAACAAAAGTACTGAATAGCTGCTCAGTAAGTGAGCACCCTCCATTCTGTGTACTAAATGAGAACATGGATCCTGAGGGGAAAAAAGGGAGTATTATATCATGTAATTAAAGACAGTACCGAAGTGTACAGGCAACTTTAACTCTGACAATTCCTAACTTCTGAGAGGTTGACCTTAGTAATATTATTTAATACAGTTTGTGTGTGTTTAAAATAGAGAATCAGAGTATATAATCCTGGAAAGGGAAGGCATAGTCTGCCACATAAGCATTACACTCTGATTTAGCAGCGAGTGAGTTTTGCTGCATTGCAGAATGAAGTTAAGCATAAACACTAAAATAAACAGTTACACTGATAAGTTACCTAATTCTATTGTAGAAAGTGACTGTTCATAAACAGTTTCTTAACTTTCTACATAACACATGTTCTTGTCCCCTATAAACATATTTATTCAGCAATTTTAAAATACTGACACATTCCTCACATCAGATTCATAGACTGAGCTTTGCCAAACATGTATCTTGGAATTTTGCAAGACTTTACAACTGACAAAGAAGAATTAGATGCTACTGTTTTAGAACAAGCCACACAACCAAAATATTTAAGTGTATGACTTAACTCAAGATTTATTGCTGTCTTCATATGTACGGATTTAGTTGCTGCAGATGCGTGGTAGTTGTACTCACTATGGCTATCATTCAAATCTGTATGTATGAATTTATTAAGTCACAGAACACAGCACATTATCATGCAATTAAAGACTATCATAATGCATATACCTAATTAAGGTAACCTTAATTCTGGTATTTCCTAACTTCTGGATGCTTAGCTGTATAACCTTACCATTCTTTTAAAGTATTTTAATATAATTTAAGTATGTGAAATATGTGATCACATCAAAGTAACTCTTACTATTATGAGGTTTGCTCTTGGGCAGATATTTATTTACACACACACATAATTTTAAAAGTGTTTCTTTAGATTTCATAACAATGCCTTTGTTGCATAGCAAGGTCTCAATCCTACAAAGATTTACTCGTTACTTAAGTTTTGAGTAATCACATTGATGTCCACGGGTCTACACATGAACCTCAAGTTAGGCATGTGCAAAAGTCTTTGCAAGATATCTGCTCAGGAATTTCCCCCAGTAAGTAATCTCTTTAAAAAGTTACATAAAGATAACATAGGGAATTAAAATGGGTCAGAAAAGGCTGCTTAGTACTTACATCATCTATTTTCTTTTTAGCATGGGGTCCATATGTATCTTCAGAACCTAAAATCTGTATGTTAACTGCATAGTAATCTTCATACCCAAGCTGACTGAAAATAAGGCGAGTCCTGAAACAGATTATTTGTTATTAGCAAAACGCTTAAAAAAAAATTATATTCAGTAACAGTGCAGTCCATCAGTTTTAGTTCTGAGTGCTAGTGAAATTTGGATTTAATTTTCTGGGAAAATTTACTGCTATGTCATAGTGACAATATCAAGTTAGTTATACTCAAAATACATCCTGACCTCTTGATTCTAAATTTCTATTTATTTAAGTTATCCCTTAAGATGACCTGCAAAGGGAAAAATAAATGGGCTTGTACTTTTTTACTTGCTTCATTCTTGAAGAAAGCAGAAAATGATATTAAAATTAATACATTATGCTTGCTTTTACATTAGAAATACAGCTTCTATATTTGCTCTTCCTAGAAGACTCTATAAATAATTAAGAAATACATGAATAACATCACAAATACCAAGGAAGTGAAATCTACTTAACTGAGTTCAGGGGGGATTTTTATTCAGACTTTAAAATTCCTTGTTTTGTGTTAATCCTTATGTGAATGAAATGCCTAAAAACAGTTGGAAGAAAAGTTATTTGTTGAATTTTTACCATCCCCAGCTCTTCAGTTAAGAGCTGAGAAGCTCTCAATACATTTCTCTGGGTCTTTCCCAGCGGACAATTCCATTAAACACAAGGAAAACAAGACTTGACATTCCTAATGTGTCTATGGCTAACAATGAGCAGGAGGGAGGAAAGGGGGAAAACTGTGGAAAAGCATTTTTCCCCACTTTCTTCATACTACATTAAAAAAATATACACACATTTTTTTCCATTGCAGGTCATCTTTAGAAGAGCCACAAATAACTAGAGGTTAACTTATATTTGCTAGATTTAGGATTTATCTTCAGATGGTATTTACATTACTTTTATTGATTAAAAGTAAATTGCCATAACATTTAAATTTGAACTTTCCCAGATGTCAAAACAACTGGAAGTGACAAAAAAATAATAGGAGTTATTCCATTCCAGAATCCATACAACATGGTCCAGAGTAAAGAATCAGGATCTCCTGAGTCCTAATATGAGCTCAGCTACTGACTCACTGTGGGTACATCTACACTGCAATGAAAGACCTGTGGCACTGAGTCTCAAAGCTTAGGTGAACCGACCGAGGCTTGCAGGGCTTGGGCTGCAGGGCTAAAAATTGCAGTGTAGATGTTCAGACTGGAGCCTGGGCTTCGAGACATCTCCCCCAGCCCAAACCACAGTAGTAGATTTTTTTCACTCTGCTCTGAAGCCTGCAGCCAATCAGCACAGCCTCTGAAGTAAGCTATTCCGACTAGAGATAGGGAGAAGCCAAAATGGATGGTGGAGGCACTGATTCAGGAGAGAGACTCCAGAATAACTTGTAATTTGCACATATGGCTATGTGCCTCTAATGAATCCTCCGGAAATTGAACAGGTCTGGGTGGTATCCTTAGAACCTGGGATAAAACCCCACTAAGCTGAGCAAAACCCAGTGGTACTTGCAGTTTGAATGTGTCTGTGTCTAAAATCCTCCAAATTCTTTCTTCAGCCTCAAACCAGAGACATAATATAACCTCCAGAAACCACAAACTGTTTGTTTTCTCTCTCAGAAGTAGCAAAACACTATATAGAGTCATCTAGTGACTTGGAGAAATACACACTAGAAACAAACTTTCAGAGCTTTCACAGTGATTTCTGTAAGAGAACCCATAATTCTTAGTTTCTGCAAAGCCATTCAGCTAGTAAAGGTGACATATTTCACCCTATTCACAGAACTAGATCTCTTCAATCTTGCAGATAACAAAACCGGGGAAGTACCAAACTAAAAATTGTCAAAGTGACTCCAGTCCATTGAAACTTCAAGAAAATATCAATATAAGAAAAATGACGAAAGGCCAAAATTAGTAGACAGAAAGTTCGACTTTGTGAAGGCAGAAAACAAAAGCATAGTACATTAAAAAAAAAAACCACTTGTAAAATGCTCCTCTGTTTCCCTTTACCAGTATCAGTGCTTTCTTAACATATACCAAGTACTGTATATGAGGTAACACCATATATTTGACACCCTTAAGTATTTCCAACAGACTAAGAGATTTTATGTATTCAAAAAGGGAATTACGTTAAAACCAACCGAATCTTTCACACCAGTGGAAGATTTTAAATAAATACATGTATTGTATATACTCATTGAATTGTCAATATTACACATGGGACCAGCAGTAGTGTGACCAATATATTTAAGATTAATTTAAAGGTGATTCATAAATATGATATTCCATATTACTCATTATGGTAAAAATTTTCAAACTGGGGTGACTAAAATCAAGCACCTAAATTCATATTTATAACAAAAAAATATAAGTGGCCAAGATTTTTCGTGCACTTAGCAACCCCACACCAAAAGAAGTAAACAGCTACATATAAAATTTAGGTGCTTAAATTGGAAATATGTTCTGTGGGCAACTTTCAGTACATAGCTATGTCCTGTGGGTCCCCTGACCCAATCCTTGTTGTGGGATTTGCAGTCATTCTACTGCAGCACTAATAACATTGCTGCTCCACAAAGTGCCTATCCAAAGCAGCATTATTGCTTTGTTTCTTTTATTAGGGATGGGCTACACTATGCGGGGAGGTCAATCCCCCTATTTACTTGGGACACTGCGCCTCTTCCATTCTAGTTCTGGCAGAACCAAAATCAGTAGAAGCACTTGTGTTGGAGCTCCTTCTATATACACCAAAGGGTGCTGTTGGCAAAGTATTCTCTGATAGGGGTCATTGACTGTAGCACTCTCTTCTGGGTCCATCAGAGCTCAGATGCACTAAACTTCTGGGCATCTATTTAATCCCCTTTTTGTTCAGGTGGAAGTGGATATGTTTTATAAGCAGTCCTTCATGTTACAATTTTTAAACGTATGGGAGGATGTGTGCTCAGAGCCCTGGGTGGACACCTACAGTTTTTAAAGTTTGAAGAAATCAATAAAATAAGTAAAATATACTCAGGTTCCAAAATGAGTAATAAGGTCCTGAGAGTGCCTTAGGACAGAAACTGGCCCCTGGTCAAAAGTCAGCAAGCTATTCAGTTCAGTAGGTCACCAAGGTCTAGGACCAAAACTGGCTAAACAACGAAGTTCAACTTCTCAAACTATTCAGAAACAATCTATTTGATGATAAATCAGGTCACTAGTATTTTGTTGATGTATAATAATTTTATGGAGGAAGAACAAGGTTCTATAATTTACACCATTTATATCTTGAAATGTCCTTCCTGGTAAAAGAATGCTATCTTCAAGGATATCTCCCAGCTGATATGGCGGTCATATTATTAGTACAGTTTACCATTATATTTTGATTTTAAATTTAAAAGGCAAAATAAAGCATATCTAGAATAAATACCCACCTTTTCAGAATGCTCTCCGCAGTTCGTCTTCCCTTCTCAACTGCCTTGGGCCCTACCACTGGGCAGACAGCTGTAGCTCTAAAACCATCCAGATAAGTGGCATTTACCTAGTAATTAAAGTTTATAAAATTAATTGAGGGATTTCTCATAGTTTACTGTAAAAGATATTTTTTTCACTAGATATTTTTTCTTTCTGCATTTTCCTCTACCCTTCAAATACTTCTAGTATATTAGCATGCCCCTCCACTCACCACTTACCAAAGCTACACATATTTAGATCTTTCCTCAGTGGTCATGTAATAAAACCTAAGATTTTGTTTTGGTTTAGTTCAGGGGTTGGCAACCTTTCAGAGGTGGTGTGCCAAGTCTTCATTTATTCAGTGAAATTCAAGGCTTTGTGTGCCAGTCTGGAAGGGGCAGGGCTTTGGGCAGAAGGGGAGGGGCTGAGGGGGTCAGTCTGCCCCCGCTTTGGAGTTTCCCCCGCAGGCTCTTGCCAGATGGGGTCTCAGCCTGCTGCCAGCCTGGGTGAAGGCGCTGAGTGGGGCAGGCGGGAACCCCGGCTGGCAAGGGGCCAGCAGTGGGAACCCCAGAGCGGAGGCAGGCTGAGCTGCTCAGCCAACCGCTGCTCTGGGATTTCCCCCACAGGCTCCTCCCAGCTGGGGTCCCACTGCCTGCCCCACTCAGCTCCCATTGCTAGCTGGGTATAGGGAACCCAGGCTCACAGCGGGCTGGCAGGAGCCTGGGGGGAAACCTCAAAGTGGCAGCAGGCTGAGTGCTTATTTTTAAAGCTATTTTTAAAGTCCAAAAATAACTTGAAACTTCCCCCCCAAACATGAGGAAAACATTTGCTCCCAAGCACAGACCACACAGAATGAGTTTTTTTATTCTAACATTATGTACTAGAAATCTTGCTCTAACACTCAAAAGATTGATATAAGTGATTATCTAGTGTTTTGTCTTTGAGAATCATGTGCTTATTATGTTTCACACTGAAGCAAGACAAGATCTGAATGCTAACCCGGGTCAGATTTACCATTAAACACTAGGTGCCCTGGCACGGGGCTCCCAACAACAGGGGCCCCAGGGCCAGGCACTCAGGCAGCTCAGCACCGGCGTGCCCCTCATGTGGAAGCTCCTCCATGGGGTGAGACTGCGGGAGACAGAGGAGCAGGGAGGGCGGCTCATCTGCAGCCACAGGGGAACAGGTGGGAGATGCGGGTGGCGAGAGGGCCGCGAACGCGGGGCTGAGGACTCAGGAGGAGCACAGGGCGACCGCACAGCTGCTGCTTCTCTCTGCCGCTTCTCTCCAGCCACCGGCTGTGCGGCTGCCCCCTGCTCCTTCGGAGTCCTCTAGCCCAGGTTCACAGGTCATATTCAGAAAGGGGGAGGGGCCTTAGGGACTCCGTTAGCCCAGGGCCCTCTCTGGGCTGCAGCCCCTAAAGCCCCTGTTTTCCAGCCCTGCTTGGCAGGGGGGCAGTGGCTCCGGGAATCGCAGCCAACGGGAGCTGGAGGGAGCACGCAAGCCACCTACTCCCCCACACACCAAACGGGAGCTGCCCCAGGTAAGCACTCTGCACCCCAATCCCCTGCACTTCCAGCCGTGAACTCCCTTCCACACCCTCTCATCCAGACTCAGCAACCCCACCCCCAGCCTGCACCCTAACTCAAACCCAGACCCCGCACCTCCAACCCTGAACCCCCTCCCACACCCTAACTCATACAGACCCTGCACCCACACCCCCAGCCCACTCCCTAACTCCAACCCAGCACCCCCAGCCCTGAGTCCAAAGTGGAGAATAGAGGGGAAAAAAGAATGAAAAAATGGAGTGGTGGAGATAAAGAGAATGCTCCCGCCCTGGGAGGGGAACCAAAAATGAAGCTGAGCACTCTAACTCTAAATCTGCCATTGGTGCTAACTTAAAAATAAAGACAACTATAATTAAAACAGGGTGGATAAAAACCAATTATTTAAAAAGAAAATCTGATTTTTTAAATTTAAATTGGATTTTTTTTATAAAATGCTTTTTGAGGAAACACCTATCTAAAGATAGTTTTAATTAAGATACACTATAGATCAAAGATATCACACCATGGAATAGAAATTGTAAATTGTAATTCTATAGTATGAGACAATATATTCATGTAATGTTTAAGAAAAGTTTTGTAAAGAAGTCCCAACAGTTCATGGATTAGGGACCCAATTTTATGGGGTTCCTGGGGCTTTTGTATAAATTATTTAGGTTAATCTTTCTATCTACCCAATGATGCTCAGTGCTCAGAGATGCTTAGTTTTGCATTTCTCAAACTGCGGATTTGTGTCTCCAGAGAGAACATTTTGGGGCAGCAAAAATGCTGGAGCCAGCCCTGCAAATGAAACATCATCATGAGAAGGAACACTTCTCCTGAGGAAGCTGCTTTGAAGATGATGAAAGGAACATGCCTGAACATGCAGGATCTTCAGGTTGGTAAACTTTTTTATTTCATACTTCTCTCTTAAGGACTACCTGTCTTCCTTCTGGACTATTCTTGAATTCTCATGTTTGAGCAAAAGATATAGTTGGTCACAGATAATGCTGCAAATGTATCCAAGATGAAAAGAAATTATTTAGAAGAGTGTCCCAAGCTAATAACATATGGTTGCATTTCTCATTTGATGCACCTCTTAGCCAAAGACTTCAGTGTTCCAGAAATAAAGGCTAATGATGTTAAAATTGCAAAATACATCCATAACAACCTATCTGCAGCAGTTTCTCTGAAAAAAGTGGGAGGAACCAAGCTAACTCTCCCACAAAACGTGCAGTGGAACTCAGTAGTGGATTGTTTTGAGCACTATATCAAGAACTGGCTTAATCTGATGACTGTGAACAAGATTATGAAAAAAATAGATGGCACTATCACAGCCGAAGTTCTCAACATTGGACTTAAGAGAAATGTTGAACACATGTTGAGTACTTTGAAGCCTATTTCTGTAGGCTTGAACAAAATGTAGAAAAATAGCTGTTTTATTGCTGACGCTGTTGAAATCTGGGATGAACTGAGTGAGATCTTAAAAAGAGAAATATGCAATGACAGAGTTAAATTACAAGCATTAAAAAAACGAATGGGACAAGCATCATCTCCAGCTCATTTTCTTGCAAATATTCTCAATACTTGGTACCAGGGTCAAATCTTAACTGCTGAAGAAGAGGAGATGGCTATGACATGGACATCCAACAATCCTCCCTTCATAATGCCAACTATAACAAATTTCAGAGCTAAGGGTGAACCATTCAAGAAATGTATGTTTGCTGATGATGTTTTAAAGAAAGTCACACCAGTGAACTGGTGGAAGTCACTTAAGCACGTGGATTCAGAGACTGCTGAAGTGATAATCTCACTTTTAACAGCAGTAGCTTCTTCTGCTGGTGTAGAAAGAATATTTTCTTCCTTTAGACCAATTCATTCTAAACTGAGAAATCGTTTGGGACCTGAAAAAGCAGGAAAGCCTGTTTTTCTTTTCCAGATTATGAACAAACAAGAAAATTAAGGTGAAGATGGTAGTCAGCTGCAGAAGCCAATATTTTAAGTTTCTTACATTGACCTGGCTGATAGACGATTTAATTTTTGTTTATTTTTTTTAAATACTTCATTTAACTAATTCAGTTAAAAACAATTTTAAGAAAAACAAACCTAATTTAGAAAACTTGAATGTTTAACTAAATTCAAAAATTCATGTGCTTGTTTTGTTAAAATATTATATGTTTGCTGTTGAAGAAAAAAATCCAGAATACATAACATCCTTGTTTTAGTTAAATAAAACAATTTAAATGTCTGTCTGGTGATGTTCTCCTCCTAATATAGCATGGCAACAAAATCCTCCAAATATTAATGATAGTTCACCTCTCAGTGACTTCATAAATATCTGCTTCAATTACCGTCGGTAAATTAAATAACCGAACAATCGTTCATTTTCTCATACAGATGTAGAACTAATCTGAAAAGTTTTCAAAAATAAATCACTTTAAAAATGTATAGTGTGTACATCCTCAAAATGAAACCTACATCTATCTCTGAGTTGTGAATAATATATATTAAGGTTATAACAACCAACAAGAATGCTCTTTTATGTAGAAATCCATGATTAAATCAAGTCTTCCTGACTAGTGATTTAAATCAAATCCATCCTGAACTAAAATATGATTTCATGACCAAAAGAAGAATTTTATAATTAAAGAACCATCTTAGTCTTAATTACTATGGTGTACTGTGGACTTCCCCAAGAGACTTATAACATAACTTCAATCTTGTATATAGCAATTTCACTTGTGTGTGTTAATATGCTTGGTGTGGAAAAATAAAGGTTTCACTTGGTAACAGTTTTGCCTTTTCTCCAAAATACCAATATTTCATAAATCAAGAGCATTTCATTCTATATAATTATCAAAGCAATAAGAAAAGAACCTTATAAAACGTAGAAGGCGGTGATCCTTTTGCTCCATGAATTTTCACAGCCCCACCTTCAATACCTACAATAGTTAAAAACATCTATTTTAATGACTTCAATATAATTTCTGAGTAAGTACTATCAATTCACCTTATGTGACACAATACAAAACAAAAATGTTACTGATACTCCTATCCTCAAGATCCATGCAAAAGAGACAGTCTTCTACTGAACAGCCACATCTGCATTAGCAACTTGAGCATCAAATCTATGGAGTATAAATCCATGAACTATTTTCAATTTGCCTTTTAACTTAACTGTTGCAGTATTTATTCACAGAATATTTGAATATGTAACACATGACATGGCCTTAGGACTCAACAGTTGTCTTCAGCTCGATTGCCAGTGACAACACACACATCTACAATTCTCAGCAAATTCAAGGATTTAAGCATTTTTTTTTAAATTCATGAACTTCTGACACTCAGCATCATATTGAGGTGAAATTCTTGGATCTCTGGGATTGTGACCTGATCCCCTCCCCTGACTGAGGAGGCCTTCACAGAAAGGGAGTTGGAAAGAGAGCAGCAGGTGTCAATGTACCATACCACTGACTGCAGTTGGCTGGAGTAGGTGGGACTGCCTCACATGGGAAGATTAAGGAATTAACATTTGGAGAAAGACAAGAGTCTGTCTGGAGAGACATGGTAAAAAAATGTGTCTTGGCTGGCAAAAGTTGCATAGATGTGGGCCCTAGGTAGCCTTAATCTTTTTGTTGATAACAGTAACAAGATAATCTAGAGAACATTTCAGGGCAAATAACATACTTGACAATGCACATCGTAACACTAGCAAGGAGTCAGTCAAAGCACTGTCTGTCTAGTCTTAGGGCTTGATCCTGAAGTCAACAGCAAAGTTCCCATTGACTTCAGTAATGAAAGGTCAGGGTCTTACTCAAAAATAGTATGTATAAACCCGCCCACATCTAAATAAGACGCAGTTTATATCTAACAAATCTATGGCTGTGAGTGTTTAGCAAAATATGAAAGCCATCATATAAATACTCTGAACTTCGTAGAGACCAAAAATAAAGAAAACTTCAGACATTTTCTGAAGAATGAAATTTACAATAATCTTAAGTGTCACTGTCAAAACTGCAACAGCAAGGTTCATTTAGTGTTAATTCAAATTGCCACTCTGCTATTATAGAATAATATCTCTACAATCAGACGGGAGATTTGCAGGATTTTTACACAAGGTGAAAAAGAAATGCATGACATCCATCAACAAAAGGAAAACAGAAAGAAAACCTCTTAGTTCAAGAGTGTACTATAACTAACCCTGCAGTACAACAAAATCAGCAATGTGAACATCAAAAATAGATAGCCTGCTCCTGTTCTTTCTGGTATATGTGTCAAAGCACTTAAAACTAAAAGTATTTAAGAAATCTGCCTATCTTCCATCTGTTATATTTCTAAGAGGAGGACTAACTGAAAGTTCATGTGAAAGTTCATTTTAAGTTCAAACATGTCGTATCGGGTCATTTACAAGCTAAAAGTTCATTGGAAGGTTAAGGTTCTATTTTTTAAAAAAGACTAGTGGCTAAAAGCAACAAGCTGGCCTTATCAGACTATTTGTCATTTGATTATGTTGCATGAGCAGAAGGTTCACTGTACAATTTTAAGATAGAAATGTTTTGCTTAGAAATAAGGCTAATATGAAGTTTAGGATTTTATCCTAATGAGTTTTTAGTTCGAGTTTTAATTGTTTGGGTTTTATAAGGGAACTAGATTCCCTTTTGGATAAGATCCATAAAAAGCAAATTACTTTTCACACTGGTTTCTCTACAAAACATGGGGACTAAGAACTATGAGATGTCAAGTTACTTTAAATGAGCAGTTTAGCAAGGTGGCTTGTCCACACTACTGATGTTGAAGTCTAGTATTCAAATTTGGGCCTGAAATTAAAGTATTTTGGAGGGTAGTGCGGTGAGATTTCTGTAATAGCTGTTCTCCAGCTCAGAAATCATACTCTTTTTAAGGTGACATAGTCAAGTGGCTAAAAAGCAAAGTTTTATCATGTTCTATCTTAAGCAGAGTGGGTGTCCATTGCCACTAGAGAGAGAGAGAGAGAGAGAGAGAGAATGTGTGTGTGAAAGTGAGAGAGAACAGGGAGGGAATGAGAGGAAGGGGGTGCATCAGTAACTAGTAACAAAAGGAGAGTGAGCTGGATTAAAATGTAGTGAAGTCTAATAGAGCTAGGAAGTACTTCCTGAAGTCACAGGAAAAATATTTTTAAGTGCTACAGAAATACATGATTTATTAAAGTTGGTAATTATTATATATGTATTTTAAAAGAAAAAAATTAGGTTACTCAAAAATCTGCTGAGTGGGTCACAGCTAATCTAAATTTCCAAAGAATGGCATAAAGCAATCTGAACATCCTTGTGAGACAGCCCATCTTAATATCATGCTTCAAAAGAACAGACTTAAGTAAAGTTACATGGAAAATATGGAAACGACAGTAACTATTTTACTCTGCAAACATAACTTACTGAATAAATTTCCTCAATATAAGTGTCCTCTGCCTGCAACAGCCACTAACCTGGAATTTCAGTAATGGAAACTTGAGAAAAGTCACATGTGACATCTGGTAAGAGATAACGCTGAGGGTTGCCAATTTCATACACCAACTGTTCAGCCACCGTGCCAAAAGAGATTAGGCCACCTGTGTCAGGTGGTTTGGATAGAGTAAAGTGGCCATCAGAAGAACACTCTACTATGGGAAACCCCATGTTATGCCTAAAGAGTTAAAAACATTGAAAACATTAAGAGTTCAGAATAAAAGAAAAAATATTAATTACTTCATAAGTAATAACTAACATATACCAATGTTTTTATAGAAGCAACTAAATTAAGTATTAACCAATAAGATACAGCACAGAACCTTTATAAACAAACTCAAGAAATTACTGAACTGTCAAGACAATCAACTAACTGTATTACCTGCGATAAGACAGATAAGACCACACACTTACATAAATTATGTTGCCCAGTAGTAAAAAGTAGAAGTAACCATAGACAGAATCCCCAAGGACACCAACAATGGCTAAAAGAGGGGTAAAGGAGCTACCACAGACGACGACACTAACACAGTGATTGAAGAGGTGGGAAAAGAATCAGAGGAGTAAAGACTCATGAAAACCCAGGAGGCAGAACACAGAAAGACGGTTGTGACCAACAGTTCTGAAAGTAGACAGGCAGATACAGGAAATCAGAATGGAAAATCGGCCCTACAATTTGGCCATGAGGTCACTGACTATCTATTAGAGCAGGTAAAGTGGAATGGAGGGTGGAGAAAACAGAACACCTAGGAGTGTACTAGAAGAGCAGTCAAAACAGCAGAAGCAGACTGGCCTCAAGGATCTTGGAGGCAAAAGGACGCAGGGAGATTAGGTTAATTAAATCTTTTGAAGATACTTTTGTGGCCTTTGTAATAAATAATAAATGGAAAATCAGCCTCAGAAAACTGGAAGTATTTAAAGACACAAATAAATCATAATTCAGTGCAGTAAAATAATAAAACCCAGATGGGTAAGAGAAAACAGTGAGGCAAAATAAGGAGAAGAGCAATATGAGAGAGAGAGAAACAGAAGGTTTCCATAAAAAAACAGCACAATTGCACAGGAAAAATATTGGAAATATGATAACAAGCAGTAATAAATACAGTTCAAACAATGCTAAAATATGGTTGACTCTTCATGGACATCTGGATGAATTCTTGAATAAAGTAGAATTTCAGAGTTATGAACACGTAGGGAGGTTGCTTGTAACTGAAATATTTTGAAACTTTGAACAAAACATTATGGTTACAGATTCAAAAGTTTACAACTAATATTGACTTAATATATTCAACACAGTACTGAACTGTATTTGTTTTCTTTCCTTTTTGTCTCTGTTGCTACCTGACTGAATACTTCCAGTTCCAAATGAGGTGTGTGGTTGACCAGTCAGTTCATAACTCAGGTGTTCTTAACTCTGAGGTTCTACTGTAATTGCATTCCCAGTTTTAAAGACTTTTCTTCTTGTTTCAAATAACTTCTCCGAGTAGAAGCGATGATCAAAAAAGACACTTAAAACAAACCAAAATTGTATAGCTTCTAAAGAGGCTACCTGGCTCAACAACTCTCATAAGAAGGTGGAGATCTTTCCAAGCAAAATTTTCCAGAGACAAGAGAAGAACAAATGGTGGAATAAGAGGAGCTAAGGAGCTATACTGTCCCCCAAAGCTTCTCTCTGGGGCTTGCTTTTGACAGAGACTAAGCATCACAATTCTCATTGAAATCAGTGATCATCAAGCTCTAAATGCATACTTAAAATTGTTTAGCCTTTGGAACAGTCTCCCTGAACTAATTATGTTCTTGTTCTAGTATAGGCAGTGTACTCTACACATAACAAAATTGGTTTATAAAAAAGTTTGTGCATCTAAGTCTGGAGAGCAGATATACATGAAGTTTTAAGGGAAGTAAGCAAAGAAAACAGTGAACCCTTAATTGACATTTGTAAAAGTTCACAGGAGTTTGGAGAGATTCCTTAGCATGGGGAATCTGCAAACATAATTCTGTTATTTAAATAAAGGATTAGGAGACAAGCTCTGTGACTATAGATCAGCGAGGATTGTTCACAGTGTTGAGGAAACTTAGAAAAGCCCACCAGGAATTCAAACAGGAAAGGTAATACTTCATTAATCTGGTCTTTGAAGCCATTTTAGCCATCAACAGATAAGGGAAATTCACTGAACATGGTGCACTGAGATAGTGAGAAGTTATCTGGTATGGTCTTAGATCAGAAAATAATGGAAAAGAAAATTAAATAACCTTTAATACTTACTTAGCATTTTATAATGTACTGTGAAAAACACAAACATGAACCTCATAACATTGCTGTATGGCTGTACACTACATGTGTAATTATCTCAAACTGCAAGTAGGGGAAAAGAGACACAAAGGAAGGCAAAATGACTTCTCTAAGACCACGCAGCAAGTCAGTAGCAAAATCAGAACTAGAGCTCAGGAGCTCTTGGCTCCTGCTCCATGCTTACTTCAACACATATAGGCAGCATGATCCAGTGAACAGAACAAATGGCTTAAGGCAATACGGAAAAACACCTTGGCTGTGGATTGGATCCAGGCCATTTGAGGCACCCTGGCAAATCCAAATTCTGCAGAATGGAAGTTTTCATTTCCTCTGAGATCTCCTACTAATCTAGCCCAGCACAACCACAAGAGTAGCAGGAGAAGGGCAATGAGGAACTGGAATATCCCAACTTCAGCCCACCTAAGACCACAGCACCAATTAATTATGAGCCCTACTATACATATGGAGATAATGATCTTCCCATACTACAGCCTAATCTGGCCAATTTCAGATGGACATTAAAGGCAACTCTCCAACCCTAGGACTGTATTGCTGATGAAATTCAACTTTCCACTCTAAACTCTGACACACTGAAGCTTGTCAAAAAGAAAAGTTTGCAAAAAATTAACATTGAACAAATTGCATTTTTCCCCTACAAACCTCACTCTCAGAAACAGCTTACCCATTTTTACTCAGAATTTCAAAAACCAAAACAATAAAAAACTCACCCTGAGGCAGACACAAAAATTTTAACTCACAAGGTTAAATATCTGACAAAGTCACACAACTAAAAACAGCATTAAAATGGAAAATGTCAGGCAATCTAATAGCAGCTATTACCATTCAAGCCCTTCAACACATAAGAGAAAGGGGAAAAAGAGATGGGATCTTGGAGGCAAGCGTTACCATCCTAAATCTGAGATGGCATGTGTCTTTGTTGCGTCGTCTCATGTCTAGGATAAGAGAAAGATAGCCCTGCAGTATTTCTTTTATGTCTTCTAGTGGAAAAACAAGTCCATTTCTGGCTGTAACAGGCTCATGTGAGAAGAATCCCTGAAAAAGTATGGGAGCAGGGGGATGCATAGGTAATGTATAGGGTATCCTTGGGCAATGATTTTTAATGCCCATTTGTCAGCTGTGATGGCCACCCAAGCCCAGTGGAAACTGAAATAGTAGTGGTAGTATTATTAATGCAATAGTATGTTCACAGGTGGGGAATAGGACATAACAGAAGACCACTGCATTACTTTCATGCTACCAGCAGTCAGCACTACTGTCATAGAAATACCATGATTTTAGATGACCGTATATAGGTACATAAATATTCATGCATAGATACACCAATACATAATGTGTGTGTATATACACACCCACCCACCGAGGTAAGTTAACTATACCTATATACATATACATGTGTGTACATGTACATTTCATGCAGTTTTATATATTTGAAATGTTTTACTTTTTTATTAAAACCAAACACCTCTGTTATTTAGCAGTAAAAATTCCAAGAAACAAAAATCTACTAGCATTTTCCAAGAAAACACTTTTTTCTGTAACTCATTTTATATAACAAAGCTCTTCTGGAATCCAGTTACATAGAATTTTGAAGCAGTTTCATGGTACTGCAGGATACAAGATACAGGATATGCCAGTAAGTATGATTAGTTTTATAATGTTGTAAGCTGAACAGAATGTCTTGTTACCACAAACACTAACTCTGTCACTTGATTCTGAGGCTAAACAGTACAATCATTGGGATTAGTGTGTGTAGGAGAACACTATCCATTAATGAACTAAGGTCTGAAAAGAGAGTATCTGACCCTGTGAGGTGCTAACTCCTGAGGTACTGAATGCTCTCTCCTGAATAGGAGTTGGAGGCATTATGTAATTCATAGAAGGGGTTTAGCACCTTGCAAGATCAGGCCTGGGCTAAGAAACATATTTTGCAACAGAAAAAGCACAGCAGCCTGGGTGAACCAACTGAAGGACTGACATAGTAGTTATAAAGTATATAATTGTCATTATTAAAGAACACAGTAAGAAGACAGATGGTAGAGACCCAAGAATAATACCAGATCATTCTACAAAGTAGAAGATAAAAATATATTTTAGAGGAAGCAATACCAAGGACAGTAAACATTCAGATAAATGCCCCAGAGCTACATTTATCAAAATTGATGACAAGACTCCATTTGGAGCATGACAGGCCCTATGTAGTCAGGAAAGGTAATGGAAATACGAAGGATGTGTATCTTAAAGAGGGAATAAGACAAAATACACAGACAGGAAAAAGTACTGAGTAGATAACTGGTCCTAAAGGCTACATACAAACACTTTGATATCAGTATGACAGCTCCCTACCAGTCTGGAATAGTATGCCAGTCTGTGAATATTCCACCTGTACACTGAGCACCACATTCAACGAGATGGCCTGCAAGACTGGAAAACAAAAAATACTCCAGTGAACAGCTACTTTGAAAAACAAGCTGCCACTTATCCACAAATATAACAGTACAGTATGATCACGGTTAAATAAGACAGAAGGGAACATGCTAGACACCTAGTATAAAACTGATTTATATACCAAAGCCAAGATTTTCAAAAATGACTAGTGATTTTGAGTACCCATCTTGGGGCTCCCAGACTCCCTGCTGCACAGCTGGGAGCCTGGGAGACCTGGGAACCCCCAGATGAAACCAGAGCTCCTAAGGTTTCTGGGGACCCTGCTCTGTGACAAGGAATCCACTGGGGACTTTCCAGGAATTGGGCAGCTGGCTGACCTATTTTGTTTGGAATAGTCAAAGCAAAATGTTAAAATTTTTCCAAAATACAATCTTTTTAAAACGTCTGTTCTGCAGGACATTCTGATATTTCAAGTTTTCATACCAAATCAGGTCAAAAACCTTTTCAAGGGGTCAGAATTCTCTGCAGAATAGACATTCTGAGTTTTGACCAGCCCTGTTGATGGGTCCACTTGGATTAGCTGAGTATCACTCTTTCATACATTTCAAAGCCAAAAAAGGGATCACTGTGATCATCTTGTCCAGCAGTTCTCAAACTTACCTGAACCGCAACCCTTTCTTCTCAGCTGCCTGGCGGCGCAACCCTTGTATGTCCGCCAAAAAGCCGCCGAATGAATTACTTCCACATTCGGTGGCTTTTCGGAAGACATGACGAACACTCCCGAGTGTGCGCCAAATCCGGAAACAATCACTTCGGCAGCACTCAGGAGCACTCACATGACTGCCGAAAAGCTGCCAAATGCAGAAGTAATTCATTCGGCGGCTTTTCAGTGGCAGTAAGGGTTTGCGAACCCCCGGGAAGTGGATGGCGACCCCCAGAGGGTCGCAACCCCCGGTTTGAGAACTGCTGGTCTTGTCTGACCTCTTCCCTACTACAGGCCACAGAACTTTACCCAGTAATACCCGCACCCAGCCCAGCTACCTTATTGTCTAACAGTTCACTCCTTTTCTCACAAAATGGACACAAACCATCTGTATGGTTTCTTAAGCATGTTTTTCATTTTCCTCATTCTTTTATTAAAATTTAGGTTCCAGAGCTTCTCAGAATGTTTACTCTTAACTTTTTTCATGTTTTACTTTTTTACACTCATTTGATGAAGTGGGTCTTAGCACATGAAAGCTTATGATCCCAAACATCTGTTAGTCTATAAGGTGCTACAAAACTCTTTCTTGCTTTCGTAGATCCAGACTAACACGGCTACCCCTCTGATACTTTTTTAAAGAGCTCATTTAATAAATTGTAGCATCCAAACAAGTGTATTCAACAAAATGGTCACCCATGTATTCGGTGTGTTGAAGCTCTTTAATAGTTCACTTAATTTTATTTTACAAATCAAGACAATTTTATAACATTTTAATAGTTATATCATTTACCTTCCAGCTGCTAATAAGTCAAACTCGTCTCTGTTCCAGCCAAACTAAAAAAAAATACAAATACATTATGTGCACACACATAGTCTTCAAGAGATAACAAAAATTAAGTGGATGTTCTGAGTAATAAAGCATTGGCAGCAGCCCAATCTTCCTGGAAAATCTGAAGGGATTTTTATTTGTTTTAATTTTATAGTGCATTAATAAATTAAAATTAACACAATACAAGCAACGAAAAATTCAGCATTACTCATTTTACTATTTAACAGGGAAGACAAGCAATATATGAAAAATCACATACAGGCCACTCGGGTTAATATGGTTACTTTTGGTGAGAGAAACTAAATATATTTTCTCTCACGTATTTCAGTAGGCTATGGATAGAACAACTACTAATGACCTAATCTAAAAAAAGAAAAAGTTTAGCTAGACATTCTAAGCATGCAGGAAAATAAGAATAGTTTTAAAATGAACTATTTATGAATCTTATATTCATACACAGACCTAGTAATATTTTCATAAGCACCAGAAAGAAAAAAAGATGTCAACATTCCAAGGTGTGTGGTCTTAAAGGTATTATGCATATATAAGTAATCAAAAAACACCACACATCTTGTCTTGTGTTATTTCTGTAGCTAGATAAATCTGAGAAACTTCACATTAAAATTCAAGCTTAAAAAAAAAATGTGTTTAGCCCTAGAAAACAGACCAGCACAAGACTAGAAAAAACTGCTCACCAGCATTTTATAAACAAAACAAATAAGCACTTGTGCCACCTTGTGGCAAAGGATATTTTCATCTCGCAATCTTATGCACAATAAATTGAACATAGAAAAGATTAAGGGTGAAATCCTGGCCCCACTGAAATCAACACCAAAACACACATTGACTTTAATGGGGCCATGATTTCACCCAGTGGCTCTATTTTTTTGTACTTCAGATAAAACATTATCTGAACAATAAATCCCACATGGAACAAGAGAGCTTGCCGTGACCAAATGTCTCTTGAATACCCCCTATGGCCAGGGATCAATCTCTGGCATCCTGCCTGTGACTCCCCCTCTTCCAGTCCCTTCAATAATTCACTCAATCCAAAGTTAACTAAGTCACTCCCCTTCTGGGGGTACAATTTATTTAGTCCTCTCAACACATACCGTTCCTCCAGACCCCAACCCCAATTCATTGTCTCTCCCCTCTTAGGTACGGAGTCCCTGGCCCTTCTTTCCAGAGCTGGGTCCCAATTATTTCTCTCTCTCTCGCAAAGTAGTAATTTGGCCCTGATTCAATCTCTCTGCCTCCCGCCCTCCACCTCCCCTTTTAGGTAGGGAGTTGAGTTCCAAACCTTCCTTCACAAAGCTGCATCCTAAGTCATATTCACTCCCAGGCTTTACCTGGTGGAGTTCAATCTCCTGGGTCAGGCTACTAAATTCTGCTGGTATTAGGGTCTTTCCTATAGGAGAAGCCTTTCTCACTCCCTACAGTTTCTCTACAATTACCTGGGCTTCCACTTTCATTGTAGCCACCTGCTGCCCAGGGAATTACCTGATCCAACTCAGGTATGCCTCTTTCATAATCAGGGTTGGTTAGCCCCATGCCCTCCAGATCTTAAGGGAATCCATTTTGGCATATTATTAAATGAAACTAAAAAAATGTCATATGCCTTATGGTGAATTAATATGAATGTCAAACATCAAAGAAAAGGCCAAAAGATACATGACCTCATTATTTTTATTAAAATGTAGATACTAAATTAAAAAGAAAAGTACTTGACAATGATTACTAACCATTCATTCATATGTATTCACAATACTATGAAAAGAGGGTTAAGCCCCAGTTATGAAAAACTGACATACTTACAGAATGTATGAGTGGTCCTAATACAATGGCACTGTCAACACATCTCCCAGTCACAACAATATCCGCTCCAAGGTCAAGAGCCCTGCTTATTGGTCTTGCTCTGACATAAAAACAATAGTTTTGAGTATTTAATTCATACTTTTAAAATAACTATTTTAAAAATTTCTTTTAAAAATTAAATCTATGCCAGAGGTATCATATTACATCACGGACACATCCTTTATGATATTAACTTAAAAACACCCATTCTAACTATCTGAATATGTTCATCATATAAAGGATCATGCCTTAGAAACAGAGGGCTAACTAATAAAACTAGCCACCTAAATTATACAGCCGAAGTGGTCCTCACACATATTAAAAGGTATGTGTTATCTCTGATCTTCAGATTTCAAAGTGTTTTACAGAGGATAGCAAGTATTTCACAGATGGGAAAACTGCAAAGGGCAACAAAAATGATTAGGATTACAGAATAATTCCATATGAGGAGAGATTAAGAAGATTGGGACCATTCAGTTTAGAAAAGAGATGATTAACGGGGGACATGGTAGGGATCTATAAAATCAAGAATGGTGTGGAGAAAGTGAGTAGGGAAATGTTGTTTATCTTTCATATAACAGAAGAAATAGCGATCACTGAATTAAATTAATAGACAGTAGGTTTAAAACAAACACAAGGAAGTACTCCACACAATGCACAGTTCACCTGCAGAACTCATTGCCATGGGATGTTGTGAAGGCAAAAAGTATCACTGGGTTAAAAAAAAATTAGGTAAGTTCGTGTAGGATAGGTCCATCAATAGCTATTAGCCAAGATGATCAGGGAGACAAACCTAAGCTCTAGATTCCCCTAAACCTCCAACTGCCAGAATCTGGGACTGGATGATAGGGGACATATCACTCAATAAACTGCTCTGTGATGTCCATTCCCTCTGAAGCATCTGGCATTGGCCACTGTCAGAAGACAGGATACTGGGTTAGACAGACCAGCGTGACCATTTTTATGTCATGTTCTGCTGCCTCATGTATAGCTCATTGTGACTTCTGCTTTTTTATAAATTGAGGGTCAGTAAGTAAACAGGCCAAGAGCAATTTCAAAAGAAAATATTGACTCACAAACTAAGAGAGCTCTCTTTCAACATTGTTGTTGCATCTAGTAAAATATGTATGCTGCATTAAATACTTACCTGTCTTTCCTTGAATATTTGAAGATTTTCCTAGACAGTAAAATGTGCAAAGGTATAGTCTTCATACAAGTCTGTGGAAACTGTTTATTTAAATGGACCAAAAGAAAACTCCACTTTCACACAGCAGGATTTTTGCAGTAAGAAAATGTTTGAGAAGTTGAACTACTAGCTAATTTTTGTTTGGGAGTTTTTTTTAAAAACCATGTAATGACTTGGTGGCCCATGTGAAAGAAACGGAAGGACTCCCTGTGCATTTCACTGTGGCCAGGTAGCTATTTTTAAAAATTACTATTATACTGGGCAGCTCTTTGGGAAGTCACAGCAAAGAGGATGAGTGAGATGGAAACTATTTTTATCCACAGAAGCTGTCCCTATGGAACAAGGTGAAAGCGGAATATTGGGGTTATGTGGGGAATACTGCACTGCTTCTGTTGTACCTGGTATGTTAGCAGATCACTATATATAGTAAGAACTAGAACTCTGGCAGCTTTCATCAGCAGTAAATTTACTACAAAAAGCTTACAATATATTTGTATTCTTATCTGATTATGCTACGTATAATCAGATATTTAAAGGCCAGAAGTGACCATTATGATCATCTAGTCCGGGGTGGGCAATAATTTTCTCAGGGGGGCCCACTCCATGAATTTTGGTAAGTCGTCACAGGCTGCACATTTCTACTATATTAATGGAGGGGATGAGGGGTCTGCGAGGGAGTTTGGTGCAGAAGGGGGTTCCGGGGTAGGGTATGGGAAGGGGTGCATGGTGCAGGCTCTGGCTGGGAGGCCAGAGGCGGCCGGCTGCTGCTGGATGTCTCTGCATTCTCCTTGTGGGTAGAGGGGCAGCAGGTCTCCGTGCACGGCCCATGCCTGCAAGCATCACCCCTGCAGCTCCCACTGGCCAGTTTCTGGCGAAGGGGAGCTATGAGGACAGTGCTGGGGGTGGAGCCAACGCACGGAACTGCCTTCCCTTCCCCGTCCCCACCTCCCCACCCCCGGCCCGGGGCATGCAGAGACATGCCAGCAGCAGCCAGCCACTTCTGGGAGCAGTGTGGGGCCACGGCAGCCAGGCAGTCTGCTTGAGAGCCCTGCTGCCCTGCAGGACTTTTAGCAGCCCAGATTTGGAGATCATGAGAGGGCAGAGGAGGCTGGACAGAAATGTTAGATGGGCCGGATCCGGATCACAGGCTATATTTTGCCCACCCCGATCTAGTCTGACCTCCTGCATAAAATAGGCCACACAATTTCTCCCAATGATCCCTGCATCAAGCCCATAACTTATGGTTGAGCTACAACATATCTTATGTTCTCTGAAAACAAAAGAATTTGGACTGCCACAAATCAAAGAGAAAAGAGTTACAAAAGTAGCATCTCGAAAAAGAAAAGAAAACTAAAGACATTTAGTCTTTTAAGACTCGTATGCCAACAAATTCATTCTCTACAAGTAAACCAGGCATGTGTGTATACTTATAACTGGACAGCTATTAAAAAATTCAGAACAGTCAAATAGTGATATAGAATAGGCCAGACTATAGAAAAACCTGCAGAAGTGAGACAAGCAGAAGAAAACTCTTGAAAGTTCCTCTTCTGTAGTTTTCTCTGAACCTTTCCCCCAGGAGGAAAGAACAGTTCTGTTCTCCATGGGACAGACGGGAAGTTTGGTTCCCAGAATCCCCAGATCCATAAAGGTTCTGAAGGGCAGAGCCACCTACGCAGAGACTCTTGGACAGCCCAGCACCATCAGGAGTTTCACAGCAGAGAAAGGCACCACGGAAAAGCTATTATTTTTTCACAGATTCCAATACTTTTGTTTAGGGATGATGCCTCCAGAGCTGCTGCCCCCTCTCCTGCCTGCCATCCTGTTCCATGCCAGGAGAGGAGCCTCTGCACATGGATCTCAAAGGATTGTTGGCATGGTTTAAAATTAAACTGAACTCAACTTTTTTGGCATGAAATAAAAGCTGAGGACGAATGGTGAGAGATGTGACAGCAAAGAGCTACAAGAGAAAAATCTCAGTGCTAAATATTTATGAGACAGAAAGAAAATAAATCTGATTTTGCAGGGTGCCCAACACCATTAATTCACTACATTATTATTATTCTATGTGCAAACCAAAACAAACTATCCTGATGCAATCATTGGAATGTGTGTGACATCAGCATTTTGACACAATATACAAAACATATAACTTTTTAAAAGATCTCACCCAAGATATGCATTCATGCTGTGAATATTCTCTGGAAATGGCTTCCCACCCTCCATATCTGTGATACCAGCTCCTTTTAGGTTGTCTTTCTGTTGAAACATCCAGGTATATGAATATTTTACAGTATTAAATATCAGACAACAGCAAATATCTATCTTTTAGTAACTCTAGGCAAATATGGTTAAAATATAATACCTAAAAAAAATGCACTTTAACAAGCACTGTCCAATAAGAGGCTGAGTTAGTCTTTTTTCATCAGAGCTTTCATGAAGAAGTCGGACGAAATAGTCTTCAATTTCAAAGACAGTAAACATACACAGTTTATCAGCTCATTGTAAGTTACAATTTCTTCAGATGCTCATAACACATTTGAACTTGAACACAATCAAACCCTTTCTACAGAAATAACTGCTGTGATCACAGCAGTTGCAAGGTCATAAAATGAAGCAAGTGTTGAGGTTCAGGCCTCACCTCACTGGTTTCAGCAGCACAATAGCACAGTATCAATCCAGTCTTAAAGTGAATAGCTGACAGTTCATTAATTGGAAGAACTTCTCTGGGGTCACATGTAATATTTGGATCTGGATTACCTATCTAAACAACCCTTCTGAGGACCTAACTTCTAATCCTACACAGCTGTCAACGTTACAGGTGCCAGCAGGCCTTCTGTATTGACCCGGTTAATAAACTGGATTTTAGTGGCTTGATCTTTGACCTTTTCTCTTCAGTCCATCCCTATTTCTCATTACCAAAGCTAATAAAGACAGAAACTACTCAATTGATTAGCAATTTAGCATTTGACAAAAATCTTCACTTCCGCTACATTTCTTTTTCTTAAGTCTCAGACTGGAACTTTACACACACTAAAGTTTTATCACACTGCATTTATCAATTTAAAATGCTTGGTGTCAATAATACAGATCATTATCACTAGAGCCTGCAAATCTGCAGATATCTGCTTTATATCTGAGGACCATGTTCACAAATTGTGGATCGGATGTGGATATAAATTTTGAATCCGCACCAGGCTCTAATTATCATCTACAAAAATATGTGTCATGCATTTGACTACTGGACTAACAAATTAGAGAATCTCAATGCTGACTGCAGATCAAGAATGTCTAAACTGTGGTCATAGGATGATCAGATCAGCAACAAGATTTCACCCCAGAAGTCAAAGGGTTGCACCAAATTTGTAAACAATGGAGCAGATTCCAGCTTTCCTCACACTTAATGGCATGCTAGAAAACGTAGGGACAACTGGCCATGCCCCAGTATTAATAATTTGAGAGGGTGAAGGCCAATCTGTGACACTTTAAGGTACGTTTGAACAACAGTGTTTTTCCCCATCAAGTGTAACATACACTGCACTGAAATATATAACAATTTTCTGCTAAACTTCCCAAATTAAAGGGAAAATAATCACATCTGCAAAAAATACTATTTGAAACACAGCATTTTTCATTCTAATTCTCTTTGGTTTTGCATAGGTGGTCTGTATATAGAGGAAAAATGCAGACTCTTAGCACATTACCTAGATTTCAAAAGTCTTAAGGCACCCAAATAGCAAACGTGCCAACCATAAACTATCTTAAACTTAATCAAGATAAATTACCTACTAAAGAAACCAGCTAGTACTTTATAAGCTACAGTAGAACCTCCAAGTTACAAAGACGTTGGGAATGGAGGTTGTTCATAACTCTGAAATGTTTGTAACTATGAACAAAACATTATGATTGTTCTTCCCAAAGTTTACAGCTGAACATTGACTAAATACAGCATTGAAACTTCACTATGCAGAAGAAAAATGCTGCTTTTCCTTTTTTTTTAATAGTTTACATTTAACACAATACTTTCCTGTATTTGGTTTTATTTTATTTTTTTCTCTCTCTCTGCTGCTGCCTCATTGTGTATTTCCAGTTCCAACTGAGGTGTGTGGTTGACTGGTCAGTTGGTAACTCTGGTGTTCATAATTCTGAGGTTCTACTGTATTGGAAGGAATCAACAGACATGAAGCTTCGAGTCTGTGCAAACTATGGAATGTTCAATTTAAGGCAGGGGTGGCCAACCTGAGACTGAGAAGGAACCAGAATTTTCCAATGTATATCATCAAAGAGTCACGGTAATACATCAGCAGCCCCCTCACACACATTAGCTTCTCCCACTCCCGCTACTCCCAGTGCCTCCCACCCACCAGCAGTCCCACCGATCAGCGCGCCTCCTTCTCCTTTCCCGCACCTCCTGATCAGCTGTTTCATGGTGTGCAGGCTTTAGGGGAGGGGGAGAGGTGGGAGGAGCGAGGTCAGTGCATGTTCAGGAGAGGGGGCGGGAAAGGGTGGAGTGGGGGCAGGGCCTGTGACTGAGCCATGGGTTGAGCAGTGAGCACCCCGTAGCACATTGGAAAGATAGCACCTGTAGCTCCAGCCCCGGAGGCGGTGCCTATACAAGGAGCCGCATATTAACTTCTGAAGAACCGCATGTGGCTCCAGAGCCACAGGTTGGCCACCCCTGATTTAAGAGATCAAAGATTCACAGTTATTTAGTTTACATAGCAACTAAAAATAAAAAATAGCTCAGGGCTAAATCCTGCCTTCTCTGCACTCGAGCTTTAGATACAGTGGCTAAGCTTCTGTGCAAAGTAAACAATGACTTGTGGACCTGATGGCATGTGGCGTTACACCTTTGGCAGACTGCCAAGCCTAGTACCTCAGTGTTTGAGGCAAGTCAGGGTATATGCCATTAAAGGTATCCTTCAAGGCAAAAGTAATTGAGCAACTCTACAGCCTCTCCACAGCCAAAAGCAAAGTGACTACTCAGACTCAGCACAAGGGGAGTTGGAGCAGATTTGGGGTGAAATTCTGGGCCCCTGAAGTCAATGGCAGAACTCCCACTGATTTTTGTAGGGGCAGATTTCACCCTTGGACTTTATTACTAACATTTATTTTAAATGGATCTGAAGCACAAAAATCATTCCCTTTAAAATGAGTTATTTTTCTAACACACATAATTTATGTAGCATCATTCAAGAATAGTTGGGGAAAATGTGATATTTTTCTCAATGTTAAACATACTAGAAATTCAAATGTCCTCTCTGGTTACTAAACATTTTCATCTTGCCCCCACAAATAAATACAGTATCTACTTTTGTAACATGATCCACCAGAAATACTAGCATGATTAGAATTTTGTTGAACCACAGATGAAAGACCAGGTAGAACAACAGAGGTCTGGCTATTAGAATCCAAAACTAGTCTTACAATATCAGCTCAAAAAGGAGAATTCATTAGCTTCTAGACACACTCAAATTACTATTTATTTATATTAAACACATCAGTTTAGTGAATATACCTCTAAGAACTGAAACACCAGAGCCACTTTGGGCTACTGTAATCCCTCAGATCAGATAACTCATGCCTTCTGAGTTTAGCGAAAACAGGATTCCTAGCAGTGATTATGTAATCAGCTGTGTCTGCAATCAGTCTAGCTAGTTTAAGTTAAATTTGATTTGAGTAACATACATTTAACTTTGTGCATGCCATATATAAAACAGATCAAAGATAGAGGTTATTTTCTCAAATAATGATGCCATGTATAATAATTAAACAAAAATGAAGCTCCCAATGACATCACACATTTTAAATGTCATCTCTGTGCTGTATGAAAGAATTAATCAAACTTCCCACACTTTTACTGAGCCATAAAATATCAATAAAATACCTCGCCCATCAGATCATCTCCAGCAACAACAGCTATTTTCAAATCAACATCAGCTTTCTTTGCCATCTCTTGAAGACCAGCAGCACACGCAAGTGGATTCATTCCACCAGCATTACTAATGACACGAACGCCTTAACAGAACAAAAAGTTCAGCATTAAAAGCATCAATTATACTACAAAAAAGGCTTAATACCCTGAGCCTCAGGATGCACTGTTGCATGTTGTCGAGCACATGATCAATCAGCACAATAAACCAAATGTTTTGTTTTCTTATCTACAGATAAACAATAATTCTGGCTGGTGCAACTCTGAAACCGAATAATTATTTAAACATCTACACTGTTCACTACTTCACTGAAGACTCTTGGGCAGAAACACACAGTTATTCTAACATTGCAGGCATAATCTAGAATTGAGAGAGGATTTTAGGGAGATTAGTACTACCTTTTACCCACAAATCTGACTTCTAAGGAGTTGTGAAGAAAATTGGTATGGCTGCATACTATGAGTATGTCTCTTCCACCAACAGAAGTTCATCCAGTAAAAGATATTACAGTACAGACCCGTTTACACACAAATCTGCTTAATGCGTGGTAGCACCATGCCTTCCAGTGCTACCTATTTAACACTCGAGACTAGTTAACACGTGATACGGATACTTGCTATGTAGCGCTACAGATTTGCTAACTAACTCACTGACATAGAAATCGACAGCAAGTGCGGAGCGGAAACGTGTCGCAGGCCTACTGGCGTTTCCTCTTCCTTTTCATTCCGATATTGGTAAAGATGTATCACGCACACTTAGTCATTGTCACGCTAGAGAGATGTAATACATAGTCTGTGCTAATAAATTTCAAAACTGTTTGATTCTCGTTGATTTGATTCTAATGGGAAACCTTTCTTTCACGACGTGTTTTACACATTTTTAGCTAAAACTGGTACTTTTTCAAAGTTTTAGTGATTTACTGTGTATTTAATATTTTCATTAGATTACACGTTTGAATTTATACTCTTGCAAAGCGCTGTTAACAGATAGGCCTGCAGTATTTGGGACGCTGTGAATACGTATGTAATCCTAGATCCTTATACATGTATATATAGATATCTTAAGATATTTTAGCACAGCCCTCTTAACCCGTGGTCCGTTAACACGCGGTTGTGATGGCTTGACTCCTGACAGCTGCGCATAAATGGGTCTGTACTGTACTTCGACTGCTTTGTCTCTCTATTAATATAAACAGATAGAGATCATCAGAAATTTTTAATGACATGTTTTTTCATTGGAAAATGCTGATCTATCAGAACCAAAACTGTTAACAGGAACGATTTTTTGATAGACTTTTGGTTTTAGACAAAACTTTTGGAAAAAAAAAGTTTAAAATTGTCTAAACATCTTGTTTTGACACTTTCTAAATGGAAAAGTTATTTTTCAGTTCAAAATGGCTTCTCATTTTGAAATGTAGTTTATAGTATAAATAAGAAGAAAAATAAAAAGGTTGAAATCAAAACAAAATGTTTCAGAATTATCAAAGTGAAATATTTCAGTTGACCCAATCCATTTTTTTTCCAGATTTTCTGTTCACTAAAATTTTCAAGCTACTTGCCCCAATTCAGGATGGGGAATGTTTTGGATTTTTTTTTTTTCTTTCCAAATTCTGAAAATTCTCTGGGATGGGAAAACTATTTCCCACCCCACTCATTAAACAGTTAACATGAAACCGGATAAAAGTACACCTCAAAGGAGACAAGAAAAATGCAGTTTCCCTTTTAAAATAAATGCATAGTTCAATTTATACAGTAGATAATATATAGTATATTAGATTTGAGAAAATGAGATTTCCCTTTGTTGAATGTTTTCATTCAAACCGTAGAAAAAACAGTCAGACTTCCAAGACTTACTCCAGCTTTGAAGTAACAAAGTACACAAAGAAGATATGAACACTAAGGGTCTCATCTTGTGAGGTTCTGAGCATCCTAACTAATACTGAAGACAACAGTAGTTAAGAGTGATGAGCACTTCAAAGATCAAGCTATAAATTATTAAAATTATTCAACACATATTATTCTATAACATACCTTTTTGGTGAATGTCCTTAATATAGGGACCCATTGCACTCAACACAAAATCAGGAGTGAAACCCAAATCCTGAAATAATAAAAAGTTTTATAATTTACTTGCCAAATCTTTGTCAGGGGTAAATCAACTTCTTCTCTTTATTGGCTCTTAGATTGCAGAAAAGATCGAAAAACAGCCTATACTCATTTTCTTAATTTTATAATTAAAATGGTGGATTTCTTTTTCTAAAGGAAACCTGGAAAACATTTCTCTAAAATAAAAAAATCCTTTATTTAACAATATATAGATTAAAGTAAATACAACACAAATGGACATCACTATATTTTCACAGGAGTCTAATTATATAACACAAATACCATTAGTTTTAAATAGCCTTTGGAATCATACTGGGAACAAATAATCCAATCAATTCTAATTAAAAAGTAAAATACAAAATATTGACAATGTACAACAAAACAATTCACAATGATCCCATTCAAGGAGAAGTTTTATGGAAGCCATATGAATTGAGACACTGCAATTAAATGTCAAGCCATGTGTGCCTAACTCTCTCCTGGCGTAAACTGATGGAACTCCTTTGAAGGCAATGAAGTTCTGCCAGTTTCATTAGCATATATTTGGCCCATTGTTTTTAACATTAAATTGAATTCATCCACAATCTAGTGGGACTACTCATGTGACTAAAATTACTCACGTCTCTAAGTCTTTGCAGGATCAGGGCCTACATACTCCACCCTGCTCCCACTGAAGATAATGGAAAAACTCTTTCTGAATTCAATAGGCCTGACCTTACGAGGGCCTGACCAACTGCTGAAATAATAAAGGCTAATCATGTCTCGTACCACTAAAACTTCACTCTTAAATTGATATATGAATGGTGAGGGATCATTTCCTCCTCTACTGAAATGCAGCGATCTCTGGAGCAGCCAAGATCAAATATTTGAATCTCAAATTTTGTTATAATATGTTTATTAAACATATGAAGATATCATACTATTAGTCTGTTTATATTAAAGTGAATCTTGTATTCTGACATGACTATAACTTACAGGTTAAGAATGAATAATGGAAACTACCATGACTACTCCTGTGGACATTCTGCACCAAAAAAATAAAAATTCTGCACACACTATTTTAAAATTCTGTAACATTTTGCAAATTTTGTCAAATAAATGTGGAGGCTTCAGCATGGCATTGGGGAGCACAGAGGTGGGAGATCACTGTGCAGCTCCCCCTCGGGACACAGACTCACCGATGAGGCTGCACCCAACCCTGATACAGTTGCAAGGATCAGACCTGCCCCAGAAACACCCCAGGACCCCACCCCTTTGTGCCAGGTGAACCAGGTATGAGCAGGCAGGCTCAGCAAAGCAGGATATAAGTGTGCAGGGAATTAGTGTGGGGGGATCCAGGTGTGGATTGAGAGGGTTCTGTGTGAGGCAGTCAGGGTGTGGCTGGCTCAGAGGGGAATCTGGGTGCAGGAGGGATCTGGGTGCACAGGTGCTTGTTGGGGAGTTCTTGGTGCAATGGTAATAGGACTCTGCAGGGGGATCCATGTGAAGGTGGTTGGGGCTAAGCAGGGGGGAGTCTGGGTGTGGAGGGGATAGAGCTCGGCAGAGGGGTCTGGATGTGGGGAGGCTCAGTGGGGGGTCCAGATGCTGGGGGAGTGGGGCAGAAATCCAGGTGCAGCTGGGTGAGGCTCGGTGGGATGTGAATCTGGGTGGCTCGTCGGGCTGGTCCAGGTGCAGGGGAAGCGGAGCTCATTGAGGGGAGGAGGGGGTGGCTCAACAGGAGAGATTATTGGGTGTGAGGGGGTCTGGATGCACAGGGGTAGGGCAGATAGGGGAGCAGCTCCCTGTACAGGGATCCCTCCCCATGAAGCTGAGGAGTAATGCATACAGGAAGCAAGGACAGGGAGGTGGGGAGGAGTTTGCAGAACTTCTTGTATCTGGGGGTGGGTCTGACTCAGCCAAGTCCAATATGTTAGCGTTAGAGCCCAGTGCGCTCTAACTCACTCCCAGTCCACACTGGCAAGCTAGTAGAGCGCTCTGACTCTGTCTTGGCTGAGACGCCCCAGAATCAGTGTGAATGAGGTGTTGCATTATTGCACACTGATTGACCACCAGAAATGTCCCATAATCCCCTTAAGTTAAGTGACCACTCTTGTAATTGTTTTAAACTCGGCTGTAGGAATGCGGATATGCCCTTTCAAAGTGGTGTTGCATTACTGAACACTGAGCAAAGAGGTGTTGCATTACTGCACACTGATTGACCACCAAGTCAAGTGACCACTCTTGTAATTGTTTTAAACTCGGCTGTAGGAATGTGGATATGCACTTTCAAAGCTCTGTTTCTGACTATCGGCATGCTTATCTGCTCTGAGACAAAGCAAACATTACTTAGGGCTTGGCTACACTGGCACTTTACAGCGCTCTAACTTGCTGGCTCAGGGGGGTGAAAAAGCACGCCCCTGAGTGCAGCAAGTCTGAGTGCTTTAAAGCATTAGCGTGGACGGGCTCTGAGTGCTGGGAGCTAATCCCCTTGTGGAGGTGGATTACCAGGAGCACACGGAGAGCTCTCTCCCAGTGCTCACGCGTGGCCACATTCACACTTCAAAGCGCTGCTGTGGGAGCGTTCCCATGGCAGTGCTTTGAAATTTCAAGTGTAGCGAAGCCCTTGCTTACAGTGAGTGGGGAGTGGGGTGTCTGAACTTACAAGACAGCACACTGACACACTCTGAGCACCCCAAAACCCATTCTCTCTCCCTCTGCCCACACACAACACGCTTCCTGTCACACTCCACCCCACCCCCTACATTTGAAAAGCATGTTGCAGCTACTTGCATGCTGGGAGAGCTGCCCATAATGCACCGCTCCCAATGCCACTGCAAGTGCCGCAAATGTGGCCATGCCAGTGCGCTTGCAGCTGTCAGTGTGGAGAGACTGGAGCGCTTTCCTTACTGCACTCTCCTGAGGCTGGTTTAACTCAAAGCGCTCTACATCTGCAAGTGTAGCCAGGCCCTAAGACTATTAACGTTCTTCTATGTAAATACTAAGTACCTACTCCTGCAGATTCTTATTCATGCAAGTAGTCCCAGGAGTGTTGGCTGGGCTGGGCCCGATTTATTTTAAAATCTTAATATTTGTATAATAATGCTTTCCAGCCAACTGTCCTGCATAACTCAGCAACTGCAAAGATTTGAAGCACTTTTAAAACACTGATCACTTTGCGATGATATCTGAACATTTCAAACAAGCTCAAACTTAGTAAACTAAATCAATCAATTATACAATTCTTGTGATTCTTTTCTCGTGTGAAATTGCTTAAATTATTATTTCATCATTTAAATAATTCTTTCCTTACCGGCGATTTGGCTTTTGCAGTGGTTAACAGAGACATCGTAATTTCAGAAAGATAATCAAAAACCAGAAAATCCAGTTTTCCTCCGTAGAGAAGCTGAGGAACTAATCAAAAAGATATTAAGTATCTCTTAGTTGAAAGTCATATTTTATAATAAAAGCCATTTAATTGTTGAAAAACTAAATAAAAAAACATACATTACAACAAAGCATGAGACAATAGATTAATGACAGAAAGATCACTTTTAAGATTTTGGGCCCCATCCTGCAAACATACATACAAGGTATTTTACTCAACCAATTCGGTTAAAATCAACATGTGAGCAAATCACTCACGTGTGCAAATGTCTGTAATTTTGCACACTACATATGTTGTTGTTCGGGGACTGGTGCTCAGTGTTGTGCTGTGATCACTGGTTTATTTATGTACTGGAGAGGAAGGGGAAACTGTTTTTAAAAAGCAAACAGCCCATTTACAAAGCACCGGGTCACAGACATAGACCTACGCCCACAACAAGGAGTGGGGGGGAAGGGGAATGCGGGCTCATGCTGGCCCCCAGCAGCGAGGCCCCTTCCAGTCGAGTCGGGCTGACGTCTCCCTTGCTGGGGAGTCGCCTGGCCCGCCCCGGGAGCTGAGGGAGGGCGGACTCCACAACCCCCTCTCCCGGGGCTGTCAGTCCCTCCCCGGCGGCGCGCGGGGAGAGGCAGAGGCAGCGGCTCCGGCTCTCACTTCGCGCGCCCCCGCCCGCTTCCGGTGACGAGAGGGTTGTTTTGCGGGGCTGCTCAGCCCAGCCCAGCCCAGCCCAGCCCCGTGTGCGACCCCCGCCGACAGGCCGCGCAGTGCGCACTGGGGGTGCAGCCACCACGCTCCGTCCCCGGCTCCCCCGGGTACCTGAGGCCGCCGTGTCTCCCCAGAAGCCCGCGGCGCAGCCCACCCGCACGGCCGCGCCCGCCTGCGGCTCGCAGGAGCCGCCGCCGCCCAGGTTGCTCCAGCGGCGGCTGCTGCTTGTTGCCCGCAGAAGCCGAGGGGCAGCGGCGCCCCTCAGCCCCAGCAGCGCGGCGCAGCTCATGGTGGCTCCGGGCGGGCGAGGCCGGGGCGGGAGGCGGAGGCGAAGGGCTGGGCCGCCCGCCGCTGACTCAGCCTCGGGCCCGATCCGGCTCCCGCGGCCGGGTCGGGCCCGATCGGTGCTGCCCGTCCACACCAGGGCCAAGGGGAGCCGGCCCTGGGCTGGCAGCACTAGGGGCCCCGCGAGCTAGTGACAGATTAGCCCTGCCTGCCTCCCTCCGTTGAAAAGCCACCAGGCGGGCTTCTTCCCCCATGTGTGAAAAACAACAACCCAGGCCCGGGCTCCTGCTGCAGGCCACCTCGCTAGCCTGTGGACAAAGAAACAAAACCAGGAGGGGAGGGGAGTTACCGAGCCACCAAAATGTGCTAGGCCCTGTACAGTCATGGAAAGGCAGAGCTACAGCCTCTAGAAGTTTGCAATTAAAAAAAAGAAGCTGCAGCGAGACAATGATTGGGAAATGGGATGCAAGGTGTAAGCAGAAGGATCAGGGTAGAGATTGGCTCCAAGTTGTTACTTTCAGTGTGGGGAGTGGTGTCTATATTTTAAGGTGTGTGATTCCTAGTCCTCCCCTAAAATACCTTCACATGAACACACCTGATGCCACAGGGTGATCAGGGAGCCATTATTTGGGGCATAGCTAAACATTTCTCACACCTTGAAGAATGAAACTGAACTAGTCAGTTCATTTTTCTTCCGTTAGCTTTACTTTATAATTTTTATGCAAGCAGAGTAGCATTGTTAAGTTTTAAACATTACAAATGAATGTTTACTTAAAAATCCTGATTTTTATCCAATATCACTATTTGCTCAGAAACTACGAGGACATAAATCAATTTGTCCTGGCAACAACACCCTGTAAAGCAGAGATGATGTAGATCATTATCCCCATTTGATGGATAGGGAACTGAGGCAAACAGAGTAAGTCATTTGCCAAAGGTGTCCAAAGAAGCCTGTGGCACAGACAATAATTGCAGTCAGTGCTCCCAAGTTCTAGTCCAGGTGTATTAACCACAAGATCATCCTTAAAACCTACATTTTGATCCTAACCTACTTCACAGTGTCTCTTTAAACCAGGAGCTAATGTAACTCACATTCTGTCCTAATTGATTCAAAATGCTGGCTGTAGTCAGGGTGGATTGATTTAAATCACCAGATCGAAAGCCTCAATTTAAATAATCAATTTTTATCAAGTTTTCCATATGTAGGTCAGTTCTTTTCTAAAGAAAGGTTCATTCTCATTGACATGTTGGCTTACAACATAATAGAGCCTTTACCCTACATTTTGTACATCTTTTTGCTATCTAGGAGGGTACACTATAGCTATATATATTTATTTGAGCAAAATTATATAGCTTAATATTTTCAGATTTTTATTTAATTGTCCATGTTTAGTATGTTAGAAAATGGTGAATAATCTATTGCTTATTTACTAAATAAACTTTTTGCTCATGATTTGTATAAAGCTGCACTAGGATAGCAACTGGAATTTAATTAAACGCACAAAACTGCATATAACATTAATTTTTATTAAACAAAACAACCTTAAATGTTTCTGATACATAAACTTCTCTTATCAAAATGTTTCATATTTACAATGAAACGATTTAGTTAGCTATTTTTTAATTTAAAACAGATTTTTAATTTTGTTTAAATTGTTTTAGTTTTTAAAATAGTTATTTTTAAAAAGAATCTTACAGTGTAGATAAAATAAAAAATCCAATTTAAATGTAAAAAAAAATGGCTGCACTTCATAAAACATTTCAGGCAAGTTCACACCTCATGTAATTGGGTACAAGCCTAATGCAGTCAGTGGATTTGCACCTGCTTACATCAGGTCTGAATTTGACCCTTTATTCACGCCCCCTGTTTGCACTCACATTTTTGTATGTAAGCTAATGGAGAAGATAGATAGATAGATAGATAAAAACTAGTGCAATGTATTGACTGCCAGTGGTCTGGATGCTTGTCAATCAGGCTTTAGGCTATGGCAATATCCATCAACAGCACTTGTAAACAATGCTAGACCATTAGACCTAGCTGAGTCACTTGATACCATGGTAATTAGGCCTTAACTGGAGTACTGTGTCCCGTTCAGGATGCCACATTTCAGGAAAGATGTGGACAAGTTGGAGAAACTCCAGAGAAGAACAATAAAAATCATAATCAGCTGAGGATAATCATAATCATACACAATCATAATTAGATGAGGATCACATAGCGTTCCTCCACTGCAACCTTATTCATGTCTGTGGTTGAGAAATATCCAAGAAAAATCTCAGTCAGTAGTATAAAACTATATACATTTGTATACTATGGAAGTACCAATATGAAATCAATGGCAAAACTCCCATTGACCTCAGTGAGCCCAGGATCTCACACTAAGGGTATGGTTACACTTACAAGATTATAGTGCTATTGGTTATAGCGGTCACCTTATACAGCAATAATAATAGCACTATTGTATGTCCACACTGAGATGCTCCAGCGTTATAGCATGGCCACATTTGCGGCACTTAATACGGCATTAAGAGCAGCGCATTAGGGCATGTATCCCACAGTACACCCCTTCCTGATCTGGCGCAATGCCTTGTGGTAGGGGGGGCGTCACTTGCGGGGCATTCTATATCCTGTTTGAACTACCCATGATGCTTTTTGGCATATCCCAGCAATCCCTGTGTTTCCTTCCACCTCCGGCGCCATCTTTCAAGGGTTTCAGCAAGGCATGCTCCGTCTTCCATTGTCGAGTGCTGCAATGAATCCAGAACTGCTGAGGAACATGCTGACGACTGTCGCCAGCACATCTCTGTGTGCAGTGGAGTTATTCCTTGACATGCAGGATGACAGTGATGAGTCTGAAGACGAGATCGAAGCGGTGAATGCATTTGACACGAAGCTTCTTGTCTCATTAACGGACATGCTCACGGCTGTTGAACGCCGCTTCTGGGCACGGGAAACGAGCACAGAGTGGTGGGATCGCATCGTCATGCAAGTCTGGGATGACGAGCAGTGGCTGCAAAACTTTCGAATGAGAAAAGCCACTTTCATGGGACTGTGTGCTGAACTCGCCCCTGCCCTGCGGCGCAAGGACACCAGACTGAGAGCTGCCCTCCCGGTGGAGAAGTGGGTGGCTATCGCGATCTGGAAGCTGGCCACCCCAGACAGCTACCGATCGGTGGCCAACCAGTTTGGGGTTGGAAAGTCGACCGTTGGAGTTGTGCTGATGCAAGTGTGCAGGGCCATTAATCGCATCCTGCTACGAAAAATCGTGACTCTGGATAACGTGCATGACATCGTGGCTGGCTTTGAAGAAATGGGTTTCCCTAACTGTGGAGGGGCGATAGATGGGACCCATATACCTATTCTGGCGCCCGCCCACCTAGCTGAGGAGTACGTTAACCGAAAGGGGTACTTCTCCATGGTTCTCCAGGCGCTTGTGGATCACCGTGGGCATTTTACTGACATTAACGCTGGCTGGTCTGGAAAGGTGCATGACGCACGCATCTTCCGCAACACTGGCCTGTTCATGAAGCTGCAAGCCGGGACTTTTTTCCCAGACCAGAGGATCCCCGTGGGGGAAGTGGAAATGCCCATAGTGATTCTTGGTGACCCCGCTTACCCTTTAATGCCCTGGCTCATGAAACCCTAGACAGGGAGCCTGGACAGCAGTCAGGAAAGGTTCAACTACAGGCTTAGCCGGTGTCGAATGACTGTGGAGTGTGCTTTTGAGCGTCTCAAGGCGCGCTGGCGCTGTCTTTATGGGAGGCTAGACTTGGCCGAGGGTAGTATCTCCGCGGTTATTTCCGCATGCTGTGCCCTACATAATCTTTGTGAGCGGAAGGGCGAAGGCTTCACTCAGGCATGGTCCTCGGAGGTTCAACGCCTGGAGGCCACATATGCCCAGCCAGAGAGCAGGGTTCTTGGAGGGGACCAGCGCGAGGCTGTTAGGATCAGGGAAGCCTTGAGGGAGCATTTTGAGGCTGAAAGCCAGTTCTAAAGTGAGGTGCAGATGGAGGGAGGGAGGGAGCATTCTTTTAACAGGAACAGGCGTTTGCTTTTCTGTAGCCTGTAATAATGTATGTACACTTAATAAAGAAACCAATTTATTAAGAAGACAATTCATGTATTGAACAGGTACTTCGGTTGCTGAAAGAAAATATTGTGATGCATGTGAGGGGTAGGCCAGGGGAGGTGCAATGGGGGTGTCATGGGGTCAGTCAGAGATCGGAATATGTCCGGGTCTCTGAGTCTCCAGTGCCCTCACAGTGGCCATGTCCCCCGAACCCCATTTGTGGAGGGCAGTAAGGCATGTTATTAGGGGTAGACTGCAGTGGATAATGGTCCGGGGTTTGGGGGTTGTTCGGTGAAGACAGAGGGGTTGGAGGCAGCTGTGGATGGTGATAACCATTTGGCTGATGATAGTGGCCTGGAGGGTACAGAGGCAAAGAAGGGGAAGGGAGTTGGGGCAAACGATAATTGGGGTGGTGGGTGCGGAGCTTCTCCTCCTGAAGGGTGACAAGCCGCTGCATAGTCTGCAATTGAAGCTGCAGTAATGAGAGCAGCTTGTCGGTGCTTTTCCGGCGGTGAATCGCGTTCTCCTTCCGCGCCTTCTCCCTCAACTTGCTCTCATTCTCCCTCCACCTCTGTGCAACTCGATTCTCAGTTACAGCCTGTTGCATTACTTGCTGTACAAGATCCTCTTTGCTCCTTCATGGCCGCTTCCTCAGTCACCTGAGCCTCTCAGCTGTTGATAAGAGCGATGGCGAAGGGGTGAAGGACGACGCTTCTAAAATAAAAAGATACATTTAACAGTGGTTCCCTTGTAAAGAGCAGACATGCCTATCATTCCCCCGCATTCCCCGTTTGCCTGTCCCGCAGACAGCACAGATACAGCAACGGAGCCCCTGCCATGGTGAGTGGACTCCAGAGGCAAGGGAAATGATTTTTTCCCTGGCCAAGAACAGCTGTGGCGGGGGAGAGAGTGGGGAGTGCCAGTACGTTGCAGGAGCCCCACTCTGAGCAGCAGGCAGGGGGAACGATTTCTTCCCTGCCCTGAAAAGCTGTGGCAGGGGAGGGGGTGGGGAGTGCCGGTAAGTTGCAGGAGCCCCACTCTGAGCAGCAGGCAGGGGGAAGGATTTCTTCCCTGCCCTGAAAAGCTGTGGCGGGGGGGGGGGGGTGTGGAGTGCCGGGAAGTGGCAGGAGCCCTACTCTGAACACTGTTCCAACATTCTCCGTAGGTGTTTGTCCTGGAAGATATCTCGTTGCTTCGAGTCACTGAGGAGCAAAGGGAAGGGATTTTATTAAGATGCGGCTTCCGCCCAGGGCCATATGCAGCTTGCCTATGTGCAGCAATGCTCCCCCCACCCATTGTAGCACAGTGGCAGGGACTAGTGACTGGGACGGGGACCACGCTGGCTCTCCCGGGAAACCTGCGCAGGCGCATTGCAAGTGCTCTTATTGAGACCTTTGAAGAGATTACTGATGATGACTACCGCGATGTGATAGACTACATCAATGCACTATTCCACATGTAGGCAAGCATGCAAGCATCCCTTTCCACCCCAAGCTGCCTGCCTTCCCCATAGAAAAGCAGCTTTACCTCCGCAATGCACTGCTGAGCTGGCCCCTGCAACTGCCGGACGCTGTGGCTGGCTGCCCTCCTGGGTTGAGAAGAGCTCCTGGCTGCATGCGTCCAGGGACTCCTCCGTGCCCTGGGTCACTGCCGCCTCGTCCTCATCCTCCTCCTCTTCTTCATCCTCCTGGTCTTCGTCCTCCTCCTCACCCCTCCCCCTTCACTGGTGGGCTGGGAAGTGTCTGTGGTGGTCGATGGAGTGACCGTGGGATCACCACCAAGTATCGCGTGCAGCTCCTTATAAAATCTGCAAGTCACCGGGGCTGCCCCGGAGCGGCCGTTTGCCTCGCGGGCTTTGCGATACGCATTCCTAAGCTCCTTTACCTTAACACGGCACTGCAGAGTGTCCCGCTCATGGCCTCTTTCTGCCAAGGCCCGTGATATCTGCCCATAGGTGTCAAAATTCCTGCGGCTAGACCGCAGCTGAGACTGAACAGCCTCTTCTCCCCAACAGCTGATGAGGTCCAGCACCTCACTATTGCTCCATGCTGGGGATCGCCTATTGCGAGGAGGCATGGCATGTGGAGTCATGATGATCAATCAGAATGATCACCTGCAACGATTCCCTGAGACCACGCCACGCAATCAATCAGATCAATGAGAATGATCACCTGCAAGGATTCCCTGAGCGCACGCCACGCTTGGCTGGAGCAAACAGGAAGGGGATTTTCAAATTTCCCTGGAACTTTAAAGGGCGGGTCTGACATGTGGTCACCTGAGGACAGGACAAAAGAGTTTGCAAGTGATGACCAGAGTGGCTCGAACGGGAATTATGGGACAGGCTGGAGGCCAATTAATGCGCAGTGGGTGTCCACATTCTTCCTGTAGCACTACAGCAGGTGCGCTACAGCCCTTATTCCCCATGAGGAGGTGGATTAATAATAGCGCTATAACTCCGTGGTTATAGCGCTCTTAGTGCCTTGCCAGTGTGGACGGGGAGGAGGTTATACCACTCGTGGGGGCTTTATAGCGCTATAACGTGCCAGTGTAACCATGGTCTAAGAAAGATTATTTCCTGGGTTTAAAAGGCACGCTTCTCAAACTGGTGGTGGTAAGAGTAAAAATAATTTTACTAGGATGGCCAGTAGATGGCTGTGTTGCACCACCTATTACATCCAGGATCCTGGCCTAACTGCAAAATAATTATCTGGTCACAAAAAGAAGTGGATTCATCATGCCAATAAATGTCAGTTGTTCCAGTCAAGACCAATTGTTATTTATGATATAACTGGTATATTATCAGGCAAATGTATGTATAACTTTGCAGAGTTAAGCATGAACATGAATTCACTTACTGTGATGTTCTGCATAGAGGATTCACTTGGATACCAGAGAGACAGAGGATGCCTCACTTATTATTGTAACTGCCTTCAAATACTATCAGACCATAGATCTTTGACAGCAATTGTCCACGGGTCTTTTCTGATTGGTTAGGTCTTCTTTTGGTATACCCTTCTGCATGGGTAGGACACCTATAGGTCTGTGTGTGCTAAAGCTAAACCAAGCACTTAATCCTTTACAGTAGTCTATGTAGACATCTACTTCATTTATCTTGAGTGGAGAGCTGCATTTTTTTGTGGGGGGGGGCTTTACAGTAATTAAAACTGAGTTTAAAATGGTGTATAAATTTACAAAGCACAGGTTCTTTTTTACAGCCAGAAGAAGCAGTGACATAGGATACCTAAATGATAGGGGCAACAAAAAAGTCAGAGCATGTGGGATATTAAAGGCAGTCTTTTGCCAGTTTGCTTAGAGCCGCAGAACTAGAGTCAGCTCTTACTATTATTATTATTTATTTATTGACAAGATATTTGTATTACAATTGTACCTAAGGCCTTAGCTGAGATTTGGTCCCACTGTGCTAGATCCATCTATCTTTGAGTTTTATACTGCTGCCCATCACTGTAGTATCTGAGGACAAACACATAATAACAGATGCTTTCTGTTTACAATCGAGATAGACAAATGAAGGCAGGGGGAGGAGAAACAGAGGTATAGAGAGGTGAAGTGACTTGCTTAAGGCCACACAGCATGTCTGCAGTAGGGCTAGAAATAAAATACTGATGTCCTGATTCCCAGTTCAATGCCTATTCACTAGACAGCAGCCCTGCATAAAGAGCTCATTTTGGTGAATCATGCCCTTCAGAAAGTACCTACTATATCTCTGAAAGAATTGAGTTGGGTAGCAGTTGGAATGCAACTACAAGAACCACTTAATTGTCAACTGCAACAGTATTAACATACTTCTTTATGTCTTAGTGAAAGTATAAGTGAGCTGCTTGCAGGCCATTTTCATACTGGGTTTGGGAAACATTGCAGTGTTGTAAGTTTCAATTTTGTGATTCATTTTTTTATGTGAATCACCTAATACAGACTTGAAAAGTAAAATGACATGTACAGGATATGAGATGGCACTATATGGTTATTACTGAAGTCCAGTAGTCACTGTATAGTTAAGTTTATGTAGTAATGGTCTGATACATAGGGTTGCTGATAAGATATAGATAGAAATATCTTTATTTCCAAGCCATAGTCACATGAGGGTCAGCATTACAAAAGGTGATAACCAGTTATATGCCAGGGGCCAGTCACCACTGACTCCAGTGGCTACTGTGACAGTTTATAAAACACTTACTGTTCTGAGCCTGATTTTGATCCTCCTCCCCTTTCCCCTAAAATCTAAGAGAGAGAAAAAATGCCATTTGGCCTGAAATTTTGCTGGCCTAATGTTTATGTCAAAGAATACTTCAGGGGAAAAGACATTGTTTCAAGGTAGGGAACATAAAAGAAACTGTGTGTGTGTGTGTGTGTGTGTGTTTGAAAATTATTCTAAATTCTCTATCTACAACACAAAAACAGGTTGACTTAAATACTTCAAAATTGTTTTGTAGATTTGTTCCCAATAATACCTATCACAAACAGATTATTGTTCTCTTTTTAGAGTTTTAGACCCAGTTCTGTAATGAGCTTCAGACAGACAAACCCCAACATCACCCCAGAGCCACACTGAAGTCAGTGACAAACAATAAAAGCTCCTTACTATCAACAGTTAGAACCTCAGAGTTACACACACCAGAGTTATGAACTGCCGGTCAACCACACATTTCTTTTAGAACTGGAAGTACACAATCTGTCAGCTGCATAGATTTAAAAAAAAAGGCAAATACAGTTCAGTACTGTGTTAAAGGTAAACTACTAAAAAAAGGGAAGTTTAAAAAGATTTGACAAGGGTAAAGAAACTATTTCCGTGCTTTTTTTCATTTAAATTGAGATGGTTAAAAGCAGCATTTTTCTTCTGCATAGTAAAGTTTCAAAGCTATATTAAATCGATGTTCAGCTGTAAACATTTGAAAGAACAACCATAACATTTTATTCAACTATGAACATTTCAGAGTTACGACCAACCTCCCTTTCCTATATGTTCATATCTCTGAGGTTCTACTGTATTTCATTGCCCACAGATACAATTTGCTGAAACATTTCCACTGCAGGAAATGCAATGCAATTGCAGGAACAGTTCACAAGGAATATTACAGAGTTTATAAATTTCAGAGAGACTGCTGCAGAATTTAGAAGCTATCAGGTGGCCACTACAGAGATTAGAAGCTTTGTAGTCCTTATTTGCTAGAAAAGAAGCCTCAAGAGGGAAGTTCTCAGAATTTTATAAGCTAAATTGTCTCTTCGTCTAAAAAATTTTCAGTTTTAATTCTTAAAATTCTTATTGTAATTGTTCCCTTAAGCCTCATGATACAAGTCTCTGCTGTTCCTGGAAACTATCAAAAAAGATTAATGCTCAATAACTCTTGTTTCTAACTAGAAAAATTAAAAAAGAGCAAGAACGAGCATGTTAAATTATGCTTTAAGAAGCTTGCATTATATCAGGACAACAGCTAATGACACGGTTGATAATGCTGCAATGGAGGATAGTAAAACTAAGGACAAAATTCTTAGTCAGATCCTCATCTATGACTGAGGAATACACAGTGCAAGTCAGAGAGTAAACAAAGGTAGAACAAAGCACACTTTGGCATTCCCATTATCCTGAAGCAGCTGTGTTTATTACTGGTTCCCAGGCATAAGCTAAGGGAGCCTGTATGATATTGAAGGGCATGGATAGTGAGTTTTCCTTATTGCTGAAGAAAGTATGAGAAAATATCTTTTCAATATGTTTTGCTGGGTTTTTGTTTAGCATGCAATTAAAAATCACACTTACTAAAATGTTGTAACAGTGTTTCACAAGCCAAACTCTCCTATCCAGTAATAAATTTTGCTACGTTGCCATTAGTGTTATTATCTGTCTGTTCCTTTTTGAAAGTAATACATCAATAGCTACCAAAATATGGTTCAGTTTATTGTACACGCTGGCCTCAATTACAAAATATTCAGCAAATATTTGAACTGATTTCTTATCTTATCATTACAAATTAGTGCACATTTTTGTTTAACAAATGGAGTTCACTACTCTTCCTCTCAAGGTAAAGTATACAATGTAATCTCTCTTTTGAAGATACAATAAAAATTAACCTTTTCTAAATGAACCAATGGTCTAAACTGTTCTTTGTAAATAAGTAAAAGCTGGAATTTGCAATGCAGCATTTTATAGAAAAACATTGTGTCACAAACTCCCAAAAGCAGCATAATTCAGTACTAATGCTCAAGTTGTTCCCATCAAATCCTGTTGTGTTTAGGAGTTTTAGCACATACAAATTTAACATTGTCACATGCTCTGTGACCCAGACAAACTCCAGCTACAACAGAGCAAAATAATAACATACAGTTTTTTGTAAGCACAAACTATATTACACTTGTTGCCTTGTATTACATTTCTATTGTTATTACAGTTATCTCCTTTCTTAATTGCTTGGGATTTGAATGGAACTTAAAAAAATTATTAGTGTTATTTATCAAGTAAATGTGCAGCTGGTTAAAAATGAATATGAGGAGACTTTTCACAAGATTGATAATTCCTTCAAATCATCATGTTATTAAAAACCTGTTCCTAAGCTCTTTTGTGCCTTTAGTATAAAATTTTCAAAAGCACTTAAGTAATTTAGGAGCGTAAGCCTCATTGATTTGCAGGCTCTTAAATCATTAGCTGCTTCTGAAAATTTTACTTTGAATACTTTTTAATGTCAAAAAGAGTATTGGTCATTGAAGGAGTATAGGATTGGGTATGTAGAAATCTTTATAATCTTCTTCCAAAAAATTGTAAGTACTCTCTAAGAGCCTGTTATGTAACTCTGTACAATTTCAAAACATACTTTGCAGAGAAACTGTAGTTCTGTAGTATGCTGGAAAAGGGAAGTGAGTCCAGAAATACATTGTGGGCCAAATTCTGACCTGACTTACACCAGGGCAACTTCATTGACTTTAATTGACTTCAGAGGGCATTGCACAGGTGAAACTGGGTTGGAGCAAACCTACTCTGACCTCTCTGGCTGCAGAGGATTCCTTCCTTGATAACATATTTGACATGGTTGCACTGCCAAAGGGGGGCAATGTTTTGGGGGTCAACACTGAGGGGCACATCCATTGCACATTATGGAGCTCAGTTCCATGGTGGTTTTCTGTGTGTCAGTGTGCAGTGGTTGAATATGAGAGCAGAGTCTAGAAGGGGCTCAGGGTCATAGGAGCTGCTGCTACATGAATCCTTCCATCCTCTTCCCCCAGGGAAAAGATGCAGAAACTATCTCAAACAGGCAACAGCTTAGTGTCGAGCCTGCAGTCAGCACTCTAAATGAAAGGATTATCAATTTTTTAGATCTAAATAGACATTGAAATAAATATATGGATTAGATGCAGACTCTGTCTGGTTTAAACTGTAAATCTATTTATCAGAGAACAGATACGGAAACACTGCCCACAGGCAGATCCACATTCACAGAATTGTCTAAACTGGCAGTGCCTTTGCTGTGTAAGCTGTAATGTCCTTGTAGGACAGAGATATACCTACACTTTCTATTTGTTTGCTCTTCTCAAACAAAAATTAAAACAACCTGTGCCTGTACTGTCCTTAGTTCATGATGGACAAAGTGTGGAGGGTGCTATCTTTTATTTGACCAACTTCTGTTGGTGAGAAAGACAAGCTTTCAAGTTTACACAGAGCTCTTCTTCACGTCTGGGAAACGTACTCAGTGTCACAGCTAAATACAAACTGGAACAGATTGTTCACCATAGGTAGTTAACATATACAGGAACTCCTCACTTAACGTCGTAGTTATATTCTTGAAAAATGTGACTTTCAGCGAAACGATGTTAAGCAAATCCAATATCCCCATAAGAATTAATGTAAATGAGGGGGTTAGGTTCCAGGGAAATTTTTTCACCAGGCAAAAGGAAGAGCACATATGCCATGCAATTAATGTCTATGTGTAACATAAAGGGAAGGAACAGTTTCTTATTAGTAAGAAAGAGAAACATTTGACATCACCTGTCGAGCCATGCTAACAATTATTTGCTGATTCACAAATATTTCACATATTTTATTTCAGGAAACATGTGGCAGCATGTCTTCTGCAGGGAATGGACTATTGAATTGGCAAGGAAATGTTGCTTTTTACTGCTTTCCCCTGATTTACATATTGAAACAGAAAGTGTACATTGATGAAGTGACTCAGGAAACTTTTTTCATTTTCACTTTTGCATAGCTATTTATAAACAAAGTAATAGTTCAGATAAATAGGGCTGTAGTACACTGACTCAGCTTTTCTATTATGCAGTACTTAAAATGACAATTAATTTTTAAAATCATCTTTACTTCTTGTCCTTGTTACCAGTCCACACAGGTATCCTGTTCTGTCATGTAGTATCTTTGACTTGGGATTTATCCACCCCTATTAGTACAGATTATTTGTGCTTCAAGCAGGAATCATGTATGTTGTTTAGTGGTTGTGGGACCAGAGGCAAGATTTGCCAATCATTCTGGTATCCATTACAACAATGTAACTCTGAAATAACTCCATTGATTTCATCTGAGTGCACTTAGTCTGGATTTATATGAGTGTGAGATCAGAATCTACCCAAAAATGTGGGCATAAAATAATACTGCTTCTGCATATTAATATATGCCCACTTAAGTGCATTTGCTTTTATGTTTGGTAGGAAGCTACAAATAGGCCTTTTGCAATGTTACCAGAGCAGTAATGATTAGATACTACAGTGATAAATGCTATGTAAAAAATCTGAGAGATAGATAAGTAGAAGCTAGTTTAATTTTTCCCAAACAAAATTAAAATAATGTTCTAGATATCAGCAACTATTTCACAATCATAGACGCTGTTCATGGTTTTATTTTGTTTTTCTGAACATAAGTATTTGTCACCAATAACAGGAAAGTGTTGGATAACTTTCCAATGATCCTTTGACAAAACACCCACACAAAAAAAGCCACACGATTGAATTAAAGTTGTGTTTGCATAACAAATGTACCAAAATTCTGTCTGTTGCCTTATCTGATTAATAAGTATTGAACTAGATTAGCAATCGTCTTTTAACTAAATACTGATTCACCTTTGCTGTCTACTCAAAAAATAAACTCCATGGCAAAAGCAAACTGAATTTAAGAAATGTTCCTTCTGTCTGCATTACATTAATCATTCATCATTTCTTGGCAAATAAGTACATAAACCACAGGAAAGGTAAAATTGCTCAAAAATCAATATAGACAAGTTAAATTGGACACGTAGTAGAGGACAAATAGATCTCCAAAAACATGAATCATCTATTCTCTGAGAGAACATTCAGTTTATAAATGTGTCATGTTAGGGAAGTAATAAAACTCCATACATCCTTTATGCTAAGAACACACATCTCATTTTCAGGTTTGGAGCCAGCAGAAAGCCAGGAATAAATAATTTCTGGGTTTATGCAAAGTGAAAATTCAGGAGAAGAGTGTAGGAAGTGGAGATACAATAGAGTTAGATCCAGATCCTCAACCACATTTAGGCACATAACTCCCATTGGGCCGGATCATAACCACAGAAACAGCTGCAAAGCACAGGATGTCTATTTCATGAGGTGTAAAATCTGCAGCTCCTGTTGAGAAAAAAACTAGGTGCTAGTTGGGGATGGAAAATGGCAACATTTAACAATGAAACAGATACCTGATGATCATTATACAGATTGGCCAGTTGTTCTCTCCATTTACTTTAACTCCATAGACCTAATAATATCACTGTTGTGTAATACAAGTAACTCACCACAAATTTGGTTCCCAAATATTCTGTGCTAGTTCTTGTGATATCATGTGCAGAACCTAATTTGCCAATTATCTATGACAAACTCTTAGCAGTGGATGGTTCCTTAGTAAGGGTAGCAGAGGATAGTTACTTCATTAAGAATTATTGCATTACCATTTTCAAAACCATTTTCAAGCTATATGCTTTGGAAACAATACCTTTATCCTCAAGGAGTGCTAGTAGTTATCATCACCAATCTAGACTCAACATTTTTTTCTGAACTCTGAAACTTCTGCATAGAATAAATAACACATCCCATACGCTTGTCACTGATGGCTCCTTTGGAGGCCTCAAGCCTGGATAAAAGCCTTTCTGTGGAGGAGAGAAGGGCACTTTCTCTAGTCTTGAAAAAGTACAGAATATATCTATAGTTTGTTATATGGCTCACGCATCACACAAATAGAGCTTGAGCAGGAAGAGATATGGGTCAGGAGCCTTCTCCTGCCACCAAGTCCATTTATGAGTGCACAGTTATGACTCAAGTTAATGCAGTTACTTTTCATAGGTGTTTTCAGTTTATACGGCCTGGGCATTGAACCACTCTGTTCGGTCTAATGGAAACGTTGCAATCTGTCTTGTCTGCAAGTATTGAAACAGTGCTTTCTAAATGCCTCTGGACCCTGCATCAGTCTCATTTCAGGAGGTCACCATGGCTTAAAAATGATGTGCACCTGATGAAATAACAAGGGAGCATGCTGGAACAGCAGTGGCAGAAGACTCACTGAAAGACAAATGGTACGTATTATAGGCAAAGATTCATGTTTGTATATCATAGCTGTTGTCTGCTTGACCATTTCTGTGGGGAATACACAAGCATTGCTTGGCTTTTACCCATTTTGATTTACGCAAGTTTAGATGTCTAGAAAACAGAATAAATTAACTATGAGCAGAGTCAATTATTGATGAAGATGGCTAATGCCATTCTTTGGAAGGGAGAGCTGCCAGTCACTTGGCTGACATTTTCAAATGAGCCCAAGGGAGTTAGGCACCCAACTCTAATTGAATTTCAGTGCAATCCCTAAAAAGATGATCCCCCCCACCTATGTACACAACTTTTATACATAGTTGATGTCCCTCTCCTCTTGATTGATGGTATCAGGGATTATATACATTATATTATTTATGTATTCCCTGCTAATTTTTGTGTATGGGCTGGCCCAGACCAATATAAAATCTGTCATCAATACATAACTTTGTCAGAATACAAGCAGGATTTGATATTTACCTCCCCACAGTTATATTAGATAGGATAAAAATATAAAGGCTATAAATCCTCCTGTTTTGGAGCATATTAGGAATGATATCTAGCATAATTTGTCCATAGATCTCAAAGCATGTCTCAAAGAAGGTAAGTGTCATTATCCCCATTTTACCGAGGTGTGGAGAAGTAAAGTGAGTTGCCCACGGTCATACAGTAGGCCAGTAGCAGAGCTAGATATAGAACCCAGGACTCCTAAATGCCACATTGCCTCTCATCAACTAGTCAATTATTAATTGTACCTAGAGGCCTCAGCCAAGATGAGGGCCCCAGAATGCTAAGCATTGTACAAAAACATAGTGAGAAACAGTCCTAACACAAGATTTACGCTCCTAATAGAAGAGATAAGCAAAGAGTGTGAGATAGCTATATTATTATCCCTGTTTTACAGATGGGAAACTGAGGCACAGAGCAGTGAAATGGCTTGCCGCTGGTAAGGGGTAGATCAACAAAGGACTTGGACTGCCATGTTAGGTGTCTAGGTCAAACATTTAAGCAACATCAAGAGCTTCAAAATCCCTGCTTAGATGCCACCACAAGCTGTAAGTGCCCAAACTGTTCTGTAAGTGCCTAAATTTCCAGCAGTCCAGACCCTTGGGCATCTAAGTTTTTGCTGGTGGGCATGTGTAAAACCATGTAAACCCTGATGCCCCCAAGCCACTCCATGCTTTAGTTGACATCTAAGCCCCGGCAAGAATCTTAAATTAAATGTTCCTCTGCCTGTCTCATCTGTGGGCCGCATACAAAAGATATCTGAGGGCAACCTGACTGGGAATTTTTGGGGCTATGTGGTGTGAGTGTGTGTCCCAGTATACCCAATAGTTAGGGCACTCACCTGGGACATGGGAGACCAAGCTCATGTCCTTGCTCCTATGAATATTGAAAACAGGTCTCCTAGGCGAGTGCCCGAACTAGTCGGCTATTGGCCATAGAGGGGTTCATTCTTTCTGTGGTTTTTCATGAGAAAGGGCTAACCTGGCTTCAAAGCCTAACTCCAGGAGAGGGCACAAACCTGTGAACCTTGAGCAGAGATAGGCAATTCCTTTTGGTCTGGAGTTAATCACCTAACTATCTTTGGCTGGCATTGCCCACTGGTTAGCTTAGGTGGCACCCTGCTAAATTGCTGGCTTTCAAGGATTTCTTCTTTAAGCACCAGTTTTTCCCCATGCATTGCATAGGGAACCTGGATACCTAACCTGGGGCTGTGAATTCCACTGCAGGGGCAGGGCACCTAAAAAGGAGGCCTTTCAAAGCTGAGGATTGGAACACCTAAGAGTCTTGCGGACCTAGCTGGAAATTTGTAGCAGAGCTGGGAATGGAGCCTAGAGTCCTTGTTCATTGTCCAAGCCACAAGACTGCCCTTTCTCTAGCCCTATTGGGCAAGGCACTGTACGAACATAACATACAAGACAGTCTTTGCACCTAAGAGTGTACCATCTTGCTTATAGAAGCAATGGGCTTCTCAAAGCATGGGTTCTGAACCAGTGGTGACTAGAAAGGAAAACACTTTGGTCCTACAACTGACACGTACAATTCCCCAGAATAAAATCTGTGGATTATAAGAACTTAAGTGCTTGAAAAATAGCAGCCTGTTGTTATTGAATAACCTGCGCCTTTTGCATTTAATCACTGAGAGTAACTGGGGCTTCTCCTTGAACTAAACAAGTGGGGCTCATCTCAGGCACCATTCCAACATTGTCCAGAATCATATGTTAGTTTTATTACTCCAGTGTTACTGAAAGTGTTGGCTCCATGCCTCCCCTTACCATTCTCCAGATCCTAAACTGCCCTGGCAGCAAAGGACATAGTGTGGGCGAGTGGGAAACAGGTGCTAAAAGTGGGAGGAACAGGAGCTTCAGTGCAAATTCTGGGAATCCAGGGTAAAGGGACGGAGAAGTTGTTCCTCTACCACTGTCCCACCTCTACAGATTGCATCATGGTGCCCGCCCCCAGGTTCAGCCAGTTCCCTTAAACTGCTGCTGTGAAGTGCAGGGGAGTCAGGGCAGATTCCAGCAGCCCGTACAGCTGAATCTCTCAGTCACTGACTCTGCACACACACTAGCTGGGAGCACACTTTGGTATAGACACAATGGTGCCAAAGTTACACAGCTGGGCTACTGCGCATCTCCTGTTCTTACTCTTTTCAACTTGCATGGCAGTAAGTGAAACTGTACAAACGCACCATTACTATGCCCCAAAAATACCATAAGGAGAAAAATAACTAACAAATAATGTTGTTTTCTCCCTTTCAGTATGTTGCTACCAGAGAAAACTGCTGCATCTTAGATGAACGATTTGTAAGTAGATGTGTGATTCCTTTCTTCTAAATTGAGAAGCTGAATAAAATATTGTTCCACTTATCACTAACATTCATTATTATTTTGCTTTAACATGCATTGTTATTTTCAACATCTACTGTTATTAAATGTAATATTATGCTTTACGGTTCACTCTTAATACCAGCATTCATTGTTCTAAAATGTACTGTAAATTCCATTAATAATTCCATGTATTATTCTAAAGTATACTATTATCAGTAACATATGTTGTTGGTTTTAATGTTTAATAACAATATGCATTATCAGGACTGTCTACAGATTCTGATTCTGCAGGCAAAGTACAAATGACCTGTCCTACCTGTCCACAGTTACCTACATAAATACTTATTGAATGTTGGGCTGCCTTTAATATTTTCTTGCCATAAGTGACCATCTCGCTGTAGAACCTGGACTGGTCCTTTATTAATTAATTATTATTATTATTATGTTTAATTATTATGTTTAATTGTTCTTTTCACTGTAGGGTAGCTATTGCCCAACTACATGCGGCATTGCAGACTTCTTGAATAAATACCACCCTGAGGTGGATAAGCAGCTGCAGGTCCTTGAAAATCTCTTGCAGCAGATCACTAACTCTTCTACTGTAACAGAACAGTTGATCCGCCAAATCCAAATCCTCAGCCCCAGAGAGAAACCGAGTCAGCCAAGTGAGAACATAACAATTACAAAACTGAGAAAAATATGTATTAATTTGGTTTTCATACTTTTACATGTAATTGCATTAATGTATTGTACCTGTTCTACAGGTGTGTTTGAAGGTTATACTCAAAAAAACAGGAAAATTATTGATGAAATTATCAGATATGAAAACACTATTGTGGAACACGAAAATACTATACAGTAGGTATTTTCCACTTTTGATATTGTCTAACTATGCCTATCTGTTCCTTTATTTTATTTTACTAGCTGCAATTGAAGTTTTTTTCACAGCACTTCATTTCTGCATATAAAGACCATTTTGGTCTTTTTTCACTCATAACTGCATAATTAGGATCTGATCCTGCATTTCTTAAATACCCACATCTCCCACTGGAAAACAAGATCAGGCTGTAAGAACGTGGGAAACTTTGGCTGTTCTTTTTTTTCAGTCAATATTTTTGTTTAAGTAATTGTTCCAAATTTTACTATTCGTTATTCTTAGTCTTTAGAGATTTTAGTAACATGAAACGGTAACATGAATCTTACCCAAGATTTGTTTAGCCAGCTGATACTTTTTTATTGATTTTGCTGAACACACATCATGAACACCAAATTCTGCTCTCTATTTCATTTGAGTGAATCCAGAATAACTATTAAACTCAAAGGTGTTCATCTTAAGTCTATACTGTTCTATATATTTGAAAACATATTTAACTTATCTAAATTTTAATGATGAATATTATTTATAAATTGTAATTGTACTATTTAGCTTTAAATGCCAAAGTCAATCCTGTGATAACATTATGCCAGGAATCACTCATAATTGGTTAATATACAGTAAGTCTGAGTTTTAGACATTTAGAATTAACGTAACTATGTTTTATCTTAAATGCCTTTGCATCACCTATTCTGAGAGCATTTTTATTTAATCACCCACTGATGACAGATTTTAATTTTCATATTAGATTTAGGTTTATATTGTTTAATTAATATACTCTATATAATATTAGAATGAATTGCTCTCATATGTAATTACTCTTTTAAAAACAGAAATATGAAATAGTTAATTTTCATATTATGTAGGGCTATGAATGCAGACTCCTGTTATTTTTCATGTTATTTCAAGTCGCCATTATTTTATGAACTCCCAGTTTTATGAAGGTTTCAAGAGTCCTTCAAAATCAGGTTTCTATTGTACTTTCTTTTACTTTACTATATATTTTACCTCACAAACTCAGACCTGCAATTCTCACAGAAGAAAAATTCCCACAGAGCTTTGCCTATGCACTGACTGCAGGAGTGGGCTTTACTGGGTAAACAGATACTGGTCCAAGTAAAACATGTCCAAGTTAAGCATGTGCTTCAGTGCTTTCCTGAATCAGGCAATGGGCCTGCTCAAAATTAAGCACGCATGAAAGCACTTTGTTGGATTAGGGCCAGAGTGCTCAGTACATTGGAGGACTGCCAAGGCAAAAGACATTCAAACAACAGAGAGGTAGTGAAGGGATAAGATCTGGAATGGTCACGTAAATACAATTTCAGTTCTGGATACATGCAATAAACATTGCATCAAAGCCAAAATTCTAGAAAATGTGTATATGCATGGAAGCCCTAATAGGTATTTACAAAGGGCTGGAATGTGGCTGGCCCTTATGCAACAGCATAGTGAAAATGAGAGTGCAAAGGGATACTACCTGCCTTTTACAGCCTTTCCATGGGCTACCCAGAACAGTAGTATTTGTTCTCAGGAGAGTGCAAAAGCTGCTACCAAGTTGCTCCCACTCAAAAGCAACTTGCAATAAAGGGGGCAGATAGAAAAGAGGAATAGGCAGAATCTTGGCTCCACTTTCTTGTTCACCAGCCAGGCACTGACTGTAGCAAACTATTGTCCTTCTCATACAAATGGTTAGCTCTGGAAGGCAGAATGCCCGAATGCTTGTATGGGGATGGGGCAGCTCTGCACTGCCCCCCAGTGTAGTGCTGTGGCTAAATACCATACTGTAGCCCAAAATGATTTACATTGTCTCATTAAATGAAGCAACGCATTTTAGATTAGTACATTAAATATGTAAGGCACATTTCAGGGAAATATGTATTGTTCTCATTAAGAAAAACTGACATAACATGTAATTTTTATGTTTTTATCTCTAGGCAACTGACAGATATGTTGATATTAAACACTAACAAGATTTCACAACTAAAACAGAAGATAAATCAGCTTGCATCACAATGTCAGGAGCCATGCAGAGACACAGTCCAAATACTGGAAACAACTGGAAGAGGTACATGAAATGCTTATTGTGTGGCTCAGATTAATTCTTAAGTGTTATCTGTTGACCATATAGTGGTGAGGGCCATCTGAGTACTTGAATGGGTGGTCCTGCAAAACTTCCTGACAGGAGTTATTCTTAATCACATGATCCATTGATTTTTCTAAGAATTACCCAGGGGAATTAGGGACTTAGCATCATGACCAATATAAAGAATGCTTTTCCATATTTACGTTTAGTTACTGGTATTTTTATGGTTGTTTGTTTGGTGGCCAGTGCTTCATTCAACAGAAATACTAGATAGGTGTTCCACATATACAAAGATGTGGAACAAATCTTATTTTCTCATTTGGGCATGATTAGCCAAGATTTGACTATCCCAGTAAACCCTATCTTTATTGTAGTCCATAGACCAGGCAAGTGCTTTTATAGAGTTATAAGAACAGAAAGGATACTACATTATAATATTTTGGCTCAGCCACACATAGATAATTAATCTAATATATTAGACCTAAAAATGCCGTTTTTCTGATGGCAGAAACAAATAAAAAATTATTGTATTTTACATTCAAGTTATGCTATCTAGATATTTACTAATAGCAAAATCCTGCTCATCCTTATACAAGTCCCATTAACTTCAATAGAACTTTCTGTGTGATGAAGACCTAGCCTATAGATAACTTTGCCATATAAATTATTATATGTGCTTTGTATGTTGCATTGTACTAGAAAATGATCAGATACTTTTAAAACCACATTTAAAACAAGATAAGATAGCACCTAAAATACAAATAATGGTGTTTGTTTATTGCAGATTGTCAAGACATTGCAAATAAAGGGGCCAGACACAGTGGTCTTTACTACATCAAACCTTTAAAAGCTAAGCAGCAGTTCCTAGTCTATTGTGAGATTGACACATTTGGCAATGGATGGACAGTTTTCCAGAGAGTATGTAATTTGTAAATTCAGGTCATGAATAATTCTGATTATATAACAGTATTTCATTTACATGGGCACATGCTGATTTGGTTTTCTTTCTTTCTTTCTTTCTTTCTTTCTTTCTTTCTTTCTTTCTTTCTTTCTTTCTTTCTT
>ML677326.1:64306564-64356870 GCA_007922305.1 Dermatemys mawii
CTTTCTCTGCTACCAGAGACTTGATGGGAGTCTGGACTTCAAGAGAAACTGGGTTCAGTACAAAGAAGGATTTGGACACCTGTCACCAGATGATCAGACAGAGTACTGGTTGGGAAATGAAAAGATTCATTTAATAACCACTCAGTCTACTCTTCCATATGCCTTAAGGATAGAACTGGAAGACTGGGCGAATAAAAAACGGTATTTCACTAATGAGCCTTCTAAAAAAGTCAACTTAAAATACATACCTGCCAGGTGTACTGATTTTTTTGGTACAGCCACAGATATCTATCTCTACCACCAAATATCAGACACCTGTCTCCACTACCAGATCAGTTTATACAACTTTCAGAAGAATGGATAATGCAGACTCATTAACCTATTTGTATCAAACTACCTTCTCTGTAGGTTTATAAAACCATAAATATATTCACAGTTGAATTTTCTTTCACTACCTGCAGCTTTGTGATCAAAAAGAAAGCAGTATATGCTCATGAAAGCTCCATGTTGGCATCTTCCCTGGAAAATATAATTTACTCTGTAGAATGTATCTGTTTCTTCCCTTTACAGTTTCTTCACAACCCATGTGGAGCATTTAAGATGTTCTATTTTTCCCTCTGGGTTAGTTTGCCATGACACCCTTGAGATCCCATTTGATAACTCATCATTCTAGCTGCTTGAAATTAGATGAGATTCCATTCAGAACCTGTTGTTGTCATACTTCTCTATTCCATAGAAAGAGACAGGTGTTGAGTGGTGCTAGCCACTTTCTCCTTCCAGGAGCAATTTGCTCTCACCATCCCCATTTCATGCCAGCATGGACAATGGGAGATTGTGATTATCTATCCAACTCAGATCTCCTGAAAGCCACTACAAAGCACTATTCTAAAGCCACTGATATGACCCACTTTACCTATCTTTGACTATCTAAAGTTGGGGTGGGGGGCGTGGTATAGAAGGCTTCATTATGATACATTAAAGTGACACATTATAATCTGGCAAGGAAATATCTAATTAGATATTAGATATACCTTCTAATTAGACATAGCGACACAGGAACCGACTCTAAAATGCTGTCATTTATAGTCTAATTGTGTATGTTCTGGGAATCCAGTGTACATAAATTCACCTTTATTTTTTTAACAGTACTGCAGACTATGCTGTGTTCAAAGTGGGAGCAGAAGCAGACAAGTACCGACTGACCTATGCCTATTTCGTTGAGGGTGGTGATGCTGGGGACGCCTTTGATGGTTTTGATTTTGGAGATGATCCCAGTGACAAATTTTATACATCCCATAATGGCATGCAGTTCAGTACCTATGACAATGACAACGATAAATTTGATGGCAATTGTGCTGAACAGGATGGAGCAGGATGGTGGATGAATAGATGTCATGCTGGTAACCTCAATGGCAAATATTATCAAGGTAAAACATGCTTTGGTAGCTACTTCATATAAAAAATTACATCATGGCTTTACAACAAATTCTATAGATGGAGAAAAACATTGTGTAGATCTTAGCTGTTTATATATTTTTGACCATCCCTTTCCTTAGACTTCACAGCTCATTTTTCTGCCAGCAAATTGATACTCTACCTGCCCTTGTTTGTTACTCCAGGTAGCTTCTGATGAGCCTGGGGAAAAGCATTGTGTGCAAGAGCTAAAGCACAGGTGCTGTCTTCCCCTGCTGCTAGAGGCAAAGACAAGAAGTTTCTCCCTTTTGCTTTGCGGTTACAAAAGTCTCCAGCAACAGAGTCCCAATCATAATCCTGTTGTGGGAGGACAGGCAAAAAAACCCAAGGCAAGGCAGAAAGATAAGGAAAAAAGGATGGGAGAGACAGACTTCAGGAGAGAAACAGACTTGATAGTACAGAAGTTTGTACAATGGAGAAGAGGAGAGGGAATCTGCAATAGCAGTGTGTTTGGGATATATACATGATGATATGATGTAGTCGAAAGAGTTTATCAGAATAAGTTTGGGATGGCTACATTATTCATATATCATGTAGCCATGAAGGAGTTATGGAGGTCATGTCCATCAAGTACTAATAAAGCCTTTATTCCACACCATGCCATCATGGAGTCATGGTTGATCTTGAGATTTCAGACCTTAAATCTGTCATTCACGCAGGACTAAATATTGGCTGTCTGTACCTAAGACCAATGTACTTTGAGGGAAAATATACATTTGGAGAGGAGAAGGAAACATTTTTCTGGCATTTTTTCCATTTTTTTTTTTTACAGTGACATCAATTTGAAGCTGCTCAGAGATTTGGAATGTTCGAATAAATCCTGGGGGAGATAGATTAGTAGGTAGAGGCAGTCAGTGGGGCATGATAAATATAGTTTAGCACAGGGTTTTCATTACTAAAGACATGCATGTCCATATAAAATATTGCACAAACAATTATATATTCTGCTACAACTTATATTTTAGGTGGCACTTACTCAGCAAAAGAGGTTGGTCCAGCTGGATATGACAATGGGATTATCTGGGCAACCTGGCATTCTCGGTGGTATTCCCTGAAGAAAACTACAATGAAAGTCATCCCATTCAACAGACTTGCAATAGGAGATGGACAGCAGCAGAACTTAGGTGGCTCCAAAAAGGTTGGATCAGATGGCCGAGGCGATATTTAGAAAGATAACAGTTATTATTTCAGCTGACTGACAAATAAAGGGATATGGTCTTGTCATCAGAAATGACTCTGCCTTTATATATTTTGAGTACTGTCCCTTTTGAAATTTAATTAGTATAAATATGCATGACCACCATAAACATACCATTGTAACCAAACATAGTTCATCCTTTGGCGGAGAATATTACAATACTTTCTTTTTGTTGTTTTTGTAGGCTCAAGACATTTAAAGAGACAGTTTAACAAAGATTTATCAGACAGAAAAACAAAATCTTTTACCTCTGGGACATTGACTTCATCTAAACTTCTTCAGTTCAGCTCTGACTGTTAATTGATGCCCACAATTAAAACAAAATCATTAAGTGTCCAACCTTTTTGCGTGAGCAAGTTACTGTGTCTGCTCTGTGTGGGGTTATTTTTCTGTATGCACTTTCAATAAAATTTGATTACAAAGAACACATAAGACTTGTCATAAGTGATCCAGTAGCAAGCAAACAAATCAAAACAAACATTACAGAAGTTGTCATAAAAATTTCTTCCAGTTCACCCATCCCAAGTTTATACACTGGTACTTTCCTAGAATTCATTTAGAAGCAAGCCACATGCAAACCGTTACCCGTTTTTCTCACATTGTTATGATTCCTCATAATGCTGTCTAATACATTTTTAACACCTCAGGTACCTGTCAGAGGCAGGTACAGCCCACCCAGGATTTGGTTACACATGGTGTTTATGATCTCATGGGTCGTTGTTATTATTGTCCATTCCTTATCTGGTGACAGATTGCTGTAAAGCATGACGGCATCTCCCTTCTCCCTGAGTCAAAGTTTTTCCACATTGTTTTTAATAAGATTTTTTGTCATGGTAAATTGTAGTGTGAGAAGTATCTTTCTTGCATTCCCTCATATTGTACTGGGTATCCATATGGCCTAGTGGATAGCACAGTGAACCTAGCTCTGTCAAAGGCCTGCTGGGTGACCTTCTTCCCTTGGTCACATTGACTCCACAGACAGTCTCCTCTGGGTTTAGATGGGGCTTTGTGTCTCCTGACATATATCTCTAATTTATGGTTACAAATCTGCATTTGGTGAGAGTCTTAGTCATGTACATTTCTTAACATATGTCTTAGTTATGTACATTGTGATGAGGCAGGCTGATAGGGGATTGGTCTTTAGCAGTCCAGCTTGATTCTGTTTTTGAAGTGCCTTTCCCTGTCACTTGTGTACTGGTGTTTTAAGTGCTGGTCTAGCATTTTGAGGATCTTTCAGTTTTGGCTGTGGGGCTGTCCAGAAATTATGTAACACATTTGCAGTGATTTTCAAGACCCATCCATCGTTTGTAATGCTTTGTAAAACGGCAACAAATACAAAAAATGAAGGACTCAACCATCCCCTAATACAGTGGTTCTCAAACGTTTATACTGATGATGCTTTTCACATAGCACGTCTCTGAGTGAAACTCCTCCCCTTATAAATTAAAAAACACTTTTTGTATATTTAACATCATTATAAATGCTGGAGGCAAAGCGGTGTTTGGGGTGGAGGCTGACAGCTCGTGACCCCCCATGTAATAATCTCGCAACACACTGAGGGGTCCCGACCCCCAGTTTGAGAACCCCTGCCCTAATACATTCCATAATATATGGACAGTCCTGTTTACTTCACTTGTCTGGGGGCTAGAGTGGTTGAATCCCAGGGTCCCTGCCTCGCTGTATATTTCCTATGCCAGGGTGTCTTTGGAAGCCCAGCCTGCAGCTTTCTTCCTGAATTCCTGCACAGGGGCATGCTCCCCTACTGGTATCCAGGCTGCTTCAGCCTCTTTACTCAGCATAAATGGGATTATAGGCTATTGCAGGGGTAAGCAACCTATGGCACGGGTGCTGAAGGCGACACGCGAGCTGATTTTTAGTGGCACTCACACTGCCTGGGTCCTGGCCACTGGTCTTGGGGGCTCTGTATTGTAATTTAATTTTAAATGAAGCTTCTTAAACATTTTAAAAACTGTATTTATTTTACATACAACAATAGTTTAGTCCTATATTATAGACTTATTGAAAGAGACCTTCTAAAAACATTAGCATATATCACCGGCACACAAAACCTTAAATTAGAATGAATAAATGAAGACTCGGCACACCACTTCTGAAAGGTTGTCGATCCCTGGGCTATTGCATGTTCCTCATTTTATGGATACACAACTCGAGACCCTGGAGTTGACCATGGCAGCTAACAATGAATTCAGTGGGATCTGTGCTTTGAATATGTAAAGTAAAATGTTGAGTGCTCAAAATAAGTTGACACTTCAGCCTTAACCATTCTGGGCCAGATCCACAAAGGTACTTAAGTATTACGCTGTTGAGCAGAAAACAATGCCTAACCCCTAGGCACTCTGTCACCTACTGGAATTCTCACCCCTCAACTAGGCATTCTTTGCTCCACATACAATGCATGGGAGCAGTAAGTACCTAAGGAAGGGATCCTCAGAAGCCAGCAAACTGAGTGGGGAGCTTCCTATGCTAGTCAGGAGTGAAATGCAGAGGAAAGGGGCAGAGCTTAGATCCAGATCTTCAAAGATATTTAGGTGCCTAATGCCCATTGATTTGGGACCTTTGGCACCTGAGTGATGGGACAGATGGAGGCATCTCTTTTTGCTTGGAATTCTCATCTTGTGAATGGTTTCCTGGAGTTAGTTGCCTAGGTCAGATCAGCCATTTATGTAATCCATGCTGACTAGCTGAAATTAAGACGAGAGCCAGCCTTACCCCAGTATAACCAATAGACCAGTAGACTAGCCCACATGGCTAAGTTTAAGTCACAACAGTAGAGACTGACAGGGCCCAACCACAGAATACCAAATAGTCTGCTGATAAGGGCACTCACTTGGGAAAGGGAACTGAGGTCTTCCACATCCCAGTGGCTGCCCTAACCACTAGAATGTGTGAGAACCTTACACATGCTCAAAAGATTCCTGGCCTTTTTGCTGCTAACTGTCTTCTGTGACTTCTCTATCAGGTCTTGGGTGTGCTCTGAACATGCTTATGGGACCTGATCCTTGCTAGAGAGAATTGCAGTGGCATGCTTAGTTTAAGAATCTTGCTTTGGGGCTGTTGGGGCTATGGATGCTCATTAGCTGTGGGGTGGTATCAATGCTTAGGTGGCTTTGGGAATGCCTAAACTACCCACTTTGACACCTGAACCTCATAGGCACCTGCAGAGTTGGGCAACAACTGAGTGGTGGCTTTGAGAATGTCAGTAGCACGTAAATGCTGAATTTACATCTGCAGATGCAGTTGGGCATCTAAATATCTTTGTGGCTTTAGGCACCTGTGCCTTAGTTCCCCTTCTCTGAAATAGCAATAATAGCATCTCAACTTATAGCAGTCTTATGAAAATAACTTCATTTAAATTTGTGAAGCCCTCAGCTACTATAGAGATGACCACCACAGGAAAGCCCAGGAGGATTTGACTAGTGTGTGGTAAATAAGGTCCAGGGCCCCACACTGAATGATGAGAATAAAACAAAATATTGAATAGTTGCTCATTAACTGCGCACTGTCTATCCCGTGCACTGAATGAGGCTGGGATCCTTTAAGGAAAAAAATAGTATGTGATCAGGTACTTAAAGACTATATCTAAACGCAGACTCACAAAGGAGCTCAGTGAAGATTGCACAGGCAATCTGAATGGTAGTTTTTCTTAATTAGTGAGTGCTTTGTTTTGCAGTCTTAGAGATCTTTGCACAACAATTTTTTATATGTCATTTTATATATATATATATGACTCTGTCTTGTAGTCTGTTTGAGCCTAATCCAGACCTCACTGAAGACACTGGGAGACTTTCCATGGACCTCAATGGGTTTTGGATCAGACCCTTGTTCATCAATTCTTGAAATTAAATTGTCCAAATCCTTTTAGTGTTTTCTTTCCTGCCTTTAACCATTTTGCTTTTCTCTATGCCTTTTCTAGTGTTGTTATAACATTTCTGAGACAGAGAAAACAAAACTGAAGAGAATTCAGAATGAGAGTGTGCCATCAATCATAGCATTGCTGATGTTAGAAGCTAAGGTCCAGATTTTTAATGGGATTTAGGCATTGCTGTGCTCTGCATTGCAATGCCTAATTGATTTCACAGCCTAAATCTCATTTTCAAAAGGGGTTTAGGATCCAAAATCCCATTTATAGTCTATGGGATTTACATCTCTAAGTGCCTAGATTATTTTGAAAATACAATTTAGGCTCCTTAATCAGTTAGATGTTGCAACACAGAACACCTAAAGAGTCTGTTTATGTGTGAGAATGATTTAATCTGATGCCATGTTTATACGTGAGGGGCCTTACATACTCTTTTCTGATGTAATCTGCCAAAACAATCATTATAGACTGACCTGAAATTTATGAGAATCCAGTTTAGGGCTCATTTTACACATCTACTGCTGAAGCTAGAAGAGATTATTGAATCATATTACTATTATCTACAGACTAGATTTCATTAGACAATTTTACCAGATGTAGCCGTAGGAGACATCTACTTTCAAAGTGGAAAAAGACAAGGTCCCTGCCCCAATAAATTTAAACATAATAAATCAAACAGAAAGCAGAAAGCCAACAGTGGAAGTGGGATCCATTGGGATTGGTGTCTTGAACCTTGTCTCTTCCCTTTGCGTTTCACACTTGTCTAATGCTAGCAACTCCCTGCTCAGCTTGCTGGCTTCTGAGAATCTGTTAGATGCCCAGCACTCCTCGTGTGTTGTATGGGCAGCTCGTATGCCTAACTCAGGGCTGAAAATTCTACCAGGCAGTAGAGTTAGGCATCACAACACCAAAGTATCTTTGTGTGAATCTAGCCCTTTGTTGACAGTCCTAGCGCAGCATGAAATGGGGCATGAAGTTAAGAATGAAAGAAGGTGACAAAGGATTCAGTTCAACTCCCTTTATTTCACTAGGAGTTGAATTGACTCCTCAGGGAACAATGAACAGGAGGAGAAACAGGAGCAGAAGAAGAGAGAGGGTGAGAAGGGGAACATGAAAGGACTCCTGGATCAGTTAGAAGCAGTTATTACAAAATAAATTTGTTGCACAGTTAGCAGTACGTTTTAAAATACTGCTACAGAATGGCACACAGATACAATGGTGCAGCTTCAGTGTGGTGAGGATGTCTGAGAATCCTAGTGTGGTGCAATTTTAAAAACACAAGAGAAAGTTTTATTCACTTTCTAAACTGCATAATCCCACATGTGCACATGCTAGATTTTGTTATATTTTAGTGACACTTTTTGTTCCAAAAAAGAAACATTGTCAAGTGTTTTGACAGGCAGTATAATATTTACTTCTTTCCCCACATCCTTATAAATTCTAAGGTTTGTTTTGAAATAGCTATCATCATCAGCTATCATTATTTATATTCCAGGGGCACCCAGAACCACAGATAGAAAGACATGATTCCTATGTAGAACAGATCACAGAATAAGGTCCCATTCCAGAAAAGACACATGCATATGCTCTGCTCTTAAGTTATTATGTCAGCTAATAATGTTCTGCCTCTTAACTGAAAGAAACAGGTTATTGCCAAAGATGAGTGGAAAAGACGCATAGAATATACATAAGTGAAGGAGAAACTCTCCTACTATTTAAGGACAAATGCATATCCATTATCCATTCTGGATCCCATTCTTTAATCCAATAGGAAATGTTCAGACAATTAAGTTTATAAACACCACAAGCACAGTTAAAATATGCTCATGTCTCTGCTCAATATATAACTTCATATGAACTGTTGAACCATCGTTATTAATTCTATAGCAATCTCCATATGGCCCAGATCTTAATAACCTTGCCAAAAGTCCTATGTGATTTATAAACTCTATAAGATTCCAAACCCCTGAGAAGCAAAATATAAAAATGGTGAACCAGTAAAAGCATAAATTCTAAATGAATATATTTTCTTTTGTGTGACAGCCAAAGCACATTCAATAAGACAACAAGCCTTCATAGGCCAACATCTACTAAATAAACAGACATGTTGAAAGAACATTTTGTGCCACCAGGTTATTCGTTAAACGGGTTTCTTTGGTATTATTACACATCGATATGACTGCAATAGTCACCATATTATGCACTACAGGGATTTTAAATGGGATGTATTAATTCTAAAAATATTTCTCCTATGCTAAAGCTTCCAATTCATTCAAAATAGGAAACTATGCGGCAGGAATAACTACATTTCTATTAAATCAGTGATATTAAATAAGACTGAACCATTCCCTGTTTCCCCAGCAGAAAAAATGACTTGAGAGAAATAATTCTCCAGCTCCTAACCCTATCTCTTAATATAGGACTGATCTTATATTTTCTGTTCTTCATACTTTCCTTTAGAAATGTTTGGATCTTAAAGTGTATGGCCTACATACATGTGGGTGTCATTAGAGACAGCTTTATCCTCTGTATTTGTTCCCAGCCATTCAGAGGTACCAAGCTGCTGTACAATTGCTGTTTATAAATCAATGTTTATATCAAAGGAATAAAGTGGAAAGCATGAGACACGGGACACTTGCTCAGGGAAGATTTGGTCAGCCATATACCATATTTTGTATCTAGTAGTGCAAGTTGAAAACAATGGGAAAAGTTTCATACCCAACTTCTACTTTTTCTTTTCTTTTTTTAATTTAAATGATATTTTAGTAGCCAGATAAAATAAAGCATGGGGATATATGTATTCCATACTAAGCAAATACAGTTTAATTATAAAAAAATGTGTAAACAGCTCACTTTTACAACTAGGGTCAGCTCTTCAGGCCTTATTTGCCATCTGTGGGAATTTTGTCTGAGTAAAAAGCGCAGGATAAGACTGACCCAGAATTCTGAAAATGGCAGAGTTGAGCATGGGACTTCCATAAAAAACACCTCTCAGTAATTAGTTTATGTCGATGATCATATATATGCTGAATTAACATTTAGTAGACTATGATCTTGCTTCCTTTCCTGCATTCCTTTACCCATCGACTTGAAGTCCACAGAAGGTAATCATACAATTAGGGACAAATTTATGATTGGTTAATTATGCTATTTAAATATCAGATTTGCATCATGATTATCTTCCAGTGGTTAAGTATTATTGACTATTTTACATATACTTTATTCCAAAATTTAGTTACCAGAAACTAAGCTGTAGACAATAACTGTCCTGGAATGTGGGTTCTACATGCCCCTGTCCCCCGCCTCCAGGCTGGCATTGCACAAACTTATCTAGCACAAACAAACTCAGGAGCTTGTGCAAGAGGTCTCAGGTAACCAACTGGGGGCATGCTGCATGCAACTCTTCAAACAGAAGAGAAAATAATGATTAATCTAAGCAGTTCAGGAAGGTTTAAAATGAAGCAAAAGGCAAGTGGAAGGTATCCTTCCTGTTAGACTGCTCCTCAGCCTGCCACCGAAGATGATACTGCTGAGGATCTTGTGCGCATGGCTGTGCCTCAGCATAGTCTGGGTATGATTTCACTTTATTTGACTCTTTGGATAGCTTGACTTTCTCTTTTGAAAAAGAAAAGTGCATTTTATTGAATGAATATTCTAGTAAACTAAAACAAATACTCTTTGGTTATGACATAGCTTGAGAAAAGACAGACACACACATACACAAACCTACTCTAGCCACTTCACTATTGGCCCTTCCCTCTTGAGTCTCTTCTGCATTTTACTGCTGGTCTGGTTCCTCGAGAAGCACTGGAGATGAATTCTGCTGAAAGTCTCTGGCAAAGCGAAGAAGATAAATGACCAGCAATCAGTAGATTCAGCGTGAGGCTGTAAGTCCTCACCCTATTCCACTGTACCTAGTTACAGAGGTCTCCTAGCTGTGTGGGATTTTAGATGTTATTAGCCAAATTCTACTTTCAGTTGCATCCCTGGATCCCAGTTGCCTTCAGAGGGATTCTCTGGGTGTACATGAGACAGAATTTGATCCCACCTTTGTTGTAGCATTTAGGCACAGAATAAGAACATTGCTATTGATTTCAGTGGCAGCATTATGAGGCTGAAGGGGAGCTGAGGAGTATTATCTTTTTCAATAAGAAGAATGGTAGCCATAAATCCCAGATATACTAATTTAACCCTGTTGTTGGCTAGTTTAAGATTCAGCCTATAATACTCCGGTAAATTCTTATATACACATTTCCTTATTATTCCTTTTGAAAGGAATGAAGAACTCAGAGTGTGTGGGGGTAATCTGATCGAACAGAAAGGGTCAATTTGGAGCTATTACAATCTATCATGTTCTTGTATGTAAAGTCAATTTTTAAAAGCCCATGGAACAAATTTAGAAACTTAATTTTTTTGTTGCTTGTTAGATTAAATATATGTATGGGCCACAGCCTCAGCTGGTGTAAATCAGCCATGTCTGTTGATTTCAACAACTTCATCCCAAGTAACACTTGCTGAGGAACTCATCTCTAACTTAATTTTTTATTCTACTTTGATAATTTGTCATGTGGTCAAAGGAGCCCAGTGTCACCTGATACCTCCCAAAGACATCAGCACTGTCTGTTAGAGAAATAGAAATATTGCTGTGACTACTTTCCTGAACAAAGATTTGTCTGCATGGTCAAAAATCCTTATGACATGTTGATTTAGAATTAGTTAGTGAACAAGGACATTTTCCTCTTTCAGGATTAAACAAAATCTTGGTATGTTTATTTCCTCCCACAAACACCATATTATTATTATTTTCTTGTACATTTAAAGCTATGCATTCCAATAAAGTGTTATAAATTTGTGTAGTAACATATGATTTTGACCTTTTCTAATTAAAAACCACCAGAAATAATAAAAAGAGATCACCATATAGCTTTTCTATGCCCAGTTGTAGTCTAAAGTGTAGAGGTTTATTTTAGAAACACTCAGGGGCTTAACTAAAAGATTATCAATTCAGTTTAAAGCTGCTGTTTTTATGTAAACATATAATATTAAATGCATGCTTAATCATTCTGTTATTAAAAATATCTTAAGCATCATCCAATACCATAGTTATCTGCTTTAACTAGATTAGAAGGAGAATCTTATTTGGACAAAACAAAATAATTTAATGCAGGAAACTTATGGAATAGATTACTTACATTGACTGATTGTATTTTTCCACATGCCTATGTCTGTCACAGGCTAACCGTTTCATAGAATGTTCAGTGACTTCAGTTTTATTACTTCATTGTACTGCCATCTGTGAAACTAATCCTCCTTTTGCTTTTTCCCCTTGTCTCTATGGCAGGCAACAAATGAAGAAAGCACATTTTTGAAGGAGGGAGGAGGCGTGCGTGGCCCCAGGGTGATGGAACATGCAATCCAATCCGAGTGCAAACAGGATAAGGGCTGGCCTTTCTGTGCAGATGATGACTGGGTAAGAAAAGAGGAGGGAAGCAGAAAGCTCAGCTAATCACTGCTACTCAAATGGAACTCAGGTGCACTACACTTCCTTAGTACCATGAACTTTTTCTAAAGATTTTTTTTAAATAATATCAGGGTTGGAAGGGATCTCAGCAGATCCTCTAATCTAACCCCCTGCTCAAAGCAGGACCAATCCCCAATTAAATCATCCAGCAGATTTTTGACCCATATCCCTAAATAGCCCCCTCAAGGATTGAATTCACAGTGCTGGGTCTAGCAGGCCAATGAGCAAACCACTGAGCTATCCCTCCCCCGAAAATCTCAGAACCACATAATCTCCATTGAAATCACAACAGTGATGAAACTGGCCCTCCACATTTTTTCCATTTCTGTTATTCTGTACTTCTAGGATTTGAACTGTACTATTTTCTCCCTTTTCATTCACATATACCCAACTGAATAATCATGGAGATTTAACTAACCTCTCATAAATCTTAGACCCGACGTGGTATATCAATAATGCATCCGTTGTCACAGGTGTTTTATCTGATTTTCAGGAAAAACTGCTTCATGGGTCAGCAAAGTACTTGTACGGGTGTCAGAGTTGTGTTCATAGTTACAGTCCCACCACCACACCACTAGAATCCACTGTATCACCAATAGTGCATTCATTACTGGATCTTCAGAGCACCAGGATCCAGGCTCAGTGAGTGTGAAAGGGCTATCCTTTGCCATCTGCCAAGGGAATAGTGGCACAGAGCCTCCCACTTCTAGGTATTTTGTGTGGAGAGAGGGAGAAGGAGACGAAGGGATAGGGCAAGGACGGTGAGAAGATCACAGAGAAATTAAAACTGAGCCAGTGAAAGAGAGGGAGAAAGGAAAGGAAAAAAGAAATTGAAGTTTAGAGAAAGACAGACTCAGAAAATGCCTTAAAAAGAAAGACCAGATAAGTGTGGAAAATGTTCAAGAGTATTGATACCCAAAGACTAAATGGGTGGTGGTGAGGAGGAATATTTACTGGCAGGAAAGAAGCATGAAAAGGAAGAACAAAAACAAGTTACTTTATAGAAAATCTGATGGCAAAATGTTCAGTAGAATATACTCAGTCTTTGATTGACTGGATGTGTGTTTGTATAAGCACTCAGTCATAAGGGGTCAGGTCCTACACCATCTCATGTCAATGGGAGTTTTGCCACTAACACCAATAAGAGCATGAGCATTATGTATAGTCATTGCTGCTTTGAAAATAGTAAATCGTGCTCCTCTGAGTCCTCTGAATCTTAGTCCTCCGCTGGACACTTGCCATTTGTACTTTGACGCATTTCCAAATCTTCTTGGTTTTGTAGGAACATCTTGCTCTTCTTAGGCAAACTTCTCTTATAGAGGGGCATTTTCTGCCACTCTTCCTCAGATTGAATAATGAATTTATCCTCACGGCACCTCTGGGGGGATTTGTCATTATCCCCATTTTACAGATGGGGAATTGAGACTAAAGGCCTGATTACCTACTCCATCACAGCAATTTTACACTGGTTTAACTCCAGTCATTTTGATGGAATTATACCATTGTAAAACTGATGTAGTAGGATGAAGAATCAGCCCCACATTAATTTCCAAGATCATAAAGGAAATCTGTAGCAAAGCTAGGGACTGAAAGCAGATCTTTTGAGTCTCAGTCCAGAGTCTTAACCACAGGACCATTCCTCTTCTACTGAAAATAATTGGATTAATAGTGCAATGAGTGGAATATGTAAGATAAATGCGGGAATGAGGCAGAATCTGGCTCTGGGCTCATTAGGGGGTTTCTAGCTTATACAAAACTTGGTAGTCATAATATTAAAGACGTGCATCATTAAGGTATTTATCTTTTATTTTTGCTCATTGTAGGGTCACAAATGTCCTTCAGGCTGCAGAATGCAAGGGTTGATTGATGAGACTGATAAAGATTTTAATCACAGAATACAAAGAATTAGGAACCTGTTATTAGATAATGAAAACAAGTACAAAAAATCTAACCTGGTAACTGTGGAAACAATTCAGTTCCTGAAAGGAAATTTGGCCAGTGCCCAGGGTAAGTATCAATATGCGCTGTTCTAATATATAAACCAACGTTATGTTAACTTCTGCTAAAAGCAGCCATTTGAAAGCAGGTTTACTTTGTCCTTCTTATAAGATCCCCATGAAATAACGATATTGGGCCTGACTCTTCCCTGGATTGCCCCAATTTTATGTTAGTGTAACTACATAGAAATGGAATAATACATCTTAAGGACCTGTACTTTATGCCTTTCCTGCAGTTAATGAGATTTTTGGGTGTGCAAGAAATGCAGGGTCAGGCCCTAAATCTATATCTGAAAAAAATATTTCAAAAGCAGGCTTGAGGGGAGAGATGATGGGTATGGCAGGTGCAGAATTAGAACTACAGAAGTACTCTACAGTAGTGATCTTCAAACACAGCAATTTATATGGGGCTCAATCCTGTAATCCCTTTGAAAAAGAAACTCTCATTGATTTTTTTAAAAAATCACTTGTTCTTTTACCATGCTTTTGAGGCCATTGCTGCATCCCTATTAGAAGAGAAGGCGTAATTATTTTTGAAAACATGAATGTTTCCTTTTCAGAATTGTACTTTTGCAAGAAGAATATTTGTGCAAAAACAAGATTATATTTGCATCTTGTATCTAATTTCACATATCTAAAATCTTCATGATTAGAGACCATGCTTGTTTCAACCACATAAATTCTGTATGTTTATTGCAATATTTTCTTTTTTTAAAAAAAATGGTAATTCTGTCCTTAAAAAGGAATCAAAATGTGCTTGCTTTTTTTCCAGCATAGCTGGTCTAATGTTTCCAAAACACACCAGTTTCCTTTCCTGCACTATTTTGCACAATCAATTAATATTTAATTAAAATAACTGTACTAAAATGCTGCTTATTATTAAAAAGGCAGATCAGATATAATGAGACTCTTAGCTAAAATAAAATGTTCTGCTAATTTCTACCTATCCAACATTGTGCTAATTTTAACCTATCCAATAATATGATATACATATATATTTAAAATCCTACATGGATCTTTTTCCATGTTCATTTGGATCCTTGTAAATGTATTGCTGATTTTGTGTGTGTGTGTGTGTGTGTCTGCTATTCCTGGGGGAGAAATCTCCCATGTAGCTGACAAGGACATTTTTCTGTTCCAGAGATTGATCATAAATATGGGCAAGTTTCAGAAGATCTGAGAAGGAGACTTGTGACATTAAAGCAGAAAGTTCTTGTTCAAGTAAACAGGATTAAAGCACTGCAAAACACTATCCGAGATCAGGTTGTAGAGATGAAGCGTTTGGAGGTAGGTGACTGTCATGCAACTTCTGTTATTTCCAAGGCACAGCTACAAAAAACAGGAACTATCAGTCCTTACATATAGAGAAATTCTGCAGCCGAAAAGAAAATGGACCAATAATCTCAACAATTCCACCTTCAAGCCAAGCTCTGCCTATATGAGACAGATGTTCCCTCAGACTCTGATAGGCTTGGTTTCTGCTCAGTGAAGCTCAGATCCTCCCATGTGAGATTCAGACCAGATGCCCCTGTAGCCTCAGTATGCTTCTTGGTTCCCTCTGAGTTATTGTCTGTGTAGTTGTTCCTCTTGTGTTACTGGGAGAGCTTCTGCCTACTGCCCTCTCTTGGGAAGGAAACAAGAATAGTTAGTGCTGTGTTTCCCTACAACTGGCACTGATTGGCCTCAGTGAGTGATGCTCCTCCTTTTCCGAGGAGCTGTGGGCCGTGGCTGACGAGAGACTTGTGAGCAGCTAGGATAAGAAGGAACACCTATAAAAGTATCTCATCTCTCTTCTGGGCTCTCACAGCTGGAGTATAGCTCATCTGTGTTTATATCAAGATCTTTGGCCTTCTGATTAGCTAGATGCATTGATGACAACACAAGGTAGCAGGAGGACAGGCTGAGGAGCAAAACCAAAATGATGGCCTCCATAAAAATGTCCCAAACAGTGTGAGCAACATCATTTTGAACCCTGATCCAGAGGCTAATTCTTCTTTTCATCAGTCACTCCTTTGAACTAGTTATTCCCACCCACTATTATACATACCTGTAGAGTTAGGGCATTATCAAATTCATGGTCCATTTTGGTCAATTTCACAGTCATAGGATTTTTAAAATTGGAAAATTCATGATTTCAGCTATTTAAATCTGAAATGTCATGGTGTTGTAATTGTAGGGGCCTTACCCAAAAAGAAGTTGTGGGGAGGTCACAAGGTTATTGTAGAGGAGCGTGTGGTACTGCTATCATTACTTCTGAGTTGCTCTGCCTTCACAGTTGGGCAGCTGGAGAGTGGCAGCTGCTGGCTGGGATCCCAACTCTGAAGGAAGAGCTGCTGCCAGCAGCAGTGCAGAAGTAAGGATGGCACGGTATGGTATTGGCACCATTAATTCTGTGCTGCTGCCTGCAGTGCTGGGCCCTCAGTTAGCAAGTGCCACTCTCCAGCTGCCCAGCTCTGAAGGCAGCAGTGCAGAAGCAAGGGTGGCATGGTATGGTATTGCCACCCTTACTTCTTCACTGTTACTAGCACAACATTGCCTTCAGAGCTGAGCACCTGGTCAACAGGAGCTGCTCTCCAGCCACCCAGCTCCGAAGGCAGAGCAGAAGTAAGGGTGGCAGTACCACGACCCCCTCTGCAAAACCCTTTTGGGTTAGAACCCCCAATCGGAGAAACACTAGCCTCCTCATGAAATCTGTATATTATAGGTTAAAAGCAGACAAAAGACCAGATTTCATGGAGGGGAGATCAGATTTCACGGTCCATGTTGTGTTTTTCATGGCCGTGAATTTGGTAAGGCCCTAAATATAGGCATGTGATTTTTTTGACAGGTACTGTAGGTTCCCCTTCTCTACTAAGGGCCCAGTTCTGCTACTCTGCCTTGCTCTGAGTAGAGCCTTACTCCTACACAGATCAGTGGGACCATACTATTCAGTGTGAATAAGAATGGCAAAAATTACAGGGATGATTCTAGGGCTCCAGTATTACCAATTATACATGCTGTAACCTTCAGGGGAGCTTTGGTGCTTCAGATTTAAAGACTGAGATTTGGAGTAACCCAAGTTCAGTTGTAAGCTGGAGCACAGACAGTTGAATGAGAGGCAGTGGGCTTTAGTGTAACCATCAGAGTTTTCACTCTGGTAAAAAGAAATATTTGTTTGAAAGAGTCAGGGATCACCATTTAAACAAATGTATTTCTCTCTATCTCATTGATAGGTGGACATTGATATTAAGATACGTGCCTGCAAAGGATCCTGTGCTAAAGGTTTCAATTACGAGGTGGACACAGAGAGCTATGAAAACATCCAGAAGCAGCTCGCTCAGGCCAGTACAATCAATCTGCACTCTGAACTTGAAACTAGTTCCTTGAAGGTGCTGAAAATGAGGCCACTGAAGGAGTCTACTGTTCCTGGGCATTATAAAACTCTACGTCTGCCAGAAACCCCAGATTTAAACATTCTTGAAGATATTAAACAGATTGTGATGACTCTAGAACGGCCAGAAGCAGAGGCAAAAGGCTCCTCAATAGAGACCTCACATGTTTCAGTAGTATCAGGTGTAGGTGGAGGACCACGAGATGGCAAAATAGTGACTCCAGGATATGGAAAGGAATCTGTTGGTTTGGGAGAAAAACATACCTCTTCTGTAATCCACCGTACATGTACCAAAACTATCACCAAAAAAATTATCAGTGGTCATGGTGGCCCTAGAGAAGAGATTGTTGAAACAATGACTTCACCTGATGGTTCTGACTGCTCCGATTTTCCAGGTTTAGGGAGGGAAGAAGGGCCTGTGGGCACCTTGAATATCAGACTGACTCCTCAGGGTGAGAGAGGAGACTTGGATAAATTTCTTACCTCAGGGTCTGGGTCCACTGGTAGCAAATTACACACCACCTACACAAGCACTAGTGGCACTGACCATGGAACTGGACGTTATAGCAGTGGTACTGGACGTTATAGCAGTGGTGGAACTGCTAGTCACACTACAAGTTTTGGAGGGTCGGACAGTTTCACAGAACTAAAGGAGGGGGAAGAGGATATCTTTGATGTTCACCTTGGCATACCTAGATTCCCTTCCAGCAAAGTTGAGAGTGGCAGTTCATCTCATTCCAAGACAATAGTGACCAGCAGCAGTAGCAGCTCCACTAGTTTCAACAAGGGTGGCTCCACTTTTGAAACCAAATCACTAAAGAGCCGAGCAGTGACTGAGGATTTAGTTGGGTTGCAACACGATGAGAGTGGAGAGGATACCCCAGACTTTCGGGCACGCAGCTTGAGCACAGGAGGAGAGAAGCTTGGGACAAGCTACACTGGGACAGGTATCCATCCACATGACTGAAAATAGATCCTGAGGTAGCAGAGCCAGATTCAGTCCACAGTCAAGCTGACGCTCTGGTTACACTGCAATCCATTTAATTTGATTATACAATACAAACAATGTGTCTGTTGCTATTTAGGATAAGTAGAGACAAAATTTTATATCAATAATTGGATGCTAAATGAATTGCACAGAGAATGTTATCTGCAATTTAAATTGCATGTAAACTCTATTTTTAATGTTGCATGGCACATTTCCCAATAGAGACCAAAATATGCTTAGCAAGTTCCCCTCAACATTATTAGTGTTTGGATTCCCGTGAGCCTGTGTAAAGTTTTACTGATAACTTCTGTCAACCAGATCAACTTTTTTTTTTAGACTGTGATGATATCCGCCAGAAACACACTTCTGGTGCCCAAAGTGGCATTTTCAGAATCAAGCCAGCAGGATCCGATAAAGTTTTTTCAGTTTATTGCGACCAAGAGACCACTTTGGGAGGATGGCTTTTGATCCAACAGAGATTGGATGGATCAGTGAATTTTAACCGGACCTGGAAAGACTACAAGAAAGGTTTCGGCAGCATGGATGACAAAGGGAAAGGAGAGTTCTGGCTGGGCAATGAAAACATCCATTTACTGACCCAGAAGGACACTGTCCTTCGAGTCGAATTAGAGGACTGGGCTGGCAATGAAGCTTATGCAGAATATAATATACATGTAGGTTCTGAGTCCGAAGGCTATGTCCTCAGTGTCTATGCTTATGAGGGGACAGCTGGGGATGCCCTGATCATAGGCTCAGTGGAGGAAGGTAGTGAATACACAGCACATGATAAGATGAAATTCAGCACCTTTGACAGGGACAGCGACCAATGGGAGGAGAACTGTGCTGAAGTGTATGGAGGGGGCTGGTGGTACAACAACTGTCAAGCTGCTAATCTCAATGGCATTTACTACCAAGGAGGCCAGTATGACCCAAGGAACAATGTTCCTTATGAGATTGAAAATGGAGTGGTCTGGATACCATTTAGAGCCTCGGACTATTCTCTCAAAGTTGTTAGAATGAAAATCAGGCCCATAGAAACCCAGTAGGCAAACCACAGTAAGACAGGTTATTTTATTTTTGTTTAATATACCTCAAAATACCTGGTGTGTCTTTACCCAATCAAACTGAAGGCAACTGAGACACGTTTGGGCTTTTAAAAAAATAAACATTGTTTAATTGTAAAAGCATTTCTTCTGTCTTCTTATTCACAACCAATACAGCTTGCAAAAAAAGTAAAGTTTTATAAATCTTTATAAAGGATAATAAAGCTATGATATTATAGCAAGCATAGCTATTACAGGATTTCAGGAAAAATATATTTCTGATGGGAAAAGTGTTTCTCAGATAAATTTTGTTAAGTGTTTTCATAAATTAAGCAAACACAGTGACTTAAGGTGATGAAGTCAAATAATGATTATAGCTTGTTGGTCTCTTCTACTCAGTTACCAATATTCTAGCAGAAGTAAATGAATAAAAAATACACTATTATGCAGTGATTTTTTTCAGGACATAACTGGAGTTCAACTTGCTGATAATTTGGAGGGGGGCACACTAATAGATAGATTCATAATTTCTGGGGTCAATAGATCACATTATAAATCAAGAATTACATTCAATCCACAGAAAAACTCAAATAACATCAAAAGGTGAAATCTGAACGGTGCTTTGCAACAAGCCAGCTGGTTCCCATAATAGTCCCTTTCCATTCCATATTCTTTTTAAGACATATCATTTGCTGAACTTAATCACTTACCTCAACTATATTGAAGAAAGTCACACAAAACTCTTACTGCAATATTCTAAAATATTCCTTGAAAAGGGACACATAGGAATGGGAGACCTCCTTTAACAAGTTAGAAAATGAGTGGGTACCCATGCCCAAAATTATACAATACATCACTTACAATACAAAGTTTATATTTTTGTAGCTGGCTTCCTTTCAGAATGAATTGTTAGACTAACACTGGGCCTTTTTAATGGTAAATCTACCAAGTCTAAAGTACCTTCTCCTTTCCAACACATGAATATCCTTTACTCACAAGCAGGACATCACATAAGTAATATAGGCTGTTAGGATTGCCTCCCTACTCTGAACTCTAGGGTAGAGATGTGGGGACCCACATGAAAAAGGGAAATAACCCCCAAGCTTATTTTACCAGCTTAGGTTAAAATGTTCCCCCCAGAACACAACTTCTCTTGTGTCTGGAACTGATAACGCTGCACTATCAAGTGAGAATGTCTCAAGAACTATGGGACATGGGACAATTGAAGCCCCTCTTTCCCCTTACACAAATCCCCCCAAACTTCTCTTCCCCTGGGAAACCCTGAAAGGAAACCTTTCCTGATCCTGCAAGACCTGCCCGATCCAAAACCAGGATCTTATACAATGGAAAACAAGCAGTTAAATTCTTAAAAGAAAGAGTTTAATTAAAGAAAAAAGAAAGGAATAAATCCCTTATAAAATCAGTAGAACAGCACTACAGTAATCAACAAAAAAATTAAGAAACCAAACCTCTCCCCCGAGGCAACTTTCTCCCACTGTTGATATCTCTGCTGAGCCTTACAATATTAAGAAACACAAAGCCAACCCCCACACTGGAGAATTTTCCATGTGATAAAATAAGATAACTTACTGTCTGGCTAACTTTACTTGTTGTTGTATAGAAAGCTTATAGTTATAGTAAAAGAAATAGGTGTGGTTCATCCCATAGCCGAGGCGAACAGAGAGAGGGAAATTAAACCTCCCACCCCCTTTGTCCTGGGAGGTTGATTAGCATCTCCGGTTCCTATTGGTCACTTGTCCCCCTCTCTTCAGGTTACCTTTAGATTACAGGTAAACAGTAATTCTAGGCTACTTTATACTTATGACATAGGCAATTTATAAAACCTTTACAACCCTCTACAACTGCCCACTAAATTAAAATGCAATTATTGCTCTTGAAAGTCACTGTAAAAATAGCATTGTTGGATCCAGTGTTTGCCTGTCATAAACCCCCAACATTAGGGAAATTCAGAGAAAGGAAGGTTGCTTTTGTGGTGAAGTCACTGGATTGGGACTCCAGGAATGTGGGTTCAATCCCGTGTTGCTTCAGATTACTTGTCTGACCTGGGGCAAATCTAAATGACCAGGTCAAATATGAAATCTGAAGCATTCTGTCCCTCAGTTTCCCATCTGCAAAGTGTGGATAGTACTGTATTATTTCCTCTCTGTGTGTGCTTTGGCCAGTGGATTTGTGTAGTCAACAATTGAACAGTCTCATTCTGCATCCCTCCCAAAGGTCCCCGCAAACTGCAGTGAAGTGAATCTCCACACAGTGTATTGTGTGGTGTGCTAGGAGTGTCCCATCTTGCACAGCAGAACAACGTTGTTTTTTATGGATTCAGAGTCTCTCTTAGCCACTAAGGGGGAAAGAAGGCAGGATTTACCTTTAATAAATGAGAACATGTATGCATTGGGGGAATGACTTCTAGATGGCTGTGGACATCTTAGTCCCCAGTCATGCAAACACTTACACAAGTGACACCTACACCCCATCTCTGCCTGGTGGCTAGCTCACTATAAACACTACAGTTTTGAAATAAGATACATCACTGTATCTCACCAAAGCAAGGTTCCCAAAACAACCTTATTCAAGGTGTGGAAAGCATTTGATTGAAAGCCTCTACACTCTGCTAGGGCCCAATTCTGCCACTTTTACTCACATTCAGCAGTACATTGCTGTGAGAGGAATCTCATTGACTTTAATAGGGCTAGTAACAGAATACTCAATGTGATTGGTCCATAATAGCATTGTAGGTTTAATGATACATTTTTTTCATATGTTTCTTTCCTGTAGTGTGTAGCTAGGGTTCATATATAAATGTGCTATTTTTTATATGACGACAAACTGTTAAGAACTTTTATAATCAAAAGTTTATCTTGTAAAAGTATGGAAGAATAATTACATCCTGTGAGTAACAAGGATGCATTGTGCTTATTCTGCAGATGTGTACCTTTAAGGTTAAAGCTAACCAACACATATTTACTGTGCATGAGTTTTCTTTGTGCGACTGATAACTGAGAGTGTGACTGGACTCTCCCTGCTTCTAATCACATGGATTAGCATGTATTGTAACAACATCTTTAGGTACTGACAAAGGGGTAATCATGAACACACTCTTGTAGTCCTAACTCAGTTCTTATGAGACTAAGCTTTTCTGCTTAACATTAGTAGAGGTTTTGCTGAAGGACTGAGGTCCCCTGAGCAGGTGTGCATAGGAATCTGTGACCACAGAAAGGGGGCTTCTGCCTCCTTATGGAGGCTGTAACAGGGCAGTCCCTCTATGGGCCAGGGGCCTGAGGTCAGGCAGCTCTGTCCAATTAGCAGACCCAGCTGGGAAGGGGTCAGGTGATACTTGTAAAGGGCTGAGAGATCTCAGTTGGAGGAGGGCTGCAAGAGGGAGGTTTGCTTCTGGGATGGGTCTTGAAGGGGAGAGAGGACTGCAGAGTGAATTGTCACTAGATGTCTGTAGCCTGTGTTGGTCAAGGAAATAATTTTGTTTTGTGCTAATTTGTTCACTTTTCTGAATAAGAATACATTCTTTTGCAGTAGTAAAAAACATTTAATGAACATTAATATATCTTCCGCCAGCCATTTGAACACATTTGCTTATTCACTGGTAACACATAAATAAGGATAATTTATGACACTTTTGTTTTAAGATTTTAGTTACTTTAAACATTTTCAGTGAAGCTAAATAATTCTCTCCCTCCTTGTATCTGATTTTGAATAGTTTTATAAACAAACGGAATAGATATTTTTCATATTGATCTGTTTCTGGACTGACAAGCTAGCTGTCAGTTACTTCCATCTTGGGATCAAGTACAAATGGTACAAAAGACACATGCAAGTTTTTTTTAATGGGTCAGACATAGGTTTATGTTCAGCATGACTTCTCCAATTCAAGTCACAGTGTAGTCAGACACATAAACTTTGGCATTTTTGGTTCTCGTATGTAAAGGCAAAATCAAATATCACGCACTAAAAGAAGTTAACTTTGAAGTGCACATGAAAACATTTGATATAATTCATTTTAATGATGATTATTGTGGAAAGAATGGTCTAATCTTCATACTCATCTTCTTCAATGAATACCATGATCCTTTCCAGTTCATCCATACAACTCCATCATCTGTGCCGTGTTTTGCCATATCCCAGCTGTACTGTCCTCCCCAATAATATCTGCCATTGGGATTGGCTGAATGGCATCGATTATACCACCAACCACCACCATCTTCTTTAGAACACTGTTTTCTTGGATCTGCATGAACCCTGGGAGGTGGGGGAAGGAGGGACGGAAACATACAGTTAATAGTGATAGATGCACTGTAGCTAAACAATACGATACAGTTTTACAAAATAGCGATTGTGTGACGAAAGGTATGGAACAGCTTCCGTATGAGGAGAGATTAATAAGACTGGGACTTTTCAGCTTGGAAAAGAGATGACTAAGGGAAGATATGATTGACGTCTATACAATTATGACTGGTGTAAAGAAAGTAGATAAGGACGTTTGTTTGCTACTTCTCATAACATGAGAACTAGGGGTCACCAAATGAAATTAATAGGCATCAGGTTTAAAACAAATAAAAGGAAGTATTTCTTCATACAACACATGGTCAACCTGTGGAACTTCTTGCCAGAGGATGTTGTGAAGGCCAAGACCATAATAGGGTTCATAAAAGAACTAGATAAATTCATGGAGGATAGGTCCATCAATGGCTATTAGCCAGGATGGGCAGGGATGGTGTCCTTAGCCTCTGTTTACCAGAAGCTGGGAATGGGTGACAGGGGATAGATCACTTGTTGATTAACTGTTCTGTTCATTCCCTCTGGGACACCTGGCACTGGCCACTGTCGGAAGACACAATACTGGGCTAGATGGACCTTTGGTGTGACTAAGTAGGGCCATTCTTATATTCCTATTTATGTATGCATGTGTGCATGTATGAATCTGTGTTTTCCGATCCTCAAGATGTAGTAAAAGTTATCTCTGAACTTTCCACAGATGATTGATTATCTAGAGCGTTTTCTATACACTTCATCTGGGTATTTGTTATGCATAACAGCATACGATCTGAGCCCAAACAGCCAAAAAATTGATAATGAAAAGTCTAGGCTCAGAAGAAACATTCATCTATAATGAATCTTGAATGAGAGACAGCCCCATTAGGCAATCTCCTGTTTCAAGAATCTATCCCAAAGACTTTGCAAACCAATTGTATACAATTATGCTGCATCTTTTTTGAAAGGTCACTTTAATTTATCAACTAATACCTGTCAGTTCTGTAAATGGTCACAGGATAGACTTAATTACATTCCTAACTAAAACTTATATGGGGCCTGGTTTCAATAAGAGGCTGGACAGAAACAAGGTGTCAGAGTGGGTTCATGCAATAGATTTTCATTTCTGAATACCCTGGGTTGAAATACAACTTTGGAAGGAAGTGAAAATTATTTGATTCTGGTACAACTCCAGGCTAAATCATAATTTCATTTGGTCAAATTCTGCTCTTAGACACTTCAGTGGCACAGTGCATGCATTTGGCTGGTGACGAGCAGATAATAAACATATTCTAAGAGACTGTGAAATTTTCCAGAATTAGCACATATTAGCCTATTCTAAAAGACTGTGGAACAATGCATATCCAGATGCACATAAAGTAGTAACATCTCCAGTTGAATTGCTTTATCTTAATATTAATAAAAAATTGCTAGTGCAAGTACATACCATCCATCATTGTCTCTGTCAAAAGTGCTGAAGAACATGCCATTGTGAATTGTCATTGTTCTGTTCTCACCATACAGTTGTGAAGCTCCATCCATCAGAGCATTGCCAGCTGTGCCTTTATAGTTACTAACTGATATCTGATACTTGTTTGCCTCATTTTGTATGGTGAATCCTCCATATTGAGCTGAAACCTTATCACCATTCCAGTCCTCCATTTCAATTAAAACTTCAGTGGGTCCCATTTTGGTAAGCTGGCTGATTTTGTCATTTCCAAGCCAATATTCACCTGACAACCAATAAAAGGAAACTCAATGAAACCACTTTCAGAATATGTTTTAAGGCAACTTTACTATTTTCCCATAAATCTGCTACAATTAATGAACATCCTTCGTATCAACCGTGGACAGTTTTAAGAAACCTGACAAAAAAGTTTGAATAAAGGAAGAGCTTTAAGATTTGTATTCAGAATTTTACCTGGAGTATCACAGTATTTTTTCCCTCCACTTTTCGCAATATTTCCAAATCCTTTTTTATATGCATCCCATGTTCTCCCAAAGCCAACGCTGCCATCTTGGCGGTTCTGAATCAAAGTCCATCCTGCAGGGGTAATAATGTGTGAATTCAATTGCAATTAACAAGAGAACAAATACCTGCTCCAGTTTGTGTCAAGGGATGTGTAAGAGGAGCTGGAGGGCGTGGGACAAGCCAACCCTGATTACTGACAGAGGCACAACTCAAAAGACATCAGGTGATTTTCCTGGAAAGAGCAGCTGGAAGCTGCAGTGAGTGGGGGGCGAGGTGGATGGATGGGTGCCCACTCAGGGAGAGCAGAGACTTCTGGGAGTGTGCAGGTTCCAGCAGAGTCATGGGATTTGGGACTAAGACTCCAGCTATCAAGGGCTGGGTGTAGCCAGCTAAGGCAGGAGAGATCCCGAGCAAACAGGGGGACAAAAAGAAAGAGACTGTAAACCTCTCCAGGAAGGAGGCCTGGGAGAGACTCGAGCAAGCAGGAAACAGAAAGGCCTCCCTAGGCAGAAAGGCTTGGGAGTAAGAAGAGAAATGTTTGTCTGCTGGACTTTAATTTGGGACTGTATGTTTTATTATTAGTTTATGTTTTATGAATAAACTCAGGCCCAAAGAATGGGTATTCTGACCACAGAAAAAGTGTATGGAGTCTGTGTAAGGAGTCCTAAATAGGGGGAAACAGAGGCAGGGTACTGCGGAGTGACCTCTGACAACAAGGAGGCTCTCAGGAGACAGTCAACCCTAATACAGGGAGCTTTGCCATTGACTTCAACAGGAGCAGGACTGAACCTTTAGGGTATGTCTATATGACAAAGAAAAACCTATGGCTGGCCTGTGACAGCAGACTCAGGATCACAAGACTCGGGATCATGGGGCTGTTTCATTGCTATGTAGACTTCTGGGCTTGAGCTGGAGCTTGGGCTCTAGGACCCTGCAGGGTGGGAGGATCCCAGAGTGTAAGGGCCTAGTTCTACCACCTTTACTGACATTGAGTAGTACCATATCCTGTGAGTAAGGCTGGAAGAGTCAGGCCAAAAGGGATGTGTTTGGTCCGTTATTACAGATGTGATCACAGTACTAATGAAGCAAGAGTTCTATCTTTGGAGTATGCACTCTCTGAAATAATCTATAAAATAGTTATACTGCTGTGCTGGCTTGAATGCCTATCTCCATGTCAGAAGTAAAGAAAGACTAAGTATTCTCTACCCCAGTAATACTAAGATCTCAGTGGTTCAGGAGCCAAATTAGTGATCAATATTAACCAAAAGAGCCACTGCATGTGAATTCTTTGTTTCATTCATTATAGTACCATATGTTCATATTTAAGCAGCATGACAGGGGAAATATTTAGTTTATATCTATATTAGACTCACAGCAAAATGATTGATGACATATTATTTATCAACCACAGTTGGTTAATAACATAGTAAAAGCATCCTGGTTGGTTAATCATATCACATGCTGCAAGGAGCCATAGAAGACACATTAAAGAGCCACTTGCGGCTCACGAGCCTCAGTCTGAGTATCACTGGTCTCCACCATCCCTGACAGGGATTTGTCCAACCTAATCTCTAGGGCCAGAGATTGCATAGTCTCTTTAGGTGATTTGTTCCAGTGCTCAACTACCCTTCCTGTTAGGAACAAACTACCCAGTGAGCTTGTGGAATCTCCATCGCTGAAGGTTTTAATACATTGCAGGCCTTGAAAGCATGCAAGTTACTCTCCTCCATGCACCCAGCCAACTCCTGTGGCCAATGAATGGGATAGCATGGGGAAGGAGCCAAAGCTCCCCTATCTGCCTATCCCCTTCACTTGCTCCAAATTGGACTCAGCCCTCGTCCTCTGCACAGGTCCTGGACCCAAGCTCCAGGAAGCCCTAACACAGTCAACGTGGAGGATGTGGAAGATGTGAGAGCAGCCATACTCTCTTCTTGTTTCCTAGCACAGCTGTGATATGGCACTTCAGTCTAGCCCTAGTAAGATATACAAGTCAAAATTTCATCTGCCAAGTCCAGTCAGTGACTATCCAACAATTCTTTCTCCACATTATTAAAAAAAGATCCTACTATGTTTGGGCCACCTTCCACTCCAGCGCTCAGATCCCTCAGCACATAGTTCTCAAAACTTTCTGTAGATGACATTCTGCAATGGTTCACAAGCCACAGAATGAGAACAGTTGCTTTAGATTAACTAATAGTTAGTGCCAAAAGTTATACTCTCAAATGAGCACAAATGCAAAGTAATATAGAACCAGCGCAAATTCATTTTTGTGAATATTTAGAGTTATCCCTGTCACAGACTCATAGTTTATCTCTCACTTACCTCCGTTTGCTGTGGTCATATCACAGTAAACCTTGTATGGTTTGAAGAAAGCATCAGGCTGAATGAGGTACATTTCAGATGAATCACCTCCTCTTCTGATAATGTCTTCACATTCTGCAATCATAAATCAACAGTTTATGTTCCTGAGGGATCTATGAAATTCTAGTAGAACAATCCTCTGCATAAAGACAATAATTAAGAGAATAGCTTTCTATTTGCTAATTAGATAGGAATATCTTACAAAGATCTAATTCTGCTAGATTTCACTTTGATTTAAATTATAAATTAAAATGACATAGGAGGGAATCACAAAAGAAAGAATAATATAGCTGTATTGTCCCACTATCCCTTATAAAATGAGATTTTAAATAATTCCTTAGTGACTTAGGAGCACAGGTCCCATTGACACACAATGCCTTCTGCTCCTAAATCACTTAGGTGCTTTTGAAAATCCCACCCACCATAGATATATAAGACTGGTAATACATACGATTTTCCATACTGGATCAGACCAATGGTCTATCAACTCTGCTATCTTGATTGGTGTCTGGTGTCATATGCTTCAGAGGAATGTAAACTTGTGCCCATAATGCATCTGCCCAGTTGTACAGTGATATAAATGAAGGAAGGGAGAGATTTTTTATACATGTAAATGAGTTACCTTTGCCTGACACCACTGGGATATTACAGGAAACAATGCACGAAGAGCGGCAGTTGTCCATTTGGGTTGCTATAGCATTTTCCAGTTTTTGTATCTTTTTGTGTAAGGTATCCACAACTGAACGGAGGACTCGGAGGCTAGATGGGATATTGTTGTCTGTGTTCTCTCTGATGTAGGTATAGTGCTGCTCTATCTCTGTGTTGTACTCAGAAACAACATTTTCATTGTCTAGAAAAGAGAATTATAACTGTCACAACTTTCAACATATTTCCCAATTTATATATTCTAAGCCAAATGATAAACCATGACCCAGTCAGTTTTATTTGAGATTTTACTTCTGCTGTAGAAATGAAAAGAGTGCTCTGTGTGTCCTTTCCCTCTCTTCCCCAATTTCACAGTGTGCAAAGAGCTTTAGCTCCTGTAACAAGGACATACTTTGTATTGTGGCTCAATATAAACTGACAAATTTCTTGCTTTGATTATATTCTGCCAAGTAAACACCCTCACAGAATCTTATTATGGCTGTCCAGCAGCTGGGGACATCTAGGATATGTCTACACTGGAATAAAAGACCTGCAGCAGGACTGTGGCTGACCTTGATCAACTGACTTGGGTTCACAGGGCTCAGGCTGAGGGACTAAAAATAGCTGTGTAGCTGTTCAGTCTCAGACTGGAGCCCAGCAATTTTACAATGCTGTAGCCTGAGCTCTGCAATCTGAGTCAGCTGACCTGGGCCAGCTGAAGGTGTTCCGTTGTTGAGTTGACACAGGCCAATGCAAGTTTTACCTTTGACATCAACAAAAGCAGAATCAGGTCTTTGGCCCCTCAGCTAGGATTTTCTAGATTTAGTTTTATGCACTTGTGACACCCTAGTTACTTAGACTGATGCTCCTATCTATAACCTTTTTTAATAAGCCCAATCTATTTAGTACTTGTAGCAATGCAAATTTGTCTGTAATGCTGATTTACTGCAACGATGCATAACAATAATGTACCTTTTATTTGTTTCTGTCTTTCTGCCAATTTATCTTCTAGCGTATTCATATACTCATAGAATTTTGAAGTGGTGTCGGACTGTTTATCTACTTTGATCTTTAGGTCCCGAATGTTGGATTTCACACTTTTTTCCTGTTTTATCATTGCAGTTTGCAGCTCACACCCAGTTGGACACAGGACTCCCTAAAAAAGCAGGGGGAAAGAGTCAATTACAAGTGCTGTAGATTTATAAAACTGGGTGCCTAAAGTTAGGTTCCCAATCTCATATTAAGGCACCTAAACAAGTAACCAGATTTTCAAACACGCTGAGCATCTAGCAACTTTAGGCAATTTATTTAGTTGTCTCAACAGGGTCTCAAAATACTTCAGACATTCAATTTATTGGGAAAAATCCCTGCTGTCTTAAATGGAGAAAGCAGGCTCAAGCTCCAGTTGGGGATCCCTTCTGATAACTCATTAAAGTTCTGGGAGGGAGAGACCCCCCGATATCTGTGATCCACCACATACTTTTGACTAATTTTCCTGGACTACCAACCGTTCATGGTTTAACCATCTCCAGCTACAAAATTATGATTCATCCAGCACTACAGCCATATCAGTTACCTAAAAATATTGAGATATATGTCCCCACCCCATAAGCACAGAATTAAGTATTAACTTTACTCTGATACATAAGGTATAAGTGTCTTTCATGTGAAACAGCCATACACAAAAAGATGTAAAAAATTATCTCCTTGGGAAGCTGGCACTATTATTGTAGCAAAGCCCTGGCTGGGATGATTTAGTTGGGGATCGGTCCTGCTTTGAGCAGGGGGGTGAACTAGGTGACCTCCTGAGGTCCCTTCCAACTCCGATTTTCCATTGTTCTGTGATTCTATGATCAGTCACTATTCCTCTTAAGGATGAAAATATACCAAAACAGATGAAGAAAATACAAAAGCACCAAATTTCAAAGCAGTATGAGACCAAAAGTAACCAACCTACTAAAGGCCTCCAAAATAATCCCTTGTTTCTGAGTAATAGAACTTTAACAAACTTGTTTTAGCCATCTCTAGAAGTAATAAGTTATCAAGTACTAAGATGTCTAGCAGTATAGTCACAATTTATGCCTTTTACTGGAGACCAAAACTGAGGTAATGTGATGCATAACTGGTGCAGTATAGGGAACGTGGCATTCTACTAGACATACTACTTGTCTTTGCATACACTACTCTTCTGAAGAAGCTTGGGTTAAAGACTGACAGAGGAATGTAATGAATGCTTGAAGAATTTAAAAAGTGCGGGATTCCTTTTAATACTGGCCAGCTGGATAGAGCCATGCAGCACAGGATAGATGCAAAAATATTTGATAGTGAAGATACCCTGGATAATGTATTAACATGTTTAAGCAGATTTGTGCTACATCTTTCTTTCAATTAAGAACGCCTAAAGATACAGCTACATATTTCTATCTTCGTTCTTTTCATCTCTAGGGTGATGAATCAGTAGAGGTGAAGGGGGAAGCGAACCCTTGGCTCTGTCTACTCCACTGCACCACTCCAGTGAGTGGCTCCCCAAGTGGAGGGCAGCATCTCATCTGTAGTCCCTACACCTCCTCAACCACAGGTCTTGCAATTCTAGCCAGCCTTTTGCAGGCCATGAAGAGTGAGAGGCTCCTTTCTCCTTCCCTCCCAGTGCACAACCATGTAAGTGGTGGGTGTAGGGGCACAATCTAGCTCATAATTATTTACATTCATCACTCAGGGCTCAGTTCTACCTTCTTGCTCATCATAAGTAGGATCTGACTCAACAAATAATCCCACGAAATCAACAGGACTACTTGCTCATTCAGGTACTACTCAACATGAGCAAGGGAGAGCAGAGTTGGGCTGTCAGTGAACTACAATGGTCATTTCTTGGTGTTTGGTTGATTAACAAAACTGTCTGTTCTTCACCACCGTTAAAGAAAAAATATTAAAGGCACAACAGTTTAAAAAGATGAGCTCTGAAACAATAGTGATGACTATAATGTTTCTGGAGGGTATCATCAAAACATTAGAAAGGGAAGTGCATTGAATTCACTGTAACCACCTGAACACTACTGAACATTCTAAGCACAAGATATCTGCTGAGCTGCAGAATGTACCATTGTGAGGTTTAGTACATGTCCGAAAGCAAGGATACAATTACTATTACGTGCATCTGTCTCCATTGCAATTACAAGGCAAATACACCTACTAGCTCATCTGATGCATGCCTGCAGCCTCCAGCATCAGGATAAACGACACTTTCTTTCTTCTGGCCCCGAGTGGGTGGTTTTGTTGGACGAGCCTGATATCCACCTTTACTAATGGGAGGAGGAGCTGGTCTGAGAGTTGGAACTGGCTCCCGTCTTTTATCTACTGGTCTGTGACCTCGAGCGTCCACTTGTTCTCCAGTAGCCTACACAAAGCCAGAAGGAGAAAAACTCTTTATAATTAGGATCATTATTTTAAATGCAGGCACATCAACAGTATAAAATATAAAAATAACATAAATAAATTTTTGGCAGAGTTTAAATGTCATTTTGCCCTCTCTCACACACATAAGAAACACATTTTAGTCATAAGAAACACATTAATTTAATGCAGGAAAAAGACCTGAGTATCATTGCAGGTAGCTGAATGAAAACTTCTGTTCAATGTACTTTGGCATTAAAAAAACCAAACAATTTGTTAGGACAATTAAAAGATGAAATTGAAACTAATACTGAAAATATAGTAACCCCCTGTAATACTAGCCTCCCATCTCAAAACAGAAATAACAAAAATAGAAAAGGTTCAGAAAAAAATAAATAGCAAGAAACTTAAAGCTCATAAAAAAATTGATTATTTTGCACAACTCATAGCCGCTGGACACGAAGCTTCAAGTTATTAGTAGGAGTCAAAAAAGAATTAGTCATTTATAGGGATAACAATCTGCCGAATAAGGGAAATAGGATTGACCAAAAACTTCAGGATTTTGGATCTGATCCTTCACACACTGTGAGTAGCCCAGTGAGGTCAATCAGATTACTCTCACAAGTAAGGAAGACCCACATGTGTAATGTCTGCAAGATCAAACTCTTACATAGATCAGAAATAAGCGGTGTGTATGTTAGAAAATGGCTGGAAAGTTAGTTGGTAAAATAGTATATCAGAAACATATTCAATTTATAGACCCAGCCAGTTATGTCACATGCAAAATAATTTCTTATTTTTGAACCTGGTATTCATTTGTTTAGAGATTTGTACAAGATTTTTTAAAAATCCAGTTTTAAATCAAATATTGACTTCTCTTAAATTTCTTTCTTAAAGCAATTTTAATATACCAGCTATGCACATTTTTATGCCTTAATTTTCGACTGGCCTTGGTGAATTTTTTTGTTTGTTTGTTATTGTTTTTTAATTCTGTTTCAGAACAGCACCTCTCTCTTTCAAACTCCAGTGCCGTATGAACTGGGAATCAGTTCCTTCCTTTTGTTGCTCATTTAGAGCCTGATTCAAAGCCCACTGAATCAATGGAAAGACTCCTATTGACTTCAAGGCATTATTTAACACACATCTTGTGACTCTTCTTCTTACGCAGAGTTTGTTTCTCATGCTCTTAAATAAATGCTAAAATTGCTAAATAAACATCCTTACTTGAATATGTCTGAACACGTAATTAAATCCAATCTTACCTTGGAAGAGTGGTCACTTTCCTGCAAAGAGAGAGAGAGAGGAAAGAGAAGGAAAATACATCAGAAAACGGGAGGAAGAACACTGCAGTTTGCTGTTACTCATATGAGAAAAAAATAATTACAAACAATTTTCCTTGAACTACTTAAGCTGAGGATGAATATATTCTTGAGATAATTTAACATTTTATTTTGGTAACAACTAAATTAAAAAGCTTATAAAGTCATACATACAACTAAGTAAGATTAAGCATTACTATTGTTATTATTAATTATTATCATCACTACTACAACCTCATCATCATAATCTACAGGAGTCAGGGATTTAGTTATGGAAACACAGAGCAGACACAGCAATAGCAGTTTCATGATGCTGGCTTCCTTAGATAGGTTGGTAACCTTCCCCTGCTAAAGGTACTGACAGTGAAAGGCACTTTGTGTTCATATATATACCAGAAAGTCTGAAGTCTCCTGGCTTGCTAATGATAGGTCTAACCTGAAAGAAGAGTAATCATTCCTCTGTTAATATTTAATCTCTTTGTTCACTGTGTGCCTGAACAAATTCCCCAGTTGAGCAACATCTACATGGAGGCTTTATCTACATGTTATGCGTACCCCATATATCTGATGGCATAGTTTAAATATATAAATCCTGAAAATCACCTCTTCTTCAAATTATGTGAATTTTATATTTTCCTAAAAATCATTAGCTTTTTGAAATACCTGAAAAGGAGCACGTCCAGCTAACTCAGGTGAAGAAAATAATGTCAAATGTCACAAAAGAGCAAGTTACTTATTTTCTCCTTTTGGAAGCATTAGACTTTTTAAAATATTTCATTAAGTATGTATCAAAATCATCTAATAAACAATGCTAAGCTATATTGTACAGTCATGGGGTTCTTGAAAAGTGCATACTTCAACATACATTTCTATGAGTATCAAACCTCAGGAAGGCTACTGAGGCAAGTACGTGATGCTTACAGGATAACTATCATTTTTACTGCAGCACTTAAAGGTCCTGATCAGGGGTTAGAGTCCCAGTGGGCTAGGAACCACACACATATATAATAAAGGTAGCTCTGCCCCAAAGAGCTTACAAAATATAATCCTTATCCAGCAAAGCACTATAGCACTTCAGTTTCAATGGGACTACTCATGAACTTAAATGTTCAGCACATTCGTAAGTGCGTTGTTAGTTTGGGGCCTAAAGATATATAATTAATATAATGTAATTGATATAAGTTGATTCCTATCGAATATCTTTAAAATAATAAAAAAAAAGTCTGATTTCCAGAAATGCTCAGCACCCACAATTGGAGCCAGATTTTCAGAAGAGCTCAGCTTCCTTTTGCTCACCTATGTGGCAAGATTTTGAAAACTGCTTAGTGACCAACTATTGTCAGCAGGATTCACTGAATGCTGGGCCCTTTTGAAAAGCCATTAAGATGCCTAAAAGGAAGCTTAATACCTCTCTTAATTTAGCTCAGTGTTTACAACCTATAGATATTTTAAAAACACAAAAATTGGAAAACAAAGCAAATATGCTGAATAAAAATAGAGAGAACAAACCTGCAAACCCTTATTTAAGAAAGTGGTCATTGTCCTCATAGGGCTACTCACTTGAGATGACTAGTGCTCACAAAATTGTTGGCAGAATCAGACCAAGAATATGCAACATAACTCCTGGGATAAACAGGAAGAGTGGAATGCCAACTAGATTTTGACTCATAAGTGTCCTGGTTCATATTGATGTAATTAGAAGAGATGGAGGAAGGTTTAATAATAAGCAAAATATTTGAAAATCCATTAGAAATGTTAGCACTACCCCAATGGATATCTATTATATCAGAAATACAAACTTGGGCCTCATTTACCCTTGCTAAAACAAAATCCTTAGTAGATCTTTTTTACTCCCAAATGTTGCTTGTGTATCTCAAGAAATGTTCTGAAAATATTCATTTTAACCATAAAACCTGACATTATTTCTTCATCAGTTCTGCTGTCATTTGACAAGCAGGAATTTTCACAGGAGCAGTACATTTTAAGCAAATATAAGAGAACAATCATAGAAGGATAATTATGAATTTACAATTGTGAATATCCACACTGGATTTTAAGAGCTGTACTTGCACAATCAGTAAACAGCCAAAATTAGCCAACAAAAAAGAATTTTGAATATCCCTAGTGACTTGCTCGCAATCAAACTACAGATGAAAAATAATTTGTAAAAATTATAATTAATATGGTGAAGACATTTGAATAGCAAGTAAATATGAAAAAATCATAAGCTTGCTGAGGAAATTCACAAACAGGAAAGAGTCTACATTCATGTAATTAATAATTCACTGCTCAGTTCTATTCAACAGGCAAATGAATAATTTAGGCACAAAACAACATTCACTACTTCATATTACTTCAGTCATACTTAGATTTAAAAAATAGCAAAATAAAAATAATTTTAAATAATTAAATTACACATATTTAAGTTACTCTTTCACCTTCTTAACTGCAAAAGCAAATTACATAATCAAAAGGAACAACTTAGATTTGTTAATAATAATAAAAGAATTAAATGTGCATAAAGACATTTTAAAGAACATATTGTATAGTTAAAGTGTCTTATTAAATGGCAACAATCACAATGTGTCAAAAGAGGCATTAAATGCCATTAACGTAAGAGAATATATTTAATTTATAGAATATATAATTTATTATATTTTTAGAGAAAACCATGGGAATCCTTATCTTGAAGCTGAATTGTAAAATCGCAGTGGGCATGCACATTTTGAGTTAATAAAGATTCAGCTCATGTTAAGGGTGAGATTTTCAAAGGCACAAATGGAAGATAAGGGCCTAATTCTCCTTGCCTTTGACAATTTCACCCATAGAATACTATCCAAAAGAAGTCCTCCGGCGCTTCCAATCCTTATCTACTAGATGCTGAATATGGACTTGTGACAAATACAGTGGGTATTTATCTTTTTGTGCCTAAATATATGTGTGCATAATTCCTGAAAAGGCTAATGGAAGTTTCATACTCTTACTGAAGTAGAAAAAATCCTCATCTCAGTGTGTATACTATATAATATAAAAGCCAGTAGTATGTCCTGTCACCTTCTACTCGACTGAAGGTCAGAAGTCCGCAAATGTGCAGTTACATACCCTGCTAGTGGGTGCCCTATAACGAAGTTTTCCAATTAATACAGCTAGTTCTTCTTTAGTTCAAATAGTAGGGGCCTTTTTTAGGAGCAGAAGAGCACTGGATTTGTCCCCCTTTATTCCTTGTGTGGAGATGAACTGACAACTGTGACTTCTGTATATAAATACAGCCATAGATTCATTACTTCATTGATTTACTGTTTACTCTCATTTTTTCCCTAAAAAGACACATATATGGAATTTATGAGCATGTATTTATATCCTTATAAATACTGTCCCACTTTTGTCCAATAGGTATTAGAAAACATTTCCCAGTTATTCAAGATTCTCATATAACCAAGGTTTTATCATACCACTGGCTATTTCCTTCTGTAATTTTCTTTTAAACTATAAATGAAATGCAGTATATTTTCCTGTAGTAATAAGGTAACTCTCCAGCAAATGGACATTTATAAAACAAACAGAACAAAAACTAAAGAACATTATAAAAAGGACATTTTCATTCTATGGTGATGGATAATTTTATTTAATCCAAAATAGTTTTGGGGATGAACATAAGTCCCCCTGTAAAGACACAATTTCATTAGGTGGAAATTTTAGTGAAAAACGAAGAGGGGAACAGATAAAGCAGCACATCTTAGACGCTTTTTCTGAATATGTACCATTATCAAAATTCCTGTAGACACAGGAAGTATGGGAGCACAGTTTAGCCTGATTGTGGGCTTAATTATTAAACATCTTGGACTAAATGCAGGCCTAGCCGAAGCAGGTGCTACTGCATTGAATTTGGTCCCTCGTGCATTGACACCCATATCACTATTACATTTTGTACCACACACATTTCCTATTGATGTGTGTTGAAAGAATGTGCAGAAGCCAAAAATTAGCAATAGTACTACAGTATCCTATTGTACTGATTTTACTTGATTGGATACTACTAAAAGGAATCATCTAGAATCTATCTGAGGTGCTTATATGGCCCCCATTACCATAGTATTTGAACACTTTACAATCTTTAATGTATTTATACTCACAACACCCCTCTGAGAAAGGGAAGTACTATTATCTCCATTTTACAGATGGGAAACTGTGGCATAGAGAGGCTAAGGCTCAGATTCTCAAAAGATATTTAGGCTCATATCTGCAATTTAAATTAATGGGAATTAGGGGTATATATACTTTTGAGGATCTGGGCCTAAGAAACTTGCTCAAAGTCACATAGCAAACCTGTGGTGAAGCAGGGAACAGAAACTGGGTTTCATGAGTCTAAGCCTAAAGTCCTAACCCCACTGCAATCCTTCCTCATAACTAAAGTTGCTAATATGTTCACAAGTTTTTAATTGTCTTCCACTTTGGTTCTTCTTTTGAAACGAAAAATACATTCTTAAATATGTGGTACTTGTAATGTGCCTCATAAAGATGAAATAAACTTTAATTCATTCCCATAGAAACATGTAGTTATGATGACAGGATCCAGTTCCCTGATGACCCTCTCCTGGATGAGGCACTGGTGTGAGCCACAGACAATTTCCCCATGTGACTTCATTGCTCTTCCTGGTCAAAATTCAGTTTTTGACCTATCCCACCCTAGTATGTTCAACTGGCCTGTCTGGCTTCTCTTGTACTGTTGTCAAAAAATAGCATATCATGATGTATTTATTGTGTTTTCCTAAGGATTTACTAGGAAAGCACAACAAATTAACAATTTCTGACAATGTACATGATATTTTGTAGTTTCAAATTGCATACGCTATCCTACAATGGGGACTACACTACAGTTACTAGTAATACTGAAAACACACTTTTTCAGAGCCCCCACCAAGGAAAAGTTTAACACTTTATTTTTCATGTCTCCCCCTCCTTATTCTTTATGACTTCAAAGGATAGAAACTTTTGCTGAATTGCAGGTGTAATGGTATTGTCGCAAGTTTGCCAGGCCAAGTATTTGTGATGACAAAATAGTAAGCTCCATGGTGCATCAGGATCTCTACTTCCACTATGTCATATATGACACAAAAAGGATAGTTACCATTAGAGTTTAAAAAAATTAATGGATACTTCCTTCAGTAGCTGAAGTAGTTGTTCTGTTGGCTTGCCTGATCAATGGTACAATGCCCTTTTAACCAGCCCACGAAGTCAATCAGGTCAAGGGCATTGAATTAGTGACTCTCATATCAAAGATAAATCTGTTTTTGGCATAAGACCAGATGTGGGAGGTAACAGGACTTTCTTAGGCTACAGATAAGCCATAGTGTTTACAGAATTAAATATGAAAAAAAGACCACTGTTGTTTACAACTGATTTAGAAATGTCTTTTTTAAACAAATAGTGTTGTAAGAATATATTGACTATGAAAACAATAGTGTAGGCAGCTACTAATCTCTGATCCCTTCAAATTGTTGTTCTTGCTGGTAGCAAATATTTGTTCCAAATGTTTCTTGTAAATGAGTTTCAAACTAAATGTAATGTTGTCATCTTACTTTGGGAGCAAGTACGTTTTAAGATAAATGTGTGAGACACTGTTAACGGTTTACATCAGTCTTGTGAACAGCACTGCAAAATGTGTGCAAATGATTATAACTTGTTCTAAATAATGATTAATAAATACTTTTTCTGTGGTTAGAATTTCAAAATTCCAGCTCTAATTGGTTTGCAGAAAATAAAACAGATTTCTGCATATTATAGTCAAGACACTGACTTGTAATAATTACCGCTGAACTGGGACCTAATTCATCCTTAGTGTAAATTTGCTGGAACAAATGAAATCACCAGAGATGTGAACTTAGCCCTTGGTCTTTTAAAGCTACAGGGGAAAACTCTGACCTTTTGGAAATGTGCACCTTTGTCAAATGTTTGCATTGTACTTCTGCGTGGGTCATAAGAATATAAGAATGGCACTTCTAGGTCAGACCAAAGGTCCATCTAGCCCAGCATCCTATCTTCCAAAAGTGGCCAGTGCCAGCTGCCCCAGAGGGAATGAACAGAAGAGGTAATCATCAAGTGACCTATCCCCTGTCACTCATTCCAGCTTCTGGCAATCAGAGGCTAAGGGACACCATTGCTGCCCATCCTGGCTAATACCCATTGACGGATCTATCCTCCATGAATTTACCTAGTTCTTTTTTGAACCCTTTTATAGTCTTGGCCTTCACAACATCTTCTGGCAAAGAGTTCCACAGACTGACTGTGTGTTGTGTAAAGAAATACTTCCTTTTGTTTGTTTTAAACCTGCTGCCTATTAATTTCATTTGGAGACTCCCTAGTTCTTGCGTTATGAGAAATAGTAAACAACACTTCCTTACTACTTTCTCTACACCATTCATGATTTTATAGACCTCAATCATATCTCCCCTTAGTCATCTCTTTTCCAAGCTGAAAAGTCCCAGTCTTATTAATTTCTCCTCATATGGAAGCTATGCCATACCCCTAATCATTTTTGTTGCCCTTTTCTGAACCTTTTCCAATTCTAATTTATCTTTTTTGAGGTGAGGTGATTACATCTGCACACAGTATTCAAGATGGGGGCATACCATCGATTTATATACAGGCAACATGTTATTTTCTGTCCTATTATCTATCCCTTTCTTAATTATTTCCAGCATTCTGTTCACTTTTTGACTGCTGCTGCACACTGAGTGGATGTTTCAAAGAACTATCCACGACTTCAAGATCTCTTTGTTGAGTGGTAACAGCAAATTTAGACCTCATCATTTTCTATGTATATTTGGAATTATGCTTCCCAATGTGCACTACTTTGCATTTATCAACATTAAATTTCATCTGCAATTTTGTTGTCTTGTCACCCAGTTTTGAGAGATCACCTTTGTAGCTCTTCGCAGTCTGCTTGGGTCTTCACTATCTTTAATAATTTTGTATCATCTGCAAATTTTGCCACCTCACTGTTTATCCCTTTTTCCAGATCATTTATGAATATGTTGAAGAAGACTGGTCCTAGAAGAGACTCGTAGGGGACACCACTATTTACTTCTCTCCATTCTGAAAACTGAACATTCATACCTATCCTTTTCCCCCTATCTTTTAGCCAGTTACCAATCTATGAGGGCACCTTCCCTCTTATCCTGGGGCAGCTTACTTTGCATAAGAGTCTTTGGTGAGGAACCTTGTCAAAGGCTTTCTGAAAACCTACGTACACTATATCTAAGGTGACCAGATGTCCTAATTTTGTGGGTACAGTCCTGACTTTTGGGCCTTTTTCTTATATAGGCTCCCATTACCCCCCAATGCCTGTCCCGATTTTTTTACACTTGCTGTCTGGTCACCCTAACTATATCCATTGGATCCCCTTGGTCTATATGCTTGTTGAACCCCTCAAATAATTTTAGTAGATTGGTGAGGCATGATTTCCCATTATTAAACTATGTTGACTCTTACTCAAAAAATTATGTTAATCTATATCAGTGCTTTCCAAACTTTAACAACCCGTGAACTCCTTTCACTAAAATGTCAAGTCTCGTGAACCTCCTCCTAAAAATGAATATTTCCAGGGATTTTCTCCCTTACCTCTGCATAAATTATAAAAGCAGTGATCTTGGAAATATAAAATTTGGTTTTATGACATGCTTATTACACACTGTTGATTATTAATTATTGATCATTACAGTATTTTTATTACATTATGAAAACGGCGACACTCTTCCAAGATCTCACTTTCATAGCTTGTATCACTTTGAATAAGCCTGTTATAAGACAAGGCTCCTAGGTTTCATCAAGGAGTATCAGATGTGAAACAGCATGAAGGTATTTAAGAAGCCAACTCAAAGAGTTCTTCCTACAGAAGCAGTCAAGTCTTGAGCAGTCCAGGCAAACAACACACATTACAAAAAAGCTTAAACTTATTCTTCTTAATAATTTTAAAGACAATACTAGCTGCCTATTTCATTTTAAAAACAGCAAAAAAAATACCCATCTCCCTTTCCATTTCTCATAAGGAGTCTTGAAGTTTCAATCTCCTCAGTGTGATAGATATGCTATCTTTGATCTGCTTAGCTCTTGGAAATCTCCAGGGCTCCAGGCTGCCAGCCCCACACTGCCCAGGGTTACTAGGGACAGCTCTGTCCGCCATTAGGGAATTTTTTCCCAAGAACTCCCTGTAACATTTTGCGAACCCCCAGGGGGTCACAAACCCCAGTTTGGAAACCACTGATCTATGTGTCTGACAATATTATTCTTTATTATAGTTTCAACTACTGAAGTCAGCCCTGTAATTGCTGGGATCACCTCCGGAGCCCTTTTTAAAAATTGGTGTCAAATTAGCTATCCTCTAGTCATCTGGTACAGTCACTATCACCATCCTGGTTAGATGATCAGTAATATATTCCTATCACTATATTATTATTATTAGAGCATGGAATTTCTATTCATAGAGATTCTATGCTACAGTCTGATTCATTTACAATTTTTACTTCATTTGATTCTATGTGTTTTTTCACATGTAATGCCACTCCCCCACCAGCACAAACTGTTCTGTCTTTCCGATGTATTTTGTACTCTGGTATTGATTTTCCTCATTCCACTAAGTTTCTGTGATGCCTATTATATCAATATCCTCATTTAATACAAGGCACTCTAGATCACTTGTTTTATTATTTAGACTTCTAGCATTGATATATATGCTTTTTGTCCTTTTAGCTATCTACCATTACACGAAGTAATTGAATGGGAGTCTATTTTATTCTACTGTTTCTGATCAGACTCAGCTTGTATTTTAACATTTTCCATCCCCTCATCCTCACTAAGCCATACAGATTCTCTAGTAATAGATCCTCTCCTAAGGGATGTCCAAACCAGGTGCTCCTCCACATATCGGCTTTCCCCCAGCCCTTAATTTAAAAGTGCTCTATGACCTGTTTAATATTAAGTGCCAGCAATCTGGTTCCATTTTGGTTTAGGGGGGTCTCGTCCTTCCTGTATATGCTCCCCCTTTCCCAAAAGTTTCCCCAGTTCCCCTCCTCCCTATGCGTGGATCATCTCATCCACGCATTGAGACTCTGCTGTTCTGTCTAACTGGCCCTGCACATGGAACTGGGAATCTCAGAGATGCGACCATGGAGGTCCTGGACTTCAATCTCTTACCCAGCAGCCTAAATTTGGCCTTCAGAACCTCTCTCCTGTCCTGACCCCAGCCCTGTGCCGCTCTGGAAAGCAGCCGGCATCACATCCCAGTGGCCCCTGGGAAACGGGGGGCAGAGGGCTCTATGCAGTGCTCTTGTCTGTGGGTCCATTCCCCAAAGCTCCCATTGATCACTGTTACCACTGGGAGCTTTGGGGGAAGTATCCATAGCCAAGAGCAGCGGGTAGAGCCCTCTGCCTTCCCTCCGGTGGCCACAGGGACGTGGTGCTGGCTGCTTTCTGGAGCAGCGCAGGGCCCACAGCACTCTGGGGCTGGCAATCCCACGGGCTGGATCCAAAGCCCTGAGGGGCTGGTTCCAGCCCTCAGGCTGTAGCTTGCCCACCTCTGAGTTAGATGCTCTCCTTCCCTGGGACTTTCATCCTCCACAACAGCACAGAGACTGTCAGACCGGGGGTTGGGAAAGTCTTATCTATGTACCCTCTGTCTCCCTCAGCTCCTCCAGTCCAGCCACTCCGGTGTCCAAAACCATACATGGTCCCCAGATACATATTTTCCCTTGAGTGCCACCATGCAGAGGAAACTTCTTGTAGCAGGAATTTCAATTCCTGAGGATTTTGGCAAATCAGTTGAGGTTGTAAATTCCTCAGGGTAAGGGGCTTGTCTTTTTATTTACTTGTATGAGTATGGTGCTATATGAATAATAGTAATACATGGCCATTAACAAGATAATCTTTTCTCCCCATACATGACCATAGCTGACATCTTTGTGTGATTTATATGAATTGCTTGGAGAAAAACAAATACTCTATGAATTTCAAATAAAGGCTTCCCTTTAAAAAATTATTTAGTGTTATTAGGTGTAAAGAATATACTATCACATAACAATGGAGTTTTCCTTTAAAAATTTCTTATTGTGACCCTGGGATTAAAAACACTTGTGCCTGTCCACATTAGTCTGTCTTGTTTCATACTTAAAGTTTGATAGATTTAAAATTTTTATTAAACAATGTTTAAAATGAAAAAATACATAAGTTAAAAAGTAAGGTCCTGTACATCTGGAATCGGGCTTGGGTTATGGGGGATTGCAAGTAACAGATACAAGGTTTACGAGGTACATCATATCACATAACCAGCATAGATCCAGATTGGGGTGTGGGAGTTTTTTAAAGCGTCATTGGATAAATGGACTCAGGTATGCCACCCGTGGAATGTAGTAAGAGTCCAAGTCAGTAGCGGTTTAGAAAATAAGTACATAGGTGGGGTGCGTCCCTCTGTCAGGGAAGGGATGGGGTGCGTCATTTCCCTGGTCAGCGTCTCGATTAATCGACGTGGTACTGATGGTGTCCCATGATGTATTCTGTGTAGATGTTTCGGGTGACGGTGTCGGACACCATGAGCTGTCTCATGAGCCGAGTGTAGCATCAACCAACTCCACACGGTCTCAGTACCAGATAGTAGTGGGGGTCCCATATGCTCAAGGCTCCTATAATTAGGGTGTGGATCTGGACCTTGTAGCCCTGGGCTCTCAGGATGTCAGCCAGTGGGGTGTACTTCAGCGCCTTCCATGCTCGGGCCTCGTGGAAGGCCCGTAACCAGTTTTCAAATGGCACTGTGACATCTACTATGAGGACTTTCTTCTTTTCTGCGTATTACAACTCCTGTTAATTAGGAAAATTCTGCTAAAATATTTCTCTGCATTCTACAATAAGATTAGAAAGTTGGATGAAGTTTATAAAATTAACTGTTATATAACTGTTAAACTTAGAAACCAATACTCCAGAGACATTTCTCATTTTGGAATTGTCAACATGCTTTTCAGCACTCCTTTGTTATAGCTGCTTACTGAAATACAGTACAGTATATTTTAGAAAGCTAACTATTGCACTCTTCTGTTCAGTATCTGTAATTGCAGTTGCTCTGTTCCCATGGTTAATAGCTCCATGCACCAACTGTTTATAAAAAACATCTGTGCAGGTATAGTGTAGGATTCCGCTTTGCGTAGGAATGTGCTACCGGTAGCACTTATTGATGAGCATAGATTGTAAAAACTGCTATTGTATTAAACTGCTACCTGATGAGGCAAATTCCTACAGAGAGCAGTTTCTTGCACTATAGTATATATGAAATTGCTACCTATAGAAACGTGTTATCAGTAGCAGTTAGTGATACGTATAGATTTTAAGAAACAGCTTTTGTAAAAAGATGCTACTTTATTTGTACATACTTGGAAACTGTTATCATGATTCAATCTTCCCTCATGGGTCATTTTTTCCAGACCTTAATTGGCACACTGCTAGATATATTAAGCAAATAATCCCCCAAAATTGAGGAGTGGAAATGACACAATGTAACAGGTCTAAAACATGTTACAGTAGCTGTTAAGTTAAATCTGCCTAAGTGTGTATCTTCTAAACACCCTTTTTCAATTGTTTATTATTATTTTTACCATCTGGCTGAAATGTTCCAGCTAATCTCTAAGGTGTGCATGCTTGAAAGTTTCACATCCTGGGGTCAAATAAAATGTGTGTAGTCTTACTCGGCGGCAAGTGGAGCGGGAGCAGTAACGTCAGGCTTTGATCCAATATTAAAGCTGCTTCTCAACCTGCTTTGGAGCAGTCTGTAAAAACTGTCAACTTGTTACAAAGCGTCGCTCCCCTCACGATTTTCTACTACGGGCTTGGGGTGCGCATTTCGACGGGCGAGAGCTTCGCGGGAGCAGGTGTCATTCCGCCCAAAGGAGTCTGGTCCAGGCGGCTCGCCAAGTCTGCTCGCCCGCCCGCCCGAGGGGCCGGGTTCAGTAGCTGTGGGGTGTGAAACAGCGGGGGCCTCTCCCGGCAGCTCTACAGGCCTCACAAGGGGCACTGATAGAGCTTGACAGGCCAGCCTCCCCTGATACCAGGGGGTACCTAGGATGACCAGACAGCAAGTGTGAAAAATCGGACGGGGGGGGGCAATAGGAGCCTATGTAAGAAAAAGACCCAAAATCAACACTGTCCCTATAAAAACAGGACAGCTGATCACGCTACCAGGGGCTCTAAACCAAGCCCCTTGGCTGCCTATGGAGTTTGCTATGGGCTAGACCCGCTTCATCCACTCGCAGCGCCCAATGCCCCGGGCAGTGTCCACACTCCTGGCCTAGCAGCGTCAGAAACGGACCGTGATACTCTGCCCCAGGCGCCACGCAGGAGCGTAGAGGCGGAAGGAATCGAACCCGCAGCTCGTCCAGCAGCGCGCCCCGCCCGGCAGGAGTCGCGTCTTCCACCGCCGCGCGCCCCGCCCGCTCAGCGCTACCGTTTCTCGTTCTATGGCGCATGCGCCTTTTTCAGTACGTCAGTTCCGGGGTAGGTGGGAAGGCGCCGGAAGTGTCTCCGTAGCGGATCGGACAAGGGGTGCGCGACCAGTCTCTCGCTGGGGGCAGCGGGCATCATGGTGGAGGTGAGAGAACGGCCTCGGCCCGCCCCTGTGGCTGGGGCTGTCGGGCCCCCGAAACCCCAGCGCGCCCCACCCCGCGTGAGGGGCTTGGCGCTGCGGAAGCGAGGAGCGCCCGGCCCGGAGAACCGGGGGGGGGATTCCGGCCTCCCACTGCCCCTGAGGCTGCGATTAGCCTCCTCCCCCCCTTTCCGGTACTCCCCGGGGAGGGGATGAGCTGAGGCGTGGGGGCGGGGCGGGGCTGGGTCCCCGCATCCCGCGTGGGACCGGAGTCGCCCGCCGTCAGCCTCGCGCAGCAGGGGCGGCCCCGGGTAACGGGCTCTGGGGCAGCTGCCGGTCGCCCTTGTGGTGCGCACGGTAACGAGCGACGGGGCGGGGGGCTTTGCCCCTCGCTGCAGGGCAGCGTCTGTACGAAGCGAAGGCGCCTCGAGGCCGCTGGCTTGTTACAACAGAAAACGGTCCCGTTTTAAGCTCTCGGGGGAGGTTTCGCCGCCCCTGCCCGTTGGCAACAATGCGAGCACTCCCCTGCCGCCGCCCTGTGAGCCTTAAACCCGACAGTGACTCTGCCGGTCTCTCTGGTCCTTGGCCTCTGTTGACATTATCAATGTGTTTGCAGCATTTATATGGAGGTCTTGCAGGTGAAACTGGACAGAAAGCCACCGGCTTTGGTCACATCATCAGATAATTAGTATGAGCTGCCATAGATCTCAAAGTACTTTACAAAAGCATGTAGCATTATCCTGAAACATAAGAATTGCAGCAGATTATCTGGTTAATTATGTTGTTGAGTTATATTTAGGGTTGGCAGAATAAGATTTTTGTTTTATCATTTTAACAGATAGTATCCATTTTCATTTCACTTTTATTTGTCTGTTTACATTTTCATAGTTCCAGGAAAATGTGGATGGAGAGCTGGACAATTATTATATAATATATTATATATATACAATTATATTATATATATATATATATACACAATTATTATATTATATATTATATATATAATATATATATATTATATAATGACAGTAGATGTTGACTGAAAGTTAACGCTTGACAATTGTTAAAACACAAATTGTCAATGTCACATGTCAAAATACAGAAAGTAATATCCTTTAATCACGCGCTAATACATTCTCAAGCAGCATTTTTCTGTCAGTGTACTGTGCTTCCCATTCTAAACTAAACGGCCCTAGACTTTGCAATCTCTGCATGCTTCTAATTAATTCTGTCCATCCATCTCTGGGCTCCTACTTCTATATTTTTTGAGGTTAGGTGATGAGAACTGAGCCCATGTAGAGAGCTGAGGGTAAGAGTACTGTTAGTCCCCCTTTGACACAAGGTGCACCTGAGAGAGATTGTCTGAAGCTGAACATCCCGTCAGTGAATGAGCTAGGAATAGAACTATAGTTTCCTGACTCTCGGTCCATGTTTCTCTCACTGGACTATAATGACTCTAGCATCTATTGTAATTCTTTTCTGTTTTTAGTTTGGATTCAATTCCCATTAGTAAAATAAACTAATATGCTTTAGTTGCCAGTTGTTTACATAGTACTTCTAAAACATACATTTCTAAAGTGTTTATGACAGATCTAATGTAGATGGCACTGAACAAGTTGCTCAGACATTCCTAATGTTTTTGAAACTTAATGTCTGTCTAATACTCATGACCATCTTCCTGGGTCTTTCAGGAAGAGAAAATGCTAATACAGTTGTGGTAGAAAAACTAACATTAAAGTTTTGATAATCTGCTTATGAGTTCTTGTTCACAGCTGAATGGTGTTCTAAACCCTTTTATTTTAAAAACAAAATAATTTGATTATTTAAACGAAAACAAGTGTTACTGGTTTTGAGCTGAGAAGAACACTACTGTACAGTTTTCTGATCAGAGGCATGTACAGAGGTAACATAATGTGCATGGCACTTTATAATTCTATTTTTTTTGGCTTATTTATTTAGGCAATAAAATAAAATTTTATAGGGAGTCCTGCTCTCTGACTCATTGCTTTATTGATTACTTATAAAAATGGAGCTGACAAGCATGAGTGAAAAGCTTTTTGTTTGTGTCTTCATTAAATTAATCTCTGTGCGTACAGTTGGAAACACAGAATATTGATCAAAGTTTTTGCCTGCCATTTTTGATCATCAAAGTATCCCATAAAAGGGAGAAATAATTAAGTATGGATTTAAGTTTGGGAATGGGGGAAATGAAGCTGTCTCTCACACCAAATTATAGTTTTTAACACTCGAGCACACCTTGTACTATAGCAAACTAAACACAGACCATTTTTTTACATATAGATGACAAGAATCACTACTTCAATTTTCATTGCCATTTTCAGGTTTTTCATTAAATTATTGCCGTGTATAATTAAATGCATCTTCTCTTCAGGAAGTGCAGAAACACTCTGTGCACACGTTAGTGTTCAGATCCTTGAAAAGAACCCATGATATGTTTGTGGCTGATAATGCAAAGCCTATACCATTAGATGATGTAAGGTAAGAACAGCTATCATAACATATTGGTATGTCTAAAATATTAATATGAGGCGGGCACTCCTTTGTGACTGTTTCTGGCGCTGTCTGAAATTCAGGATTTCCAATTCACTTCAAATTTGGTTTCATTTAAAAAAAATGAATTTGGTCCAATTCCGATTTCATTATAAACTGAAAATTGACCTGAAAAATTAGTTTTGGAAACACCTACACATGGTGTTTCTAATACAAAATATGATTCCAGTGCCAGGCAGCTGCTGTCTGAAATTGACATTTAGTACTGCTGAAACTGACAAAAATGTTGTTTTCAGTCAGCAGCTGCTGAGGCTCCCAGGGTCTGCAGCTCTGGAGATGCTCACCATGAAGAGTGCCCTGCGGCTAGTGACTTCAGGCCTTCCAGACTCCTAGCGAGCTAACCAGCCTGAGAGTCTGGAAGCCCTGGGATTCCTGGTCCCAAGGCAGTCTTCATGGTGCGGTTCCCCAGATCCATGGAGTGTGGAAGCCAGTTCTAGGACCTCCAGGCTCCTAGGTCCATAGCAGGAAGCCTGGAAATCCTGTCTCAAGCTTAGGCTCCCAGGGCTTACAGATTCCCTGCTGTGGAGCCAGGAGCCTATGTTCTGAGAGCCATCCTGGCTAGGTCTGGAGCTTACAGGGCTGTCCGGCTCTTAGCTCTGTGACAAGGACTTTGACGGCTTTGCCATGGTGGGGCTGCCATGGAGTTGTGGACCCTGGAAGCCTGTGATCGCCAGCTCTGGGGCAGCCTGCATGGTGCAACTGCCATGGAGCTTCAGACTGTGGAAGCTAAGGGTCCCCAGCAGCTGCCAGGTGAATTGGTGGGGAACCAGGAAGGTTTCTGTAGGAACCCTGCCTGTGAGTCTGCAAAAGATAGTTGAAGCTAATTCACTTTTGTAAGACATTTCAGGCTTGATAAAACAGTTTCATTGGAAAATTCCTGACTAGCTCTAATTGTCATCCAAGTTTGATAGTGACTGTTCAAACTCTTGGGCAAAACTGCTATGTGGTGATAGTGAAAGGAAAATATTAGCATAGCTAATATTTAAAAAATAAACATTTTAAAGTCGAATTTTGTGTAAGTTGGAAACGTATCTCCAACCATTACGAGCCCCCCCCCCCCCCCCCCCAACCCTCCGATTTTTAGCTTACGGGGCTTTTTCTATAAGTACGGATCTCTGTAACTTGGATTTCCGTAAGTCGGGAAGCGTTTGTAATATTAGAAGATCAAGATTTAAAATTTTTTGTTTTCTTAAACAGTCACAAGTTAAAGATGTCCATCAAGCTTCGCACAGATTATGGTTCTGTGCTGCACATGCCTATTCTGAAGGAAAATTTTAGAGAAAAGGATTCTCCAAATACAGGGGATCTGTATGGACATAAACAGTATCCTGCAAATCAAGGTTAGTATGCCATTACTTGTTAACCAAAATTAAATTTCAAGATCACTGTGATATGACCTAAGAGAAATACTTGTAAGCTCTGTTTTTCATTGTCTTGTATTCTACTGCGTATGCCCATACAACGTAAACTGCTTGGAACAGGGAAGGTGTTTATCTCAACATAATGTGTGGTATGATATTATACAAATAATAAAGTTCAAAAACATAATGGTTATTTCATGTAGGTGGCAAAGAGAGAACAAGACTTTGTGTTCCTCTAGTTTGCCACCAACGGTGATAGTAAAGAATGTGTGAAGTCAAGAATCAGAGGGGTAGCCGTGTTAGTCTGGAATTGCAGA
>ML677326.1:64357270-64417037 GCA_007922305.1 Dermatemys mawii
CGTCGGATGCATGCATCCGACGAAGTGGGTATTAGCCCACGAAAGCTTATGCTCTAAGTGGGTATTAGCCCACGAAAGCTTATGCTCTAAAAAAAAAAATAAAAAAATTTTAGTTAGTCTTTAAGGTGCCACAGGACTCTTTGTCAATGTGTGAAGTGTTGGCTAACAGTGATATAAAACTTTTTCAACTGCCTTTAGATGTGTAGGTATCAAAAATAAAGCAAAAATATCCTATATTTAAGTATGAATTACTCATTGAAGGAGGAATCCCTTTTTCCTTTCTATTAAAACTCTTCTAGTGGCATTCTAAATCCTTGGGATTTTTTAATTTCTGGTTGATCTCTTCTACTGCGATATGTTGCTCTTTTCTCAAGAGTGTCTCACATCTTCATACTGTAATTGAGATTTTTTTTTACCTTCTAAGAGAGGGACAGATAGTGAGAGATGCTGGCATGCTGAGGACTCTTTTTTCCTTCTCCAATCTCATGTAAATTTCATTGTCTTAACTTAATAACTTTAGTAGCTCTTCTCTAAAATTCTCATACATTCCATATGAAACAGTCATTTGTTGGGTAACAGAATCCTTTTTCTTGCTGGCTGAGCTTCTGTAATGCATCCTTATCTGTATGAAAGTATACTCTTTAGTTTTTTTGGTGAGGGACTAGTGCAGGCCTGCACAACATGCGGCCCGGGGGCCACATGTGGCCCGCATGGGCTCACTGTGCGGCCCACGGGGTGTGAGTAGGGGTGGGGCAAGCCAAGCAGTGGGGTGGGGGGGAAGTGGATGGGGGCGGGGGTTTTCGGCCCGCAGCTGGGTTTTTTTGCAATAATATGGCCCTCGCTGCTTTCCAAGTTGTGCAGGCCTGGACTAGTGTGTTCCTAAAGCAAAGTCATTGTTGGTAGTAAGCAGTATCATCAGCATTTCATAGAATGATGTTTTTCTGATCAGATATCTTACTGACACAGTGGAGATTAAAGAAACAAAGGGAAATACAGAGCACTCAGGTACTGCAGTGTTATAACTTAGATGCAACTCTCATTTTTGCTGGTTGCTGATATAGTATGATTTTTATAACTGATCACTTTCTTTTAGTGTTTATAACAAAATGCAATAATTAAGAAAAATATTCTGTTATTTAGGCCAAGAACTTGAATATTTGATAACAGGTACACATCCATACCCACCTGGTCCTGGTGAGTAAAAGTTCATATACCAAATCTACTCTTTACACACAAATGATATAAAAACTATTTAAAAATCAGGAAATTCAGAGTTTATGTGGATGATCTAGACAGTTATCGGATAGGGTTAGCTTCAACTGTGAATTATATTGATAAACTAATTTTAATAAGGATGTTCTCATTTGGAGCTTAATGAAACTTTTCTGGCTATATTAGAAGAAAGTTGTGGAAAAATAGGCAGTAGCTCTAAAATATATTCTACTTTGGGTACCTGCAGCAGGCCTCAACTACATTGACTTGAGTAGTGAGAGTTCTGTTTGAAACAGGTCTGTGGTATCATACCCTATGTGTTTTTACAGTCTAAATTGAGTGTTTCAGAAAGTGGGCCATCTTTACTATTAATAGAATTGGAAAAGTGTAGGTTCATTATTAAAGTAAATACCGTAGGAGAAATTGAAACTGTGATTGTGGTATAGAAAAAATGAATTTAATCTGAATGCTAGTGTACAATACTTAAAACATTGGTTGAGAGAGACGGAACAAATTCTCTAGCCTTGTGCAAAAGCAAAGTGTAAGCATTTTGAACAGGTATGCCTTAAAGGAAGGGGACAATCTCACTCCCAACCCCTAATATTGCAATTTATGGAGGGTTTCATAGTTCCTAGGCTAACCCTACAGTATCAGCCAGTGGGTTTAGAAAGTCATGGGTTTTCTGGTTGTCTCTTCTGCAACTTATCCCGAAACCGTCACCACCCCTGCAGGATTCTCTGTTCCACAGTGTCTAGGGCATACTGTCTCTGTGTAGGCATTACTTGTCTCTTGTAATAGAAGTACACCATTTCCACTGCCAGTCAAGCCCTGGATGTGTCCCTGTACAGTGTTGAGTCACCATGCAAAGGATTTGGATCAAAATGAACAATAACCATATTTTATTTAGCTTTGTGATATTCTTCTCTGTCAGCTATGTCAATGAATGACAGAGATATCTTTGTTACCAAAGTATTCAGTTATATGTAACAGTTCAGATACAAAAATGCCAATGGATCTCTGACCAGATTTATTTGTGCTTTTTATATACTTTCTTTTACAAGGGGTGGCTCTGACAGCAGACACTAAGATCCAGAGAATGCCCAGTGAATCAGCTGCCCAATCCTTAGCTGTGGCACTTCCTCCTTCTCAGTCCAGGTACTGCTGAATTATTTTCTGAAACGTTGTTTTTATAGCCTATACCTAAGATAAAAAAAACATAACCTGGATTTAATGATGAAAGAATCTTTCTCCAGACAAACACCCTCTTGATATGCTGTACAGAAATCCTTTAACTTTCGATCTACCTTCCAGCAATCAAAGCATGTAATAGTCAGAGGTGGGCTTCACATGTAGTATATCTTTAAAGGGATACTTTCCACTTAAAATCACACCTTGATGAAGGTTGGGTTGTTGTTTTTTTTAACCTATTGTCAAAAGTTAAGTGCTGACGGCTGAAATGTCATTGCCATGGTAACACTATCCAGGGGCTGTTTGGCTGTTATAAGTGCTTACTGCAGCGGTCCCCAAACTGAGGTGGACCACAGGGGATGCAGAGAAACATTCTGGGGGAGAGCAGATTGGGACAGGGAAGGAGCACCACGCTTCCAATCTCACTCCACCCGCCTGCAGCACAGCTCTGCCCTCATTCCCTCCCAGAACAGCTCCACCTCTGTTTTCAGCTCACCTATCCCTGGTTCTGCCCCCAGCTCTGCCTTCAGTCCAAGCTCAACTCCTGAGGAAGCCTGGGCTGTCCAGTCATGGAGGGGAGTATGGACAGATTCCATTAATGGTAAAGTGGGGGCATGACTGGAAAAGTTTGATTAATGCTTCTACTTGTGGAGTTCTGGTGTTATTAGTACCAGCAGAGAATGCAGCCTGCTAATTCAGCAGACCTTGGTGTTATTCGTAAGACAGGCCACAAGTTCAGTTCAGTGGTGAAGGTGCTCAGCCATTTTATTGTTGATAAAGCACAGTCCTAGCACCCCAGAGGAGCTACAGGTACACTAACTCATGTTTGCCTGTGAAAATGGACCAGCTCAGACAGCAGCTGGACTCTCCGCTGTCCTCTAAGCTGGGCAAAGGTGCCCCTCCTATGACTTCTCCTTTCGTTCATTGATAAAAATAATTTATGTATTACACTCCCAACAGGTTAGTTACCACCCTTATCTTTGTGTCTCTTTAGTTCAAATAAAACATCCTTCTCTATTATCCTGTCATCCCATCCTTATCTTACGAGCGATCGGTGTGTTCCTGTACCATCTCGTAGAAATATGTTTATGTAGTTACTTGAGGACTCTGGGTGTTCTTGTACCATCCTCTCCAGTCAGGAATGTGCTTACTTGGTTAGCCAATATCTAGTATGTCGTTATTTTGCCAAGACCAAGCCTACTCTAGTTCACAGCATTTGGTTCACACTGTTAGTTATGCCTAGAACTCCAGCAAGGCCTAGAAAAGTAATATCTGCGTTTAGTACAATAGAAAGGGTGGGTGGAGGGAAGTATGGAATTTCCCTGTTGTTTCAGTATGTTTACTTTTTTATGTTTGGCAGCACTATGTATACCACCAGTTTCTGCTGTTACTTTGTAGTTTTTTCCCCCACACAGTACCAGAGGTAAAAAATGTGTGGTGATTTTATTTTTTTTTTTAAGGTAGTTTTAGATTCTACGCTGGTCTTATGAGTCTTCCTGATCATTTTTTTTTTGCTTTTCAATCACATTTCCCTTTTTTAAAAGTCTTTTTTTTTTTTTATTTAGTAAATTCCAAATGATCATTTACCTTAGTTTCATTATTGACACTGAATAAGAAAATTGGCCGGCTGGTGGCTGCATTATGTAGTATGGCACCAGATATAGAGCTGGGGAAATTATTTTGCATCTCTTGTTCTCTGGAATGGAATGAAATTTCTGAAGCTGAAACTTAGGAGGAAATGGCTAATGTTTATTACAGTAGTGCCTCCTGGTGTCAGATTACTCAGTCAGCATTGGTATGGGGGGAGGAGGGGAGAACAGTGCAGGTCTTGTGCAAAGTAATGTTTGGGGCCTCTTTATGCAACTTCTGCTCCTCCTTGTGTGCTTGCAAAACCCCTTATGCTATGGTTGTTCCTCTTATTACCAGTTTGTAAGAATCCACACAGCTTGCAGTTAAGAAGTTTTTCCTAATGTCCAACCTAAACCGTCCTTGCTGCAGTTTAAGCCCATTGCTTCTTGTCCTGTCTTCAGAGGTTAAGGAGGTGTTTTCCCTCCTCCTTGTAACAACTTTTTATGTATTTGAAATCTGTTATGTCCCTTCTCAGTCTTCTCTTCTCCAGATTAAACAACCCATTTTTTTCAGTGTTCCCTCAGGGTGTTAAAGTGCTTCCTATTCATTGTTCAGAACTTTTTTCTTTATACAGGTTAGAGGCAAATCGTACAGCTGCTGGTGTGGGTGATATTTACAGACATGCCGGGATTCCGGAGCGTGCACAGCCTCCTGGTTTGTCCATGGTGAGATTTTTATAATACATAACGTTTCTAAAATTGATGATGTAATCTTTTACCAAGTTGGGTTAAGATGCTGCAGTTAGCTCCATGTAGCAGTCTTATGCAGGCCTCTTGATGGAAAGAGGCTGACCAAAATGTGAGGCCTTGAGAGGAAACAGCATCCTCAAGGCTTTGAAAGGGTGCAAGAAACTCCAGAGTTGAGTGGAGAGTGTTTGTCGTAGAATATAATCGTAACCTTCTGTTCAATCTATAGGCTCTGATGGAAGCAGGTGGGAACAAAAATTCTGCGTTGATTGCAAAGAAAGCTCCAACAATGCCCAAACCTCAATGGCATCCACCATGGAAACTGTACAGAGTAAGTTGGAAACATGCAACAAAATAAAAAGTATTATGTTTTCTATAGATATACTCAAGCCCATATTTTAAATTTTACTTATTTTACCCCAAAATGGAATTAAACAGTCAATTTAAAAATCAAGCCTCGGTCTGAAATGTTAGTGTACCACCTGCCTATTATAGGTATCACCTGAAAAGAGAAATTAGAGTAAACTATTTGAGGATTTTTTTCCATTTTGTTTACTTCGTACATTTGGCAGCATATTGTTTATAATTAGTCACATTACTTCCCAGATTAATGAATATTCCTGATCTTACCCAAATACATGCTTATAGCCAATTCTTATTAATTAAACTAAAATATATTAGTGGGGGAGAGAGAGAGGAGAGTATAGGTTGAAAGATCAATATGCAAACAGCCATGAGCTCAATTCTTGAGGTTCAGATACATAGTAGAGATGGTGAGCCTTGTAGTTGCAAAGAGTTCTTTTAGAATTTAGTCCATAAATTATAGTCTAATGTTCAATATCATTTTCAAGGTGTTTCCAGATGAACTGGGACCTCAATCTTATGACTCAAACTTCCCCTGATGAAGTTTAGGCAGATCTGAGATAAAAGGGATTAGGACACAAGGATATTTTATACAATTTCAAGCCGCCTTTGACATGGCAGAGTCCCTTGGGGAACAATAGGTAATTAGGGCAACTTGAAGTAGGTTCATCGCTGGTACTTAATTATACAAATTAACATAAGGCAATTGCCTGTTCCTCCACCATTCACAGGCGTTTTGCTATACATTTCAAATAGGATATCACTGTATTCATCTCTGTGTTTACAATTCATTTAAATGCTAGAATGTTTTTTTTTGATACCTGAATTATCAGAATACAGCATAAGCAGGGACTGTTGATTACATTGTCGACCGTTACCCATATATATGTAAATACACAAAACATTATCTCCCCATATATCTTTAAGGGATGAATTTGAGTCATTTATCCTGCTGGATGTTTAACCCTTTCTGGTCATGTGTCACAACCTGACTCTACTTTAACTAATTTTTTAAAATTGACTAGATTTCAAGTAGGCAACCCTGCAATTGCTGCTCTAACAATGTTAACAGATCATAATGAAATAAAGCATTAATATAACTTTTAAATACTAACACTGTTGGAGAATTTTTGAATAAATCTGACCAGTTTTACCTAACATGAATACTGTCTGAACACTTGAATTATCATTTCATTTAGAACTGCTTGACTTGTATGTGCTTGAGCTCAATCTAAATGTTACATTAATGTTAATTGTTGCCTTAATTTTATTCTCTCAGATGATACCAATTAGTATTTCTCAGTTATCGCCAAGGTATCTGAATACCTTGTGAAATGAGTATATGGGAAAATAAGTATGAAGGGAAAAAAATCTAAATGGTAGAAAAAATAAATGGTAAATGGTAGAATGGTAAATGGTAGAAAAAAACAAACTGAAAATAATGAAACACCCTCTTTAGATATATATGTTAATTAAAGGAAAAGTTTACATAATATTGAAACTCAGGTAACTTCTGTGCTCAGAGAAATGATCTGGTTACTGAAGAAAGATGAGACTTAATTGTGAGAGATTGGAAAATCTCACTAAAGCTGAGTTACCGAGGAGTATCTTATCTTGTTAGCACAGTTCATGTGTATAATACCTCTTTACGTACACTTGACAGACTGTAAATATTTACTGAAGATTTATTATCCATGAAATCTGTGGTTAATCTAAAGAGAAGTCTTTTTGAAAAACAGTTGAGCACAAAAGGAATGTGTAAGAGTATGATGTAAGATTATAGCTCTAGAGCAATTCAGTTATAAAAATTAAGAGACAAATTTTATTTTTGGTGCAACAGAGTCAAAAAGGAAACAAGTGAATAGTGGTTGAGACAGTTTAATAAGGAAACAGGACTTTTGAGAGAATTATTGTATACAACTGAAGAGTACATGGTGGAAGGCTCTGTGCCATAGTCTCCCTGCAGCTCCTGCTCTGTCAGGGCCCTGCACTCGCTGTTAAAATCCCAAAAGGGAGCAAGATTTGGTGCATTAAACCCATGTATACAAGGGAGCCTTGATTGGGTTCAGTTTGTTTTAGCACTCCGGCCCTGATTCTCCACTACACCTGAGCTGCACTCTGATATAATGGAGAGTGATAGCCACAGAAAATAGAATGTGACTTCCAGATCCAGCACTGCCCAGAAAATAGAGCAGCAGGAGGATGAGGTTTAGTGAAGCTCTGCTTCACCGTGCTTCCTCTCACTCCTATTCACAGAATGCCTCTGACATGCCCACAGTCTCCCCTTATGCTGGGCAGGAGATGGGAGTGGCTGGTTCAGGAGGCAGCAGAGCCCCTTCAACCAGCTTTCCACTGGTGGAAAGTTTTTCCTATGCAAGAGGAATTGGCCACTGGTGATCTTCAGCTGTTTTAAGGCCACTCTGAACCATCGGGCCTTAAGACTTGACTACTAGTTTCTGGTCCACTATCTATTATATACTATGTGCTCTATAGCTACAAATGTGTTTCTTGCAGATGTTACTATCACATAATTCAATGAAAAATGTTTTCTTTAGAAGACATGTCCTAAAGCTATGGTTATTGAAATGCAAATAAAGATAGCCTTTCAGTTATTTTTTTCCTTCATGTTCACATAGACTATAATTTTACTAGATTTTTTTTAAACTGATTTTTAATGCTACTGTAAGGGCCTTCGTTGATAACCCTAGAAACTGCCGTTGCTGCTATTTATAGAACAGGTAGCACTTGGATAAGGGTAATGTCATTTTGTCTCATCCCACAACTGAAAGAGCCAACTTTAGGGAGGGTGATCAACAAATGTACATTTATTTTGATTCAGAAGACTTTTATTATTATTTCTAAAGGTTATCAGTGGTCACCTGGGCTGGGTGAGATGTATTGCAGTTGAACCGGGAAATCAGTGGTTTGTTACTGGCTCTGCCGACAGAACTATAAAGGTAAGGAATGGAGGGAAGGGTTGGCAAATTATGGTCCTACTTTAACTTTATTTTCTCACTTGCTTCTTAAATGTTTTCAGCTGTCGGAAATGGTTTATTGGTTGTCATGCACAGAACAGTCCGCTATAAAATACACTTTCTTTCACTATCTGGCCACTCGTCTCCTTCTGAAGGATTACTTTCTGTGAGAGAGCTGATTCCCCGAACATTCCAAAATTAGGATTAGCATCAATACTGAAACCTCTTGAGCTCAATGATTCAGGAGCCAAATTAGTGATCAGCATTACCCAAAAGAGCCACTGTATATGAATTCATTGTTTCATTTACGATGTGTGTGTGTATATGTATGTATAAATAAATTATTTATAATTCTCAGCAAAATACTGATCAAATAATATTTGATCAACTACAATTGGTTAATAACAATAAAAGGATCCTGATTGGTTAGTTAAGTGTTCATGTTGCACTCCCTCTCAGTACCCAACTGGGCCAAGGAAGCTAATGATCACAATGGACCAAATTCAGTGATGAATCTTGGTCATGTGCCAGCTGAGGCATATTGCACATATACTAAGAAGAATAATTCATGCATTGTTTTAATATTGTGTGCTGCAAAGAGCCATAGGAGACACATTAAAGAGCCACTCATGAGCCTCAGTCTGAGTATCGCTGCTCTAGACCTTATGACGCCTATGAGATGAAAAGTATATGCTAATTTAGTTCTTAAACCTTAATTATTCATGACAGATTTGCCTAGGGTATAACTATATAATGCTTTGATATTTGCTTAACTTACAAATATTTGTATCTGTCAATACAGATCTGGGACCTTGCTAGTGGTAAATTAAAATTGTCTTTGACGGGGCACATTAGTACTGTACGAGGGGTGATAGTAAGTGGAAGAAGTCCATACCTCTTCTCTTGTGGAGAAGATAAACAGGTGAAGTGCTGGGATCTTGAATATAATAAGGTAAGTTTAGACTTCTTTGGTCAATGCACAATGAATGAAAGATGGTCCTTTTAAATATCTAGTTAACTAAAGTCTATTTATCCATCTAGGTTATTAGGCATTACCATGGTCACCTAAGTGCAGTCTATGGTTTGGACTTGCACCCGACAATAGATGTGCTGGTAACATGTAGTAGAGATTCGACTGCAAGAGTAAGTAGACCAGTGAGATTTAACTTTGTTACATGTCCACTTTTATAATTAAAAGTATTGTAAGCATACAAAAATTAATACATAAGTAGGCAACTTTGTATTATCTACATGAACCCCTTTTCCCAAAAATGCCATACCTTTTTTACTTTCACTTATTGCATTAAGTCCCCGCCCTAGTCAGACAGAAACCTGAATGAAAACCGCAAGTTGAAGGTCAACATACTTGGGCTCTGACAGTCCAATGAATGAGCAAAAATTTCAGTATTGAGAGCTCTCCATGAAGATCACTCTGCCTCCAGTTTCCAGACATTTAAATCTAGGAACTTTTAACTCTTGAGCTTCTCTGCTAATTTCAAGTCCTGCAATGGGTCATGGAGAGAGGGATTGTTTTGGTAATCAGGGTCCAAATCATGTTGTTCTTCATAGATTAAAATTTGAAGCCTTGAGTTGTGCTCAACAGTGTATAAAAGGCTAGTGGATTCTTATGCATTACTTACACCTAAGGCCACTAAGAAATATCATTTAGACAGTTAAGAACCTTTAGTCATTAAAGTTTTTTGGCCTGAGAGAGTAGTACAGCTTTATGGTGAATGGCTTTAAATACAGCTGTCCTGATTCCTTAGAATACATGGAATGGCAGCTTTTCTTTGTTTTTTCTCCAGCTTATACAGCTCTGTGATGAATTTATAAGTCAAAATTATGGTAGTTTCATTCACCAGGATTGTGACATGTAATCCATGCAATCAATGATAGGACCTAAAAAATGATGAATATAGGTTTTCTTGACTAATTGAATTTACTGTGCTCTCATAGATTTGGGATGTGAGGACAAAAGCCAGTGTGCATACATTAGCGGGGCACACAAATGCAGTGGCAACAGTGAAGTGCCAAGCTGCGGAACCACAGATTATTACAGGTATGGTATATGTCGTTTCCCAAACTGAATTACTCAAAACCAGCTAACTGTGCATATAACTAGTGTGTATAAGCACACATTCATATCACTCTTACCTTCATTGATCCATCCCAATTCATCACATTTGTTTTTTCCATTTGCTGTGTCTTGTATTAAATCAATTTGTAAGATGTTGGAGGCAAACAAGGACCACATATTGCTATGTTTGTGCCATGCTCTGATCTGTTTGGAGCGAATGTAATACAAATAATAAATAATACAAAACTGCAACATTAATTCAAAAATAAGGTTGTGTTTAAATACAAGTCAGGTAATCCAGAAATAAAGGTTCTGAGAGTAACACTGCACATATGCAGTATTTCCAATTACTAGTTGGCCTATTAGTAATGTGCCTAATTATATGTAGTATGTATTATTCAATGAAAGCTTTACTTTCTGTGTTTCCGGACTCTTGCGCTTAAATATTCTTAACATTTTTTTTCATTTAATATGTAAAATGAGGTTTGAGTGGTTCTTTCATGTTCATGAAATCACACAAAGGAAAGAGTCAATGTAAGTGTAAATAGTAAGAGGAAATACAAAAAAACCAAAGGGAAGAATTTCAGATTGTACAGTTAAGTGTAAAAATGGTAGCGTCAACCCCAGTATATCAAAAACCATATATGGTCAAAATCAAACTTAAGTTGCATGATGACAGCTTGCATTCCTTTCTAGTTTCAAACTAGGTAAAATAATCTTCATTCCTTAAATATTTATAATGTTGCTGTAGACTGTTAAAAGCCAATATGTTTTACTTCAGAGGTGGTTGTCCATCAGTAGTTACTGAAGATCACTGTATCTAGTTGGTACGTTTGTCAAGCACTTTTAGGATGAAAGATCTTGTTTTAATTTGTTAGCAACTCCTGTATATCAGATTTGGTTGTTCAAACAAAAGTTGGTAGTGTTTATAGTATATACCATTTTTGTCTTTTTAATCACAGGAAGTCATGATACCACAATACGACTGTGGGACTTAGTGGCAGGAAAAACTCGTGTCACTTTGACAAATCACAAGAAATCTGTCAGAGCAGTTGTATTGCATCCAAGACAGTAAGTTTTCCTTGTTCCTTTAGCCCTTCACAGTTTGTAACATGTGACAGAAGCAAGCTAACATTTGATATGTTGTAGAACATTAGTTTTATATGTACTACCCAGTCTAGCAAATAAAGAGTTCAAAAATATGTACTCAACAGGAAACCACTGCAATTAAGGTATCTGTGAAGCAGTTGTTAACAACACCGATTCAGCTCCATTGGGGTTAGCATTGTTGTGGAACTCTAGTGTGGATTCTTAAGCACCAGCATTTGATGACACTGTACTTACAACCAGTGGCACTAGGATTCCCACTGTTGATGGGAAAATCAAAGAAAATGGGAAGGTTTTGCAAATTTTCTTTTGTACACAAGCCCTGAGTTGAGAGTAGTTAATACCATGGTGAGGGGCTGTCAGGTTTAGTACCCTTCTCTGCATTTGCCAGGATCAGATGCTTCTAAGGCAGGTGCAAAAAAAAAAAAAAAAAGCCCTGAAGTAAGTAATTACGGAATAATCTGCCCATTAGATAATAATCTGCCAATTCCTAATCTCCCTCAGTTAGAAATGTCTTATGCATTGATGAATAATTCCAATAAAGATTCCTAGGATACCTCCCCTATTAATGATATGGAAAAGGATGATACACAATTATGATATGGCTGCATCTGATTCCTTTTAATTTCAGTCTCCTTGTTACAAAACTTGAGAACCTTGTGAAGTGAATTGGTTCCATTCCAGCTCCAGTACTGAACGTTTTACAGAGCCACCTCTCTTATTATTATTAGCAGTCTGAGCAGAGAGCTGAAAATGTGTTGACCACAGAGACTGAACTACCCTCTCACACCTAGAGAGCTTATATTTATTTACATCTTGTGGGATAGAAAATTTTCATCACAAAGCCTTTTCAGTTGTGCACCTTTCACAAACTCTAAATTTAACTTAATCTGTCCTATCCTTGATCTGGATTAATTGATGGGTAACCCCTGTTCTGGTATGATGATTTCTGTTAAAAAGTCAGTGAACTGCTTTGAAGATGCCTAATTAAAAATATTCTAAGATGTTTTTAAACTTGGCTGCCCAGATCAAATATGGGACGACTCATTTGGGAATGAGGGAATTAAGTTATTTAAGAATGATTCAGCTATTCATAAAATTAGCTTTTGGAAGTTAACTGTTTCTCTGTAGAAGTGCCTTACACACTGTTTGCATAGATTTAGAAGAATGATCATTTTGGCAGTTTTTCTTGGTCTTTAATATTCTCAACAAGGAAATCTGCAATAGTGCACTTGTCCAGTAATGCATGAAATCTTTGGAAAATGCTATGTCTGTTAACTTTTCTGATGGTACTTATTTGCATGAGTATTGCCAAAATAAAAATGCAAGCCAGTTTAAATTTGGGATACTATAAAAGCTAATGTTCATGTGTTCTTACTGAGAATTATTATTTCTTTGAAACATTTATTATCTTCATTACACCATTAATGCATACCTGAAAACAAAACAAAAATACCTTCCATGTGGTTGTGTGGTTATGTAATCCAGTTAATAAAATGAAAAACAAATGTAATGAAACATCGCAGAGTTACATAACTAACATTTGCATTATAAGAAAGTAATGTATATACATATAAAAGGTTGTTTTTATAAACTGGCTATTATGGAGAAACGGTAATTTAGAGATAAAGTAGTTTTGGAAATAACATTCAGCATCTGCCATATACAATTGTAGCTTTAGGAGTGATGTGCTACTCTGAAATGAATTATTAATAAAATGATATGATTTAACTATTTAACTTTCCTTTACTGTGCTAATCTTGTTCCAGTTATACGTTTGCATCTGGTTCTCCAGATAACATTAAACAGTGGAAATTCCCAGATGGAAACTTCATTCAAAATCTTTCTGGTCATAATGCTATTATCAACACATTGGCTGTGAATTCTGATGGAGTGTTGGTATCTGGAGGTAAATTTAAACATCTTGATTTTTCTGTGTTTACATTTATGCCTAAATCAGTAGCCAGAGATGCAGCTTAAGTAGTTGGCCAAGTAGCCTCTGGAGAGCAAGAAGAGGAGTCCCTGTGCGCTCTCATTCTCCACTTGTTTCTGTGTAGTGGCTGCAGAGTCACTCTGTGTTACTGCACTCTTGAGCCTGAAGCAGCCATTGCCGCCTTAACATGTTGCCTATAGGTGTGGGTCGGATTGGGCAAATCCATATAGCAGTAGATCTCCCTGGCCTACTTCTGCCTCACTCCTACCCACTTGCTGCATGGTAGAGCACATGGAGCAGAGTCCACAAACATCAGGTGCATGTATCCTTGCAAAGCCCAACAGATCCTACCCCCTCACTTCATATGCAGCAGAAGAACATTGGTTCTATTTCCTGAAAGCCCTTTGCATGTCTTTGATGTCATGGTGATAGTGAAAGTTGGCTAGCCAGTATTTGCTCCTTAATGAATACATTAGAATCTACTTTGCTCAGCCTAGTGTATCAAAGTGTCTCTCTCTGTATATTTGTATATGTACGCATTGCTGTGTTGAAATTTCACTATTTGTTTCTCCATACATTGAACCCATCTACCTTTTTTTCAAAGTACCTCCCAGCAAATTTTACAAATGGTGTATATTATTTAATTATATGCTGAATACTTCCTAACTAAATCTAATAAATTAACTAGTAACAGAAAATGGATTAGCTCAAGTTGATGGTGACTTTTTTTCAATAACAAGGTTAATTTTGATGAAAATACATATTATCAAAGCTATATGTTTGTGTATATATGTATGTACTCAGTCATGTCTGTTTAGTGACCAAAATGAGTAATCAGGGTCGCTCCTAGAGGTCCCAACTGAAATCAGGGCCCAGTTTTGCTAGGGTATAGTACAAATATAGCGAGAGGGTAGAGTATAGCTTTAAACAGCTAACATAGTGTATAACTTTAGGCTGTCTATAGATGAGACAGACAAAGGGTGGGCGAAGGGAAGTATTATCTCCTGTTTGCAGACAGAGAACGGATTGTCATTTTGCCCAGGATCACATAGGGAGCCAGAGGCAAAGTTGGAATTAAATTCACATCTGCAGAGTCCCAGTCCAGTGACTTAACTACAAGGCCATTTTTCTTTTTACTTCTTTTTACTCTTGGAAGCACTGAAGAATCAGCACAGCTATGGGAGAATGAACTGAAAGTCTATTGTAGTTTATGCACTACATAATATATCATGTATATCTTATATAACATAGTATCTGTGTTACTGCAGAGGCAAATTCTGCCTTTGGTTTCACTTGGGCAAATCTGTTGTACACTTCTAACCAAAGGTAGAATTTGGTTCACAGAATCACTCCTGAGCCAGAAAATGCAGCTTTCCTTCCTTTAAGGATGAGTTTGCAGAAAGACTGTTTGTGATAAACATATTTTTTTATTTGTAAATGGAACATGTTTGCTCTGGAAATCATTAAGAGAAGTCACTTTTCAGAGGAGAATCATACTGAAACACCTAAATAATAGTTATTGTCACATTGAGTGTGGTGTCAAGCATGGGGGGGGGGGTGTCAATTTATTCTGATTGTTTTTAAATACAAATATGTGAGCTTTCTTTTTAAATATAAATTCTGTATTTGTCACTGTAAACAAAAGATCATAGCTTTAAGGATTTATACAAATTATGTGGGTAAAAGCTTTTAAAAATGGGTTTTTCATATATTTAATTCTAGATTATTTTGAAGGATAAATTCTGTAAGGACCTTGTACGAGCATTTGTACTGGTTTTAGTACAAAACTTGGCTGCTCTTATTCTGCAGGCAGCCCTTTTGAAATAGCTGAAGCTTATGGAGAAAATAGTTTCTTTCCACAGATCAGAATTGCTGATCTAGCCGGAACTAAATTTAAAAAACTTTTTTTAAAACAGTGTGACCCTAGAAAAACAGGTTTTCCTGAAAATCAGTTCACACTGTGCCACAACTTCAAAGAAACTGATGCTGAAATAAGATACATTAACATTTTGAAGTTTTACCTTAGAAAAGATACTTCAGGAAATGTCTGGATTCCACACCTGGACTGCATTAGTGGACAAATTAAGCTCTGGTTTGACTAGGTGACATGTATCATAACTGAAACATTGCTTTGATAAATGGGTCTTTCCAAACATGGATCTTGGATCCATGGAACTACCTTTAAACTGATCCTACTGGCAGTGATATTAGCTCTAGTTTAATCTGAAAGAGCTTCTATACACTTCACATAAGAATGGCCCTACTGAGTCAGACCAAAGGTCCATCTAGCCCAGTATCCCCTCTTCCAACAGTGGCCAGTACTAGATGCCCCAGAGAGAATGAACAGAACAGGTAATCATCAGGTGATCAATCCCCTGTTGGTCATTCCCAGCTTCTGACAAACAGAGGATAAGGGACACCATCCCTGCGCATCCTGGCTAATAGCCATTGATGGACCTATGCTCCATGAATTTATCTAGTTCTGTTTTGAACCCTGTTATGATCTTGGCCTTCACAACATCCTCTGGCATGGAGTTCCCCAGGTTGACTGTGTGTTGTGTAAAGAAATACTTCCTTTTGTTTGTTTTTAAACCTGCTGCCTATTAATTTTATTTGGTGACCCTTGGTTCTTGTGTTATGAGAAATAGTAAACAACACTTCCTTATCTACTTTCTCTATACCAGTCATGATTTTATAGACCTCAATCATATCTCCCCTTAGTCATCTTTTTTCCAAGCTGAAAAGTCCCAGTCTTATTAATCTCTCCTCATATGAAGGCTATTCCATACCCCTAATCATTTTTGTTGCCCTTTTCTGAACCTTTTCCAATTCCAATAAAATCTTTTTTTTGAGATGCGGCAACCACATCTGCACACAGTATTCAAGATGTGGATGTACCATTGATTTATATAGAGGCAACATATTTTTTGTTCCATTATCTATCCTTTTCTTAATTATTCCCAGTATTCTGTTTGCTTTTTTGACTGCCACTGTACATTGAGTGGATGTTTTCAGAAAACTATCCATAATGACTCCAAAATCTTTCTCAAATGGTAACAGCTAATTTAGACCTAATTTAAACTTATGCAAAGTCATAAATCCTGTAGTGTTTCTAATTACTTCATAACTGATATACAGAAATACCAATTAGTAATGCCATATGCTACCAAGTGGGGATTTGGAGTTAGATTCCAGCACCATCTATCTGTTCCCAGACAGACTAGGGAAAACGTAGATGAACTCCTGAGGGAGCTGCAGCTCTGCCTCTTTGTTGGGAAGGGAACAAGGAAACCAGAAGGAAATGGGGAGCCTATTGAGGTGCAATAAACTATTCTAATTAAGTATTTTGGCTAACCAGTGGATTTCCTTATGCATTAGTCAGAAGTTCAGAATGCTACTCTTATAGAAAGGGTGACAAAAATGGATTGATTGAAATGCTGATTTTTCTCTTTTCCAGCTGATAATGGCACTATGCATCTTTGGGACTGGAGAACTGGGTATAATTTCCAGAGGGTACATGCAGCTGTACAGCCTGGTTCTTTGGACAGTGAATCAGGAATATTTGCTTGTGCATTTGACCAGTCGGAAAGCAGATTGCTCACTGCTGAAGCTGATAAAACCATAAAAGTGTACAGAGAAGATGATTCTGCGGTATGCTGAAGTGTCTTAATTGCATTTTCCTGAAGCCGCAGTTTCAAGACAAAATTAATATAAAGCATTAAATTAACAGTCAGGTGTTTATTCAGGCTAAGGTTGCAATATTTATATCCAAGAGGAAAATAATAGTGTGTCTAATAGTATGTGGACTGTGGCTAGCTTCTGCACTAGTGATTACCTGTTAACTATAGTATAGCAAGTCTCTCTAAAGGAGGTCCATCTACTGAAATACAGAACTTCTGTTGTGATGCAGTGTGGGAATACCTCATTACAAAAAGAGTGCACATTGCAAATTGAGGCCACTGTAGTGGTGGGCCTGGTTGTAATCCTCAAGACAAAGATGCAGTTTAAAAGGGGTATATTACTCTTCTTTATGTGATCACTATAGAAAAGTTTATAAGGTAAGCAGACTGGAATCTAGTGTAGACAGCTTATTTTCGAAGTACTACACTTTGTTAAAAGTGTACATCAAGGAATGCAATCAGTTACTATATAGTCACTCTATATAAGAAATGTGTGTAATGCATGGAATCTAATAATAATTTTTGGACTTTGTGGTCCACTAGGCACTACTATAATACAAATAGTAGATATGGAATTATATAGTGTTACTGTGCACTTACATGGTGCCCTCAACCTGAAGATTTTTGGAGTGCTTCACAAATAATGAATTAGCACCTCCATATCTCTAGGAAGTAGCTATTCCCCCCACTTGGAGGGGAAATGAGGCACAGAAGTTAAAGAACTTGCCCATGGTCATATAACCTATCAGTGGCAGAACTGAGAACAGGCATGTCGTGTCTTGTGCGAGAGTTCGGTTCCGCGTAAAGCGGAAACCGCATATAGCCAAAACCCCATTGAGTTCAATGGCGGGTGAAATCGCCTGCCCTAATCAAAGTTTTGATAATTTTAGTTTTACCTTTTTTGGGGGTGGGGGAGCACCGCGTAAAGCTGAATTTGCATAAGTTGAAAGAGCATAAGATGTGACACGCCTGGAAAGCCTAGCTCTGCTGACTCCAGTCCTGTGCCCTGATCACCAGAACATTCTTCTTAACCAGTCATTGACCTCTTATGATTTTGTTCTCCCACCCAAAAAATTCATAACAACAAAATTTGTCCAGGACTTCCATTGGTGGGAGAGAGAGGAGGAATAAAGTTAATGAGCGTATGATATCACTGAGCATTCTTAAGTAAAATTCTAAGTAAAGCAAATACATAAACTGTTGAATATATGAATATAGTGCACCTATGAAATGTATATTATTATAATGTGTAATCGATCTTTAAACCAATTAAACTTTAAACTAGTTATAACCAAATTAATTATAGCTTAGTTTATATTTAAAAATAATTTTACTACAATTTCAGTCTTTATTTTTTGTTACTTTTTTTTTCCAGACTGAAGAAACTCATCCTGTCAACTGGAAACCAGAAATTATCAAGAGAAAGCGATTTTAATGTGGCAAGATCGGTTATGCTTATCACTTTTGTTTCAGCTTTCCTGAGAGCATTATGCTCTGTATGGAACTGCAGAGCAGGAACTCAGCTAAAGTCATTGCTGTTTCACCTTGTTTTACAATAAATTTTGTTTCTATTAGGGTTTTGTCTTTTCTTTTAAATCCCAGGAAACCAGCTGCAGCTGTTAACTGACTTTGTTGAGCATGAATAGTTCAGGAATAGGATAAACATGCAGGTGGTTATTTTATTATATTTTCATTGTGTGCAAGAGCACTGAAGAGTTCATTGAGCCAGTTTTTCTGGAAAACCCTTGTTTGACTCCAAGAACTAATGGCAAGCTTATACATAGATGTCATTCTACCGGATTTTTCTTATATTTTTAGAGCATTATTGTTTACCGCTTATTACTGTTAAATTACTCTGTCGCTGAATAATAAAACCATCAATGAGGAGGCAGGAATGTATGACAATTATGTGCTTTGCTTCATGAACATGAGCACTGAGCATTGCCGGAGATTATACTATTTGGTGAAACTGAATTTAAAGTCAATTTATTTTTTTCTATTAGAAAAACTTTTACCTTGTACCTAAAATTTGGGTCGTAAAGTGTGAAAGCAAAATCTGTTTGGACCCTTACAATGAATACTTTATAGTTATATTTTAAAGTGTCATCGTCAAGATGTTCAGGACCAAATGACTTATTTAATTATATATAGTCTTTATCAATTTCATACATGAATCATAAAACTTTTTTAAACCGTTCTTTTAGTACTAAAACTCTTCTGAATTAGATTTGGAGTCTATAAATCATATCTTAATATTACAGCTTCACACTGCATTGAGACATTTGTAATAATATTTGAAAAATAATTTAGTATTCCTGAAAGGTTATGAATTCATAACCCTAGAAAAGCAAGTCTTCAGTCCGTTTACAGAACGTGCAAGTGATGGGCAGTGAAAGTGCAAGCAAATTTATATCATTTTGTCAGTGAGCTCAGTCCTGTTCTGAAGTAAATTTTACATAGAGGAGAAAATATTTGTAATTGACCCTGACCTTGACCTCAATCCTTGGTTTTCCAGGTGATACTGTTAACAGAGACAGCTGTGATGGTGGTTTTCCTATTGTGAATATGTACCTGTCCATTAAGAACTATATTATGGCCACTAGCTGGATATTAACAACTTCTAGTTGCTGCCAACCTGGCTTTGATATTCACAGCTGTGAACTAGTGGTGGGAGAACTTCCAGTTCCCGGAGCCCTCTGTTTCAGGGAGTTTTTAGTTTTGTGTCATTTATAATGCAAGTAAGTATGTTAACATTGTAAGAGTAGTTAAACATTATTTAATGCCTTCTAAAGGATTTTAGAAGGAACAGAGTCTTGTATACATCCTTTATTGAATACTATATCTAAAAATAAAAGACTGGAGAGTGTCCTTTTAAAACACTCCGTGCAGTTGCACTTCGGTTTAAGACTATTACCTGAAGTGTTATGTCCATAATGTAGGAAGTTTTATACATATAATTGCAATAATTTTGGTCAGTCGTGATTCATCAAGTTTTATGGCCTTTCAGGTCCAAGATACTTCAGGGTATGAAAGAAAAAAAAATTGGGAAAGATACGTAGCATTTTCACAGTTCTTCTTCAAAAGAAGATATGTTTAAAAGCAAAAAATCTGAAACAGTATTAAATTTTGGGTTAAAGCTGCTTTGAAAATAAATGAACATATGACTTTTAAAGGGGTGCTTCTAACGCTAATCTTTTGAAATTTGTCTAATTTTTTTAAATGGAATTTTTGTTAGAATATCCTGAATCTAAAAAAAAAAAAAAAAAAAAAAAAGTCTCACTCTCTCTTTCCCTCCTTCCCTTTTCTGCACACACCTTGACTGCAGCCTCTTGCCTGTGCTGTTTCAGTTTTGTTACTGGTAAACACTCCTTGCAGAGCTTGGGGAAGAGTGCGCATGTAAACTCCCCTAAGAGCAGTGCCTGAGCAGTCGTTTCACGCTGGTATGTAAGGTGGGGAAATGCATTATACCATCAATAAATCATAAATTTGATTATACAGATAATTTGGGTCCTTGTAAAAATATATTGTCAATGTATTAATATGTAAAAAGATTACATAGAGAGAACTTTTACATTATTTAAATATACTTCAAGTGGAATCCTGACTTTAAAAGTTAAGTAATCAGCAGAGATTCAGATGCATGTTGCTGCTAGTCCAAATTACTGATAGTCGGGGTAATAGGTGCCATACTCTTTAAATCGATATTTCATGAGTACTGACGTGATACTCTCAAGAACAGCTGTCACTATTGTAACCTCAATTCTATGAAAAATATGTTGTGTATTTCTGTAAATTTATTATGACTACAAACTCTCTTGCATCCCTGAAATTCACAGGTTTGGCATCATGTGTTTCAAAATGTTCAAGTTGGAATAAAGCCCTCTTTAGGGAGTAAGGAGAAATAATTTTTCCCAAGAAAATCTTAGATTACTGTTGAAATACCTTAGTCTCCTTTATCAGGATCCATATTTTGAAGTAAAAAGGTGAAAAAATTAGACACTTGGGCTCATGACTCTTGCCTATCCTTCTGGGTTAGCTCCTCCTTCTTCACACCCTTAACAGCTTCTGTCATTCCACTGCTTTGCTACTTTGTAAAGGTGGATGAATAGTCCACTGCAGAACCTGTGCTTCTCAAGTGCAGTTTGGCAGGACACCGGTTGCACGGTGAGGCAGCACCAAAGATTTAGGGTCATACTCTCTTTGCAGCAGTGCATGTACATACTTCCCATTAATGCACATGGATTTGGTTAGCAAATTAAAAGTCACTACTGTTTGGCCTTATAGTTTTCCTTTCTGGTTCTGCATTACACTGTTCTAGTACTAACTCAGGTCTCCTTGCTTTTTTAACATTTGACCTGATGTTAAATTTCTTACCAGCAGTTTCATTTTTTCTATTAGTTTTTTCAGTAATGTAAATATATTGCACCTAATTCTAATTAATTACCTATTATACACCAAGAGTGCAGATTAATTCATTTTTAAATGTACCTCTATTGAAAGGTTAGTTTAATAAGTAGCTATAGACAATTGTGATGATCTTCCCTGTACATGTACAGTGAACATCTTAGACTTCTACATCTAAATAAATCATAAGATAATGAGGCAATACAAGAGGATAAGGCTCATAGCTTAACTTCCATGTTGCTGGAAAGTATGCTACAATTTGTTACAGTAATTTTGGACTGGAATCTAAGCTGATACATGGATAATTATTGCCAAGTATCTTGTAAATTCCATTATTGCTTCTGTATATATAGAAAAATCATACCCATTTCTATCCACAAAAGTTTAGGTTTTTCTTTTTACTGTACATAATTACAGAAAAGTGAGAGAAACTTTCTGATTGTAACCTAATTGTAGAATTGTGTAATTGGTAATCTTATGCTGTACAGTAAAGCATACAGTGTAAATTAAAGAGCACTAGAAGGTTGTCATTAGATGGCAGTATGAAGCATGGGGCAGAAGATTGTGTATTTTTGCCTGTTTTCAGCATACATAAATGAATCTTTAATCTCCTTTCTCTCTTTTTTTTTGGGGGGGGGGCGTCTAGTTCCTCTAGAAATAAAATTGCTATGCCTAACTTTTAAATGACAGCAATTTAATCACCATTAAAATTTTAAATAAAAAGTGATTCCAGTCATTTTTTTCATATTCAGTTTGTTGTTCTGGTATGGTAACACAACAAAACAAATGTTAGTGAGTGAAGGTAAGTCAAGATAAAACAATGGATAGCATTACTTTTATGTGCTGGTTTCCTTTTGTACATCATGAATATTTTTTGTTGATCAGGTGTAACAGAGGGTTGAGGAGGCTGAGTTCCTCTGTCAAGTGATCCAACCCTGCATGAAGGTGCAGTAGAACTAATGCAGAGTCATTAACAGATTCTTTTAGCCTCAACAACATTGAAGCCTCTCTGAAGGAGATAAACATAGGCCTGGGCTATAAAAGTCTCCATCCAGAACCTAGGAACAGCCGAGCTTGTGGAGAAAGCTTAGGTGACAGTTTGTTTTTGGTTGGGGTTTGAGTTACCAATTAAATAAAGGGGATGTTTTGGTGGTGGTATTGTTCTGTAGACAGGATGAAATCCTGACTAAACTAAAGTCAATGGGAGTTTTGTCATTGACTTCAGTGAGGCCAGGCTTTCACCTGAGTGTAGGTTAGGAATGTCACCTACTTCTGGGAAGAATTGGCCTGGAACAATTTTGTTTTGATATTCTTGCCACTTACAATTTTTGTAGAGATCTTTTTAATACACAAACATGTCTGAGAGTTTATTTGTATTGCGTTATTTCCTTCAACTGAAACCCAGAAACTATAAATTTTAATTTGTGTGTTCTAGTGAATGAACTACTAAATTTTTAACTATCCTGAAATTCAAAGCCTACAAAAAAATTCAGGTATTCTCCAAATATTAACATGTTCTTTCACATTGGTGCAACATCTTGTATGCTGTTCAAACATGTTTGTTTCAGGAGAAGCAGTGTTTGTTAAGCTTTTATTTTCAATTTGATGCAAACTAGAGATTCAAAGTTTTTTGGAGCAGAGGTTACAAAACAAACAGGCCTAATAGATACTTTCTTCTCCAGGATAAAATACTATCATATAACATCAGATCTCTCTATATTTTAAACAAATATAGGAGTCTAACTACTGATCTTGTATTTCTTTGCTTTATTAAGTAGTAGAGAATTTTACCATGTTGCTGAAGCATCCAATTAGCACAGTATGCAATTCACATGAAAGCCATTTTATTTATAAGCTTTTGTGGGCTAGTACCCACTTCACTGGATGCATGCAGTGGAAGTATCCAGAGGCAGGTATAAATAAGAAGGCAAGAACCAGGTTAGAGATAATGAGGTTAATTCAATCAGGCTGAACCACTTTATCTCTAATCAGGGAGGATGGTTTCCTTTTGTACAGCATGAATATTTTTTGTTGATCAGGTGTGTTTTTCATGCTGTATTTTTTGTACAGCATGAAAAATATTCATGCTGTACAAAGAACTAGTTTAGAGATAACAAGGTTAATTCAATCAGGCTGAACCACTTTATCTCTAATCAGGTGCCCTTCTAGCAGCTGATCTGGGGGTGTGAACACGGAGAGAGGAGAAACTGTCCATTTATCCTTTTTCGTAGGGACTGTCCAATTTGGCCAATGTACATAGCAGAGAGAGATTGCTGGCACATGATGGCATATATTACGTTGGTCGATGTATTGGTAACTGGATTGTCTATCATTTAAATACTCTTTTGAACACAAAAAACAAAGATATCCTTGCAAACAAAGATATCCCTGCAAAGAATGATATCTGAAAGCATGCTGTTATTTTAATAGCAATTGTCATTTAAATGTAGTTTGTGGATCAACTTTTTTTTTAATATAAACAAACTTCTCATTGAAGTGAATTGGAATGTGATGATGAGAGACAAGATATTGACCCAGTTTATAGCTACAGAACTTGGCAGGTTGGGAACTAAATGGATCACTGTTACTGATGCAGAGCTTGCCACTTCTAGGGCACTGTGTTAATTTGAAACTACCTTTTAGATGGTGATCAAGAATAATCGATGGTTTTCTGGTGATCTAGTAGACTTAATCCAGTGCCTAGTATACAAGAGTTTATTTAATGAGAACTATCAGAATTGACTGGCACTTTACTAGCAGTCTCAACAGAGAGGTCAGAGAGTGGGAATGGAATGTGGGCTAACATCTCGCATCTAGAAGTGGTCTCCCCAGATAGTGTTGAGGCACAATGATTTGGATCATCTGGAGAAGTTTTCATTGCCACTCCCTGTGCTATACCTGTTCTGGGATTAAGCTCAGACCTTGTGATTCCTTTTATGAACACACTTTTCAGTTATGGATTATTCATGATCAAAGAATAAGGGAGGGGAGTTGCTCTTCCTATTCTGCAGGAGGCTCGTTAAGTTCTGCTGAACAGCACTGACAGTGGTGATTGCTGCATCAGATCCAAATAAAACTCTGATAATCTTTGAACACAGGAACTGCTACTGTCCCTGACCTCAGTAGCCCTGTGGAATATGCAACCAAACCCCAGAGCCAATTTCCTTCTGCAAAATTCTCCCTCAATCTCCAGTCAGATCACAACATTCAACCTATTTGCTAGTTTTTGCAGGCTGCTTTAACACTTCCTCTTGTCCCTGCTTCTGAAACAAGCACCTCTTCTATTATGGCTGATATCTCCTCCGGTGAAATTTTGTTAACCTTCGCCTTCGAACATGTATACCCTGATTAGTTTAGACTAGGGACATGATTATAGGTTCTATAGAGGAAGGTGCTATTGGGGCAGCGTCAGAGTCCAGATTGCTCAAAGAAGGAAGAAGTAGCTTCTGAGGTGGAGCCTTCTCAGTCAATACGACACTGTCCACATTAATGCTTTGTCCTTCCAAACTTTCACTGTCTGATTAAAAGTGCCTGTCAGTTCTGTATGCTCCAATTGCACTGCTTCGAGCTGTGCTTTCAGACCACCTGTCTGCTCCTCAAGAGACTAGGCGGTGGCTGAGGTAATATCTTTTATTGGACCAACTTCTGTTGGTGAGAGACAAGCTTTTGAGCCACATAGGGTACGTTTACCCTGCAGTTAAAAACCAGCAGCTGGCCCCTGCCGATTGACTGAGGCTTGCAAGGCTTGGGCTGCAGGGCTGTTTAACTGCAGTGTAGAATTCCACTGCTATTGCCCAGGCTGTCAGACCCATCAGCTACCACACAAAGTCCTAAAGCCCAGGTTTCTGCCTTAGCCTGGAAGTCAGCACTGCAATGAATGGCTCCACAGCCTGAACCTTGTGACCCTGAGTCAGATGGCATGGGCCAGCCACTGGTGTCTAACTGCAGGGTAGACATACCCACAGAGCTCTTCTGCAGGTCTGGGAAAGGCCCTCTCAGAGTCACAGCACAGTGCAAGGAGGAACAGATGTTTAGCATCAGTAGTTAACACATGTTGCAAGGGACCATTGATGGTAGCCTTTTAATACTCCTGCAGTCTGAGGCCAAAAAGAGGTTAGTGGGTTGCAAATCGTTGTAATAAGCCATAAATCCAGTGTCTCTGTTCAATACATGATTTTTAGTGTCTATCCAGAGTCATGAATTTAAGCTCCCAGGCTCATCTTTTGAAAGTGTTGTGCAAGTTTCCTTTGAGGATAAATCTCATCCACCTTGTGTCTTTAATACCCAGCTACAGCACATACCTCAAGAAACTCACATTCCTGAGCTTTCTCTGTCAAAGCCTCAGAATTTGTAACGCACTGTGCCCATAGTGCAGTGATCTTGTCTCAGTTCTTGTCTCACCTTCTTTCATTTCTTTAACTTGTTTCATATTTTCTGCCTTCCAGTTTCAATGCTTCATTTTGTTTCACGAAAGCTCTGTCACTTTCAAATCCTGAAATAAAAACCAACAATGTGGCTTTTACCCTTTTCTTAGCAACCTTTTTGTTACCAAAAAGTTACTTTCCAGAAGATTAGCTGCTGCTTCAAGTGGTTTCTGGGTTGTGAGGATATCCACCTCTTTATAGGGATCCCCACCATTTCCAGCCAGATATTTATCTACGTATTTTAACAGTGACTCCATTGTCCCTTAAACTCTTCAACACTCACAGGTTGCAGTCCCTGGGATATTGGCTGTTAGCACAATCTACAAACTGGCTGACTCATCAGAATGTTGGTTTGAGCTTCACTTAATCAGAAGATAGGTTTGGCAAATCTTTAGTAAGGCAAAACATTCAGCAAGTGGTGATCAGTTACAAGTGGGAAGCTCATCGGCACGATATCAACAAAGTCACTTCCAGCACTGGCCAATACAGCCTCCCTTTTTTTACATAAACTTATTTATACTCTTCTCTTATACATGTGTGCTAGTCTCTCATTTCCATGTTAACTCTCCTCCACTGTCAGGAAAGGTTTAGTGTTAGTTCAAAACGGTCCTTTCTAGCTTTTTAGTTATTCTTTTTATTTTTCTGCAGTTTCTTACATATGCATGGGTCTGTTTATGCTGTTAAACTCAATCAGAACAGCCTCTTTGACATTCCTGGCAGGCTTCGGTCATGCCTAAATATGCCTTTGCTCCCAGCTGGTGTTACTGTAGCATGCCTGGGGAGGAGGAGGGTGTCACTATGAAGACTCCCCTCCTAAGGTTTCATTTTCATGCCAAAGTCTCTTCATTGATGTTTTCTCAGTATCTGGCACGTTGGCGATGTGCATTTGTTTTCCATTAGTGCCTGTATTCATCTGAAGAGTTTGTTACTTCAGATTACAATTTTAAATGAACCATCAAAACCTCCAGAATGGCCTGTCAAATTATTGAAAGATAAATTGCCTAATAAAAAGTTCAAACTCCTCTTTGGTGTTTCCTCTCTTCTCTCCCACCTACCGTCCTTTCCCTCCTCATTTTCCCTCCACTTCCTTCCGTATAGATTAGCTAAGGTCACCCCACAACCACCAGTAACAGTGATGGATTTTCATGTACTTTATGCTTTATTCAGAATTGGAGGAGGAAGCTGAGATTCTTCCAATGTAAATACGTATATGATAGGTGGAGGAAAGTCTTGTTGATTTGTAGAGAGGGGATGAAAACTGAGGTGTGAGGTTAAGAAGGATGGTAGAAAGGAAAGGCAAATTAGTTTTAAAGGCTTTTATCATTTTTAAAAACAGTCCTCCTCTGTCTGACAGATCCCCTTTTTAAAATGTATTTTTCATGTGTATATTTGGGGGCTCTGCTGTTTCAGCAGGAGGAAGTGAAAAATCAGAGTACAGGAGTGCTGAGAAATAACTGTAGCGTGATTATAGCTTTGTTTTTAATGTGCATGCCAGTGGTGTGGGTACACACACACTCTTTATAAAAACACATCTTTTAAGATGCAGACATTCTTGCACAGATTCAAACCCCCCCACTCGCCCTAAGCTCGGGGTGCTGCTGGGAGGATTTCTTTTAAGATACAGACATTCTTGCACTCCAAGTCCTCAAGGCACAGTAATCATTAAAAAACAATAATTTGTCAAGCGGGCACTCCATTGACCAAGGGACACTCACCAGGGCTGCCTTGTACGCCTTCTCCATCCGGGATGCCTTCCTGGGAGGGTTGGGAGGTTACCGACTCCAGGGTGATGAACAGCTCCTGGCTTTTGGGGAGATAGGTGTCTCTGCTTGCCTGTTCTGTAGACTCCTCATCATCATAGTCCTCCTGCACTTCATCTTCCTCATCCAGCATATCCTCTGCCATGCTGACAATCACCCCATAGGTGGAGTTCACAGACATGGGTGGGGTAGTTGTGGCGCAGCCCCCTAGAATGGCATTCAGCTCAGTGTAGAAGCGGCACATCTTGGGCTGTGACCCGGAGCATCCACTGGCTTCTTTGGTTTTCTGATAGGCTTGCCTCAACTCCTTAATTTTAACCCGGCACTGTTGTGCGTCCCCGCTGTGGCATCTCTCCATCAGGCGCTTGGAGACTTTGGCATACATATTGGGATTTCTTTTTTTGGATTGCAGTTCTGCCACATGGATTCGTCTCCCCACACAGCACTCAGATCCAGCACCTCCCTTGCGGTTCATGCTGGGGCTCTTTTTTGATTCTAGGACTGCATGGTCTCCTCTGCTGGTGGGCTCTGCAGGGTGAGCTGTGCAGGAGATCTCGCCACGCTGGCCAAAGAGGAAATGAGATTCAAAAGGTCCCGGGGCTCTTCCTGTCTAACTTCTCAGTGCCTCCGTGTTGAGAGCACTGTCCAGAGTGGTCACAATGCAGCACTCTGGGATAGCTCCCGGAGGCCGGTTACGTAAAATTACGTCCTCACTAACACTAGTTTGACCCAGAAACGTTGATTTCAGCGCTACTCCCCTTGTCGGGCAGGAGTTTGGAAATCAATTTAAAGACCCTTTTAGGTCAACTTAAATGGCATCGTAGTGAGGATGGTGAAGTGGAAGAATCGATTTCATGAGGATAAATTCAACTTAACAGCATAGTGTAGACCAGGCCTTATGCAAGTTCACACAGGAGATCTGGTAGGAATTAGCTATAGCTCTCCTGAGTTCCAGACTAGCACTTTAATTACAAGACCATTCCTCCTCTCCCAGGCTGTACTAACTTTTCCTCTGACTTCCTATGGAGATTTGGCTACCTGTTATCTGAAATAATTTCATGTCCTCAGGTGTTTTACACTGGGAAGTCTCTCAGTTACCTGAAGCCTCAAACATCCAAACTTACGCTCTGCCCTATTCCATTTCCCTGACACTTGAATATTGATATTATGCTGTATGAACCAAATTCTGCTAGGCTTTCCTTTTGCTTAACCTTTCCACCGTACTGTTTATTCCTCCTTCCACATTTTACTGTATTTGAAATTGAGCACAGCAACACATTATATGAGTGGGAAAACACAGTGCAAAGTCCCAAACTGTGGTGTTAGACACTATTAACAGCAGTAGTAGCAGCCAAAATCATTTGATTTGCCAAATTATACAATACAGATAATGAATCTTTTGCATTAATTTTGGAAGAAACTGTTCCAAGGAGCATTTTCTAATGGGGCTGAAAGGGAAGATAATGTTTTGGTGTAAAGGAATGCTCTGAAGTACCTAATGACCATTTAGTAGTGTCAGTGCTTGGCATAGTAAGTGCAGTGTTGCCTAATGTCCAAGGCAACGAAAGAGTTTGGAACATGATGGGTGAAATCCAGGCCCAGTTGGAGTTTTGCCACTAACTTTGTTGGGGCAGGATTGCATCCTATATACATATATAGGATGAAATCCTGCCCCAGCAAACTTAATAGTACAACTCTTTCACGCTCCGAAAGCCTTACTGTGTCAGTGAGTGAAAGTAGACACAGAGAGAGAAGTGAAAGAGACGATGGACCTGAATTATGCACCTCAGAGAGAATCTGTTAATTGAAAGATCTCATTCTCTGTTATAATAAACATTGTGATAGTAGTTTCAATAGTCTTCCTCAAAAATGTGCACATTAATTTGAAACCACTGTCATTTTTTCACTTCTTTGCAGTATAAGCCCCATCCTGATTCCTGACAAGGAGTGAGATAAAATCACATGACAGGACTGCAGAGAAAATAGCAAACTGTTCCAAGTACAAGAGCCAAAGTGAGTGTTGAGAAAGGAATCACTATGTTATGAGCTCATGCTGGCAATGTTATTTGGTATGGGTGTAAACTGAGCTTTGAGCCTGAGAGGGAAAACAGATTGAATCTCAGAAGAGCACTTTAATGCATTTTGGTTTTTTTAGCATCAGAATCCAATTTACAAGATGATCTCAAACTGAAAATTATAAACGAGTCACCAGTGGATCCAGCTCTCTGACATCCCCCAATTCTGTCCTCCCCCTTGAAGGAGCAATAAGCATGAGGAGGTGTTAAAAGTCAGAAGTGTGGAAAAAAATCATTGGGTTTTATTGTAGGCACTGTATCATCTTGTTACCATTAAATGGTCAAAGAGTCATCCTTATATGGAAGCCTAAAAACAACATATACGGATGAATTTTGTACTCGCCCTTTTTATTTTAAAGATGCTATTGTGACAAGATTGTGCTTCTTAAACATTTTTAAAACCTTACTTACTTTACATACAACAATAGTTTAGTTACGTATTATAGACTTATAGAAAGAGACATTCTAAAAACTAACGTATTACTGGCACGCAAAACCTTAAATTAGAGTGAATAAATGAAGACTTGGCACATCACTTCTGAAAGATTGCTGACCCCTGGTCTAACATAAACCATAATAATGGAGGAGAAAAGAGATAAAAATAATCCAAAACATTTCTACTGAAACCAAATCAGGCAAAAAAAATAAATTCAGAGCTTTGGTAAAACCTAACCAACTAGCCAAAAAAAAAAAAAAAGATTTCTGGGCTATTTACATGCCAACGGCAGAAGCCACAAAGGTTGCAATAGGTAAGATGCTTGATAACAACTACAAAAAATGTTATCAAAGACAATAAAGGCTCTGTCTATGCTACCCGAATCAATGTTTTGAAACAGTGTATAAAATGATTCTGGGAAAATCATGTTACAATATGGATTATCCTTGCCTACACAGAGAGGAAATTCAGTAAAACATTTAAGCATATGCTTATGAGCCACTGAATTCAAGTTGAAGTCAAGCATGTGCTTAAATGCTTTAATATGGGGATGTACTGCAGAATCAAGGTCTATGCGGGTGAGCTAGTGATATTTCGTAACAGTTCTGTGCCACTGTGGACACAAGGCACAGCAGCAACAGGCATTTATAACAGTATGCTATTAAGCCTGCTCTGAGCAGGGGTGGGCAAACTACAGTCGTGATGGGCGTTGAAAGTGAAGACAAATAGCTTACGTTTGATACTACTGGAAGAGAAGAGGGAGCCAGCGAATGGATGCAAAAAGAGGGGTGACATAGTCAAAACCCTGAGATTCCTGGCTGTATCTTAGGCTGCCACAGATTAGGAAACCTGCTAGTCCTTGGAGCCCAAGCTGGAGATAGGAGTCAAGCAGCCTCAAGAGCTCTGGTTCTAGGGACTAGCAGGTTCCCAGCAAGAGAGAAGCTACGTGAAAGTGACCTTCTTGTCAGTTTTGTGGCTGCTGTTCACTGAACAGCAACTATAAAATTGATAAAAATGTCAATTTTACATTTCAGGAACATTGTATTTCTGTATTTTTGCAACACAATATTTGGGGATCTCTGGTTGGCCAAGGCATTTTGGGTATATCTGCTTTTGTTCTGAATTAGAACGAAAGCAAATTTGAAAATACTGAAACCTCTGGCAAATCAAAATCCCCAAGTTTTGTTCAAATCTACTCTAAAAGGTAGGTTCACTACCTTGCTCTGCAACAGACTTTGTGTGTGATCATTGACATGTCACTTAATTTCTGTGCTTCCATTCCCTTTCTGTAAAGAAACCTTCCCTGCCTCACAAGGGTGTTGTGAGGATAAATTCAATAAAGCGTGTGACGTGCTCAGATACTTCAGTGACTGGCAGGCACTGTAAAAAAAACCTACACAAAACAAATAGCAGTTGGAAGAAACTGAAAACGGATCTGTTAGAGATTGAAATATATCTGAAAAGATAAAATATGCAAATACCATAATGTTATTTACCCATATGGACTAAATGAAAACCAGATAGGTCTAGATCAGCTCATGCTTTCAGGGTTCACATATGGCTCAAATTCAGATAAATTTAATCCATTAATTAATTAGGATTTTCACAATACAAAACTGTGACTATCCAAAAGCTCTTAGATACCCATTGCACCACTTATATATAAAACAAACAAACTAAATAGCAACTTACCCTGACTGCCAACAGAACTACCCCCCTACAAACATAACACATGCATCCCCTCTCCTCACATTTATGGAGGATTGAACCCCATCAAACTTTACCCTCCATAGTCACCCACACAAATAGATGCACCTTGTAGTGTGCCTGAAAGTCAACAGAACTGGGATGTTTCAGGTGGGAGAGCCAGGGAGCCAGTTTGTTTTTGCTTGGTTTTGCTTATTTTTTGTCTTCAAAAGGGTATTTGAGTACAATGGATAGACTTTTGGAATCACAATAGTGATGGTGTCGATTAATGCATGGCAGCCCCAGCTTAAATGGCTTGTGAAATTTTCATCCGGAAAAAACTAGTGTACAGGCTCACCAACTCCAAATGACTTGGTTGCTTTTGATTCTTTTTGCAAAAATAGCCAAAGGCCTGAATTCACATCTGGATTACTGCATATTTTAGTTGTAAGAGCAAAGTCTCTTTCGATTTATAGCTACTTTAAATAATTACTTTGCTAAAAATAGCAAGGGAAGGAGCTGGCATAGTGGCTCAGCACATTAATGATATGTTTTCATGTGTCAACTCTCCACTCTTAGTGCCACAAGCTTGAGTCCCCAGTAGGGACTTAAACTGATGAAGTGATAGCAGCAAGTTTCCAGATCTCAAGTGTGCTGTGTGGGCTGTTCTTTGGTGATGAGGGCAGATGACCCAAGAAACTGGAGTTTCATAGATTTTTGAACCAGATGGGAACATTTTGATCATCTAGTCTGACTTCATACATAACACAACCCTTAGAATTACAACCAGTAATTCCTGCATCAGGTCCCATAATTGGTGGTTAAAGCTGAATATATCTGTTCAAAAGACATCTAATCTTGATTAAATGACTCCAGGTGACAGAGAATTTATCACAGTCCTTGATTATCTGTTCCTGTGGTTCATTATTCTCATGGTTTGCATCTTTTTCCAGTCTGAATTCAGCTGACTTCATTTTGATATCCTGGCACCAATGGCACTGCACACAACATGGGTAAAAAATCAGTATTGGCTATTTTAAATGGTGGCTGTAGGAGGAGCCTGAGGTTGGTCCAAGTGCATTGCTTCCAGAAATTATTTTCCCAGCAAAGCATCTTCTCAGCTTTAGGATTATTGTGTGAGACTTATTCGGGTGAGAGGGAAGAATGATCAGAAAAATCCATGCATTTGATACCTTCTGGTTATACTCAAGTATTCAAACAGAGCTGGCTGGAAATTTTCTGATGAAATTTAGTTATGTCAGAAAATGTTGATTTGCTGGAGTGAAACGTTTTACTGAATCTAGCAGGTTTCCAGTAGAAACCTGTCAGTGTTCTGAAGTTGACAGCTCTGCAGCAGAGAGCCTGGGAGTCCCTAGCTTATCTCTAGGGGCGGATAGACTCCTAGCTAGCTCCTGAACTGGAACTGGGTCTCTGGAGGCTAGTTGGCTCCCAGCTCTAACCAGGGCTCTCAGGACTTCCAGGCCTGCTCAGAAATAGGTCAGTCCCAGCACCTAGATGGTCTGGGACTCTGTAAGTACTAGGGTCTCCAGTCCAGATCAGTCCACATGGCAAGGATGCCCTGGAGTTGAGGATCTTAGGGCTTCTGGTATCCCAGCGCTATTGCAGGGAACCTGGAAGCCGAGAGCTCTGGCTTCAGTGGGGAGTCTAGCAGTCCCCAGAGCCTGAGGCTCTGGCATGATCCCTACTGGCTAGCAACTGAAAGTCAATTTCACATATTTTGTTTCAATAACACCATATTTTGGTGTTTCCATAATGAATTTTTCAGGGATCTCCAGTATGATGAAATTTCAGTAATTTTGCTTTTCTTTTGAACTGGAATGAAAGCAAATTGGGAAATACCAAAATTTATCCCAAACCAAAACTCCTACATTTTAGCCAGCTGTATATTCAAATAGGGAAGGACCAATTTGTTATGTTTACTCTCACTAAAATCTTGGTTTTTGTAGCTGAATGACAACTACACTGGAAACTAAGTTTTTTAAAGTGTACCAGCGTACTTCAGGGTCTACCATCCTATAGGTGCATACTGACCTCTCTGCTCCTGAAGTCACTTAAATGAGTTGAGAGAAGGCATAAGGATGAAGAAAGCTTATCACCTTTTGGGCCAAATTCTGTCCTTGGTAGTATATAGAATTCCTTTGGTAGTCAATAGGAGTTGCATGCATTTCCAATGGTAGAATTTTGCCCTCATTTATTTTTTGTTCTATGTCTTCCTCCCCCTTCCCTCTCTCATGCATGCACAAATAAAATACAACTGAGCTCTGCATGGGCACTGATGTTTGCACAAGTGAATCTGATTGGACTCTTTCTGACATACCTAGTAAGGGATGAATCAAAACAATTTAACAATCCCTTATTTAGGCATAGTAACAACCTTTCCAGTCACAAATGAACAATTTTAATGGAGATGAGAATGAATGAGGTTGAGCTACTAGGACTAATTCAGGAGAGCTAGTTTCTTAGCAGACTTTCAGGTGTCCAAGTCCAACTTCATCAGAGCCACTGTACTTTGATTCCATCAACGGTAGCTAGGTGGCACAAGAGAACTTGTGTGTAAAGCAAAAATCATGCAGTCTAAACTTCTTTTGTGGTTACTGTCGATGACAAAATAAACACACTATATAAACACAGTGAACTCTTCTCAGAAAGTATTAAAGGGGTTGTTTTAAACCATTATTAATTTAATAGGTATATTGGGCCAGGAGAGAGAATAGGAAAATCTTCTCAAATGTTTGTCAGAACCTTTCCTTTTAATTGTAAATGATAAAAGGAATTTAAGAATTAAATGTCAGGGGTTTGAACATGGCACTATTGCTCACTTTCACACTGTACATAGCAGAGTGTTACAGTAGTGAAAGCTAGAATTAAAGTTGAAAAGGGCATACCATTATCTAGTTTAAATTATTATGTACTACTCAAAGTCTTACTCTGTTAAAAATCCCACTCAGTACTGACTTACATGGGACCACCACTGAATCCCTTTAACATTTATTTTCATATTTCATTTTATCTTAGTTTTCCAGAAGCATAAAAGCATAAAAAAAATCAGATGGTGTTTTTATGCATCAGGAATAAACATCCTGATCTTCTTGGGAGAGGAAGGAACATACTGTATTGTGCAAAATTATGAACCTAAATTCGAAATACTTGAGCTGTGTATTCTGTCTAATGATGGCTGGGTTAGAGTGCATGTGTGACCCTCTATGCTCCTCCCTTTAGTTAATCAAGAAGAGTTCTGAGGAGACTCTAATAGCTGTTAGGAAGACAGCTACCAGAAACATAGTTAAGTGAGTGAGGTGACAATGGCAGTTTGGATAATAGTGGGATAAGGTGTGAGGCAAAAAGAGCATGGAACAAGGTCTACAGAAAAGAGAATAATAGAGACATGAAGGAGGGAAAGGGAGCCTTCAAACCACAGTTTATTCTAGGTGCATGTGAGCGGGACGGTCTCCCAAAGGGTGCCATCCTGCGGAATCACGTGTTTTTTTATTTTGCTCTCCCCAATTGACCAGTCTTTCCCCTGCCCTCCTCCCCTGACTAATGGAGGCAGGGGAAGGAAACAAAAATGATTTCTCCCCGGCCAGCAAAATGGCCAGTGCCACTCCTGCCTGTAGCAGAGCAAAAGGGCATACAAAGGAGTAGCAAAGGAGAGAAGGGAGGGAAAATAAGACTAATGGAGAAAGTAATATTTAAGTATTCATTTGGGCAACTCTATTTTGACTGACAGTTGGATTCCAATACTCCTATAGAGTAAGGCATCAGTATCTGACCCTGAATGATCACCACATCCACACTTATAAAACAGTGAACTTTCCAAATCAAAGACATGCCTACAAGGAAAATCTCTCTCTTTTGAGAAAAAAGTGACTTTTACTCATATTTTACCTGCAGCCACATGGCATTCAAAGGTGTAAAATCCTGCCTTTGAAAATAAACAAAATCAAAGAAATTACTTCCAATCTGATTCTTATAATGAAATCCCCATGGATTAGGGAAGACCAAGCATCAGCTTCAGAGATAAATGAGTTGTACAAAGCAATTTGTGAATAACAGAGATGAATGATGGCTATCAGCAGAACCACTACAGTTATGTTTTATTGTATCCCTAACTCAGTTCTGTAAGTAAGCTACTACTAACATAGTAACTGTGACAACTTTCACTGGTTGCCACAACATCTTTGAGGGTCCTATAAAAGACCCATAAGTAACTAAACAGCTGAGGGTCTGCATATCTGAGGCATCCTCCATTCATCACATCTTCCAGGCTGAATCTCCATAGTGAGTATCGCCACAAAGAAAAGGCAGGTTAGACAGTGTATTAGAGATCCACCAACACTTCAGTGATGAAAAGACTAAAGTCTAAACTTTCAAAACCTACTTAGAATGTCTTGCATTTACTATAACAGAGTGGTCTCCAAACTACTCCTGTCATACTAATCTAAGAAGTGAGGCTGACATAATACTCCTTTGCTGCCACTATGGTATGTCTTCACTGCAAAAAAAATGTGTTCTTATCTATATTAACTAATTTAGCTAAATCAGATTAAAATAGCAGTGACAGCAACTCTCCTTCTAACTTGAGTTAGTAGCTGGAGATTAAGCCTTTAAGGGAGACTCGAGTTAGCAACTCAAGTTCAACCCAACGGAAATGCCACATTGCTATGTCTTCATTGCTATTTTAATGCAGGAGCTAACCTGAGCTAAGAACACACACTTTTTTTTTTTTTTTGCAGTGAAAACATATGTATGTATCTATAATCTGTGCTACTCCTACTCTTCATGTGGCTCTTATCACTGTACAGTGAATAATCAGAAGAAGTGGTTAAATATATTGTGTAAGTTTACTCAAGATTTTAAAACCTTTTACTTGTGATGTGGGGGAGAAAAAGACAAACATTGAAAAAAGCAGAAAGAGAGTAAGAAAAACTGAGAGGGGATGGAAAGCATCAGAGAAGAAGAGGTGGAGGAAGGGAGACTGCCAAAGGCAGAGGAGGAGTCGTCCAGGAGGTAACACATATACAGCATGTAGATGGAATATTTCTACTGTAATTAGGATGCAATAATTATGTAAACTTAATGGAGAAACAGAAAAATTTACTATTGGGTCAGCTGGATTTTGTTCCTTATATAGGGAAGTTTACTGGATACAAAGAGTGAGGAAACCCCCAGCTCCCTGCAAACTCCATGGATACTCATGCATGCATCAATACTGACAGATCCACAGAAGTTGGAGAGAAATTGAATAGAGTTTAATGGATCCAGATATAATCCAGCCAAACATAGCCATTCAATGGGTTTCCTCACCAAATTGCTGTGCACTCAGGTACTTCCACACTGATTATATCTGAATACAGACTATCCCCATTTAGGCAGTGACTTATGCTTGAAAACAGCAGGTTTTGTTTAGTTCCTCAATAACTGCCTTGCTTGAACATGATTCATATGTTTCCTTAGTAACTGCATAGACTGAATACGACATGGCTCTCCCTACCCCCTCAATGTGCTGTGATTCAATAGGATCCAGGCATTTTCGGAGTGAACATCTGTGACTTGGGAAGGATCCATGTGTTTTCTCAATGAATATTACTGGAACTGGCAAGGCTCGGAATGTTTCCTTCTTGCTTCCATGCCTGGAATTATCACTAATATATATATATATATAAAATATTATCAATGTGTTTTGCTTCATCCAGCAAGATGAATAGATCTAACATTTACTCTGCCCCACTTTCTCTCTACAAAAGATAGCAAGTCATGTTACAAAAATATGGAATAAAGGGAGAAGTAAATTCTTAAATATTCTATTCTTCCCCTATTAGTTAATTTCCCCCTGCCATATATATATGTTTATTGATAATAGAGAAAAAGAGATAGAGAAAGAAATGTCAGAAATGAAATACCTACCACATCTGGATATGTGGAATTGTAACACTGGGGAAAAAATACCCCTCCCCTGAAGCTGCTATTTTTAAATGATGTTACAGCAGCACTAGCCATTCCCAAGAGTATTGCCATCCCAGGAGCGGTGCTTAGGAATTGGGTAAAATAATGGTAGTTCTTATCATGCTTAAAAAAGAGGCAAATAAGAAAACAAGCCATTCTCCTAAGGGCCTAGCAAACACAAAAACTATTCTTTCATACCATATGACCTATCTATAACATCCTCCTGCCACCTTCTTTTACTCAACCTGTTCTTGTCTATCCATGCCAAATTTGCTTTTTCTGAATGCCAGAAAATGGTGAGATTCAGCACAAAGAAGGACTAGTAAGAAGAGAAAGACACCTAGAAATGTTGAAATATTGTCCTAAGGTTTCAGAGAATGATAGATGCCCCAGTACTTAGCATGTATAGGGTGCGGTACATTCTCAGTGCCACCACAGAAACATTAAGGAATTAATCCTCATGAGGTGCCCAGTTAGGTAGACACATGAAGAACGGGGAAACAGACAAAAGGTGAAATTGTGGCCACATTGAAATCAAGGGAAATTTTGCCAGTGACTTGAATAGAGCCAAGATTCCACCCAGAGAGAGTTTAGAATACTTGCTCAAATTTATTAGATATAGGATTAGAATTCAGAAGTTCCTGGCTACTAAACCAATGCTTAGTCTAGGCCTCACTGCTATAAAATCCCAAGTCCCGTGGTGTTTCAGAATAAACCACCTCTCCAATATAATATTCCTGAAAAAAAGATGCAGAACTTTCTGGGGACTAATGTGACTCATTTTAACCAGGAAAATGAGAAGCTCTTTTAGCAATAATCAGTTTTGACAATTATTTTGTGACATTAGAAACCAGAATAGCTACTGCCAAGAGCACCAGAGCTTTAGAAGTTGTGGCAAAAGATAATGTGACAGAAAAAAAAGGGCTATACTGGATATTAAGTTTCACTTAACTTGGAACTTACTCCTGGTAAATGCTTTCCTGAAGTGCTTTTCACTATTTACTAAGCTAATAATAGTGGGATAAAGAGCTAGCATTCACTTTATAGAAAATTTGGACCAGAATAATAAAGAGAACAAAAACTTGCTGAAGGTAATAACACTGTTTATTCTTACAGATTTTGGCATAATTTAAATTCTCTATCCTGATGACGCATATTTCTGCATCTAAAAGCAGTAGTGTGTTTTATTCACTGCTTTCATTTAAAAAGCTCTTCTTACAGCACCCTCCAAAATCAATCTTTGTAAAACCCATCTCCTGATCTGTGTGTGTTTTAGATCTTTGAAGCATGACAAAATGTTACACAATTTAGCAATATACAAGAGCAGGACTGATCACTGCAGGATTCACAAAAATGTAGATGAGTAGAAAGCCAAGGAAATATATCACCCTTCTAACATGCCTATTCCCTGGGCTCTTAAGGTGTCACCATAACTGCCTACCTAGGGAATATATTTTCTCCTCATGTGGTTTGCACTGTTTTTTTTTTTTTGTAAATATATTATTACACCACATTTACCTCCGACCTTTGTATGGCTTCTCCTTCTAGGAATTTCATAAATAAATTAGTATACTATTGCTTACATGAATCACTGGAAAGGAGATTGAGATCCTAACTATAGGGACTATAGTTGGCGATTTTATCCAGCTAATGGCTTTGTACAATTATTTAATAAAATTTGTGAAGTGCTTTGGGTTCCACTTGGCTGAAAGGTGCTATAAAAATGCTAGATCATTATCAATCCACACAGTCTGGAGTGTTACAATCAATCGGTGAGCAAACTTCATTGCATTTAAATTATTAAGTCATAAGACAGAAGCTTCTCCCAGACTGTCAATTTTCTGCATTTTAAGAACCTCCAGTCTTTCTCCCTAAATCATCATCTTCAAATGCAGACCCTGTTGTGACTTTGGCAAAAATGAGAGCCCAAAGTCAACCCATTCTGCCTGTGTCCTGGACTGGTAGCTCTGCAAGAATCTTTTTTTCCCCATCACATTATTTAATAGTTGCACAAACAGAAATAATGTGGTTTCACATCCCTGTATGGATTTACTCATTTTATCCTTTAGATTAACCCCACAAGCTAAGTAGCTCTTCTTTTGGTACAATTTGTCCTTCTATCCAACCGTATCATCAGCGATTATTCCTGTGTCTAATTTATAAGGTTATTCAAGACAAACGTGGATAAAATCCCATGTCTCTCTAGGGTCCCAAATCACTACTTTGCATGGATCACTTGATCGAGAGCCTGCATGTCTCTTCCCACGCTAGGTTCAGATTAACAGGATGTGGCTGGTGTGCTGTCCTTCCTAGCATCTCGCTTCCCAGCCAAAGAGGAGAAGGGGACAACTCCCTGCGGCAGTGCTTGCTCCAGCTCTCCGTAGCTGGTCACATGGGGAGGATTGGGAGGGGGTGTGCTTGCAGCTCTGCTGCTCCTGAGACGTTGTGTGGGGAGCAGGCTGAGCAGGCGCTTCAGCAGCAGCCAGGCTCCCTCCCGTCTCCCTCACACACTTGTTATTCCCCGCACCAACTTTGGCGTGTAGAGGATTTCCTCTCGCCCTGGCAGCAGGAATCGCGCACCTGACTGCGGCGGGGGAACGCGGCCGCTCAGGCCAGCGGAGCGAGGCGCGGATGCGAAAGAAATCAAGGAGGCGAGAGCGAAGAGGCGGCGTCCGGGAGGCTGGGGCGGTGCGCGCGCGGCGAGGGGCCCCCGGCCGAGCCGCAGGACTGCAAACCACCCCCTCCCCGTGCCACTGCACTGGGCTGTGAGGACGGGGCCGGGCAGCACCCGGCGCTCAGATCCTCCCGCTGCGGGGAGCCCAGGACCGGGGGCTTTCGGCTGAGCCGGGGGAAGGGGGAGCAGCGGAGAATGGGGCAGCGGCCACGCAGCAGGTGCCGGAGGCAGCAGGAGCCGCCGTTCCCCCGGGGCAGCGGGAGCCGCGGGGGCCTAGGCGCGCCTGGGGCCGGGCTGCTCGTGTCCCTGTGGCTTTGCGCGGCGGGGGGCTGCTCAGCCCAGCTGTACAACCTGAGCCTGGCGGTGGATGAGGGGCTCCCGGCGGACACGCTGGTCGGGGACATCCGGGCCGGGCTGCCCCCGGGCGACGAGCAGCCGGGCGGCTTCTTCCTGTCGGAGGGGAGCGGCGAGTCGGCGTTGCTGGCGGATTTCCACGTGCAGCCGGACACCGGCATCATCCGCACGGCGCGGCGGCTGGACCGGGAGCGGCGGGCGCGCTACAGCTTCGTGGCGGCCACGCTGCGCGGGGAGATGGTGCAGGTGGAGATCGCGGTCACCGACGTGAACGACCATCCGCCCCGCTTCCCGCGGGACTCGCTGCGGCTCAACGTCTCCGAGCTCAGCCCGCCCGGCACCGCCCTCCGCCTCCCGGGCGCCCGGGACCCCGACGCCGGCCGCTTCGGCACCCAGGGCTACACGCTGCTGGCCGAGGGGCCGGAGGAGGCGGGGGCGCCGCCGCCGCTCTTCCAGCTGCGCTACGGCTCCCCCTCGGAGCCGCTGGACCTGGTGCTGCTGCGCCGGCTGGACCGGGAGCGGGCGGACTCGCACCGGCTGGTGGTCGAGGCCTGGGACGGGGGCAGCCCGCGGCTGAGCGGCCGCCTGCGGGTGGAGATCCGGGTGCTGGACGAGAACGACAACGCGCCCGCCTTCAGCCAGCGCGAGTACCGGGCCCGCGTGCGGGAGGACGCGGCGCCGGGCACCGCCGTCTGCCGCCTGCTGGCCACCGACCCGGACCTGGGCGCCAACGGCGAGGTGCGTTACTTCATCAACCGCCGCCAGAGCGACCCCGCCGCCTACTTCGCCGTGGAGGAGCGGACCGGGCTGCTGCGCCTCAACCGCCCGCTCGACCGCGAGGCCCGCGCCCTGCACCGCGTCATCGTGCAGGCGCGCGACGGCGGCGCCGAGCCCGAGGTGGGCAGCGCGCTGGTGTTCGTCGACGTGCTGGACGTCAACGACAACCGCCCGGCCATCCGCGTGCTCTACCTCACCGAGGGCGGCGGCGCCCGGCTCTCCGAGGCCGCGCGGCCCGGGGACTACGTGGCGCGCGTCTCCGTCTCGGACGCCGACGAGCCCGGGGCCGAGATCGGCCTGAGCCTGCAGGGCGGCGCCGACACCTTCGCCCTGCGGCCCGGCGGCGCCGCCGGCCTCTATTTCCTCTGCGTGGAGGGGCCCCTGGACCGCGAGAGCCGCGACCTGTACGAGCTGCGCCTGGCGGCCACCGACGCCGGCTCCCCGCCGCTCTCCGCCCGCGAGACGCTGCTGCTGCGCGTCGCCGACATCAACGACCAGCCGCCCGCCTTCCCGCAGCCCCGCTACCGCGCCGCTGTCTCCGAGGCCGCCTCCCCCGGCACCACCGTGCTGCGGCTCAGCGCCTCGGACGCCGACGAGCCCGGCTCGCCCAACGCCCGGGTGCGCTACGCCCTGGAGGAGGCGCCGGGCCCCGCGGGCCCCGAGCTCTTCCACATCGACCCGCTGAGCGGCGTGATCAGCACCCGCCGCGGCCTGGACCGCGAGCGGGAGGCGGCGCGGGAGCTGCGGGTGGTGGCGCGGGACCTGGGGGAGCCGCCGCTTTCCGCCTCCTGCCTGGTGAGCGTCCGGGTGGAGGACGCCAACGACAACGAGCCCGTCTTCGAGCAGCAGGTCTACAACGCCAGCCTGGCCGAGCACGCGGGGCCCGGCCACTGCCTGCTGCAGGTAACCGGGCTGGGCGGCGGGGGCGGGGGCAGGGACCCGCGAGGGCAGCCCGGCTGGGGCTGGAGCAGATGGGGAGCCTCGGAGCTGCTTAAGCATCTTGTCCCGAGACACCTGGGTTCGTGCCCGGTCTGTGCTCAGGTGCTTGTAGCAGCCTCCTCTCTACATAGGGACAGGGAGCATCCCCGGTGGGGAGGCACAGGGGCAGCAAGATGCCTTGGCAGGGTCTGCAGCGGGCTCACACTCTGGCCGATGTAAAACGTCACTGTTGTAAGCCCTAGGCACGATGGCCAGAGAGTATCCGAACTTCTATCCTGTCAGCTTAACTGTTGTCACTCCCAAATCCCAACATCCCCTCCACGGGCTTCTGGTTTCAGACACTGCACATGCACTCAATTCTCTTTCTGCTTCTCTCATTAGTTGTAAGAAGGAAGCCAAAGGAATCATTTCCTTTTTGCAAACACTGTCACATTTTAAAAAGTGATAGGTTATGTTGGTGATTTGGAGGAAACCAAGGAAATTCTCACACCCCCTTCCTGGGCCTCTCTGGAAAACTCCTACAGATTATTATGCAGAAAACATAGAAAAGGGGCATCTGCAGCATGATACATCCCTTTTCCCAAGAACCATTGAAGAGATGCTGTAGAGGTTGGAAGGTATGCCTGGCCATGTGTTTATGGAGTGTCTGTTATCGTCAGCCATGCATGGATTCAGTAGCAGAGTTAACCCTGACAATCTATATTAACTTCACTATTTACCTGCTTTTTCTTTCACGCAAAGGGGTTTCTGGAGGAATGGACTAGCTGCAGAGATCCAAGGCAGCACAATTCTATTGACGTTGGTCTTCTATGGAGCCAGAGAAAGGCACAAGGATCTCTGTACAGGAGGCTCTGGGTTTTGCCATGTGGGCAGAATCCTGTAACCATTCCATATGAATGAGGCAAACTTTGGTCCTCAGAAGAACAATAGTTTATTGTGCTCCTTGTGGTTTCTCTGGGGGAAAAGTCTTTCTGGTCCCAAACTGTTCTAAGCATTCCACAGACCCAGGGGATACATATTGTTCTTTCTCTTCCATAGTTTCTCCTCCAGGCTTTGTATTACTATTTGCTACATATGGTATAATAGAAGAAAATCACTTTTTGACACAGTCATGGCTTCAAGATGTTTGTATAGTTCTGATTCTGTTGGTACAAGATGAGCAGACTTTAAGTGGGAGAATGAGTTATTTTTGCACAAATCATAGTGTTTATTTTGTACAATATGCAGGCACTTCAGTGTGGTTGCTTTAGAAAATAAAATTATAATTGTATTATTAGTTGCCCTACTCAGGATTGACTGCTTGGGTGGTCTTGGTGAGCTAGTTTTACGGAGGATGGTGTAACATAGAGTTGGCTAGTTTTTCAACACGAATGCAGTAAAATGTGTTCCAACATTAAGGCCTGAACCTGAAAACACTTTTATAGGTGAATAACTCCTTGCATGGTTTCAGTAGGGCTGCTCACATGAGTAAAATAACTCATACCTGTAAGTGTCTATAGGATCTAGCCCCTTGGATGCAACTGAAAAACAAACAAACAACCACCAAATCCTCAAAAAATACAGAATAAACTGCTGATAGTGATCTTGACCCTAACTGGAGCCATAGCAGGTAAAGAAAACAAGAAGGAAAGCTCACAGTAAGTATACTTTTCCTTAGCTTCATGTGTTGCAACCAGGGTTTATTCACACCATATTTCTGCTAGTGAAATCCTTTTGCTCCAAAGCCTTGTGGGGGTTTTCCTAGTGTTTGGTCTCTTTACCATGAAGATGTGCTTCCAATTAAATAATAGTTTTAGCATATGGATCACATGAATGATAGATTTTCTCATATATGCTTTCTGTCAGCAAAGTGATGAAGTATTTTGTATCTGGTCTTTATAACTTTAATTGTGTTCATTTTAATATGAACTACAACCCTTGCAAAAAATTAAAGGAATGTATTATTTTTCTTCAAAGTAGTGCCCACAGTGTGGTAAGCACTGCAATTAATTGATGCATTTTGTTTTATAGATTGTGAATGCTCTGAATTGCAAGGGCAATTGATTAGCATTCAACACATAACTGACTTGAAACTAGACTTATCTTCTGGCGCTCTTCATTTCAGCTCCTCCATAGTTATGCTGCCTGGCTTCTGCTTTTCTGTGATGCCACAAAATACATCATCACGTGCACCATTTTGAGCCCCTATTCAATGATAAGAGGTTGCCCCAATTTATTGTACTGGGTTTTGTGAAGTGTTCTTAAAAAGATTTAATTTGTATCTCTTGGCATATAAAACCCTTTGACACTAGGGCTAGATACTAAACACAGAATCCCTATGAGCTGGTTCTAATTGTAGAACCATTATTTATTATCCATACCATAACCATATCATTCATTATTACTGAACGATAGATTCTGAAGCTTTGTGGCAGGAAAGGAGCCAGACACATGATTCTCAGGGAACTGAAATGCAGGAAAAAGGAATAGTCAGCTTTGCAATATGATCATAAAAGTTTACCTGCCAATGAACTAGGTCAGTTCACTGACCCTTTACCATGATGATTAATGCCAATGTTTTAAAAAAGATGTTTTACTTGCCCATTAAATAACTACTCCTCTACAAGTATGGTTGAGTAGAATATTGCAAGGCTGTTATTTTCAAAATACCCACGTCACCATTAGTTTTTGGGAGTTTTGGCATATAAAAATTAATTTGTTTAAAATGCAGTTCATGTTTAAATGGTTATCTCATATTAGTATTCAAGTGTGCTGCAACCAGCTCTTTATTGAAGAAAGTAAACTTTAAAACCAAAAACTTCTTTCAGTCAAACTCCCTCCTGGTTACAGGTCACATGATGTTTCCTGCTGGCTTCATTCTTTGAGAAGCAAATAGAAAAGCTGGTAAAACCATTTGAGGAGTTTATCTGCTGCTAGTCAGATACTTCAGCCTCATTAAGGTTGCCAAGCGATCACAATAGTGAGGAAGATTGCAGCCAGCAGTCCATGGTGCTGAAGGATAGTTGTTTCTTAAATTGATGTGGCCTCAGTCTGCAGTAGGAACTGATTATTTCTGACACGTAAGATTGATTTAGTCATGTATATATTACCATCCTCAAGGAGGTGTAGAGATCAAAAGAAATGTAATATACATACTCTTATTTTTTAAAAAAAGCTTAAAATGTACTAGTGGAGAATGAGGGTTTTCCAGCAGGTCATGGAATTGTCAAATGTATAGTATATATTGACTGTCACTGTACTATTGTAACTATGAGTAGAGCTTGAAAAATTTGCCATATACCTATCATAGGTATAGGACTAAACCTATTAGCCAGAGGTCACACAAAAGATAAGGTGGGGCCCAACAGCAAGATGCCGGGGGAATGCCCCGGTGAAGTCCAGACACTTCCAGCTGCTGGGAATGGGGAGGATCCTGGGATTTCTACATGGATGTTGACCCCAGATTCTAGTTCAGGGCTAAATTTTTCTCATCATTTTGTATATATGTCTAATCAATTGTGAAGCTTCAAGCAATGGCTTGAACAATTGTATGGGTAAAAAAGCTTTTTTTCCTTTTTCCCCTCCAGAGCCTCCTGGCTGTCTTGAGGAGGATAGGGCTGTTTTGTGGGTTATTTTAAACCCAGATGGTAAAGTATAGAAGCCTCTTACTTTCAGCCCACTAAACTGATGTCTGGTAACCAAGAGCTGTGCTCTAGATCTTGCTTTACTCTACTACCTTGCTATAAATCTAGTCAGTCAGTAAATGCTGGGCATTTTTTTTTCATCTGTATTCCAAATGACAAGATGTGGTCAGGAATTTTTGCCCGACAAGAAAGTTTACTCCTGTTTTGATTGCTGTTTGGGTTTCTTTCTTTTCTATTTTTTCCTGTTTGAAATGATTAGTTGTGTGGATGGTACTGAATCGCTCTGCACCTAAATCTGCATTTGATTAATTTCACTGGCTTTACAAATATCCATAGCTTGAATGAACCTGCCCCTCTCATGTAGAAAAAATGTATGCTTTCAGTGCTCCAGTGCCTACCACCTTGGGAAAATGCCATTGCCTGTGTTTTAAGTACAATCTCAGCAGCAATGAGAAAAATGTAAAACTTTGTTCATACTGATTCATTTCATTCAGGCAGATTTTCTTGCAAATCCAGCTAATTTAGTAGAAGCAGTTGCTTCTTCTCTTTGTTTGATATGATTTATGACACAATGTGGTGTTCAGCAAGCGCTCAGGTAGGTTAGAGAGATGCAAGACAGCTATTAACTGCATAAGCACAAAGATCAATCTGATCTGTCCTTATAGTATCTCAGCTGCTCAGTGAGAGACAAAGTGTTCTCTGGAAAATAAACTGGATTTATATGCAGCAGCTGAGATAAGAAGTTATTAATTCAAAGACGCTGACAGCATAATGACTGCATCACTGAGAAAAAAGAGCTAGGTTGGAACAATTTATAGTCACCACCTGAAATCTAAATAAACAAATAGGAAATATCCTTAAAAGAGTGGCGGTGGGAGGAACTAAATAGAAATGAATGGGTTATTGGATGTTGTGAAGTAGCAGGGAAAAGTATGCATTGAAATGCACAGAGTAAATTTGTGATACATTTTGTGGGTTTTTTAAGTTATCATGCATATTATACATGCAAACCATTCATTATGGGTTCTAAGTACACTTATCTTAAACTCACTGTTTATTGGTGAGATGAAAAAGCAGAAAGAAAATATAACAGACAATAAGATGAGCTCAGTAGGAAAGAAACTCTGTAAATGAAACTAGGTAACATAAGCAAAAAGTGTTGCATTAAAAACAAACAAGCAAGCAAAATACCAACCATCTCAAAACAGTGCTCCACTCAGCCTTTCCATCAATCGAGCCCTTAGAGCCTGGGAGCAAAGAGCTACCTACTTTAGTATGTTGTGTTGTACAGTATAGTGCCCTTTGTGGCTGTTCGGCATATAGGCCCAGATTTTTAAAAGTATGTAGGTGTTGCTGCTTTTAGTGTTCCAATACCTAACTAATTTGGAGCCCAAGTCTTGTTTTCAAAAGGGATTTAGGCACTCATGAGCCAAAATCCCATTGATAGAAGTGCCTAAATATCTTTAACTGGGCCATAGTGCCTGAATTTGTTCCCACTGAAGGATCAGATTGTAGTTTATAGCATAGCTGTATATTGCAAAAAACATGCAGCATAAAAAGAACTGTATATATTCTTATATGAAAGAAATAAAAATTATATCTAACAATAGCTTGAAGAGAACACAAGTTGTGACAGATTACTGTTGATCAGACAGTTCTGTGCTTAAGATTATTTTCTTCTAAGGATTGAATAAAGAACATAAGAGAGGCTGTACTGGATCAGACCAAAGGTCCATCTAGCCCAGTATCCTGTCTACCGACAGTGGCCAATGCCAGGTGCTCGGAGTGAGTGAACCTAACAGGCAAAGATCAAGTGATCTCTCTCCTGCCATCCATCTCCCCCCTCTGACAAACAGAGGCTAGGGACACATTCCTTACCCAGCCTGGCTAATAGCCATTAATGGATTTGACCTCCATGAATTTATCCAGTTCTCTTTTAAACCCTGTTATAGTCCTAGCCTTCACTGCATCCTCAGGCAAGAAGTTCCACAGGTTGACTGTGCGCTGTGTGAAGAAGAACTTCCTTTTATTTGTTTTAAACCTGCTGCCCACTAATTTCAATGGGTGGCCGCTACTTCTTCTATTATGGGAACAAGTAAATAACCTTTCCTTATTCACTTTCTCCACGCCACTCATAATTTTATATACCTCTATCATATCCCCCCTTAGTGTCCTCTTTTCCAAGCTAAAAAGTCCTAGCCTCTTTAATCTCTCCTCATATGGGACCCATTCCAATCCCCTAAACATTTTAGTTGTCCTTCTCTGAATCTTTTCTAATGCTAGTATATCCTTTTTGAGATGAGGCGACCACATTTGTGAAAATTCCATTCTGAAAATTTACCATTTATTCCTACCCTTTGTTCCCTGTCTTTTAACCAGTTCTCAATCCATGAAAGGATCTTCCCTCTTATCCCATGGCAACTTTATTTATGTAAGAGCCTTTGGTGAGGGACCTTGTCAAAGGCTTTCTGGAAATCTAAGTACACTACGTCCACTGGATCCCCCTTGTCCACATGTTTGTTAACCCCTTCAAAGAACTCTAATAGATTAGTAAGACATGATTTCCCTTTACAGAAACCATGCTGACTTTTGCCCAACAATTTATGTTCTTCTATGTGCCGGACAATTTTATTCTTTACTATTGTTTCAACTAATTTGCCCGGTATGGACATTAGACTTACCGGTCTGTAGTTGCTGGGATCACCTCTAGAGCCCTTTTTAAATATTGGCGTTACATTAGCTATCTTCCAGTCATTGGGTACAGAAGCCTATTTAAAGGACAGGTTAAAAACCCTAGTTAATAGTTCCGCAATTTCACATTTGAGTTCTTTCAGAACTCTTGGGTGAATGCCATCTGGTCCCGGTGACTTGTTATAGTTAAGTTTATCAATTAGTTCCAAAATCTCCTCTAGTGACACTTCAATCTGTGACAATTCCTCAGATTTATCACCTACAAAAGATGGCTCAGGTTCGGGAATCTCCCTAACGTCCTCAGCCGTGAAGACCGAAGCAAAGAATTTATTTAGTTTCTCTGCAATGACTTTATCATCTTTAAGTGCTCCTTTTGTATCTCTATCATCCAGGGGCCCCACTGGGTGTTTAGCAGGCTTCCTGCTTTTGACGTATTTAAAAAATATTTTATTATTACCTTTTGAGTTTCTGGCTAGCTGTTCTTCAAATTCCATTTTGGCTTTTCTTGTTACATTTTTACACTTAATTTGGCAGTGTTTATGTTCCTCTCTAGCTACCTCAGTAAGATTTGACTTCCACTTTTTAAAAGATGCGTTTTTATCTCTCACTGCTTCTTTTACATGGTTTTTAAGCCACGGTGGCTCTTTTTTAGTTCTTTGACTTTGTTTTTTAATTTGGGGTATACATTTAAGTGGGGCCTCTATTATGGTGTCTTTGAAAAGTGTCCATGCAGCTTGCAGGGATTTCACTTTCGTCACTTGACCTATTAATTTCCGTTTAACTAACCCCCCTCATTTTTGCATAGTTCCCCTTCCTGAAATTAAATACCACAGTATTGGGCTGCTGCGGTTTTGTTCCCAGCATGGGAATGTTAAATGTTATTATATTATGATCACTATTCCCATGCGGTCCTGTTATAGTTAGCTCTTGGGTCAGTTCTTGCACTCCACTCAGGACTAAATCAAGAGTTGCCTCTCCCCTTGTGGGTTCCTGTACCAGCTGCTCCAAGAAGCAGTCATTTAAAGTATCGAGGGATTTGGTCTCTGCATTTCATCCTGAGGTGACATGTACCCAGTCAATATGGGGATAATTGAAATCCTCCATTATTATTGAGTTATTTAAAGAAAATATACTTATTGTTTTTAGAACAAAATGTTAGTCTCTGTGAAAGTCCAGAAGCTAAAGATCATGTGCTTTACTTATCAGATTATCTAAACCCATAAGCATTTTGCTGTTAGAACAGTTTGCACTTTTAAGGTCCATAAGAGAATTATTATAGCTCACTTCATAGAGCTTCTAAGTTAATTTTATTTTTTCAAAACTGAGGCATATGGAATAACAATCTCGAGATGTGATTATACTTTTTGGCTGTGGAATGCACATCTCGGCAAGAAAGGATTTCATATAAAGCTGCAATAGTATATTATAAAAAACAATTTTTTATGTACTGAATAGGGAGAGTCTCTGGGTTTTTAGAAAATATGTTTGAAATACAATATAAGTACAGTGGGACCCCGCAATACTGTGATGATCGGGATCCAAAAAAACCCGATCGCGATTGTTAGGATTGCCTTCCCACTTTGAACTTTAGGGTACAGATGTGGGGACCCACATGAAAAAAGAAATAACCCCCCCCAAGCTTATTTTACCAGCTTGGGTTAAAATGTTTTTTTCCAGAACACAACTTCTTCTGTATTTGGACCTGGTACACTGCCACCACCAAACTAGGTTTAGGGTAGTTTGGGACCCTTTTTTTCCTTTCCACTAACCCCTCAAACTTCTTTCTTCCCTGGGAAGCTTGAGAGAAAAAAAATAAACCTTGCCTGCTTCTGCGAGATGTGCCCGATTTAAAACCAGGATTTTATACAATGAAAAACAAGCACTCAGCTTTTTAAAAGAAAGGAATAAATCCCTTATAACCATCAATAGAACAGCATCTACCATAATTAACAAAAGGATTTAGAAACCAAATCTCTCCCCCGAGGCAGTTTTTTTCCACTGTTGAGATTTTTGCTGAAGCTTACAATCTCAAGAAGCACCCAGCCAACACTCACCACTGAGAACCCTCCAAGTGATAAAAAGAAAGTAAACTTACTGATTACAGTACTTGATAGAATCTTATAGTTACAGTGAAAGACATAGCTGTGTTCATCCCATAGCCGAGGTGAACAGAGAGAGACCCAGAGAGAAACTGAAACTTAAAATCCTTTGTTTTCTGAGGAATTTTTTATTGGTGAGTTGTCCACCTCTCAGGTTACCTTTAGCTTAACCCCTTAGAGGTAAACACTAATTCTAGACTGCTTCACACTTATGACAGCGATAATGGCGGGGTTGCGGTATTGCTGGGTTCCGCTGCATCAAAGCAGCGGCCGCCGCCGACATCGGGAGCCAGCCATGCACCATGCTATAAGCGGATTCGCGCTATTGCGGGGCGTGATATTCCGGGGTCCCACTCTGTTTAAAACCAAGGAGCATCTACAGGACTTTGAATTTGTTCATGTTTTAGGTATTAAACATGAATAGAAAACAAAGTAATAAAATGTACATATTTCCAACAGCCACTAATGGAAAGGGAAGATTTTAAGACTTGTATTTTAATATTCTGGGGTTTTTTCCCCTTACATGTTTTGCTTTTTTCAAAAAAGGGTATTTAATGCTTCTGAAAGGTGTCAGATTGCTGGGTTTCGGTTTGAAATCCTCTCTTTAGCCATTGCACAGAACAGTATAGGCTTCAGCACTACATATTTCTTTCTATGTGCCTCAGCACTGAGCAGGAGAGATGGGTGTTTAGTTCTATAACGTATTCAGTCTGATCCAACCAATGCAAATTGTAATTGCTAAGAACTGAAATGTGAACTTATTTCATATAGGTCTCAAACAGCGATCAAAAGCTGACAGGTTATCATCACCTGGGCCAGCATTGAGACAAACCTCTCCCACATCCTCAGAAAAATAAAAGGCTTTTGCATCCTACTAACAGTCTCTAGAACTATCCTGTCTCCCTTCTTACTTTCTGCATTTTCAAAAAGTTGTCTAGAGTTAAGCAGACTTTGCTGGTGGTCTGCTTAATGTGGTTGTAATATTTTATACTCTAAAACTTGATTGGAATTGGGGGAAGGGACACCACAAACCAGGAAACTCCACTTGCTTGAAAACTAGATAGACTGAAGTTATTGGCCAATATATAATTGTAACTAAATATTATTTATTTGTTCATCCCATTTGTACTGATGGTATTTATTTGAACATAGTATTTAGTTTGTTAATTGTTAGTTTATAGCAATTTATATAATTTATATTCTGGAGTTCTAAATTCATGCTGGGTATTCTTCAGCTCTCCAGAAATCAAAGTCAGTGGAGTCCCTATAAAGGATAATAGCTCTATGGCAATAAAATCACTTTCATGACTACACATACCTTCTTGTAATCCATAAAAAACGTGGCTTTAGCAGACAGTGATATTTTACGGCTGCTCTATGCTCAGAGCTTAATGGACAAACATGCAATGTCTCTCAGAAATCCATGCAGGATCTTATTACCTTGCTGTGCTATAACTGGGTCTATATTACAAGAAAAAATATTTTATGGTAATACCTTTTCTTCAATACCTCTTTTAATTGTGGAGTGAATTTACTTTCTGTATATTCTTTTAATTAGAGTAATATTTAAATGACTTCTTTTGAAGAATTTTTTAAAGACAGAAAAGGAATTCAATTAATGATGAAGACTTTATGTTATATTTCAAGATAATTCATGTTCCTCGTTGTAATAATTTCACAGCCTGTCTCACTCATTTGACATCCATGAAAGCACTTTTGCTGAATATATAAAGCTCTTATTCAGTATTAAAAATTCAAATGAATTGTAGCTCATCTGACTTAGAACGCTTCCTCAGCTCTCATCCCCTAGTGCCCCTCCTCTGCTTGTGCTACATTGATGACATCTTCACCATATGGCCCCACGGGAAGGAGGACCTTGAAGAATTCCACCTGGATTTCAACAATGTCTACCCCACCATCAACTTCAGCCTGGTCCAGTCCAGACAAGAGATCCACTTCTTGGACACTACAGTGCATAAATCCTATCCTATACTGGAAACCTACTGACTACTAATCTACATGACTCCAACTTCCATCCAGGACACATCACACAATCCATTGTCTACAGCCAAGCTATAAGATATAACTGCATTTGCTCCAATTTCTCAGACAAGACAAACACTTACAAGATCTCTATCAAGCATTCTTAAAACTACAGTACCCACCTGGGGAAGTGGATGAAACAGATTGACAGAGTGAGGTGTGTACTCAGAAGTCACCTACTACAGGACAGGCCCAACAAGGAAAATAACAGAATACCACTGGCCATCATGTACAGCCCCCAACTAAAACCTCTCCAGCTCATCATCAATGATCTGCAACCTATCCTGGAAAATGATCCCCCACTCTCACAGACCTTGAGAGGCAGGCCGATCCTCGCTTACAGACAGCTCCCCAACCTAAAACAAATACTCACCAGCAACTACACACCATACCACAGAAACACTAACCCAGGAACTAATCCCTGTAACAAACCCATTGCCTTCTCTGTCCCCATATTTACACTAGCAACACCATCATAGGACTCAATCACACTAGCCACACCATCAGATGCTCATTCACCTGCACTGCTGTTAATGTAATATATGCCATCATGTACCAGCAGTGGCCCTCTGCCATGTACATAGGCCTAAATGGACACAAATCAGACATCAGGAATGGTAACTTAGGGCTTGTCTACATTACCTGCTAGATCGACGGGCAGCAGTTGATCCAGCAGTGGTTGATTTATCATGTTTAGTTTAGTGTAGTCTAGACGCGATAAATCGACTGCCAAGCACTCTCCTGTTGATTCTGGTGCTCCACCAGGGTGAGAGGTGCAGGCGAGTCAATGGGAGAGTATCAGCTGTTGACTTACCACGGTGAAGACACTTTGGTAAGTTGATCTAAGTACGTTGACTTCAGCTATGTTATTCACGTAGCTAAAGTTGCTTAACTTAGATAGCTTCCTCCCCCCCACCCTCCCCAGTGTAGACCAGGTCACACAAAAGCCAGTAGGAGAACACTTCAGTCTCCCTGGATACTCAATAACAGTAGCCATTCTTCAACAAAAAAAACTTTAAAAACAGACTTCAAAGAGAAACTGCTCAGCTACAATTCATTTGCAAACTTAACACCTTCAGTTTGGACTTGAATAGGGACTGGGAGTGGCTGGCTCACTACAAGAGCAATTTTCCCTCTCTTGATAATGACACTTCTTCATCAGTTATTGGGAGTGGACTATATCCACCCTGACTGAATTGGCCTTGTTAACACTGATTCTCCACTTGTAAGGTAACTCCCTTCTCTTCATTTGTCAGTATATTTATGCCTGTCTGTAATTTTCACTCCATGCATCTGAAGAAGTGGGGTTTTTACCTACAAAATCTTATGGCCAAATAAATCTGTTAGTCTTTAACGTGTCACCGGACTCCTCGTTTTTCTGGATACAGACTAACATGGCTACCCCTCTGATACTTGGTAAAAATGCAGTAGTGGGAGAAGTGAGAATAGGGGGACAATGACTTTTGCTGCTGTTGAGTTTTCACTGATTAAGTCAAGAATCATAAACAAGGCAAGAGATAAATTTTCACCATTCAACATGAGCAAATGCCAGATCTCTCAAGGGAGGATAACCTCCTGAGCTTAGTGTACCATACGAACAGCTGTTTGCTAACTAACCCCTCACATGAGATCACATGCAAAAGAAATAAGCATTTAATTATCCTTAATGCTCATTTCTGGCATGAGTCAAAGTGAGCTGTGGAAGAAAGAGATAAAGCTGACTGGAGCCAACAGACTTGTTTTCATATCATTAACCGTTAGATACAGTAGGTGTTAGGGCCTGTGTCCAACCACTGAAGTAAATGTGAGCTGGAGTTGGTAGAGGGATTTTTTTAGATAAAAATTGGCTTTTTGAAAAAAAAAATATTTAATTGAAAATTGAATTTTTTCAGTTTTGGTTATCTGTCAAAACCAAAAAATTTGCATGGGAAAATAAATTACATTTCTTCCAGAAAACAATTGGTATTTTTTGTCTGGCTCTAATGGGAATCTTTCTATGCTTTGTATTGGGACATAGAAGCAGAAAAGTGCAAAGGTTTGTTCAGGCAGGTCAGTTTGGCGGTGCATGCCCACTGCAATTTGTAGTCTTGATGAGAGTAGTGACTTCACTGAAAAAAGTATTTATGGACCAAGTAAATGTGTTTTTAGCACTTGACAAGGTGGTGCGTAAAGTTTTAATCTTTTGGTGTGATTTCTTTTCCATTAAGGATACTAATTCATTAAAATATTGGTCAATGAAAATATAGCACGCCATTGGCAAACATGCAAATGAAAAGCTGGAAGTGTCTTTAATTTCTTTATTTTTCTGAAGGTTTATGTATCATACATTTATTTAGCATCAAGGCAGTATCCATTTTCAATCGGTGATTTGCTGTATTAATGGTTGGTGACCACAGTCAAATGGAAAGAAATCTAATTCAGAAGTATTTTGCTATTGTTCACCTTTATGCTAAGAGTTGTTTTCACAATGAGTAAATTATTAATAAGTTGTAAATGTGTTTATATGGCCTATATATCCATTTATCAAATATTAATGGCAGTTTATCATCTATACATAGAGCTATAATCTGAAAAACTGGCAAACAGTGAAATCTCAGTTTTTGCTGGAAGGTGTAAGAGCACAGGGGAAAATAAGGGCTGGAAATTTTTAAGTTTAAAAGTCACAAACTAGCTTACTATGTGGGGGACTGAGATGTCACAGAATGACTCTTTATTTTCTAAGCTGCTGTAAGAACAATTCATTCTTGAAGAATAAACCATACTGGAAAGATATCAATGGTTTACAGTGTCTGCATTAGTCCTTTACAATTTATGAGCTTGATTTAGAACCTATTCACAAGTTTTGTAGAGCTCAATTCAGTATGTTTGTAGAAAGCTAGGAGAAATCTGCTGTGTGGTGCTTCAGCTGCACAGCATATTTGGAATAACTCCTACTCTGTATTTATTATAAATGAGAGGTAATAGAAGCAGTTGCAAAGTCAGGAGGAGGAGGGGTCTGGGCTGTTTGCGAGAATAGCCTGCTTCTGCTGTAGGTATCAGCAATAAACAGGCACAGATATCAGCTCAGAAAACATGCTTTATGCAAAACATAGTGAAGTGGAATAGCTGTGAGTGGGATAGAGTATTCCATGTTTGTAGCTGAAAAATTTTGTGTATGTACAGTGGCAGCTGGCACTTGAACATAAATAAGTGCTGAGACTTGCCAAAGGCCAGGAGATGTGTTCTGATCTCATTTAATCTATGTGCTGTTAGATATGTTGCTCCTGTACTGCTCTTGGAGATTGAAAGCAATAGAAGTGGCAGCTACTGGAGAGAGAGAGAAGGGGCTAGCCACGTAATATTATAGAGCAGGGAGAACAGGCACTTTAAGGCACCACTCTGACTCTTTAACATCTGTTATGGTCACTGGTGTAGTTCTCCTGAAATGACATTGATGGTTTTTCCATTGCTCACTGGGGGACTTAACAGTTTTCTGTGCAATCCCTGTTATGCTGGGTTGGTGCTTGGACTGACACTCCTGGACCTGAGCTTCTGCTGTGCCTCTGTCACCATAGTATGAAATGCACAATAGGGGACTTCATACCTGGATACTCAACAACATTTTCTGCCCTTGTGGAAGAGTCCTATAGAACTTAATAGAAAATGCTTATCTTCCTATGAGTTTTTTTTAAACCATTATGTAGATGGTAGTAGAAAATTATATCCTGGCTATCAAGTTCAATATCCTATAGAGAAAATAATTTTCTAGAAAATGTTCTTAGATTTTAGAGTAACTTTTATAAAACCCTATTGATTTCTTCCTTTTTAATTTCTGTAGGACTCTTCCATAAAGGTGCCTCTGCAGCCAGGAGTTCTTCTGTTGTTGTGGGCCCTAGGTTGTTACCCACTTCTGTGGAGAATGTGGAATTGCAAAGATTTTACTTTTTATTGGAAAGCATGCCCAGAAGCATTTAGCATTGCCCAATGAGATGGCAGGCCTTTTGCATGTTTCTGTTTTGAATTGTGCTGATAAAAATACATAGTATGTACAGTAAAAGAAAAATCCAAACTAATTTTTTTCCTGCCTAACACCCACATAGCCAAATTCAGCCCTTGTCTGCGTTTAGTATGATCACAGGCCACATAAAGGCAGCATTTTTTAGACCCTCATTCTGGCCAGCCATGACTGAGTGTAGAATCTGTGCCATTGGCGATTACTTGGTCAGTATTATAGGGAGGTGAATGTTTCGGCTGTACGAATTATGTGCTAAAATATATGAAATTCACCTTTGCAAAACCAGCACAAGGCCTGATAACACTTAAATTTCACTTAAATCAGCTTTAAAAAGTGCAAAAGTCTTATACTTCTGTAGAGGGGTTAATTCAACTCTAGAACCCAAAGCCTTTCCCTGTTCTGTAGCTTCAGCTGCTGAGAATCGTATAGAATTAATGGTGCAGGATTTTAGGGGAAGATACAAAAATTGCAACTCTTTCTTCCCCCTCCAACTATGCCATATCCTGGGGTAAGCCAGGGCTGAATCAAGCCCATGAGTTTTAAAATGCCTTTTTATTTGGAAATAGTTGGTTTTTGATAGTTCTGTAGTTCACGTTTCCCAAACTCGTTCCGTGGCTTGTCCAGGGTAAGTCCCTGGCTGGCTGCAAGATGTTTTGTTTACCTGAGTGGCCGTAGGTTCGTCCGCTCACAGCTCCCACTGGCCGTGGTTTGCCATTCCCGTCCAACGGGAGCTGTAGGAAGCGGTGGCCTGGCCTGCGCTGCTTCCGACAGCTCCCATTGTCCGGGAATGGCGAACCGCGGCCAGTGGGAGCTGAGAGCAGCCGAACCTATGGCCATTCGGGTAAACAAAACATCTTGCGGCCAGTCAGCGGCTTACCCTGGCCAAGCCATGAAACAAGTTTGGGAACCCCTGCTCTAGTTAAAAAATCAGCAACAGACATGCACTTCTAGAGTCTCTCTTTTCCACTCTTCCTGTCAACTTCCCTGCACAAAAACATTTTTATGTCTATACCAGAGTTTACTAGCTTTTAAGATTTCTGTTGTGTATGAACCAAGACAATTGGTAAAGATCAGGACAGTCTTAGGCCTATGTACTTGGAATCAATGTCTGCACTTTGAAGTTTGGGTTATTTTAAGTATGAAACTTTTAATAATACATTAATAATAAAATGCTTTTTCCACAAAACAAGCAAACCTACCAAATTCAGCCCTGAAATATGTCTCCTGCATTGACCTTGTGAGACCCTTACATGGTGTTTTTCACTCTCTCCTATGCAGAGCATTAGATTGTCATGCTTGTGTCTGCTCCACTTCCACTGACTGTACCTACATCTGGTACTTGGAAAGGGGTGACAGGAAGGGCAGTTTTTAAAGTAATGTCTGAGTAAACACACTTGAAACAAACATGTATATGCTTTTCTTTTCTTTTCTTTTTTTTTACTAATATAAACAAACACATATGGTTTAGGGTAATGTCCAAAGTACTGGATGTACATTATCACTCAGAGAAACTGTTTGGAGCTGTTATACTTTAGCTTTTGTGTCTTTTGCTTTTAAGCTCTAATAAAACTCTGAAGAGTAACTCTACAACTCTCATATCACATGGCACATGACTGAAATTCAGTTTTTCTTAGTACACTCTATAGTTTGATATAAGGGCTTCTAAAACTTCTAACTTCAGTCCTTTAAAGAATGTTCAGCCAAGATTAAGTTGCTAATAAGTGGAGGAAAATACGCTCTCTGGGACATGGACTGTCTTTTTTGTAGCTCTTTGTACAATATCTTGTATAGTGGGGTCCTGATCTATGATTGGGTTTGCTAGGTGCTATACAAATAATAGAAAATATTTTTGATCTCAAGAGCACTTATTGCTGGACATGGGGCTAAGATTTAAAACTAAATGACTGCTTGGGTGGGAACAAGAGAAGTGGTGGCCCTTATATGCCAAGTTGTCACTTTATCAATTTTACCAGGGTACCTAGTTTTGAGAGAATGGCTCCAGTCTTGACTATTTAGTGGACTGAATCAGTTTTTGTTCTTGCCCACAAAGAAGCTGAATAGAATTTGATTTTATATTCTTGTTTTCCCATACACGAAGTCTCCTAAAACACTTCAAGTTTGTACAGGATGGATTATATTCTTAGTTACACTGGTGTAACTGGAATAACTTCATTGAGACCCTCACACTATTCTTTTCACTTTAACAAGCAGAACAGCTATTTTGTTTCCATCAATAGTTTGCTATAGCTGTAGATTTAAAAACCTTTTGTATTGAAAGGGAACATGGGCCATAGCACTGGGTTATCTTCTGTGCCTTTCAGAAACTGCCAAAGCGATAACAGCTTCCACTTGTGATCAGAGAGAAGTGGAAGAGACTTCCATTCAACATTTGTGTTTACAAAAATATTTGTAATTTAAAAATACGTAAATTAAATGTGGGTGAAGCTACGCTGGATTCAGTCCACATAGAATTCAACCCACTGAACAGATACATGAGTAGTCATAGGCTAAACTTTGTTTTATTGTCTCAACCATATTTCTAAGGTGAAGCTGGAGGAATCATTTGCTGGAGGGGCAAGATGTGTGCGTGCCCATTCAGTCCTTTGCTGCTGAGAAAGCTAACTAGAGTGCGGTGGTTGCTAACTAGCGGGAACTTCTGTGATAGAGAATTGGCAGGATGTTGGCAAAAAGAAAAAGGGTTAGGTTGGTGAGCAGGTGTGACCACTTTCTATAGGTACAGGCTAATTTTAAAGTTTTTAAAATATCCTATTTAGGATAATAAGTAGGTGCTGCTACATGTTACTGAAGGAAAATGAGTAAATGCGAAAAGTAAATTACATTTAAATATTTTCCTGTGTACAGCATTGACCTGATGTATGTGTGTGTGTGTGTGTGTATGTATATATATATATATGTATGTGTATATATATGTGTATATATATATATGTATATATATATATATATGTATGTGTAT
>ML677326.1:64417137-64445840 GCA_007922305.1 Dermatemys mawii
TATATATGTGTATATATATATATATATATGTATGTGTATATATATATGTGTATATATATATATATATATGTATGTGTATATATATATATATGTATATATATATATATATATACCTAAATATGTATACATGTACCTCGGAATTGCCTGTAACTCACTGATTCTCAATCAATGGCCTGCAGATCGCCAGGGTTTTTTTATAAGCTTCTTTAATTAAGGTATCAGCTGGGATGGTGCTTAACTATGTCCCTTGAATTCCCGGATGATGCTTTTTCTTTGCTTATTTATGAGTTATATTTATGCAAGGGCTAAATTTGTGAAGCTTGGCCTTATCTTTCTCTCTTTTTTCTCGGGTTACTATCTCTTATTAGCTAGGATCTAAAATGAAATTTCTCCTGGTTTTAATATCCTCATGAGAAACTCTTGAGAATATTTTTAAAATTATTATATTCAGTTCTTTTGGAGGGGTGGTGGAGGATGAGAAGTCTTCTGGTGATGCTGCCTTTGGAGTTGCTGAGGTATCATGGACAGAGTTGGAGATAAATGGTGTTAAGTTTTTCCTGTACGCAAAGCCCAAACATGCATTTCTCAGTCTGGATAATTTATTTCAGATTAAGGAAGACAGCAATAAAGAACAAAGAATCCATATGGAGAGGAAGGGGCATAGGGAGGGGGAGAGGAACAGAGAGAGAATATTGTGACTCTGTAACATCCTGCATTTCAACAGTAACCTGAAATCGCAGCTGTCCCTATAGCAGGCAGAAACTCTAGCTTTTAGAGGTGCACAAAAAGGAATGACAACATCTCATCTTAGGGCTTGTCTAAATGAGCCATTAGCTTGGGTGTGAATATACAGTGCTCCAGTGCGCGGCACACTGATTTGTCAGTGCACTCCAGGGAACTTTCAGACAGTTAGAGTGCAGCATGCTGGAATGGTGCAGATTTACACCCTGGCTTGCTGCTCACTAATTGCTTGTTTAGACATGCACTCAGTTATGTAGCTACATATACCAAAGTAGCTTCCCATTGCCATCAGTGTCAGTATTGTTCCTGATGTGTAACTTGGTCTGTTTATTCCCAGAGTCTGTTTTCTCTGTGTGATATATTTAGGGCAAGAACTCATGCTATTCCATATCATGAGATTGGTTAAAAACAATTAATAAGACAGGAAAAAAGAAGTAAGTTGAGAAATGTTTGCCTACGTTTGTTATACAAATAATGACTGAGCGAGAACAATAGAAGTAAACTATTGCCCAAAGAAGGAAATATTTCTGAGATACTCATATGATACCTGAATTCTGAGAGGCAATGTGCACAAATGGGGAGGAGGAAGGAAGAGAGTAGAAATCCTCTCTGAATTCTCTATCTGTGCCCTAGAAACAGTTACTATATGCTTCTTATATACTTTAATTTGTTTTTTTAATGTCCTGGTATCTTTAAGGTCTTAGGTACATCAGTAAGTGAAATGTTTAGTTTGAGTGGAAGATACAAGGGCTGCTTTCTAGCTCCTCTTCCTTGTAGAACTAATTGAATGACCAGTTGGCTTCTCTTGCATAGAAGATACTGGGAAACTGTCCAGCTCTTCTCCCTAGTGGGATGTTGTAGGAGAAACTTTTGATTCCTGTCCCCATCCAGAGACATGAGCGGGCTGGCTGATACATTTACCAGCCTTTACAAGGGTGTCTGTATAATGGTCTTGAGTGATGAACTCAGATATAGGGCTTGTCTTCACTACCAGGGAGATCGATACTGCTACTGCTGAATGTAGCGAGTGTTGATTTAGCATGTCTAGTGCAGACCCGCTAAATTGATAGCAGAGCGCTCTCCGGTACTCCAGCTCTTTGAGAAGAGTAAGGAAGGTCGACCGAGAGTGTCTCCCATTGACGCAGTGCAGTGAAGACACCGGGGTAAGTCAACCTAAGCTACATTGACTCCAGCTACGTTATTCACATAGCTGGAGTAGCGTAATTTAGGTCTAGTTACCCCGGTAGTGAAAACAAGCCCATAGACTATTGTCTTCTAAGGTGTGCTGCTGCATGCATAAAAAGAAGCAAAGCCTTGAAAAAAATCTACCCAATTCAGGCAAGTAATTTTTTTTAAAGGGATGAATAAAATATCTACTAGATTTTTCATTCTCATCAGTCATCATAGTTAAGGAGTGAGAGTAGATTTTGTGTCTGGATGGTAGATTTCCATGCAAATTTTTTAAGGCTGCTGTAGAACAATCCATTTTCTATCATGTGACCAATTTTAAATGACTTACCTCAGCTTTGCAGAGTTGAAGAATCACATTGCCATGGAGTAGAGGCCTGTTCGCCTTCACTGAGATAAGTGAGGGGCTATAACATTGCCATGTAGGTGCTCAGGCTGGAGCCCCATATCTGAGACTAGGTCATTCACACAACAATTTTATAATCCACTGAAGGTGAATGGGACTTGTGCTCCGAGTCTTGAAGGCAGTTCTGAAAATACCACATTCAGATCTACTTCGTGTGTGTGAGAGAGCGAGAAAGAGGGGAGGGATTCATAACACAACAAGGAACAAAAGGGCTGATAAAAATACGATTTAAATGTGACCCTACTTTTCCAAAGTGTAGACGTGTTTTATTATTAATGTCAAATGTAAAAATAGCATGTTGGTTCCCTCATTAGCAGTATTAGAATAATTGTATCCCTGAAAATTGAATCTGAAAACCAAATTATACTAAAGTAACTACTTTGGTGGCTGTTCATAAATCTTGGTTTTTATATTGAAAGAATTTTTAAAACAGTTTAGAGGAAAATTTTCCTGCTAGCTTGAAAAAAAGAAACAAAATCTTTATGCAAAAATGTATTTGGCCAGTGTTTTTGTTTGTTCCATTTTGTTACTATTAAAGCAGAACCCCATTTCCTGCTGTAGTAATAATTGTTGTTTCTTCAAGTTGTCTTTGATGTCGTTAGCAATGGTTTGGCAGCATGGTAGTCTCATAATGATTTAATGCTGCTGCTAACTTGCTTTGTTTTGTGCATTATTTTCATTTAAAAAAATTAAAAGAAAATATTTTGCATTTGCTTTTGTAATTTAAAAAATAAAGGTTTGAATCTGAGTGGTATTAACTAACAATTTTTTAAAACTCCATTTGAGGGAAAAATCAAGACATCAAGTTGAAAAGACTAAGCACTTTTTAATTTGAAAAAATGTCTTTGAAGTTTTTGTCATTTCCTTTTTGTAGTCTAATAATTTCTTTCTGACTCACTTGAATTTGTTGACTAGTTAGGACGTGATAGGTAATACATATCTGGGATTGCTATTTTGAAGTGCAAATAACACCACAACCTCAGAAATTCTTTCATTAGAATGCCTTACTGGAATCCTAACACTAAAAAAGAGTAAAGTCTTTGCATGTACTGAGAGATTATTTATGTAGATCTGATCTTATTGACAGTCAGTCAAAACATGCCATTTGTTGTTTTGAGATCTTGAATAGATGCAATAATATTATTTTTATCTCCCCATAATGCATATCATGTTTTATGCCTATGGCCATACATTAATAATGAGTATATTTCTCAAAAGTGGAAGGAAGACAGAAATAACTGCTGTGCAGGTGCAAATTGTACCACCCAGTATCCTATGAGGATCTCTGACATAATTTGACACAATTTCTCATGATTCACCAGTTTTTTGGGAAGCAAGGGGGCAGGGTGGATTTGAATTAAATCACTAGTCAGGAAGACTCAATTTAATCATGGATTTCTACATAAAAGTGCATTCTTTATGATTGTTATAACCTTAATACATATTCTTCACAACTCAGAGGTAGATGTAGGTTTCATTTTTAGAAGGTACACACTGTACATTTTTAGTGATTTATTTTGAAAACTTTCCAAATTAATTTTACAGCTATATCAGAAAATGAATTATTGTTTCGTTATTTCATTTAACAAAGGTAACTGAAGCAGACATTTATGAAGTCATTGGGATGTGAACGATCTCCAATTCAACAGGTTAATCATTAATATTTGGAGGATTTGATCGCCATGCTGTATTAGGAGGAGAATATCATCAGACATTTAAATTATTTTATTTAACTAAAACAATGTTATGTATTATGAATTTTTTTCTTCAGGAAACATAATATTTTAACAAAACGAGCATATAATTTTTGAATTTAGTTAAATGTTCAAGTTCTTTCAAATCAGGTTTATTTTTGTTAAATTTGTTTTAAACTAAAACAGTTAAATGAAATATTTTAAAAAAGCCCCCAAAATTAAATTGACTGTCAGCCAGGTCAACATGAGAAACTTAAAATATTGGCTTCTGCAACTAGCTCAGTTGTCTTCACCTTCATTTTTCTGTTTGTTCATAATCTGGAAAAGAAAAACAAGCCTTCCTTCTTTTTAAGGTCCCAAACTATTTCTCAATTTGGAATGAATAAGTCTAAAGGAAGAAAATATTCTTTCTACATTGTCAGAAGAAGCTACCGTGGTTAAAAGTGAGATGATCACTTCAATCATCTCTGAATCCAAGTGCTTAAGTGACTTCCACTTGTTCACTGGTGTGGCTTTTTTAAAAACATCATCATCATCATCATCATATTTCTTGAATTGTTCACCCTTATCTATAAAACTTATTATAGTTGGCATTATGGAGGGAGGATTGCTGGATGTCCATGTCATAGCCAACTCCTCTTCTTCAGCAGTTAAGCTTTGACCCCTGTACTGAGTATTGAGAATATTTGCAAGAAAATGAGCTGGAGATGGTGCTTGTCCCATTTGTTTTTTAATGCTTGTAATTTAACGCTGTCATCTTTTTAAAATCTCACTCAGTTCCTTCCAGATTGCAACAGCGTCAGCAATAAAACAGCTATTTCCCTGCATTTTGTTCAAGACTACAGAAATAGACTTCAGGGTACTCAACATGTGTTCAACAATTCTCTTAAGTCCAGTGTTGAGAACTTTGGCTATGACTTTTTTTCAGTTTATTACTGCTTTTACTGTTACTTTTTTGTAAGTATTTTGCTATGTGTGCATTTTCTGTTGTATCAGTTGTTTCTGTAAGGAAGACATTCCCTTCTTCTGTTGTCTCACAAGCACATACAAGAGGATCATTGTGGACATTGCTCCACCCATCAAGACTGAGATTAACAGTTTTACCCTCTAGACCTTATGCACTCTGGTCAATTTCTCTTGTATACACTATCCAGAAATCCGCCTCTGACATCTGCTCTGTTGAGTGGACTGTATTCTTAATAATCATTGAATCATGTTAATGAAGTGTGGGTTCTCAATCATACAGAAAGAAGAGTTTGTTGCATAAACAAACCGGGCAATTTTTTCATCAATTACCTCTTTTTGTAATCTGCTAGTTCTTATCAAAAATTTATCTATGGTGGTTTCTGGATGATGGAAATGATTATTATTATCATGATTATTTTTTGCTACAGGTGATATACTATGACTATGTGACATTCATGATGTGACTGAAACACTATTATTGGCAGATAACTGAAACTATTGAAAATGATGGTGATCTTGAAGGTGGATAGTCTTCAGAATCCTGTATATTGAGAATGGATTCTCCTAAATAAAATAAGTCAATGCAGTTATTTAATTATTATTACCATACTGCTCATTTACTATTACTCATTGCCCCTGATGCTCAGTACTACTTTAAAGGTGAACTTGTGAAAGGAAGATTTGCCTAGTTCAGTTATTTATTTTTTATCTCCGCTACATCTAAAATGATATTACCATAGAGTAACAACTATATTTTTCGCTCAAATAGGAAAATTCAAGACTAGTCCAGAAGGAAGACAGGCAGTCCTTAAGAAAAAAATATGAAATAAAAAAGTTTACCAACCTGAAGATCCTGCATGTTTAGACATGTTCCTTTTATCATCTTCAACACAGCTCCATCATGAGAAGGAACACTTCTCATGATGTTGTTTCATTTGAGCAACTAGGCCTTGCATTTCTTTGTTCCACTGTATTCATTTTGCGCGCATGTCTGTCTTACCCACAGGTAGAGAAACTTCATTAAAATATTCCCAAACTGGGCCTATTTTTGGGCCTGCTGCCACTATAGGTTTTCCCTTCTAGTGAGAGAATAGTAAGGTAGATGTCAAATCAAGGAAGGCTACACCCAGAAAGACCTCAAGACTTCTGGAATTTGCTGCTTGTACAGTTTCCCTTTTGGTTCTACTGCCTGTCCTTCCCTTCTCACATTTATCTCGAGACTTCTTCTCTTTGTCCAGATCTTTTCCAACCTTAATATTCTATAATTCTAAGTCTGGGATATGGGTTGTTTGACAAGGGCTTGCAGAATGTAGTGTAGACATTGGAGTGCTAGATTGGGTCCCAGGGTTCAGCCGTTCCTAACCTGGGATTACAAATGTGTGTACTTGTTTAAACCCTAGTTTAACAAACCCAGGGCCTGCTCACTTGCGTTCTTCTGACCCTGAACTTACATTGCAGTGTAGCCATACCCTCAGGCTGAAACCCTCCACCCCGATTGGGTCCTGGGACCCTGACCCCGAGCTGGTGTTAGTGTGATTTCTTTTTTTTTTTTTTTGCTGATGGAAGTGGGGTTACGCTTGAGGCTAATTGCAGCCCTAATGGTAACTTAAAATGCTTTCAAGAGTGGTGTGTGGCACTATGGCCAGAAGCTGAGGATCACTGGTATAGAGGCCTTGCAGTCTATAATTTATTGAAGTTCATGTAGCTGTTAAAAACATTTTAAAAATGTTGCTGGAGGAGGGGAAAAAAAACCAGGGTGCTGGGGAAAAAAAGGGGAAACAAAAACCTACCAGTCACTTTTAGTACAAAGATTCCATCACTATTAAAATCTTAACTTCTTATCTTAGAGACTTACCACCAATCTCTTTCTTTTGGTTCACAGGCATGCATGTGAAGCCATCCCTACGTTTATATAACGTCCTAGTTAATGGGTATGAATGTTGCCCTTTTTGCTATACTATATGTAATCAGAAATTCTTAACTGTGTCATGAACCCAAATACTACTCTCTCCCCAAGAAATTTCTTTTATATCTCATATGGAAAGCATCCTAGAGAATTTAATAAGAGAATGGTAACATACATATGTTTTAATAATCATTTAAATGAATCTCTAGAACTCCACATGGGGATATAATTCTCTGTTAAATTCTATATCTTAGTTTAAAAATGCTATAGAAAAACACTCTTTAAGTCCTCTAGGATTTTAGAACAATTTCTTTAAACTCCCGTTGGTTTCATCCTTATTAGATTGTATACAACTTTAATGTAAGAGAGAGGGAATTGTGATTTTGGAGAAGAAATACCTGAATTCTACCCAGGAAAATTAATGCTACTGTGCAGAGTAGGATGATTATGAACTCTTAGGTATCTATATATCTGTTACAGTTCAGTCTAGTCTATTTTTGTGGGCTGGATAGGAAGCGACATTTACAGGAATTCTATACTCATGTGCAGAAGTCTTGTCAATCAGAAATAATTGAAACATACGAGAATAGAGAAGGGAGGCAGTGGTAGACAGCCGCAAAGGAGACAGTAGCATCAACCTCAGGCAAGAGTATCATCTAGTTCTTTGATGACATCTCTAGCCAGTATACGGAAAAAACAGAGAAAAACTAGTAGAGGCATCTTATCGAAGTCAATAAGTACCAATCAACCTTCTCTTGTATGAATGCCAAATTGGAAAAATGATTACAAGAGTTGTTAATATGGAATGGAAAATAGATGCTTCAAAAAAGTAGCTTGAGAGGGTAGCAAACACAGCTTGTTCCAGATTGTTTTCTCTTTTACACTTAACCCCATTGTCATGAGTGTTAGTGAAGGAAATGTGTTATAATAATATTTGGAACTCCTTAATTCTTATTTTGATTTGTTGTTATATCCATACATGGGACTGCAAGAGCCAGTGGAAGGTGATGGCCACTATCCTTCTTTGAAAAGTAGATTCCTGCTATTTAGTAATTTGACATGAATTCACAACCACTATATGTTGTGATTCCTTATAAAATACTGCAAGGAAAAAATAAAGGAAAAACCTCAATGTTCAAGCTGAGTGATTGTTTCAGAATAGGGGGGATTAAAATAGAATCCTACAAGCTGCCAAAAAACAGCAGGCGATAAGCTTTCAGAACAAAACAATTCAGTTTTTTCCTTATGTGAGTAATGTAACACAGGTGAAATGGAGGGAACTACTAGCTGGAAAACATATGCTGGAAAGTAAAGGATTTGATTATGTAATGAATTTGAGGCCACATCAGAAACATAGGCCTCTAAAACTTGAGCTAAAGGAAAACTCTCTTTCTGCTGTGACATAGTAATGGACTGCTTAGTTGCGGTGGTCACCCATTAGGGAGAACCATGACCATGGTAACTATGGCTACATATTTGCTGAATTAAGCAAGCTTATCCAGAGAGTACAGGGTCCACAAGACTCAGGGTGCCATTTTGTAACAAACAGTGGCACAGATACTATGGTTGGTAAAAGGGATAGAACATAGGAACTTCAGTGCCAAAAAACATGCTTCTACTACTTGAGCTCAGGGTAAACTACTTAAGCTGTGAGGGGTAATAGGCGGTTTTAACTGGTGGGGAAGGGGGATAGCCACAAGAGTAAGATATGATCTCACAGCACTAGGCTAGTTTATTACACTTTTGTCTGTTGTTGTGTGGCAGGACAAATTTAAGAACAAATCATGTCCTGATGCCAGATCCTAAGCTGTAAATCAGCATAGCTGCACTGAAGTCAAAATACACTTAGGACACTCTTCTTCCCTTAGATATCTATGTGGTTTTCATCAAAATATAGACTATAGAAATGTGGGTTAAGTCAGACATGAGAACTGCTTCTACCCTCAGACACCAAAAATGGGATTTAACCAAACATGGGAAGTGTGGTTTTATGCATTAATTATTTGGATACTGTTGTCTGAAACAGGAACTTCAAGAACAAATTTTCATGAGTATAATTTATTCCACATGTTTGCTGGAATAGTGCAAGTGGGCCTTCTGAAATGGGTAATCATTTTGGAGCTGTGTGCCTATTGTGCATGGGATTTTATTAGTCTTTTAGCTAACTCAGATTTAAATATTGTACAACAATCTAGTCCTCAGGGAAATAAGAACATAAGAAGGGCCGTACTGGGTCAGACCTAGGGTCCATCCAGCCCAGTATCCTGTCTTCCGACAGTAGCCAATGCCAGGTTCTTTGGAGTGAGTGAACCTAACAGGTAATGATCAAGTGATCTCTCTCCTGCCATCCATCACCACCCTCTGATAAACAGAGGGACACCATTCCTTACCTGTCCTGGCTAATAGCCATTAATGGACTTAACTTCCATGAATTTATGCAGTTCTCTTTTAAACCCTGTTATAGTCCTAGCCTTTACTACAACTCCACTCCTCTGGCAAAATGAAACTCTGCAATAATGGTAAAACACATCTGTATGGGAGACAACTTCTCGAGGTCTGGTCCTACTGTGGAATGAACTCCCAGAGGGACCATCTCAAACTTCAGAACCTTCCACTGTAATTTCAAGGTGCATTTTTTTTAAAACCTTGCCTTCTCTAACAAATGCATAGCAACATTTAAAAACCCCCGAGTAACAACAACAATGAAAAACCAGCTCTCCTATAAAAACAATACATTCTATTGCAAACTCCTCTTCTTCTGGGGCGAGACTGAGAGAATAAACATATGATGTGACAGATGTTAGTCACCTTGCTTACTATGCTACTGGAAGGCACTCAAATGCTATGATGATGAACGTGATATAAGAACATATATAGAACAGAAGAGGAAGCCCACTCTGCACTGGGTAGCCAGAATTAGGCACATATAGTATAGAGAAAATGAGGAATACTTGTGGCACCTAAGAGACTAACCAATTTATTTCAGCATAAGCTTTCGTGGGCTATAGCCCATTTCATCGGATGTTCCGTTCTAGGCATCCGATGAAGTGGGCTATAGCCCATGAAAGCTTATGTTGAAATAAATTGGTTAGTTTCTAAGGTGCCACAGGTATTTTTTGTTTTCTTTACAGAAACAGACTAACACAGCTGCTAATTTTAAAATTGTATAGAGTGATACAGACAAGTAAAGATCTGTACATGGACACAAGCGCAGATTAAATTCTGACCATGTTTTCCAAAAGCACACCCAGCTCTGATTTCCTTTCCCATACTCAGCTCTGAACACATGGATCTGAGTGGAAGCTAAGTGTATCTACACTGGAAGCTAAGTGTAAATGGCTAGTGTGCAAACTGTGCTGCCCTGCCAAAGACATTCTTTCTCTTTCAAACTTTGGGTCACATTTTGTTCTCTGTTTCATAAGGGAGACCACATTGAAGTAAGGGGGATTGCATGGGTGCAACTCATAGTAGAGTATGATTTTATGCAAACTTTACCCAATCCTGAAAGGTCAGAATTGAACTGTAAAGACCTAAAAATGGCAAGATTTTCATTAAAAGCAACCAGTGATATTGGGAAAATAACTATAATATTATCTATAATCCGTGAAAATATCCCTTCTACTTCACCTCCAAACATTATATGAGAAGTGGTGGGTGTTCTCCTATGTCTAATTTTAATTTTAATTTTTTTCTGGATGGGAAAAGGCAGAACTGTCGGATTCCATGCCCATGTTACCAATTTGTTATGCTACAATTAGCACAGGCCTGGTTAAAACACAGATTTTGTTTTATTACCAAAAACTATTGGGAAACCTCCTTTGGGCCCTGATTCTGATCTTATTTACATGAGTCTTACACTGGTATTGCTTCATTGATTTCAGTGGAGTAATTTCTGATAAATATCAGTGAAAAATCAGGATTTGGCCCTTTGTCCTATAGAAAATTGTGTCCGTGGTTAATCGTGTCGAAGGTATGGTAGATCCTAAGGATAGGCAGAGGTTAGTGTAGGCCCGTAGTTCTTAACCTATTTATCATTGCAGGCCACATATATAACTCTCTGTATTATGTGGGCTGCATCCACACAATATATGTACTACCTGCATGGTCCAGAAGATGTCACATGAGCCACAGCTGTGTGCTGATTGGGCCGCAAATGGCTCGCGGGTTGAAACTATTGTTCTTGGCTAATCGGATACCAACTTTTTGTGTGTGTGCAGGGCTTGTAGGGTATAAGGAGCCTTTCTCCTTCTGTATTATAACCAGGCTATTTCCCTTCATAGCTTACAGGAGTTTCCTGGCTCAAGTTCCATGGTGCGCATCCCATCCCAAAGGAGGCATAGTGTATGGATCAGAAAATGTGTGTAGTTTTGAAGCTAACTAATGTGTGGGATACCATTGGTAGCACAGGCAAGAAGACATTAACCTCAGTGCATATATGTGAAAGAAACTTTGTGGAATACTTGGACATACCCCAGTGAGCTTAGGATACCAAAGCCAAAATGTAAAATTTGCGGTTCAGAAAGAGGACCACAAAAAAGAAGAAAAAAGTTTGGTTGTGCTTCAGAAAGAGTAGAGTATTGTAATATGTGGGGTTTCTTTTGTTTTTTTCCCTGCCTTGTTACTTCTACTGGCTTCATTCCCTCCTCAGCATCTTTGGTACTGGAAGCAGCCTGACTTGCTTCTCTTGCACTGAATTAGTTCAATGTTCAGTACACGGCAGGGACTATCAGCTGCTGACCTGAGGAAGAGACATACACTGAAGTTGTGGAAATGGAGTAAATATGTGAAAATCTTCAGGAACACTTTCCCCTCTCTGTACATTTTGGTAAATCTTTCCAGGCACTTGCTTTGGAAAGATAATTAGTCACTTCAGGATCTAATTGCCTTGTGCAGATGTTAACAATCTTAAAGGGTACAGCCTCAGTCCTACTTACCGTACTGGGATGTAACACTTATTAAGTTAACACTATAACACAGTTTATTTCTGCACAAGAAAATAAGGCTGTATTCATTCCTGTTCCCTAGAAGTTTCACCTGTTCTGAATTAATATACCTCATTCCTTCATTTTCCACTAGGGGTATTATGTCTCTGATCTCCATTTCATATATCATTCCTTTCTTTCTCTATTTCAGCATGTATAATAAAAAAAATTGAGAGTTATGAAACAGTGATGTCCAGAAGCTTAAAACTATATTGAAATTAAAAAATGACATGAATGACAACTGGAGGCATATTGAATGTCTAATTAATCACAAAACTATGTGCCCTATTATGTTTGTGGGGGAGGAGTACTGTGTAAAGTAAGGGCATCGTTGCTCCTGCTATCTGGGCTGTCCAGAGAGGTGCAGAACTCCTTGCAGGACCTCCCATTTAATGGAAAGGACCTGGTTGTGGAACAGACGGACATAAAACTGCATGGCCTGAAAGACTCCACTTAAGATTCTTAGTCTCTATGTTCTGGCTCCAATTAGACTGACGTTTAAGCCGCAGCGGGCTCCCATCCAGGCCACCCACTCTAAATATGAGCCCCCTTATAAATAGCTGTGGCGCTATAAGAAACGTCCGCAGAGACAGTCTCAGTCTGCCCCCCAGCCTGGATCCTGCAAGGACAAATAGACAGGGAAACGGCAGTTTTGATGGGACACCCGGGGGTGACCTACCAGTTCTCATCAGGGATCCACCCGCAATAAAGATTCCCTTCTCCAACCGGTTGTGTGCTTTTCTCCCGGAGTGGTTGCGGCTACCTTGGACTGATGGGTCCTCAGCACCATATCTCAGGGCTACACTCTCCAGTTTATCTCTACCCCACTCAGCCACCCTTTGCCCCTGTTCCTCCTGGGGGACCCCTTTCACGAGGCTCTGCTCGAGCAGGAGATGGGGTGGCTCCTTAGCCTACGAGTGGTGGAAGTGGTGCCAGTGGAGTTCAAACTCCTGCTGTTTCCTTAGCCGGAAGGCCCTTCCTGACTGGCCCCTGAACTCCCAGCCAAGGAGGCTGTTCTAGCCCCTCCCTTGCTGCCCCCCCAAGTCTTCTCCGCAGCTTAAGCGCGCCACACGGGCAGTGCTATGGCCTGCCATTACGGCTGAGCAGCGGTGTAGTGGCAGGGCTGGCTCCAGCGGAGCCTGAACTCCTATTGCTCTGGGCGGCTTGGTAAGGGTGCAGGTTTGCGAGCTACAGCGGGGCAGCATATCTTGCCTGAGAGGTGTGGTAAGGGGTTTGGGGCCGGGCCAGACCACCAATAAGGAGCAGAGATTCCCGGGGGTCTGTCAGGCGACTGAAGTGTGGATAGGGGTTGGGGCAGTCAGGAGACAGGGAGTAAGGGGGCTGGGGTAGGGGATAGGGTTCTGGGGGGGGCAGTTTGGGTGGGAGGGTCTCAGGAGGGAGCGGTCAGGAACAAGGAGCAGGGGGATTTAGATGGGGCATGCAGTCCCGGGGGGTGGTTAGGGATGGGAGGGGGCGGTCATGGGACAGGGAACAGGGGAGGATGAATGGGTTGAGCGTTCCGCGAAGGGTGGGAAGTGGAAGTGGGGTCAGATGGGGGCGGAGCCAGGCTTCCCTATCTGACCTAGCCCTTCATACAATTTTTAATCTTGATATGGCCCTCGGGCCAAAAAGTTGGCCTACTCCTGGGCTAAGGGCTTCAGAGGGGAGGGGAGGGGAGGGGAAGGGGTCATGCGAGGTCACGCCCTCCCCCCATTTTTGCCACCATGTGCTGGCCTCACTCAGTCACATGGTGATACCAGGTCCCCCTGCATAGCAACTGCTGGAGCTAGCAAGCTGGCAGCTGTGGCCCATGGGGAGAGGCAGTAGCAAACATCTGGGAGCTTCAGGGAGAGCTGCTTCTTTTTAGCTGCTGCCTCTTCTGAGGACTTAAAGCAGCAGCAGCCCCTCCCTGCGGGTCCCAGCTGTTTGTGATGTGGAAGCTGCAGGGAGGGGCTGCTGAGGGTAGGAGGAGGGGCATGCCTGAAGGGGCTCTTGAGGAAGGGCAAACCTTTAAATTAAGCCACTCTAGTTTCAGTAGGCACCAGTTATCTCTGGCAGAAGCCCTAGCCTGTCAGTCCCATTGCAGGGCAGAAGCCCTGAGCTCCACTCCCTGCACAGTCTCTGAGGCAGAATATGGAGAAGGCATAGGGTTAGGGGGCTCTGCAAGTCACACTTTAACTGTAAAGAACTACAGTTTGGTGACACCTGGACTATATTTTACCCTTGTTTGCATATTACAAAGCACAGAGGTGTCCTGGTCCTAGCCGGTGTTTCTAGGTGCTATTGTAATACAGAAAATAAATAATTATTGTAAATGTATTAAAAATCCAGAGAGAAGTAAGTTGACTATAAAGGCGGTATCTTCCATTAATACACAAATGAACTTGCACTACTAATATGGCTAAGTTGCACCTCTTGGACGTAGATCTGAGCTTCTACAAATTGAAGGAAATTAAAATATGTGGTTATAGTTGGCTCATTTCTACCTTATACACAATGATGAAAAGGGACATATATTAGATGGAATCTAATAGATTTAGTGTTTTGTTTAAATAAAACAAGCTTTTATGAAGTTGCCAGAATATAGTAGTGCTGCTTTAATTCTGGACCTTCCCTTTCAATTTTTCTTCATTCTTCCTTTCCACTACTTCCTACTTTCTTTGTTGGAAAGAGAGAACCTCTTTTCATTCCTGTATTACCTTCTCCTGTTTACTTGACTCGAAGTTAGGGAAGTTCTGAAGAGTTTCCTGACTAAATATTGCTGTGTTGTAAGTGACCAATCATTTATTAAACTTCCCATTGCAGAAATGTTTGCAGTGTTGCAGTAGCAGTGTCGGTCCCAGGATATTAGAAAGACAAATAGGTGAGGTAATACGTTTTATTAGACCAAGCTCTGTTGGTGAAAGAGAAACTTTTGAACTACACAGTGCTCTTCTGCACGTCTTTGTTCACTAAACTAAATAACAAGAATAGTCTGATTGTGACATTCCATCAATGTGTACTGAATACAGTGCATATCTGAAAAATGTGGTGGCATTACAGGTGACAACTGAGTGCATTTAAAAATAAGAATAAAATGCAGAGCATTCTGCTTAATGTGGGGAATTTCAGAAGTATTTTTACTTCTATTCTGCACTGTAGAAATTTGTGCCTTTACTTCTGTTGAAACAGTTGGTTATCTTAACTGGATAGAATCACTCAGTGTGGTGGCACGGACTCAAATAAGAACCTGGGTGTTACACTCTACCAGTTGCTGGTCAGCCCTGTGTAGTTTAAATTGCAGGAGTTAAATGGGCAGAAAGGCCAATTTAGGCATTCACAACATTGAAAAGCAAACTGATTGAGACAGAAATGTATATAAAATGAACAAATCTCAAGTTTTTATAGAAACTTTCTTACTGGAATGGTCCATGGGTCCAGTAGTCTGTCTGATAGTGGCCAGTATCAGATACTTTTGAGGAAGGTACCTCCTAATGCACTTAGATGAGCAATAGTGTAGGTTGGGGAGATGTTTCTTCCAAATCTCAGCAAATGGTCAGTTCATCTGGTGAAGTATAAAGATTGCGGCCTCTTTTAATTGTGTCCTAGTTAGTTTCATGTATCCTAGTGTAACTGTCATTTCGTAAGGGTTTCATCTTTTAAATTTTTTGTTGAGGAGACTTCATAGCTATAGTTGTGATTTTTATGAAAATATGTATTTTTGAACAAATTATTTTGAACAAATCTTTTGAATTATTTGCAGCATGTCCTCAGATATGTACGTGCACAATGTTAATTTCCCTCACTGTCTGAAATCAAATCCTAATAATGTGAGAAACAAAGTGTGGAGCCTGAAAGCTCTTTTTCATCAGGGCTTGAAAAACATTGTGATGAGATTTATTTTATCTCACAGTAGCTGTCAAATTTTTCAGGTATCTATATTGCTGGAAACATTCAGAACCAGCTGTGCAGGATGACTGGGCATCTCACAGATGCAATTACTCAGCAGTTGCCCAAATATAAATGTTCAAGTCACACAGTTTATACCTTCAGAACAAGCAAGGGCAGCATTTTATTACAAAATTAAATTTGCTGTCTTCTGGACCCTAGCAGCTGTAGTGTGTCCAACTACCTTCATTTGATGAGATTCACAACAAACAGGTCAGGTTCTGTGTGAAAAAAGAAACCAACCACCCACTTTCATTGTAAAACAGGATACTGTGTCTGCACTGTGAAATCAGGGCTTGAAGGAGAATGAGAAATAAAACAGCTGCTTTTCAGTGTCTCCTAAGTTTCACATGCCTCTTTGGGGCTTGTGTTCATTGGCCTTAGATATCAAGATGCTTGATCGCATGACAAAAAGATCTTGTTCTCTTTACTAGTATGCATATCGTTTTCTGCACTTTACCTCTATGATGACTCAATACATGGCTGTTGGTGTTCATTTCAACCTTTGCAGAAACTGAAATTGCAGCTGTTGTAAAAGAGCTGTTTTCACAAGCAATTTTTATACCAAATCTACAGGACAAAAGTGAATGTGGATTTTTTGAAAAAACATCAGAATTCAAAACGAAGCAATAAAGAGTATTTTTTGTTCCTCTGACATTAGAAACATGGCAGATGCCATTACAGTAATGATGGAATTCTGCATGAATTATCTTTCTTGGAAAAAGCAGTTAGTGTTGGCAATTTCTTGGGCTAGTGTTACTGACCTGTTTTTTCTCTGGATTAACAAGTCTTTATGTAACATGACAAGCAGAGCTTTGGTGCCACTTTCTTGTTCAGACCATTGTGTTGCATGCCTGGTACTACCAGATGACATACACAAAGAAGCTATTAAAGAGTAAAATGAGACACTACTGTGCAACATTAATGATTAGAGAAGAGCATATTAATTCTCATTTACAGAACTAGTCAATGTGACAGTTTTTTATGTGGTGATTTAGGAAAAGAATGTCTGTTTTCCTTAAGCAGGTTGAAAATAAGAATATATTTCTATGATAAATGTTTGTGAGGTTTGGTTTGAATTTTTTGTTTGGCTAGTAGAAATGACTACTTTGAAAAGATACATTTATTGCTTTCCTATGTATTAAAGTAATAATCTGAAAACACAAGATAACATAAGATACTTCAAAACAGTGTTGACCAAATTCTGCCTGCAGTTACGCTTGTGTTCTATTAAGTCTATGGGATTGTGTGGGTGGACATGAGTGATGAATTTTTTGGTCCTGTATAGTTTAAGTATGGGAATTTTTCTACATAATTCACCAGCTTCTGTCCTTTCCCTCAGAAGTATTCCACTTCCCCCTCCCTACCCTTTGGTGCACAATTGCAGTAATTTTTGTTTTTTTGTCTCTGTCTCTCTCTGGACCACAAATCATGGCTCCCTCCAGAGCATGTCACTGCTGCTGAACCTGCCTGCTAGAGGGAGTTGATTGTATTAGTGCTTGTAGAGCATATAGCAAGGGAACCAAGTTCAGTCCTGATCTCAGATGCTTCCACAAATCTGTTGTCATGGTATTTTCTTATTTTTGGGGGGAATTGATATTATGCACCAAAATCTCAAATGACAATTGTAAAAAAAAACCAAAACAAAACAAAACAAAAAAAAAAGTCCTGTAATCACCTTTAGGAGCTTAACATTTTTAAAGAGGAGGGTCTTGTGCACTCTCTCTCTCTCTCTAAGATGAGGTTCTTACACAGTGCTGCTTATCATGGTTTCTGATTGTCTAAGTACACACACACATATATTTCTCTCTTTTCCCTCTGTTGCCAGGAGGGTCTGGAGATTTGTGTGTGTATGTTGTTGGATTTTCATTTGCGTTTTTTTTTTTGGTTGTTCAGAGAAGAGAAGCCCTGGGAAGTAAATTGTGCATTTTGTTTTGATAACACTGAGGTTTGTGATCATCTATATTGAGAAGTGTTTCAGGCACTTTAGAAACCAGGATTAGAATTCAAAACAGCCTTAATAAATTAGAGAATTGGTCTGAAATCAAGTTGAAATTCAATAAAGAGAAGTGTAAAATATTAAATCTAGGAAGGAAAAGGCAAATGCACAACCACAAAATGGGGAAGAACTGGCTAAGTGGCAGTGCTGCTGAATAGGATCTGAGGGATCTGAGTGGATCACAAATTAAATATGAGTCAACAGTGTAATGCAGTTGTAAAAAGGCTAGTATTCTGGGGTGTATTAACAGAATGTTGTATGTAAGACATGGGATGTAATTGTCCCCTTCTACTTTTCACTGGTGACGTGAGGCCTCAGCTGGAATACGGTATCCAGTTCTGGGTACTACACTCTAGGAAAGATGTGGGCTAATTGGAGAATGTCTAAAGGACAGCAACAAAAATGATAAAAGGTTTAGAAAACCTGACCGATGAAGAAAGGTTAGAAAAACTGGGCAGGTTTAGTCTTGAGAAAAGATGATTGAGGCCAAGCTGAAAATAGTCTTCAAATTTGTTAAGGGCTGAAGAGGACAGTGACCAGTTGGTCTTCATTTCCATGGAATGTAGGACAAATATATTGGGCTTACTCTGTAGCAAGGAAGATTTAGGTTAGATATTGGGAAAACCTTTCTAAGTGTAAAAGTAGTTAAGTTCTGGAATTGACTTCTAAGGGAACGTAACAGGGTCCGCTGGCTCCCCTCTTCCTGCAGCCTACTGGCTGCCCAAATAAAGCTCAGAGAGGCTTTCGCTGTGCAACACCTGTGTCTTTATTATTTACAGAGCAGTGCTCACCACCAGTGTTAAACTATATACAACTTAGAGGCTTGCTTGGCTCCTCACCAACACACAGCCCTCAGCCTGGAGACTGACCTTCCCCTGGCCATTCCCCCCACCTTCTGGCTTCTTCCAGCTTTTATAGCCCTTAAACCAGCAGGTGCAGCCAATCCCCAGGCCAGGCACTGGGCTTTCCCAAGACCCAATTTATCTCCCCTCATTGGGGCTGGCTGAGCAGGGGCTGATTAGGTGCCTCTGCACCAGCACCCTGCTACAGGGAAGTTGTGGAATCCCCATTATTGAAGGTTTTTAAGAACAGATTAGACAAATGACTCTGAGGGATGGTCTAGGTTTACTTTGTCCTGTCTCATCTTGGGGAGCTGGACTTGATACTTATCAAAGTCCCTTCCATTTCAGCGATTCTGTGATTCTATTCTGACCTCTTTGGGTGACAAACTCCAGGTTTCTGAGTCAGGCACTGAAAAAATCACTGTCTCTTGTACACACAACTTGAGGTTGACAGTTCCAGTGTTCTAGGGAAGGAGTTCCTTAGGTAATTGGGCCATTCCAAAGGGGGCTTTCAAGATAAAGATTGAAATCTAGAATTTGATCTGTGCAATGGAAAGCCAGAGAGGAGATTGGACATTGGGGTGGTGCACTTTGAGTGAATTACGTGGAAGAGCTATTGGGCTGCTATGTTCTGAGCCAACTGGAGTTTATTAAAGGTTGGCAGTTTCATACCTAGGTACAATCAATTACAACAATCGAGGCTGAAGGTTACATATCTTTGGATCAATGTGTCTAAATCTGTATGCAAGAGAAGGGACACTGTGTCCTTGCTAGCTGTAGATTGGAAAAGGGTATTTTTATGTGGCTTTGGCTGTTTGAGTATTCAGAAGTAGTGAGGAATCCAGGTGAACCTCAAGGCTGGTGGTTGTCATACAGTTTAAGGGTAGATATTCTTAATGGAGGGTGATGTTAGAAAAGTGTGGATTTCTTTGAAAAACTTCACTCTTTCCACCAACATAATTTCAGTATTGACAAGATTCAGCCAGTTGACCTAAATTAAGTTGCTGATCTTAAGCAGACCATTGGATAACTGGGAAGCTACTGTTTGTATCTGTTGTAGAGCTGGATGTCATCTAAATATCATTGGCATTTCAGTCCATGCTGTTTCACAATCTCTCCCAATAGTTTTGTATAGGTCTTGATTAATGTAAGTGGAGAGAATGGATCCCAGTGATACTCCACTGATGATAGATGTGGAAGTAGAGGAGATGATGTTTATCATGATTCTCTGGGTATAGTCTGAAAAGAACATTTGATGTCATCTCAGTAAAATTCCACGAACTCCTGCCATGTTTTTAAAGAAGCACAATAGGACAACAAAATTCCTGATTGGGAGGAATCCAAGATATTGATTGTTCCTGTGTGGACTTGGAGGCAACTCTTGGCAAGATTCTCAGCTAGCTTTTTTGGGACATAGGTTAAATAATGAACAGCAGATGGAGGGGTTGATTGTATCAAGTGAAGGTTTAGATATGGCATACTTGGAGAGTGTGGGGAAAGAATCTCTCTCAAATGATTTGAAGAGGAAACACAACACAGTTTAAAAATTATTAAAAATTAGGTCTTTCTCTCTTCATCCGTCTATGTATTCCCTGATGTTTATTGAGTTGTGAAACTCAGCTCCTCTGAATATTATTACCATCTGCTCCTTCGTATCCCTTCTGAGGTGAACTGGAAGTCTCAGGCCAGTTACTGGGTGTATATATGCGTACATCGCAGAATCCACTGTTTAAAAAGCCATCTTTGTTGGTATTCAAGAGAACAAAGGATCAAAGGGCATTAATAGTGAATTACTCTCTCACCCCTAAAGTGTTCTCTTTATGTTCAGTTTTGAGGCACTTTAGCAGGAAATTGTGCTAAGGACAACGAGAGGGCTTTCATTTGTTCAGTGCTGTTCAGTTGGCACCTTTTATAGGAACTAAATTTATTTTAAGAAAATACCTGCTTGAGAAGTTTCCCATAAAAATTAATAAAGCCTCATTACATTTGTTTACATTAAAAGATTCAGATGTGGTTGTTCACATGATATAGCCTGATCATACAAAAAAATGACTGCCAGGTGTCATTTAAAGTGTGACAAGAACTGTGTAATTGAGAACAGCTTAACTCAATAGACATAAAATAATAGCTATTTTACTCAATAATTAAGTCCTGAGAAAGAGGGAAAGTAGATATACTTATATATGGCCCATCCAAAGTAAATATTGACCAAGACCTCAACAGTAGCTAGGACTTATGAGTTTTTGAAGCTAACTGAAAAAAAGGGCTTATATCAGATACACACTAGCTTAAAAATTAATTCAACATTTGTAACTTTACATCTATATTTTAACTTTATTTATGTATTTACGCATGTTAATGTGAGACAGCTGCTAGAGCTTTGTATGGAGACAGAGTCCACATGATGAACCTTCTTTCATGTGATCAGCAGGATTTAGAGCTATTCATCATTTTAAAAATGCTGTAATGAAATGCTGTTTTGACACAGAACATTGGTTTGACATTAAACTAATACTTAGTTAGATTTCATTCAAAAGACTCCGAGGTCTTTTCTCAGTTCCACTAGCTCAAGATGCAAAACTGTAATTGATTACCAGCTAACATCCAGCAGAGTTGGGTTACCTATCCAAATTAATCACTCCCCCCAAAAACTGTACACAATTTCAGAAAGAGGTAGTTTCTAAATATGACTAATGTGATATATGGATAAAATCAAATAATCTTTTGGTGTAACATCAATAATATTAGACCTTGTAAGTGCAAAAATGTATTGTGTGCATTTTTTTCTATAGAACTACACTTTTCTTAAGTGTCAATGGGAATGGCACGTGCGAATAAGGCAGATTTTGGCCTTGAAGCTGTGTCAGTCATCTATTTGACATTGTTACCCACCTTTGTTGTCTTGTAGACCATGCCAGTTGAACTGTATGGCAGAATTTGGCTCTTTGGCTTCTGAGTTGACCTTTCAGCTGAGTCAGTAAAATCACTCACAAAATGTGTTATTCTTTATGGGCCTAGTCCTACAATAATTTCAAAGGGAGCTTTGCATATGTAAAATGCATGGTATTGAACCTCTGTGTATATCTCAACTGTACTTCATTTAAAGAAACATCACTAATTTTAGTGCACAAGATATCCAAAACTGGTATCTCCTTCACTTTTATTGTTGGAAATTATTTACCTCAGAAATAAAGAACCAGTGAACTGAGTTTATAGAGAGAGTTATTTACTCTAAAGAAATAAATCCCACAGCTTTTTAAAATTCCTCACATTCATCTTTTTTTTCTCCATGCAACACTGAGCTTTGACAGGTTGAAATGTGGGTAAGCCTTTTCACCTGTGATACTATCAGACTGTCATTTTATAGCTGCCTTTTTATTAAAAGTTATCTCTGATTAGATCCTGGACTGAATAATTTATTTGGCTACTCTTTCTGTGTGACCTTGGACAAATAACTTAATCTTTTTGAGCCTCAATTCTCTTTTCTGGAAAATGGTTATAATAATACCTATCTCACATATATGTTGTGAAGATTAAGTCTTATAAAGCCTATTGGAATTCCTCTATTCTTTTCTGTTTAGGTTCTTCAGTCATGTTCATCACTATTGTATCTGACATAGTCAAGCACATAGTGATGACATAATTTGTCCTAAATTTACATGCCTAATTAAGGATGCAAACCAGAGACATGTATGGTAAGAAAATAAAAAAAATTGCTTCTGTGAATCTTATGTGAATAAAACCTTCAGATATTAAAATACATTTAATTATTTTCAATGAGTGAGAATGATGTGCCCCCAAACTGGAAGCAACATATAATATATTGTATAAGTAATTGTATCCTTTGGGGAATGAGTTGTACTTTGATACCATTAAGGCTTGAATGCATTTGGCCAGAGTCTGTTCCTCTAATGCTGGAAGCATTATTACTCTGTGCAATATTTTAGTGCTTTTATTAAGGTATGATTTGTAAAATTTTATTCAAAAGATCTACTTAGAGTATTTAGTAGTAATATATCTTTACAGCTTTGAGCTAAGAGGTTTGTTAGTATTATAGATAGGGCCCTTCCAACTTCACACCTGAAAAATATGTCACGGACTGTGAAATCGGGTCTCCCTCTGTGAAATCTAGTCTTTTGTGTGCTTTTATCCTATACTGTGCAGATTTCATGGGGGGAAACTAGCGTTTCTCAAACTGGGACTCCTGACCCAAAAGGGAGTTGAAGCGGTGTTGCAAAGTTATTTTAGGAGGATTGTGGTATTACCACTCTTACTTCTACACTGCCTTCAGAACTGAGCTGATGAAGAGCGGCAGCTGTTGCCCGGGCTCTCAGCTCTGAAGGCAGTGCACCGCCAGCAGAAGCACAGAAGTAAGGGTGGCAATACCATACCATGCTACCGTTACTTCTGCACTGCTGCCTTCAGAGCTGGGTGTCTGGAGAGTGACAGCTACTGACTGAGGACCTAGCTCAGCAGGTAGCAGCACAGAATTAAGGGTGCCAATACCATACCATGCCATCCTTACTTTTGCACTGCTGCTGGCAGTGGCTCTGCCTTCAGAGTTGGGATCCCGGCCAGCAACTGCCTCTTTCAAGCTGCTCAGCTCTGAAGGCAGCACAACCGCTAGCAGCAGTGCAGAAGTAAAGGTAGTAGTACTGCAGCCACCCCAATACGATAACCTTGCAACTCCCTTCCGCTCCCACAGCTTCTTTTAGGTCAGGACCCCTACAATTATAACACCATGAAATTTCAGATTTAAATAGCTGAATTCAAGAAAAAAATATGATTTTAAAAATCCTATGACTATGAAATTGGCCAAAATGCAGATGAACTTAGTAGGGCTCTAATTATAGGCTTCAGTCACAGATACCGGATGAATGCACACTACTAACTTCACATTTTGTCATTGCCATTATTGTTAGAGCCTGATGATCTTTTCTATCTTGTGTGCAGGATAAACCGTGAGAAAGGCATTGAATCTGCATTGCTTTTCCTTGAGATATAGAAAGTGATTGCATTGTTAAAGCTCATTATCACGGTGTGCTAAGTTCCCTGGCTGCTTCTAACATACTATAAAACTGTGGAGTTCTTCACTTAGGGGGAAAGCTACTAAAGGAAGTTAAATGTGTTACCACAACATGTTTCCTATTAAGGTGCAAAGTATACTTTATATTCATTTATTATAGTAAATAAAGGATCTTAAAAAGCCATTTATTTCTTGTAAATTTTTCTGGGGAGTTTTTCAGCATATTGGGGATTGAACTTCTACTAGGTTTAAAAGAGGCATCGAACATGTATAAAGAGAGGGAAACAATGAGTTTTAATATCATAGTTGTGCCTCATCACCAAACCACATTAAGATACCGTTAAAGATCTGATAGAATGTTAGAGAGGCACATCTGAAAAGAATTTTGAGAAATAGAGTTTTCTCTTCATGCTGTCTTAGAGAATGGATTTTTCTCTTGTTTGGAAAATTTCCAGACTTTGATCAGGTGGTGGCAGTGGGGTTAGGCTCAAATTGTATTTGAGCACAGACGTATTCAGCTCAAATCATTCTCTCAGGCTTACATTTGATATTAGTGAATACTGGATATCTTGGGGAATTGACTGTGATATAGATTTTGCAAATATGTGTGCTTGATGTCATGATCAGATTATTAAAAAGCTGAATCCCACATGTTGCAGGATAGTGGAAATTCACACAGTGTTGTGATGATTTCTATCTTCTAAACCTAGGTTGGCATGCTGTTTTTCTTCTTTTTCTTTCTGTGGTGCCTTTTTATGCCACTTTGATAATGGATTGTTATTTCTTTCTTGTCCTCTCCCTCTGCCTTGGGTGATTCAGAATCTTACTTATTGTATTACTCTCCTGTCTGGTTTCATGTTTCCTTTAGGCAATTGAAATGTTTTCTTTCCTTTCTATCCCCTCTTCGGTTTTAGCCTCCTTCATTCTCCTGTATATTGTATAGTCCAAAATGTATTGTTATGGCCATACATTTTTAAAAAATGCTAACTTGGACTTCTTTGTGGTTTGTCTGTTTTCCCCTTTTGTCAAGCTGTGGAACTGCCTTGAAAAACCGTGCCTGTTGGGGAACACATGAACATTCCCACACAGTAGTGATGCCAGCCATCTACTCTATATAAAGGAGCCCACCTCCTAATCCACCTCAGTTCCTTCACCACCATTGCAGAGAGCAAAAGGGGACTTGTTGTGTCCCTTTTGACTAGATCCTTCTTAGCATTTTTCTTATAAATAATTATTTTGATGTAGTTTAGAATAGCATATGTAGTTAGTATTCTGTTTTTCCCCCTTTCTCTCTGGGCTTGGGTGCCCTGTCTAGCGGGTCTGTTGCTGTTGTTGAGGCCAGCTTGAGTGCTGAGGTCAGTTTCTGCACTGCCAGTAAGGATCACCCTAACCCCATTTACTTTGCCCAAAATATTTTAGTTTTGTTGAATTGCTTCTTTATTCCTAATTTTCCTTTTCTGTTTCTGTTACGAAATTACACAACGTATATTTTGTAGTGCTCTCAGCAGAACTTGTACCTCAAATCAGATCTGCTCCTTGTGTTGATGTTCTTAGAGCCTGTGTTTAAAAACAAGTATCTCTGTGGTCAGATTCAGGAGAAGAGATAAGGCTTCCTAGTATGCTGGAGATGAAAGAAGACATTTGTAGGAACTGGATGCTATTGTATCATCCAAGCTCAAGGAAGCGTCAAACAGGACCCCAAGGCTTCATACCATTTTGATGAACTGGGGCTGTCAGCCGTTAATGGAAGGTGAAGACAACATATTGGCTAGTTCTTCAAAGTGATTCCTCTTTCCAGCAAGCATCTCTTTGATCTTATATGGGTTCACCTTGAGCTAACTGCTCTTCATCCAAGAGAGGAACACTTTGACTTAAAAGCCACTTTGGAATTTCAAAATTTTAAAGACCAATAGCTTTTCACATTTTGACCAGCTCAGTTCAGCATCTTGCAAGATCAAAAATAGTGCCTTTCATACCATGATGCTAGGGCTCTTACCAAACACATTAATTCTTTCAACACTCCTATGTGTTAGGGAAGTATTCCCATTGTACAGATGAGGTAGCAAGGCACAGATGAGTATAGTGACTTGTGCAAGGTTACATACTTAATCAATTGGCAGAACTAGCTAGAATGCATAATCCTGTGGGAAAGACAGACCTCATGTAGCAGAAAAGGATGCAGAGTTGATCAGAATAGATGAAGAAGCATGCCAGATGATCTGATGCTGGTATACCTAGAGAAAAGCAGACAACAAGTGACACCCACCTCTTTCTCCTTTCCTTTAAGTCATAGTTCAAACAGTCAGACCACAATATTTTTATTATTGTACATAACTGTGATTGAAATAATTGGTGATACAAGAGTGTGACTATAGCTACTGTACCCAGTCAAACATTCTTACCATTTTTCATACGAAATTAGTTGGGCTGTAGATTAAACACAGTTAATTCACGCAATTAACTAAAAAAAAATTAACTGCAATTAAAAAAAAAGGTGATTAATCACACAAACAATAGAGTACCAATTGAAATTTATTACATATTTTTGGATGGTTTTCTACATTTTCAAATATATTGATTTCTATTACAACACAAAATACAAAATGTACAACACTCACTTTATTTTTATTACAAATATTTTCACTGTAAAAACAATAAACAAAAGAAATAGTATTTTTTAATTCAGCTCATGCAGGTACTGTAGTGCAATCTCTAACGTGAAAGTATAACGTACAAATACAGATTTTCTTTGTTATTAACTGCATTCAAAACCAAAACAATGTAAAACTTTTGAGCCTATAAGTCCACTCAGTCCTACTGCTTGTTCAGCCAATTGTGAAGACAAACAAGTTTGTTTACATGTATGTTAGATATTACTCTTGCCTCTTATTTACAATGCCACCTGAAAGTGAGAACAGGTATTCAAATTGCACTTTGGTAGCTGGTGTTGCAAGGTATTTACATGCCAGATATGCTAAATATTCATATGCTCCTTCATGCTTCAGACCATTCCAGAGGACATGCTTCCATGCTGATGATGTTCATAAAAAAATATTGTGTTAATTAAATTTATGACTGAACTCAGGGGAGAACTGTATATCCCCTGTTCTGTTTTACCCGATTTCTGCCATATATTTCATTATAGAAGTCTCATATGATGACCCAGCACATGCTGTTTGATTTACGAACACTGTCACTGCATATCTGACAAAATGGAAAGAGGGTACCAATGTGAAATTTCTAAAAATAGCTATAACACTCAACCCAAGGTTTCAGAATCTGAAATGCCATCCAAAATCTGACAGGGATGAGGTGTGGAGCGTGCTTTCAGAAGTCTTAAAAGAGCAACGCTCCAATGCGGAAACTACAGAACCACCAAAAAATAAAATCAACCTTCTGCTGGTGGCATCTTACTCAGATGATGAAAAAGAACATGCATCAGTCCACTCTGCTTTGGATTGTTATCAAGTAGATCCCATCATCAGCATGGATGGATGTCCTCTGGAATGGTTGTTAAAGCATGAAGAGATACATAAATTTTAGTGCATCCGGCACGTAAATATCTTAGGGTGTCAGACACAACAGTGCCATGTGAACACCTGTTCTCACTTTCGGGTGATGTAACTAGAAGCGGGCAGCATTATTTCCTGCATATGTAACTAAACTCATTTGTTTGCGCGATTGGCTGAAGTAGGACTGAATGGGCTTGTAGGCACTAAAGTTTTACATTGTTTTATTTTTGAATGTAGTTACTTTTTGTACATAATTCTACATTTCTAAATTCAACTTTCATGATCAAGATTTGCACTACAGTACTTGTACTAGGTGAATTGAAAAATACGTTTATCATTTTTACAGTGCACATATTGGTAATAAAAATAAATATAAAATGAGCACTGTATACTTTGTATTCTGTGTTGCAATTGAAATCAGTATATTTGAAAATGTAGAAAACATGCAAAAATATTTAAATAAATGGCATTCTATTACTGCTTAACAGCACAATTAATTGTGATTAATTTTTTTTCAATCTCTTGACAGCCCTAGTTATGGGCATAAAGAACACAGGTTACTGTTTGCAGGCCTCAGTAGCATTGGGAAACAAATCCGTAAAGTTACTTAGGAGGGACATAAGTACAAACATTATTGTTTCCAAACATTGTCACTGAAGTGATTTTTGAGGAATGGATACAGTAGCTTTGGAGAAAGTATTTTTTGCTCTTTGACACACAAGTTTTGGATGTTTTTGTCAATAAATCTCTGTACATGGCTGGTAAATCTCATTGAGTGTTGTAGTACAGCCCCACAGTTAATTCCTATAATCCACTGTTTGGGGACGTTGCCTTAGTATTTGGTGGTCCTATTTATCTGAGCAGCTGCCAAGCTACAGTGATCAGTAATCTGCTTTCTGTAATGCATGCTGCTATTTATATTTAGGCTTGGCAGAATTTGGTTTTTATTTCTTTATAATTTTGATGGATAATATAGATGCTTCTTTTTAAGATTTTAATTTTTTTTCTCTCTTTATATTTTCACAGTTGTGGGAAATGGGGGGTCAGACAGCGGAGGACAGTCAGATAATAGTCACTTAATGACAGTAGACACTGAGATTCAAAAAGAAAGCTTTATTACCATTAATACAGTGTCAGCATCATATCTGAAAATATACAAAGTATATAGCCTTAAATCAAACTCTTAAATTCTCAAACATAATTTTTCTTACTTTACTTTTCTGTAAATTTTGATTGTCAATGGAAATATTTTTTCATTGACTTGTGTGTGTATGTGAAATCAATGTTTATAGACATTTACTGATAAATATTCTGTAACGGATTAGATATTTATGTTGGTGTGCTTGTTATAATAAAAATAGGTCCACCAGAAATGAAGTATTAAGGTCCATGGACATATTATCTGTGAGCTTTCGCTGCCACAGACATGATTATCATGTTCAGTATTTCCCAATACACTTAAAATCTCTGTTGCAGTCACTTAAAATATACTTGTTTTATATCACCTGTGCTCT
>ML677326.1:64445850-64495814 GCA_007922305.1 Dermatemys mawii
CTGTTGCAGTCACTTAAAATATACTTGTTTTATATCACCTGTGCTCTTGTAGGTGCAGCATGTGTCACGTGATGGTGTGTGTTAGAGCAGGCATTATTGGCTGTGTGTTCCCATCAGAAAATGTCAGCTCCCACATAATTTATTCTGCCTTTAAATTCAATTAAATAGTTTTTCTTAACATCTTTTAATGTAAATCAGATTATAATTAAAATCTGTTTTATTAATCTGTTTTCCCTCTTTTTCCTACCTACCGTTTCATCTTTCCTCTGTCTCTCTGCAATTTCTAGTGCTCTTCCTTTTTCATTGCATATTCTATTTCTTGTTGTCTTTTCTAATCTCACTCCTATTTTCACCCAGATCACTCCACCTAGACTTTCTGTTCAACAATAATCTGAGAATAATTGAAATTAGAGATGGAACAACAATTATTCAACAATAATCTGAGAATAATTGAAATTAGAGATGGAAAGATCTACTGGGTGACTTAGTCCATCCATCTGCCAGTGCAGAGTTGTTCCATATCTAATTTCTAGAGTGTAGTGATGCTTAGGTGAAAATGTCAAGCAGTGGGGTTTCTTTGGAGACTAATGAATGATTGAATAGATGTAAGAACGTGTTTGTTTGTATTTGGTCTAATTTTTTCATCTTGGGTTCAACTCCCTGCTCTTAATTGTGGCTGCTTTTACCATCTTAAATAATATCTATTTCTTACTTACATTCTTCCATTATTTGTGGACTCACCTCATGTTTATACTCTTTCATCCTCCCCCATATCCACCTGACTTTGTATATTATAAAGCCAAATTATACATATGTAACCCTTCTGCCCATCAGAGTTGGCAGCAACAAGGGCGGGGTTCAGTATCCGGGGTTCCATTGCAATAGCACAATACAAAACCGGCTCGAGCCCCCACCCAGTGACCTGGGACAACCATATACCACCCCTCTGGGCGTCTGTAAGAGACAATACTTCCCCTCTCGCAAGCACAGAGTCTGAGTGTACCAAAAGCCTTTTAATAACAGGGAGAACCAATGTGGCATAATATTGGGGAAACACCACAAACAAGGTTAATAAACCAAACCATGAACCAGGAGCCCCCTCCCAGCAAATAGGCTGTGGCCTTCCCTTTGGCTCTTGAGTTCCACAACCCCAAAAAGTCACTCAATAGTCCCAAAAGTCCAACAGCCCAGGAGTGTCTGTTCTGGGTCAGTGCAGAGTTCAAAAGTCAATTGGCAGAGTCTTACCTCCCAGCCTGGGTGGAAATGGAGGGTAGGGCAAGGGGCACCTTACGTGGTCCGAGGCCGACTGCGCCGCCTCTTTGTGGGGTTCCGCTGCAGCCCTCACCGCAATCCGCCCTGCTCTGCTTGCCGATACTCGAACCGCTCTGCAGTGCTAGTCACTCCGCTAGCCCGCCCTGCTAGCCAACACACGGAGAGCTCTGCGGTGCCAGTCACTCCGTCAGCAGCACAAATGGCTCCGCTAGTCAACACACGGACTGCTCTGCTGCGCCAATCACTCCACCAGCAGCACCAACTACTCCACTAGCCCGTGCTGCTAGCCGACACACAGACAGCTCTGCAGTGCCAGTCACTCTGCTAGCCGACACACAGACAGCTCAGCTGCACCAGCCACTTTGCACTATGTTCAGGCCCCCCAACTTGAGACAGTGCTCAGTGATTTCTTTAGCTCTTAGGCAATTTCAGCTCTTAAGTGATTTCAGCATATAGCAGGGGAGCCTTAGTGCAGGTGCACCAGTGAGCCTAAAGGGATTTCAGCTCAGCAGCCTGAACCCAGGCTCCTAATAGAAGCAAAATTTAACTCTGACCTTCCACAGTGGAAAGAGGCAAGGTGCAATAGGCCTGTGGGGCCCTCAGACAAAGCTCTCACCAAAAGGTATAGGTGCTTGTCCCCAGCCTCTCTCAATCTCAGAGTGTTCTGAAACGCATGGCCCTTGCCCAGTGAATGCTACCTAGATGATGGCGAGTCCCTCCATCATAACAAGGGCCAAGTACGTGTCCATAGTCCTTCATTCACAAAATCAGGGTAACATCACTTTATATTTCCTGCCCCAATAACATAGAAACTGGGGCTCCCACATCAGCCAAAGTGGCCATGTGGGCTGCTGTGGGCTCAGGCTAGGCGCAGTGGGTGTGTCTATGCAAATTGATCAGCCCCAAAGTTATTTTCCATAACTCACTGCAATTCCCATAGTTCACCACCAGATGTCAGAATATATCTCATTCCTGACACTGCTTACACATATTTAATCCTTTCGAACAAAATATTTTAATCTAGTGGGGAATTTATGAAGAAGCCATACAGTTCTAGTGCATAGATAGAGGTGGCATCCAAAAATATAAACAATGCCCTATATGTAGAAATCCTTGTTCTTCTTTGGGTGATTGTTAAAGTCAATTCCAACTAGGTGAGCACATGTCGTGTGCATGGCCATTGGAAATTTTTCTCCTAGCAGCTCCCGTTGGGTCAGCCAGGGAGATCCTGTGCTATGCCAACCAAGATACCTCCCTATTTGTTTGCATCCATTCTAGCATCTCACTGCAGAGGGGGTAGGAAGGAGTGCCCTACACCTCAGCTCATCGCTCGGTCATTTAAATAAACCTGTTTAAAATTAAATTTGACCTTGTCAATTTATGCTGTCAACTTGTCAGGTTGACAACGTAAGTTGTCGGGTCCTATGATTTTTTTTACGCGCCTTTGAAAGAAATGGGTCAATTTGAAAAAAAATTGACACTCTATGCATGTATCAGAGTAGGGCAAACTGGAAAAACAGGACCTTGCTAAGAAAATATCAAAATGTATTTACAACAGATCTGAAAGTCAATGATGCAAAGTGGAAAAATGTGTGCATTACAGCCCAGCTATCCCTTTTGATGTGCTGTCTGGTCTCCTTTGTCTCATGTGGCTGAATTGTAATTGTTTTGTTGTGAAATTTGAGCCTCTGTGATTTCCATCTGTGAAATTTAACAGGAGCCTTGTCCCTATAAGAAATTGTTTGTTTTATAATTTTAATGCAAGACTGTTGAAATGCATCTGCTGCACAAGCAGCCAGCTGAGGAGGAGTTACCAGTCTGTAATAGGAGTCACTGGGATGGATGGGACCTAGGTTAGATATGAAAAGTCATGTTAAGGGAAAAACACAGGCTATGTTTCAGTCATATAGTGAAAAGCACTAAAGAAAACAGCTGAGATTAGTGAGCAGTGTGGAGAAGTACCAAAAATGTGCATGAGAGATTAAAGTAATTGAAAGTAGAATTTCATTTTTCAGCACTTTCCCATTCTGACCCTATACACAGTCTTTAATTTCTCCAGAAAATAGGGTAACATTATATAACAATAAAAATTAAGGGGCTGTGATTTTAACACCCAAAAGTAACTGAACTACTGGCATTCTTTTGGCTATCAAATAAGAATATCTAGTCTGTTAATAGCCATAATGAATAACATGCCACAAATAGTCTCATCCATCATTTCAAGAGAAATGTAGTGAGAAAATAGGGACTGGCTCATCTAAAAACAGTAACATGTGTGATATAGTGTTTTAATATTAGAGACACAGGGTCTGAATTTTCAGTGTGGTCTCAGCTGTTGTTTACACAGCCTCAATGTGCACTTCGTGCACTGTCCCCTGCACATGCAGGTGAGGGAATCTGCATACTGAACAGCAACTTGGGTTAAGTTATGCAAGCATAAATCCTGTTAAAAGTCGGGACACAGTGATCTACCTCAAAGCAGGTTGTGACAATAACATTCTGTCTCTGAAATTTTTCCACCATATGGGGTATTTTGCATTCCTATTGGAACCTAGAGGACCCTCCAGACTAAACTTCCCTCAGATCTATCTACAGTCAGCATCCTTGGAACCAAGGAAGAGATACTCACAACAAAACCCTGAGCCATGTGAAACTCTCCCGAAACTCTCACCATGTTTGGCTGAAGAGGCCCTAGTTTGTAAACCTTTAGAACTAATATGAGCCTATTGTTGAATGAGCATAATCCCAATTTCAAGCAAACTTACATTCATTTTTTGACTGAATGTAAACCTAGTTCTCAGGAAACATTTATGCCTTTGTATTAAACTCATGTGTTCATGCCAGTCAGTCAGAAGTGACACTAATTCGAAAGCATTGTGCAGCTTCAGAGTGCCTGTGCTTTTTCCTTTCTTTGTGGAGAGAAGGATTTGAGAGTTGCTCCTACCCTTCGAAGTATTCTGCTGCTCCGCTCATTGAGAATGGTATGACAAACTGACACCGTGAATGGTCCCTTGAAATGTGTTATCTACTTATGCTAACCAATCTATTCAAACCTTGTAACCTCTAGTTAGTTTCCCAGACTTGAAGAAGAGCTCTGTGTAAGCTCAAAAGCTTGTCTTTCTAACCAACAGAAGTTGTTTAAATAAAAAATATTACCTCACCCACCTTGTCTTTCTAATGTCCTGCCATATCTTGGATAAGCCTTATGAAATTAAGATTACCTTTACTGAATTAAGTAACCCTAATTCAGTAAGGTTTAATATCTTTGGTATCCATTGTATTAAAAATACAAATGTGTATATATATTATTGTGAAATTACATGTAACTCCTCTAGGAGGAGGATTATAAACATGCAATTCCTCTGTTTCTAGCCCTTTGAATTCCCCCACTCTTCCATTTCAAACTGGATTCTCCAGGGACCAACCATGAAGGGATTTTTGAATATACTAAAATGTTAGCTCAACCTAACTATATTGCTCAGGAGGTGTGAAAAATCCATATCCCTAGGAGATGTATTTAAGCCAATCTAACCTTAGGGTAGAGTGTATTAGGTCAATGGAAGAATTCTTCTGTTGACCTAGCTATCACTTCTTGGGAAGGTGGATTAACTACAGCGATGGTCTATGCTGAATCAGTACAGAGGTGCAGCTGCCATAGCCTGAAGATTAAATATAGCTTAAATTTTTGTGTGCTGTGGGATGGTAGAAAAGTGGGAAACAATATATATATATATATATATATATATATATATGAAAAAGGGGCTTAGAAGAAAAGGATGGATGAAATCTCTCTATTTTTTATTTGAATTGAGCCTATTTATGCATCAATCATTAGGAGATATATAGACCAAGTGCCAATTGTTTTGTCTGCATTTAGCAAAATGTGAGTTTTTTTAAAAAGCCATTTGTATACATTAAACGAGCTGTGAGATTGCCTGCCTGAATGGAAAATTTAAAACATAGCTAAAGGGCTTAACCAGACAGCTTTTATTTTACAATGCTCCTTACTGTTAAATATAATGATGACTGTAAACTTTATAGACTGCACAATACACATGTTTTTGTTAGGATGGTAACTTGATTCTTTTTCTCACTTGTGATTATTAACCTTATTGAAATGATTGAAAGACCCATGGACCATGTTTATAAGAATTGAGCCAAATCAGTGACAAATTAGACAATATTTTTTGCTAATGTGCTCTCAAAAATAAGCACGTTAAACATAGTTCACACAAGAGAAAGTCACCTGGGGCAGGGGTCAGCAACCTTTCAGAAGTGGTGTGTCGAGTCTTCATTTATTCACTCTAATTTAAGGTTTCGTGTGCCAGTAATACATTTTAACATTTTTAGGTCTCTTTCTATAAATCTATAATATATAACTAAACTATTGTTGTATGTAAAGTAAGTAGGGTTTTTAAAATGTTTAAGAAGCTTCATTTAAAATTAAATTAAAATGCAGGGCTGACCTGGACAATGAGTGTCACTGAAAATCAGCTTGTGTGCTGCCTTTGGCACGCGTGCCATAGGTTGCCTACCACTGCACTAGGGACTAGATTTGTAAAGTTTTTGGCACCTGTGCCAAATATGCAGATATTTGCCTAAGCACTTTTAGGTGCCTAAATAGTCTTAAAAATCTGGCCCTAAATCCCTTTATATTTCTTCACAGCAGTCTGCCTTATGCAATACAGTAAGAACACCAGATATTATCTGTTTGAGAGAGAATTTTTACTATTCAATTAAAATGTTTTTTCAGTTTGTTGGGATAAATCATGCTTGTCTTACTATTATGACCAGTCCTGGCTGCAATAGATGTGTAAGAAAAGTGAACAGGATTTGACCCTGAATAAATAAATACCAGTGATGGTGGCTTATCACTCTAAAGTTTGTTAGAGCAGACTATGGGATTTCTCTGAGTTATGCCAGGGGCTATGCCCAGAATTTCAGAACTGCTAGAGTTGTTTTAAGAAATCTTCCCCCAGCTGCAGCCCTCTGCACTGTGCTGCACAATTCAGAATCAGAGCTATAGGCTTTTCCAACTCTGGTGGTGATGTTATCATTTATTCATTATTTGTACTGCATTAGTGCCTATGGATCCCAGTCTTGGTTAGAACTTCACTGTGCAAGATGGTAGTAGCCAAGGTGCCCCTGAACAAGGCTCATAACACCATCAGGCAGCTGGTGAGGAAATGGCTCTATCTTCCCCAGAGGGCCAGCACCAATATCATCTACATTTCCCACAGGGAGAGCAGTGCCAACGTACCTCGGATGGGCGACCTGTGCAACGTGGCAGTGATCACCCATGCCTTCTGCCTCCTGACGTGCCCAGACCCGATGGAGAGGAGCATTGCGGAGGATGCTGTGGAGGGAGCATTGCGGAGGAAGCTGTGACAGGACGTGGTCAAGAATCACATCGCCAAGAACCCCTCTGAGCAGGATGTTGCCACTTACCTCAGTGGCTCCCTGGAAGCTGAATTCGGGAGAGAGTGGGGAAATCTATCCTCTCTCTGGTCCCATGCCCGTAATGCCTCGAGACACCGAGAAAAGAGGATCAGCTGCCACTGGAAGTAGTGCGAGGAGCGCTGAGAGCTGGGAATACTGGTGCCACGCATAAAGACCCCGGACTACATCATCGTCACCCCGACCACCAGAACGATGCTGGAAAGGACCCTGAAAGATGCCATCCATTGCCAGTACATTGAGAATCTCAAGCAGAAGCCGGACCAGGGCAAAGTGTTTGAGGTGTCGAGTAAGTAGGATGCCAGCAACCATTTCCTCCTTGGGGGCAGCTTCACTAGGTTTGCCAACTGGCGGTTCATCCACCGGGCCCGACTCAACTGCATTCCTCTCAACGGAGCCATCTGCCACAGTAACCGGGATAAGTGCTGCAGGAAGTGCAGCTATGCCAGCAAGACCTTGCCCCACGTCCTGTGCAGATGCAAACAGCACTCCAGAGCCTGACAGCACTGCCGCAACACCATCCAGAACCAGATGGTGAAAGCCATCCCACTGTCCCTGGGGAAGATCACCATCAACTCAGTCATACCTGGGACAGATAGCCGACTGCAACCTGACATAGTCATGACTGAAGCAGAAAAGAAGAAGGTCCTTATAGTAGACATCACGGTGCCATTTGAAAACCAGTTACGGGCCTTCCACGAGGCCCAAGCATGGAAAGCGCTGAAGTATACCCCGCTGGCTGACACCCTGAGAAACCAGTGTTACGAGGTCCAGATCCATGCCCTGGTCATGGGAGTTCTGGGTGTGTGGACAAGCCAGTACTGAGAGCATGCGAATTGGTAGACGCTACGCTCGGCTCATGAGACAGCTTATGGTGTCTGACACCATTAGGAGGTCCAGAGACAGCTACACAGAACACATCACGGGACATCGCCAGTGCCATGCTGAGTAACTGCCAACCAGGGAAATAACCCACCTCCTTCCTTCCCTGACAAACAGAGGGACGAACCCCACCCATGTACTTATTGCCAACACCACTCCTGACTTGGACTCTTACTACATTCCACGGGTGGCATACCCGAGTCCATTTATCCACTGACGCTTTAAAAACCTCCCACACCCCAATCTGGATCTATGGTGGTTATGTGATATGTATGTACCTGGTAACTTTGTATCTGTTACTTGCAATGCCCCATAACCCAAGCCCGACTCCAGATGTACAGCATCTTACTTTTTAACTTGTGTATATTTTAATTTTAAACATTAGGTTTAATAAAATTTTCTCCCCTGCCTGCCCACCCTGTAAGATTCCAACCTAGGTTCTGTATAGCTCTCTTTGACTTCCTCCTTTCAGTATTCAAACTGTGAGATCGTATTGGTGATTGATTTTTCCAGAGTTTATATACCTTTAATTCATTGGGCCTTTTCTGCTTATATTTTTATTTATTTTATTTGTGCTGTCAACAGTGTATGAAGCATTTTATAGACAAGTAAGAAAATTATTCTCTTCTGAAGAGCTTGCAAACACACAAGGGGAGAGAAGACTATAAAAGCAGCATGGCCAAATGGAGAAGTTTAGCAGGCATCTTTTCAATTCCATAATTTTTGTTGCATTGTAAAAAAATTTATAGGAAATACTTGCAGTTCTAGTTCCTGATTCCCGAGTTTATACTTCTTAATCTCATGCATTCTTTTAATTGAGCATATCCAAAACGTATCCCATTAAGTAATCAGAAGAACACCTTCAGGCAAATTATCATCTCCTTTTTCTTGGAATCCAATATCACATTCAGTCGACCTCTCAGAGCAGAGATGGGTCATACAACAACAAACTCATTTGCCTCCCACATCTGAGGGCTATAAGTCTTTTCAGCATTATCACTTCTGTAATACTATGAACATTCAACACTCTTGATCAATCCACTGTGAAAATTCTTTCTGCTGCCTTCATTTCCTCTTGTTTTGATTGCTGTCATTCACTCTCTTGCTGTTTCCCTGCATCCCAACTCTTAAGTTACTATAATCTACAATACTGGCAGCACCGCAACACTCTTGTAAGCTATAGTGATTTGAATCACTACTATAATGTGTTTATATTTCCAAAATGTGTAGTGCCTTGTCTCTCCTCACCTGTATCTCAAAATGTGAATGTTAGCCTGTCCTCATTAGCTTCCTGCCTCTAGCAGTCGTACAGAATCTCTCTCCCATACTTCAAGGATTTTCCATAGAATTTTATATTGAATTTTCCATAGCTAATTTTGCATTCTTCTTTAATGCCAATTTCTTAATTTTTCATCCCCTTTCTCTTCAGAGTAAGGGTGCATCATACTCTGGATTCTAAGCAGTCTCTTTGGCAAATTATACAATGGTGCTGGACACAAAAAAGGGACTTATATAAAACTGTGTTTGCTGTAACACAGGACCTAAGTCAGAAAGGGAAAGAGCCAGGGGAAACTGAGTGGGTATTGAGGAACTTGATGGGTGAAAGTCATATCTTCTTACTCAGGCAACTATTGTCATTGAAATCAGAGGCACTCAAAAGTGACTAAGGTCAAACATGATTAGGCCCTCAGATTTGTATTGCTTTGTTTTGAAGCATTTTTATTTAAATACTTCATTCCTTATTCCTTGGCATGTACCATTAAAAATCTAAGAACTGTATAATGTGCAGGAAGGAAAACAAGTTGCTGAATGTAATTGGCTAACCTTCTAACAATATCCTCTAATTTTGTACCCATAATTAATCTTCCACAGTCAATTGTGGGCATACGTTATAGCATTTAGAACTTTAACTGTCTGCAGACACAACCAGATAGAGCTACATCTTAATGTAGTCAAAAGCAGTAGATTGCAGCACAAAAGTGATGTTTTTTTGTTTTTTTTTAAACATGGCCGAAACTAATTAGTGTAGCGGTGATAACAGAGAAATACTATATAGCATACAACTTTGATTTAAAAATTAATAGAAATAGCAAATTAAATGGTAGGTAAAATATCAAATATTCCAGACTAGGAATGTAAAATATTAAACAGTTAACCAATAAGTGTTGGTCTTACCATTAATATATTGTAGTATTTCTCTGTAATCACCACTACACTAATTAGTTTCGGCCATGTTTAAAAACAAACAAAAACCATCATTTTGTGCTGCAATCTACTGCTTGTGACTACATAAAGATGTAGCTCTATCTGGTTGTGTCTGCAGACAGTTAAAGTTCTAAATGCTATAATGTATGCCCACAATAGACTGTGGAAGAATGATTATATATTTAAAACAGCAGCTCCAGACCCCAACCCATGCTCTGTGGGGCTGGGCAATAGCCCTGGACCCCAACCCTAGACCCTGACTTCTGTTGTGTTAACGATTAAATGGTTAACCGATATAATTTAAATGGGTACTTTTAAAAATGATATATAAATCCCTATTTCAGACTTGTTTAATGCACAACTGTAAATCATTTTTAGTTCCAAGTCCTTGTTCTATTGAAATCAGTAGCCTTTAACTTAAACGGAATGAGGCTTTGGTCCTCGGTTAAGAATTGCACTGTGTCCTGTACTACAGCCGTGGAATGCAAACTACAAGGAAATGAAAGGAGCATGAATTGTTCTATAACCACATGATCATTGGCAAATCTTTATGAATGACTTTTCTAAAATCAATATTAGTCCGGTATGGTGGTGTTCATTACTGTCACCAGCTGACTTGCAGAAATGGTGGCTAATTATTCTGATGCACCATAATGATGCATCAGAATATTGAGTGCAAATCTAAACAGTAAGAGGTCCCTCCTCTAAAATAGAGCAAATATTGAACATCTCAGGGATCTTTCAAAGGGTTAAGAGATCAACCTGAAAAAATCCAGAGAGTAAAAATGCAAAACCTTTTATGAATTAATGTATACTCCTTTTTAAGTGTTCTGACATTTTCAGATTTTGATGGAAGTGACTAGCCTAATCTGTTTTTGACACTTTTTATCTGCATTCCGCTTCTTCCAGTTCTTTCCTTTTCATCCTCACATATGTGTAAGCTCCTTTGGGTGCTAATGATTTTAAAGGATAAAGATTACAGTGTGTGAGACTACAGATAGAGGAGTAAGGCCCACTAATTATGAACCTCATGTGATAGTGGGTAGTCACGTGTAAATAAACAGTTGACCTAAAAGCAGATCATTCCTTTGCTCTTTCTACATATGTAAACACGCATGTAAATGAATGTGCATGAATACACAGGCACTCATACTAGCAGAGGGAAGAGAGGTCTCAGTAACCTTCAGAAGTCAGGATTCTTCCCATTTCACCTAAATTCAATCCCAATTCAAAGCATTCTCAAACCAAATTATTCTTTGGAAGTGTGGTAAACCCCGAGCAGGCAGCTACCAGTGGGGGTGGTGGTAAGGGAGGTAACCACAGGTCAATTGGGCTCAGCTGGGTAGAGACTGTCAGAGACTCAGGCAAGATCAGCTGATACCAATTAAGCCCTGACAGAGACCTTTTTAAACCCCCCTCCCTAGCTAGGAAGTGGAGGAGAGAGATAGAGGGAGTGAGGCTGCCAGCAGGGTGGAGGCAGCAGGACTGGGAGCCTCTCAGAAGGGAGGCAGCTTTTGTCCCGGACACAGGGGGAAAGCCCAGCCAGAACGGAATGATAAAGAGGAAGGGAAAGCCTGCCCTTGGGCTTTCTAGGCAGCTTGCCTAGACAGCCCTTGGCTCACCAGAGCAGAAAAGACTCAAGCCGGTGAGCCAGAGAAGGCACCTTGCCACAGAAGGAAAAGATAGATTTGTGGGACAGGCATTGACTTGAGATTTGGGAGATCTACATTCAGTTCTGATTAAGGCAATAAAAATGAAGATGTAATAAACCTGACTTTTCTATTTATAAAAAAAAAAAAAAATAGTTCATCCACCAGTTGTCTCAAGAACCAGAGTTTGCCACTGTATTGCTGTGTCGATGCTTGATTGAACACTGAAGTTTCATAGTTTTTGACATAGTGCTGAAGTTAAAACATGGCAAGCTAATGTGTCTTCACCGATGGTAGCTGATGTCTTGAATAGACTTTTCAATTGTAGTAAATCACTTGATTGAATTGACACAAATGAAGAACATGTCCCTTTTGCTTATCAAAATAAGGCCTAATAGATCTTTTATTTACCTATGCAATACCTGCACTACCATGATCTAACTAACAGTTTTGAAAAGTGCATTGGGATATCTTAAGTGTTAGAGCCAATATATTAAATAAGTACACTTTTAAAAAAACAATAATCAAGACTTTGGCATCAAATATCCATAATAATTGAAATATTATTATGTAATAGTTTATCTAGTTTCATTTTGTTTTTGTTTCTTCCTTGCAGGTTAAGGCAACAGATGCAGACGCAGGCCAGTTTGGTCATATTGAATATTTTCTTTATGATGGATTCCATAACTATGAAAAATCTAAAGCATTCCGGATAGATCCACATACAGGACACATCTGTGTGTGTCAAGACATTGACAGGGAACGGGATCCAGCCACTTATGATCTCTTAGTGAAAGCTACAGATGGGGTAAGTTTCACTCTGGGATATTACTAGACTTGTAAGCATGTTTTATATTTTTAGCACAAATATATAATTTTAATAAGGGAGGGAAGCTTTTAGTATGTTTATATGGAAGTTGAGAGGACCAGTCTACAGTTTATGTAGATTACGCAGGATCTTTGCAGGCTTTGGTGGCTGGGATATATGGAACATATGCCTCAAGAATGTCTGTTGAAGGCTGTGTTCTGTGGCCAACTCAAGAATTGCCCATGAGGCAGAGGAAGGCCAAAACTCCAATACAACAGAAAGGTCAAAAAGTCTCAAGCAGAGTCAAGAAATTCAGCATCCCACTGACAGCTTGAAGACACAACCCACAACTGCTCAGTCTGGAGAAGCTGGGGTCAAGCTGGTGCAGTCATTGCTGAGAGCCATCACATAGCCCAGACTGAGACCCGCAGGTGAGTCAGAAAGCAGTGTGTGTTCCAACTACCATCCAGTATGTGGACTTGTAGCCACTGTGGAAGGTCTGCCATTCTCACATCAGGCGGGCTCTTTTCCCACACAGCTGTCAAGCATCATTGACTGACTGGCTTTGTCATGTTTCCTTTCATCTGTCACAATGTTGGATGGCCATGAATGTGGAAGTTGCAGAAATTTTATTGCCCCTAAGAAAATAAAAGCATTCTTGGACTAAATAAGAAAATAATAGAAAGTTATTGAAGTTTATGTGTAAATCATATTTTATCTTGCTTCAGATAGGTAAAAATAGTGCTGCTGAATAGATATGAAAATAGGTTTATGTGTATGCAGTATCAAGGCTAGATATAGTAATAACACTGCTCTACAGCCAAAATGCTTCTGAAATAAATGTAGTCAAACTTTACTAATTCTGGGTCACTGAGAACGAAAATGATGCTTAAAATTGTTGATTGGCTCTAGTTTTCAAGATATGCTATTGGGTCAGTATATACGACCCTTGACATGGGAATGGCGGAGGATAAGTGAGTTATGAAGGGAAGGGATCTCAATTTAAACCAGAAATGACTAAAATACATCTTTGACTGGATCTATGAATAAATCTATGACTGGGTTTGGACACTACTTGCTTTTTAGGCAAAACAATGAATGATGCAATCTGAAGCTGGTATTGCATCATACATGGTATGAATTGCATCACATTATTCCTAGAAGTCATGGATGATGCAATCATAACGAAGCTTACATCACTCTGCTGAACAAATTGCCCAATATCAGCTCTAGAAATCATACAGTGTCGTGCTCTCTTTTTTGTCAGTGTTTGATTTTGCAAAGGGACATATTTCTGTTTAGCCAAAGTGAGCAGAGATGCCTCGTACTTGTGTGAGCAGTGCAGATAACTTCTGCTATGTTTGTGGTGAAGTGACTTTTGCATCACAAAAGCGCAGTATAACCACTATGGTTAAGAAAGCCTATCGCCTTTATTTTGGCTGCAAAATTGGAGATCAGGACAAGAGGTGGGCCCCACACATATGCTGCAACACTTGTGCAACAAATCTTTGCCAGTGGTTGAACAGGAAAAGGAAATCTATGCCTTTTGCAGTGCCAATGATTTGGAGAGAGCCAACAGATCATACCAGCAATTGTTACTTCTGCATGGTGCCTCCAGTTGAGAAAGGTGTGTCAAAGAAGAAAAAGTAGACTGTGCATTATCCAAACATTCCATCAGCTATACGCCCAATACCCCACGGAGAAGGACTGCCGGTTCCTGATGCAGCAGAATCATTCTCACTTGAGTCAGACGAGGAAGAGGATGAAACTTCTGGTCCTGAACCATCAATGTCACAGGACCCACATTTTCTCCCATCCTTCTCTTCTGAACCACACCTCATAACACAAGCTGAACTGAATGACCTTGTCAGGGATTTGGAACTACCCAAGAGTAAGGCAGAGCTGTTGGGCTCCAGACTACAGCAGTGGAGTCTCCTGGCAGGTGATGTTAGGGTTTCCATGTTCCGTGACCGTCAAAAGGATCTTGTCCCATTCTTCTTCATGGAAGGTGATCTTGTAGCCTGCAACAACATCGATAGTGTGATGGCAGCCCTCAACATCGTTCACGATCCAGATGAGTGGAGACTCTTCATTGATTCATCAAAGACGAGTCTTAAAGCTGTTTTGCTGCATAATGGCAATGTTTTGCCATCAATTCCAGTTGGTCATGCAGTCCATATGAAGGAAACCTATGACAACATGGAACAACTTTTGAGGCGCATAAACTATGATCAACATCAGTGGCAGCTTTGTGGCGATTTGAAGGTTGTTGCTCTCTTGCTTGGTCTGCAGACTGGATACACAAAGTACCTCTGTTTTCTCTGCGAATGGGATAGTCGTGCAAGAGATTCCCACTACATCAAGAAAGATTGGCCACTCCGACAGTCATTGGAGCCTGGGAGGAAAAGTGTTCAGCATCCACCACTTGTTGAATCAAGGAAGATTTTGTTACCACCCTTACACATCAAGCTGGGTCTGATGAAGAACGTTGTGAAGGCCATTGACAAAACACAAGCAGCTTTCAAGTACCTCTGTGGAAAATTTTCAAGGTTAAGTGAAGCTAAGATAAAGGAAGGTGTCTTTGTTGGTCCTCAGATTCGTGAACTTATTCGAGATGATGCATTTGACCATGCACTGCGTGGCAAGGAAAAGACAGCATGGAAAGCCTTCCAGTCAGTGGCAATACATTTTCTCTGAAACAACAAGGCAGACAACTACAGGTTGTTGGTGGAAAACCTCCTCAAGGCATACAAAAGCTTTGATTGCAACATGTCACTAAAGATACATTTTTTGCACTCTCATCTAGATTTTTTTCCACCGAACTGTGGAGCAGTGAGCGACGAGCACGGCGAGCGATTTCACCAGGACATTGCAACAATGGAGAAACGCTATCAGGGCAAATGGAGCCCATCAATGTTTGCAGGCTATTGCTGGACAGTGACAAGAGATGCTCCATTTAATGAATACAAGAGACAAGCCAAGAAGCGCCAAGTAGACACTGAATAGGACTAAATTATGTACATAATAGTTTTTTGAGTTTTGTTTCATAATACATTTTATTTATATAACCCTTTTGCTGATTTTTAAAGTGTTACATAAACAGGACAGGTGAAATATTATCGTGTAAAGCAACCATAAACACATGAAAAGACCTAGGTTTACAATTTATGATTAAAAATCTACTATCTACACAATATACATAGACATAAAATGTAAAAAACTTAAATATCTTAGAAACAGTAGCCAATCAGTTGTTTTAATTGTCATATTTGAATTCAGCACATCAAAATACATAATAAATATCACATTTTATGTCTGAAGCAGGCGAGTTCTAAAAAATTGTAGACCAGGGTAATGGATACTTGATCTGTATGAGAGCATTGGCAGTCTTAAGAATTTCTCACATTTCCCTTTCATTTGGCTCAGAAGATTTGGGTTTTGCCAAAACTCTGAGTTTTTCAAATAAAAATATAGTAAAAGTGGCTCAGATGGAAATGATATATGTGTATTCTGATCAGATTAATGTCCCAGTGATAAAGTTAGCTGTGAAAGAGGAGTTTGGCAAAAGAAGAGAGAAATAAATGGAAAAAGATGGGAGAAGAGTGAAGGGTCATTGGTTGTGACAAAGGGAGGGAAGGAAGGAAGGTAGAAAGAAACTGAGAAGGGTAAACAGACAGTGAACAGGAGGAGGAAAGTGAATTTTCCAGGTGGTACACAGCTTATTTTACAAATGAAATGACGCAGTAGAACTATCAGTTACTTTCACCCTGTTTGTTTCTTCTCCATGACTTGATTTCTGAGCCTGTCTGCCTTTTTTTATATGTGCCTTTTTAGAAGCAACAATGAGAGAAGCGGAACTGCTCAGAAGTGACCACAGGAAGATGAGTGTAAAACTTGCCTCTGTTAAATTGATACTGTGACCAGGGTGCTAGCGGGCAGCCAGCTGCGGTCACTCAATTAAGGTGAACTGCAAAGAAAGAGACAGACAGTCCCTATAAAGCTCATGGATATTCCAATACCTAGATTTACCAAGCCAGCATAAAACAGCTTCTTTATTACCTCACTACGTAGAAGTCCAAACAACACAGTTCCCATAAAGTGATCCAGCCTCAGGCCTCCATCGAGGTACCCACATCAAATACGATGAAAATTTCTGTAAATCCTATTTCATCATATAAAAGAAAAGGTTCTACCAATCCCAAAGGACTGTACACATTACCTCACAGGTTAATGAATGTTTCAGATCATACACACTACAGTCAGTTCTTATTAACTAAACTAAGATGTATTTAAAAACAAAAGAGAAAGTCTGGTTAAAAAATCATTATACATATAGGTATGATTTCAGTTCATTTAGGTACAGATTCATAGCAGAGATGGTGAGCTTTGTAGTTGCAGAATTCCTTTAGAATTCTGTTCATAGGTCGTAGTCCAATGTCCGAATATTATATTCAGGGTGACTAGCATAACTAGGACCTCAGTCTTGCGACTCAAACTCCCTCGAAGAAGCTTAAGCAGATCTGAGATGATAGAATCAGGACCCAAGGATATTTTATACAATTTCATGTCTTTTGACAAGTTGGAATTCTTCAGGGAACAAAAGATAATTAGGATGACTTTGAAGGAGATCCATCACCGGTACTTAGCTATATGAATTTACATGAGGCCATTTGCTTGTTCCTCCACCATTCACAGTACATTCCAAAGAGAGTTGAATGCTGAGATATCCTGTGTTTACTATTGACCTCTGAATACAGCACAGACAGGGACTGTTAATTACATTGTCCACCCTACTTATACATATGTAAATACACAAAAACACAAACATTATCTCCCTACATGTCTTTTGAGGGTTCTTTATTTTGCAGGATGTTTAACCCTTTCTAGCCATGCGTCACAGATACTCATGAATAAAGCTGGGTGAAATTTTTCAGCTAAATTTTTTTTCTCCAAAAAATGCAGATTTGGGTTGATTGATTTCATGAACTTGTGCCTGTTTCAGCAAATTGTTTCGGTTGATACAAACATTCAGAAAACTAATCACTTAAATTTTTTGGGTTAAATTCACAAAGGGATTTAGGTGCCCTTTACAAAGCTGAGGATGATATTGTGGTAACATACTCATAGCCCGGTGGCTAGGGCTGTCATCTGGGAGATCTAAATTCTTGTCTGTACTGAAACAGGGATTTGAGCCCAGGTCTTGCCTCCTCCCAGGTGAATTCCCTAAGCAGCACGCTGTTGGCTGTTTTGGGATGAGTCACTCTCAACATCCTCAATTGAAGCTGTTCCACTTTTTTATAGAGATAGAATGTGAGTGACTCTGCAGCTCAGTAGTTGGGGCACTCATCTGCAGAGGCAACTCTAAGGTTTTTGCTGCCCCTAGCGCAGAAGTTCCGTGGCACGCCTGCGGGAGGTCCGCAGCTGCTGCGGATTCGGTGGCATTTCTGCAGGAGGACCACAGATCCCTCAGCCTCGTCGTCCCCACCGCCAAATCCGCGGGAGCCACGGATCTCCTGCCAAAATGCCGCCGAACACAGCCTGACTGCTGCCCTGACGGCAAACGTCAGGCCGTCCTCCGCAGCTTGCCACCCCAGGCACGCGCTTGGAGCACTGGTGCCTGAAGCCGGCCCTGCTCACCTGAGAGAAGGGACACTACAGTCCAAGTTTCTGTGCCAGTGAATAATTATTTATAGAAAGTGAAAGCCTCCGCCCCCGCGTCCCAGTGCCATATAGCCTGGTGGTTAGAGCACATCTGAGCTAGGGGAAGACTTTGGTTCAACTCCTGCTCCAGAATGGGAATTGAATCTGGATCTCTCATCTGAAAGTGTCCCAAACTTAGGTAAAAGAGAATCTAGCTCTTCGTTTCCTTTTATTAAACAAAAGATGAAAAATACCTGAAATTGAAATGAAATGTTTCATTTTGGGTCAAATGAAGCATTTAGTTTGACCCAAAACAAAATTTTTCTAATTTTTTGATTCGCTGAATATTTTGAAAACTGTATTTGTTTGACCTGAACTGATTTAAAAATCAGTTATTCAGTCAACTCTACTTATAAAACCTAGTCCTTCTGTCATGAAAGCTAGTGACAGAACTCTCATTGATATCAGTGAGGGCAAGCATGGGTCCAGTATTACTGCAAGTTGAAAAACAGCAAAGAAATCCAACATATGTTACACACAATCCCCCCTTCTGTTTTGCTGAATCATTGAAGTTGCATATTTAAACGTGGCAGTACAAAAATTGTCATACATGTGAAGCATACCTCATTTTGAGAGATGTCTCATTTTAGTCCTCATGTTATTTACATGTTTGGTATCCCCCCACTTTTAATGATCAAAAGTTACTTACATCCAAACTGTTGTAAGTAAGATTATAGAAAGGAATGAATCCCAAAGTACTTGCATGAATAATTTTTGTGGTGTTCATTTTGGGGTCTTTGTCACACATGATCTCCCTTATACGGACCTTTGCAGATTGAGACCTATGTGTGCAGTAACATCAGTTCTCTCATATATCACATACTGTATATTCTTGGGTATACATTTAGAGTCAGACTGTACCAGTAAACCATAGCTCTAAATACAGCTGTGGTATATAACCACAACTTCCTAGGAAAGCTCCAGGAGGTACTGTGCTTAAATGAGAAACTCTCTCCTGGAAATTTTTTGGATAGCAGATGCTGTATCACCATGTAAGTGTGCAGTGCATTTTCCTCTCCATAATCAGCCAATTTATGGTGGGTGGTGGCCCTGCTTCCTTCCTTTTCCTTTTGTGGTTGCTTTTGCCTCCTGGGTGGTAGTTAAAAAGCAACACGTGTCCTCTAGAGACCACAGACTTGTGATTGTGGCTGGTCCCTGTGTGGGAGGGAAGGAGAAAGAGGGAGAAAAGCACATCAGCCCTCCTCCCACATAAACTTGCACAATGCTCAGTCACGGCTTGACTCTAAATAGTTAAACAAGTATTAGAAATAATACATTTGTGTGATGTGGAGAAGTTAATGATATTATGAGAGCCTTAATTTTGTGCATTTCCTGTTTTTTCTGTGCTTAAATTGCAATGTTAAAATTGTAGTTCTCTTTCCACCTGCAAACCTCCATTTTTTTATGTATTTTTGAGTTACTAGTAAACTAAAAACGTCTTGAATTGCTGCATTAGTATAATGATTTTCATTCTCAAAAAACACAAAAGCAGGTGAAGGCATTTCCCTCAGGAAACCTTCCAAAAATTTTCAGCTGTAGGTTGAGACCAGGCATGGAAAATGTCAAGCTCAGTGGTGAGCTTTTCAGAAAGAGAATATGAAAAACAGGAATTTTAATGAACGGTCTAACATAGTCTTAAAGGTGACCAAGAATGGGGGATAAAATTTTATGCCCTTGTTTTACTTTTTAAAGATATGAGAATAAGGCCTCATATGTTTTAATGTACTTGTTTGGTTTTCCTTCGTTTATTGTTTACAATAAGGATGCAATGCAATAAGAAATTCCATATTTTGTTTTCCCATGGGTTTATTGGAAGTTTTTTTGTACCCACGGTAGTACACCTAACAATACATGTTGTTGTACGAGGCATTAAAATAAACTCAGCTGCATGTATGAAACAATATCCAATTTTTAAAAAGTGTGTATATGATTTTAGTGTTGTTCAGTTACACTCTGATCAAGCCTTATTGCTAATTAAGATGCATAGCCCATCCTTTTGTGTGCTCAGTTGTGTTAGTTACATGATATCCAACAGTTAGGTGTTTTACTTCATCCAAACAAACGGTGGTCCATGCAGTTGCTAGAGGAAACCTACCATAGTACTAGAAAATTTAATTGCAGGGATGCTGAGACAGAATCCTCCTCCGTCTCTACTACTAATGAACCTATCGCTGTAGTGCTTAGGAAGCAGTTATAAAACTGAAAATCTTATGACTTCTGTGTAAAAGAGATGCAGATTATTTTTTTAACATACATTAAAAAGTTTATTAACGTTAAGAAAGACTTCTTTGCACATCTTTATTTGTTTAGTTCTAATTTAATTGGCTTTGTCTTCCTGTTCTGTTTCAACACTTGTTCCTCTGAAAGATTGAAAAGACTAGCCCTTTTGCCTGTATTTTAAAAACAGTCTCAAAATCAAATCTATTCTGCAGAAATTGCATTTGCAGGGAGTCAAAGACAAAGCACAGTGCTTTTAAAGAAATCACTTCTAATTACACATGCAAGCACATCTGCTGAATATGAAGGTGAAATTACATAACTGATTATGATGCAGTCTCTGATTTGAATACTCAGAGATGATTACCCCTCTAGTCCACTCAGAATGGTCTGTTTTCTTATTTAAGCAGATGAAATTGTAAATTCTTTGCTATTAAGCACAATCTTTTGAAAATTAGAAGTAAATGCAATTGACAGTTTTTACAAATGTAAATCTTAAAAGGAAAAAGAGAATGAGCACCATATATGTTTCATGTTCTGATCTTATTGTCAGGGGACACTTGATACATAACATTGTAAAGAACAATGTTGATACTATCCATTTATTCAGGAATTTTAGAAATTTGTTTGCTTAACTGCATACAATGGCTTGCAAGGTATATTGTTACCTGGTAACACTTTTGACATACTGTGCGATAAATATGTATTCTTGACAATTTTTAAATCAGGTCATTTTTAATAATCTGTGGCTTGTCCCTCCACTGTTTGCACAGGCCAAATTGCCATTTCTGAAATAAGGATTCCAATAGGAGCTTTATCTCAGAAAGAAATAGAGAATTAGACCTCAAAATTATCAAATTCATAAGATATTGGTAAATGTTATAAAACATATGTCATTTACCTGATAAACTAAAATGGATCTAAACTGTGTCATTATATATGACACTTAGACATGTCATTAAAAAGAGTCATTTAGCTAATAAAATGCTGTTATGTCTTCTAAACTGTTATAGACAGCTGTATATCAAGTATTACATAACGGAAATGGAAATTTCCTTTTCTGTGAAAGCCCTCAAAATTGTTTGTGTGTTGACTGGTCAATTTTTAATCAAGTACCAAAAGCAGTTGGATCAATTCAACATTTAAAACTTTCCCAGTGCTCCTTGGTATTTAGATGGATTCTGATGAAACTGTGATGATACTTCTGAAATTCTAATGGCTTTCCTACTATTTGTTGTATATGTACAGGGAGTTACGATTGTTGTCTTTCTTGTATTTTATCAGATACATGTAACTGCTACCAATATTCTTCTCCTTTTTTTAGTTAAAGCAGTTAATGTAATACACAAAGTGCCCAGTTCAGCTAAGGCAAAATTCCCATTGAAGTTAAAGCTTTTGAAATTAGTGGCTAATTCTATTCCTCCTTTGCCCTGCTACAAGCATTACAACTTAAAAACTGCATAAACATATTTCAAAGAAAATAAAATCTGTGTTCAAGGCTTGAGAACCTATAGATAACCTTTCAGTTTGGAACTAAATTTTAGTGGAATCCTATATCCCAGTATGTTGGAGGCTATAATTGAAATCTTGTCAGATTCTTATGCAGTCTTAGAATGTAAACACCAAAAATGCAGCTGTTCTATATATCATCATCGGTATTTGTTTAGCAGTAGAATCGCTTCTGTCAAGAAGGTAGTATTATTTATATTTGAAAAGTAGTTTGAGAAATTTATTGTTAGATTCATGTTTTTACACAGATTGGATGTTGCTAGGGAGAAGAAAGTCTCCAGTTATGGTAATTTCAGTTCTGTAGCAGTATATCATGTTAATTGTTTGTTCCACAAGTAACAAAATTTCTGAATCACAACAATGTGACTTGTACCCAACTTTATTGCCATTCCATCAATCATCACAATTGTAGTTAAAAGGTTATTTAAGCATTTGAGTGACATGAAGTTATATGAAGAGTATTTCTAGAATACAAAGGCAAAATCAACAACAGTGTTCTCCTGTTGCTTGAAATATGTTTTAACAAATGTAATTTTCTTTCAACAATGGGCATGCTTAAATCAGTCTTCATTTCCTGGATAATCAACTGTCATGCTTGTCTCTGAACAGATAAAGGAGCATATTCATGTGGTTAGAAATAGCAGCCGTTTGTTCCCAGTCACTAGGGGTCTTTCTCAAAAATTACCACTGCCAGGGTAACCTTAAAGAAATTCTATTGCATCAAAATGAGAAGGATTGCATGTCATCCATTATACTGGGTGATGACAATAGTAAAGCCTCTCTTCACTTGTGACTAATGGATATGCTCCAGGATCAGGGAAAAGGAGACAATGGCTCTTCAACAACAGTGGTTAGCACAAGGACAGAGAGGAGTGAGGTAGACCAGCCGTTACACTCCCCCATCTCATGACCCACCCTTCTAAAAATATTTCAGAATGGATCTCCCCCTCACCCTATAAAGGGTTTTACAGTTGAACTACTTAAAATGAACTACTTAGATTGGAAAGTGAAATGTCTGCATTTTTTCTTAGCAGTCAAGAACACAGATTGAGTCAAATGATTTAAATTAATCCCCATAATACTTTGCTCTTTTTAAACTCCTCCCACCTTTGCCCCTTCTCCATATTTTTCCTTCCCTCCCTCTTCTTTCCCACCCACCACCCTCAAAAAAAGAAAACCCGCCAGACCAAATGGATAGAGGATGAGGATTCCATTTTCAACCTAATCTCCACCTGTGGACTAAACTCTTAACTTTGCTTGTGGGTTCAGGATTCAGTTTATTGTAAGAGTACCACAAATAAGTAATTTTTCATTACTTTACCTTATAGTCTTAATTTACCTCTTACATTTAAACTAAGGTTCCTCACAACAGTGCCATGATATTGTCAGTGCCAGGCTATAGAGACAACATGATTATGTGAAAAAAAGTGGAAAAATGAAAGCCTCAGTGAGAAAATTTACAGAGATAATGCTGTTGATGGATTTATTTATTGTATCTCAGCAATTCAGTATAAGTCTATAGAGTCAACAGACCAAAAATTTAATGCAGTTTTTTGAGCTTTCTACTGCACTGTAGTGCAAACACCAAATGCAGAACTCAGCCTGAGTAACTGGACTGCATTCTGGATAGTTTTGTGAAGGCCAAAAAAAATTTCTCAATAAATTAGCCACACAATGTTGCATGCAAAAATTTATATCTAAGTTGCACCCGTGGTTCCTGTGGCATCATGCATAAATTCATGACACTATCCAATTTGTGTGTGTGCAGTCTCTATAATTACTTACTCAATTTACATGTACACATTTTTTGTGCATAACTCTTTGAAAAGCAAACTCTGTATCCCTGGAGACAGGTTTCAGAGTGAACTTAGGCTTGAATAGAGACTGGGCATGGCTGGGTCATTACATAAATTGAGTCTATTTCTCCATGTTAAGTATCCTCACGCCTTCTTGTCAACTGTCTGAAATGGACCACCTTGATTATTACTACAATTCTTTTTTCTCCTTCTGATAATAGCTCATCTTAATTAATTAGCTTCTTAGAGTTGGTATGGCAACTTCCACCTTTTCATGTTCTCTCTATATATATCCACATCTATATATATATCCTACTATATGTTCCATTCTATGCATCTGATGAAGTGGGCTGTAGCCCACAAAAACTTATGCTCAAATAAATTTGTTGGTCTCTAAGGTGCCACACATATGTAACGGGGTGAGGACTCATCCCTGCAGCGCCTCCTGTTGGTTGTCTTGGGAATTAGCTTTTTTGACCTGGAGCATCCTCAACAGGGCTGGCGCTTCACTGCTGCCGGCCCCCTGTGTCCCTCCCGGACACGGTGCCCCTTGTCCTTGAGTGCTGCCCCCTGGCAGTATACCCACTCTCTGGGTCTCCCCACCCAGAGGGCCCCCACTCACTATCTCCACCTTGCCTTAGTCTTTTGCTACTGCCTGTCACTGTCGAGCCCTCCCTCTCTGGAGTGGACTGCAGTATATAAGCCCATCATCACAGGCAAGGAGGGGTTTGGACCAGCTGCCTCTACCTACGCTGAGCTGCATCCTCGTACCTTTCTGCCTTGACCAGGCCGCAGCCTGGGGCTTTTCTGGGCAGGAGCGCCCTAGCTCCCTTGCCCCATTCCCCAGCCCTGCTCCCCTCAGGCACTCAGTTTAGCTTCCCAGCATCCGGGCCCTTCTCCCTCTAAAGACAGAAAGAGACTGAGTGCTCCTGGCCCACTATCCTCTTATAATGGCCAGCTGGTGGCTCCTTACCACTCAGCCTTTCCCTAGAAGCAGTCCTCTCCAGAACTGCTTTTAACCACTCTGGGAAGGAGCGGGGTTACCACCCCACTACAACGTTCTCCTGTTCTTTTTGTGTCCATGGAGTGTCGTCTTCCATTTGTGTTGTAATGTACTGTCAAGTGCATGTGCAGAAATCTGTATATCCCATCTTTCCACTTCCATACAATTGGCTTCTTGCTACAGAATTGTGCTACAGAATCTCAGCTTTGTTAAAATTATGTTTGTAGCCTTTGTGGTTGTAGAGAGAACCTCGAAAATGTGAACCAAAGCTAAACTGATACAGTAGTGCTTTCCTACATCTATAGGAAGTCTAAAACAATAGTGCTGAGAGGTGAATGACTGTGCATCTCAATCACAGCTCTGTGGCTTCCATGATTCTGCAGCTATAGAATTCATTTTTTTCCAGGGTGGCACAAAATTCAATTTTTTTGCTATGGAATTTGCCATATTGCCGTTTTTCTGTAGTTCTGCCTTGCTCAGACTGGCCTGCAGCTGCTGCTTTCTCTTCAGCCTTCACAACAAGGTTGAGTTAATAACCGGTGCATGTTCCCTGTATTGTTCCATGGAACCAGAGAGATTGTCTGGCTTCTAGCCAGGGTATGTGAGAGGCAGAAGTGTAAGCCAAGTGGAGAATAGCACAGCAGCCCAGTCTTGAAGATCTGGGGAGATCAGTTAGTGACAACAGCTGCAAGGCTTACCCTCCCCCAACCTCCACCCCCAGGTGCACAGGGAGGAAGGGAGAGCCAACATCCAGGATGTGGAGTCAGGCTTCCGGGAAAGCATAGCAAAAAAAAAAAAAAAACATGCTCAAAAGTAATTGTATATTAGTTGAAAATATTCACTGATGTAAAATTATGAGCCATAGCTGTGTGAGTTTGTGTGGGGAATGGATAGTATTTCATGTCAGTAGACTAAATGAATGTTGCCATGGAACTTAGGAATGGAATATAGAGGTTGCAGCTGCAGAATTTGATCCCATTGTGCCTCTAAGTACCAAGGGGTGGGTGTGTGTGTGTTTGTTTGTGTGTGTGTGTTGCCCTTTAGAAGCTAGTCTTTAGTGTAGAGGACAGGGCCTAATGCTAATACAACTAGCAGGGTTTCTCTTTTTGTTCAAGTACTAGAGGCATTTGTTCTTGAAGAAAAAGGGCCTGACCTTTATCTGTGAAGCCACAGAAAGTGCAATAGGTGATGACTGTGAAATCCTGTGCGCCAAGATGTATAAGGGATTTACATGGATAACTCTTATTAGAGTTAACAAGAGTTTTATACTTAAACCTCATGTTCCTTCATGAGAGAATAGATCCTTTGAGCACAGTGGAGCTGCATTAAAGGTACTGTTAACTCCCTAAACTCAAATTTTTGGCTTTTATAGGTACCCTTTACAGAGTAACTTTTAATGAATGTTTTTGTTTAATTTCATTATAGATTTATGTTCTAGCAATATGTTGAGGCATGTGTTACCTGGGGACCCCCTACCCACATTGGGCAGGCACCCCTTTCTCAGGCAAAACAGGCTCGGATAGCTGGAGGAGGTTGCAATGTCTTTATTCAATGCGACGTCGCATGCACGCAGCCCTGTGCTTCTCAGCCAAAAGCAGGGTGCGGCTCCGATCAATGGCCGGGTCGTTCTTTTTATAGCTTGATTACATCGCTGGGCGTCAACATTCCACCACGTACTTGTTTGCGCAAGGATACAAAGTAGAAAAAGTTTCAAAATGTCCACATGCGTACTAAGCATACTAGCTTGAAAAACGGCATTCCATGCATTCCATTGGTGCTACCTTGCTCGTACACTCTCCCTCTCCCCCTCTTGTTTCTTTGTGTTATGCAAAGCCAAATACAGAAGCAGACAGGCACAATCGGTGCTAACTCAATTGTTAAGTATTTAATCAGTCATATTACACATGTTGTATTTGTTTAACTGTAACTGACTTTGATTTTTACTTTGTTCTGGTTTATTCAACAGGGTGGGTTAAGTGCCCAAGCTTTCGTTCGTATTGAGATAGAGGACATTAATGATAATCAACCTATTTTCGACCCAGCCAGTTACGTGACAAGCATCAGCAGTCATACGCACCCAGGAACAGAGATCATCGATGTCATTGCCACAGACAGGGATTCGGGCATATATGGAGTTGTGACATATGAGCTGGTTCCAGGAGAGTTTTCTTCCCTTTTCACAGTGGATACTTCTTCAGGTACAGTATGCGTGTGTGACAGAAACTATAAGACACACCATGTCGCACTTTTTCTTTGAAATTTGGTTTCTTTGTTTGGAATCAAGTCATAAAATCAAAACGTTGGCCCTGTGGCGTATGTGCAAGATATTTTCTTTGGGTTTTTTTGTTTTTTGTGAGCAAATGTGAAATGACCTTTGCATCTACTGGAATAAATAGAGCTCTAGAATGTATGTCAAGGAAAATGGAATGACAAGCAGCTGATGTCATTTCTCTAGCATTTTAAATTAGAAACCTCAGCATTTTGGCCATGCATCGATTGTGCACTAATTACTTTTGTGACGGAGTCAGACCAGAAGGATAAAGGAGAGGGCTGGAAGGCAAGTATATCAGCCTCAGGATGTGTAGGTCCCTGTTCCCTGGATAGCCAAACAAAGGCTATTCCAGGCCAGTCAAGACACCTGGGGCCAATTAAGAACCTTCTGGAAAGGAGTAGAAACAGCTAGCCTAATTGGGACACCTGAAGCCAATCAGGGACTGGCTGAATCCAGATAAAAACCTCCCAGTTAGTCAGGTGGGCTATGGGTGTCAGGAGCTGTGGAAGGAAGTTATGCTGTTGGTGAGACTGAGTGTTGGACAACATATCATACAGAAGGAAGGAGGCCCTGAGGTAAGGGTGAAGTGGAGTTTGAAGAAGCGGGGACAGCTGTGGGGAAGTAGCCCAGGGAATTGTATTGTGTTTTGTGGATAAAAGGTCAGCCATCTTAGCTGATACTATTAGGGTCCCTTGGCTGGAGCCTGGAGTAGAGGGCGGGCCCAGGCTCCCCTCTTTCTGCCTCCCCTAATTAATCACTGAGATTGGGAGATAACAGAGACTGTGCCAGGAAGGATAGCTTCTGCTCACTGGTTTGTGATGAAAATGGCTCAATAGGCTGTGACCTTGTCTCCAGAGAGAGAAGGGCTCCGTGGAGGGTCACAGTGAGCTGCTGAGGCTAGTAAAAATCCGCCAGGAAACGCAGGATCCACGAAGATAAGGACAGAGCTTTGTCACACTTTATACAGTATATTAATGCTTAGAACACTAAAGACTTATCTTGAGTGCTTTTCACTGAGGGACATTAAGTCTGTTTCCCTCCCCACCAACAAGGAGCCTCCTCTTTTAGACGTCGATCAAATAAGACCCTTCCAAAGTGTGCCACAAAACATTTTCCACATGCTGACACCAGTCTCTCTCACCTCTAGTTTGACGTGTCTGCTTGACTCCACTGTCAGCTCCATGAGTATTCTTTCCTGCTCCTTACTTCCTGACCTGACCTTCTCCCCCATTCTGACTTCAGCTTAAGGGAGGGCAGAAGCTGGATCCCACACCTGGGCCCTGAGTCACACTAGGAGTGTAAGCCACGGCAAGAGGGCATTCTTGATAGGATCAAAACAAGTCAGGATGAACTACTTCTAAGAATCTGTAATGCTCTTTGCCTTCACAGAAGTCACTCTTTACTGCTGCCAAAACAGCTGTCCCTGATTTTTTTTTTTTTTTTTTTTTTTGGTAACCCTGGGAAACTCTCCAGTGCCTACTGGATTAAATACCAGGGGCATAACCAATGCCCAAAGTACACCAGACATTCAATTTTGTCTTTTATTATTTGGGAGTTAAACCAGAACTACAGTTTAACTTGAAATCTAGTATACATATACTACCAGGAATATATCCTGATCATCCGTATTAATTCCGGATAGTCTGCCACTTAAGTTTAATTAACGTTGACATAGGGGATTATTTCATATGTTTTAATAATTTTGCTGTGTTGTGATATGTGTGTGTGTGTATTAGCTGTTTGGCATGGAAATTATCATAAGGAAATACTCTAATCTCTCAAAATGATGCCTATTTGCATCCTGTGATCTAACACCTAAAATATTCTGACGAATAGAAGAAACTAATCTTCTTAGGAAGTTGGCCTGCATATCTTGGCTATTTCATAATTTACTTTTACCGTGGACCTTAACTGCCTGTCAAATCAGTCCCTCTAGGGCATAACTAATGCCAAAAATATATAGGTCAATCAATAATCAGGGAACTTGATCTCCACAGTCATTTAACTTATTGTTTCAAAACTGCATCAGTGGCTTTGTCGGAGAGAACCCCTGTAGATTACTCAAGAAAAATCGGCTTTGCAGTATGCCTTTCTTAAAGTGTTGTTCTCCCTTGAATTGTGGCCCTTTGGCCTGATTTTTCCAGTTTGGATGATGTGTATAAAATAAATGTCATCTTTAATCATGAGGAACACTTGAGTCATCAGTATCTTGTGGAATTTTCATGGTATTTTATCAAACAGAGACCAAATTAATAATGAAATAACCTGAGGTCATTATTGTTGGCACTTGTAAATGAAAAACCATTTGGGTTGAAGACACTATTCCCAATCTCTTAGCACTTGGAATCTGATTGCATATAATCAGATCTCATGGGTAATTCATGATATCCGGCTGCATTTTATTTTAACCTATTAATATTAATGCTGATGTGTCCTTTTCGGTAAAGGATACACTTTTGCTTTTGCTTTTTTTTTCATGTCTAGCTGCAGCAGTGCATATAATTAATTAATGGTGAGCTGAAATTGTTTCTAAACTGTTGGGAATATCTAAGTGACAATAGCCCTTGTGACTGTTAGACTGCTCCCCAGAAGCTCTGCAATCTCCCTGGGTTAAGTAGCTATGGAAGTTGATCAGTATTAAGAATTGGAAGCAAATTCTATGGCTTGCTCTGTGGTTCAGCACAGAGACTGAGTTCTTCTTCTTACTCATTTTCTGAGACAGGAAGATGACCAGTTGCCATTAGGATTTTCCCTTTCTGTAAGAACCTCTTCTCTGCTTCTGATATTGGGGGAAGTGCGAGTGGGTGTTCACTGAAAACACTGAGTGTCCCTGCTGTTCTTCTTTCAAGAAGCTGTAAGGAGACTTACTCCAGTTGTCATGTGAATTGCGTTGACCGAGTTTCATGGGGAGAAAGAGATGTACCGAGACTATCAGAAATAGAAATTGTGTGGTGAGAACAGAGGGGCTGCAAACTTCTATAATCTCTCCTCTCTCATGATCTATTTGAAAACATACTTCAGGGAGGTCATTTTTTTAGCCTTCACTGTGGACTTTTCCTTGAAACCTCCATGTGTGGATTGTACATTGTACAATATTGCAGATTTGTGCCATGGCAAGTCCCATCTCATCTGCTTTTTTCACTTGCAAAGATGGAATCAGGGAGATGACAATGTGTATGGGTATGGTAATGGAGGTTGGGGTTAGAAGTTGCATGTGGATTTATTTTACTAATCAATTTCTTAATTTCTAAGCGATAACTGAAATTGTTGGAAATGTGTTCAGGGGTCAGGCAAGATAGTTAGTTAATTGAGTCTTTTTAACTCATTTTGTTAGCCCTTAAGTAGTTTGGCTTCCTTTGATATGTACATGAGACAGACAATGGTATTTTCAGTTTTAGAAAAAGATGTTACAAAAACCGCATTTTTTACTAGCTGAGAATTATAGTAATATAACAAAACTCATGTACCAGATGAAGCTATTCTCCAGGCCAAATGAGATTTTTATTTTACAGTATCCAGAATGTATGTTTTTGTATGTTGTTGTAGCTCAGCTCAGGGGCAATCTCAAACTGCTGTATTCAGGATTTATAGCACTCACCAAAAAATAAAATTTTCTTTCTGCTTTCTGAATAAAAAAAAGAAATGGATAAGGGAATTAACAACAACAGCAAAAAAATTCTGCTTGCTGAATATCACTTCCTGCCAACTATGGCTTTGCTAAGGAAACTATATGACTATATTACCAAAATTGTAAATTTTGCGCAGAAAGCAAACTGTGTTCACAGTAAGAAATCCTCATGATCTGTTGATTGTAGCAGTTGATCAGCAACAGAACATTTAAAAATAAACAACCACTTTTGACATCTAGATATTGGGATTGGTCCTAATCCAAAACCTATTGAAGTCAAGGGGGGAAACTACCATTTCAGTGGGCTGTGGTTCAGGTTCAGTGTGTGGCTCTTTTAGATGAGTTCAGTGGAAAAAAGAGCTTTTCATTGGGCGGACAGACACAAATACATATTCCAGTACAAGGATTAGTGGAATTTTAAAAGACAGGAGTAGTGGCATTTATGTGCTTTTTTATTTTATAGATTCTTCATCATTTAGATTATTCCTCTATAAACTTGTAAATTACATTTATTATGCCTTGTTGTTGTATGTAGATATTAGGATTAGCCATTTTTCATTTGGCTGAAGGTAGATTGTTCCAAAAGTAAATAATTTAAGATTGCATGTAGCTAGAAAACCATTTTGGTGTGTGATTGGATCCCAGTTCTGTGCCTGTTTTATCACCATTTATTTCTATTGGTGAGGCAAAATCCACCTTGGTTCACTTTTATGTTTTATTTTCCTGGGTGCCTGCATGATCCGTGTTATCCATGCCAGTGGTTCACAGACTTTTTTTTTTGTGGACCACTTAGGGTGACCAGACAACAAATGTGAAAAATCGGGATGGGGGTGGGGGATAATAGAAGCCTATATAAGAAAAAGACCCCAAAATTGGGACTATCCCTATAAAACTGGGACATCTGGTCACCATAGGACCACTTAATGATCTTTCCAAATGTTATTTGCACTGTTAGCTAACTACTGTAAAGCGCTTTGGATAAAAGTGCTGTATAAAAAAAAATTCAGTTTTTTGTTCTACAAATTAAAGAACGCAATTCATATTTTAATATCTGTAGTCTTACCTTTTTAATGCGATGGATGTGCCCTCTCTTCAAGCTGGGAAGGAGGGAGGTCTCTCCCCAGCGGCCGGAGCCCTGGAGCTGGAGAAAGTCGCTTCTTTCTCTGGCCGCAGCAGCCCTGCACATTCCAAATCCCTCACCCCCTCTTCTCACCTCACCTTAATATGTGTGTCTTCTCCAGGGTCCAGGCACCTAATAAGCAGAGCCACGACTGTGTGGCTCCACTAATTAGGTGGATGGCCCTTCATTTTCTTTTGTGCAGCCACCTAGGCCCGCACCTTAGAGGGAACTATCTGCAGACCATCTGAATGGAGCTCGGACCACAGTTTGAGAGCCTCTGATGTATGCTATCTGCTCTGTGAGCAGCACTGGTTAATTGCCTGGAGCAGAGCATACTGAAGAGCTATGCAGACTAGTATGTTGTTTAAGCTATATTTATGTGTTTTCCCCATTAATGCTTAGCAATACTTTACTGGAAGTTGTCATGCTGTCTGGAGTGACCCACTACTGTGAGTGCCAATCTTGGGTCAGCCTGTCAGAAATCAGGACAGAGGCCCAAACTGGTGGTATGTTCTATAGTTAGATTTCACCAAGGCAGTAACAAATGTGCATTCTTGGCTCACTATACCAGTTTTTATCGTGGAGTCACAAACAGTTCCCTTAGGCTCTCCATCTTGCTACCCAGATGTCACGTTACTGAAATTATCTGGTATCATATAGATCATTGGTGCAACCAAGGTCCTGTAGGGGCACCGAATCTTAGGTAAAGGGGGTCATATAAGGTGTCTACGACCAGGTTATGGTCTGCTGATTATGCTATCTGTATGTGTGTATCAATTTTGTAGAGGAAGTTATGAATATTGGCTCTATACTGTCTGTCTTTCCAAGTATTGTGCTAGGTTGTTGGGGGCATTTTCAGAAGCCTTGGTGTTAGCTGGGCTTACCATGCTTGATGGCCCATTAAGGACTATCAGCTACACAATGAACTTTGTAGATGCCCGTCCACACCCGAGCTTCCCCAGGAATGTGGCCTGGCTGGTCAGGAGCTGAGACCACATGGCTCTGAAACCACATGGCTCTAAAACTCCATGGTACAGCTGGACTCTGAATAGCAAGAAAGAAACGGTCTCCACCCACAAGAGGAAGTCCATATAAACCTGGGACAGGGACCTCCATTTTATCTTCAGTCTGCCACTTTTACCCTGGAGGAAGTTTGGCCAAAGGATTGCTGACCCAGCCCTGGAGGGGCTATATTCCAGAGACTTTGATTTGAACCTGCAGTTTATTCTGCAACTGATGCAAGAGATTTGCCATTACTGTATGTATTTGATTTCCTTTCACCATTCCTAACCCTCACCTAGATCTTTTTCCTTGTATAAGAAACCTTTAGATTTTAGATTCTAAAGGATTGGCAACAGCGTGATTTGTGGGTAAGATCTGATTTGTCTATTGACCTGGGTCTGGGGCCTGATTCTTTGGAATTGGGAAGAACTGTTTTCTTTTATTGGGGTATGGGTTTTCATAACCATTTGTCCCCAGGACAGGTGGCTGCCAGTGGTGATACTGGGAAGCTGGAGTGTCTAAGGGAATTGCTTGTGTGACTTGTGGCTAGCCAGTGGGGCGAAACCAAAGTCTTTTCTGTTCGGCTGGATTGGTTTGCCTTTAGGGCAGAGAAACCCCATCCTTGGGCTCTAGTTGCCCTTTTGGAAGCGATTTGTCCTGATCTGACACTCTCAGTGGGTCATGCCAGGAACAGCACCGTCACGCCAGACAAACTGGACTTAGTGATAATGGTCACATTAACCAAAAATCACACCACATCAGATTGCTTCCAGTCCCGAGAGACTAGTCACTTACCTCAGATCAGTTGGTATTCCTGATCTTACACCACAGACAATGATAGCACCAAATTCTATAGTAAACTCTAACTATAGGTTTATTAGCTAACAAAAAGAAATGAGGCATTGAGAGGTTAAAGCAGGTAAAATACATTAACAGGTGAATCAAAGTTTGTAAATCCAAAATGATAGCAGAGATGTAGGTAATCTGCCAGTTTCCCAAAATTCTTTTCAGTCCTACCCAGAATAACTCTGAGGATCTTCTGTTCAGTTATTCCACCGCGTTAGAATCCGAACAGTCCAGAGATAAAGGATCCTTCTTTGAAAATCCATTTTATAGCTTCTTCTGATAACAGATAACAATGTGACAAGTTTTTACTCACTCCATGACCACCTGCTCTGAAATTAGCATTTCTTGTCACAGTCCTTAAATCCTTCATTAGAATTTCACAAGATTTCTTTGAGTAATTTAGTTACAGGGTTATACATAAACCCAAATCTTTGTAATCACAAACAATAGGGTATTTCTCTAGTTTCCATGAGTTGAACACCTGAACTCATTTAATCCTAACTTGTATTTTAATCTAGGATTATCTTAAGTACAGGGGCATACATAATATAAACATAATTTCAGGAGTATATGCAATGTAAATGTAATATAATAGTAAACAACAAGATATAGATAGGTGAAATCAATACAATTAACTCTTCCTTTGATCTCTACGAACACAGGTGACTTGGCCTGAATATCTACTAATACATGTAACTCCTTTGATATTCACACACAAGTGAATTAGCATATGGCTTTGGTCTGAGCCAGGCTGTCAGCATCGCAGAGGTATAGTATATTTGTAGGATGGTTGAACAAGAAATTAGAAGTTGTGGGCCTTAAGATGCAACTAGCATGATGACAGTAAACCTAGGCAGCATTAACTCGAAAAAACTGACATTGACTCCTCAATTTATCCTCTTTTTGTTACAACAGCAGCATTATTTCTGGGATATCTGATGGAACACACACATTATTTCTAATTTGGTTGATTTTTATTTTTCACCCAAGGGCTTAGAGGTCATCCTTTAGTCTTGTAAATATCCTGCCTGAGAGCTGTAGTAAGGCCTAGGATTGTCACCTCAGTTTTTTTCAAGATAGTCTCCTCAAATCAGGGCTATCTGGAGTTTGCAGAATAAGCTTTAAAAATTACTTTGGCCCAGTGTGACATCATCATGCTGAATTGCAGAACTTGGTCTGACCCAGACTCTTCGCACAAGTGCTCTTTCCTTGTTTTTGAACGCACACCTTCGACTACTATGAGATGTCTGATCTTAATCATAGAGAGACAAGATGGATGAAGTAATATCTTTTATTTGACCAGTTTCTATTGGTAAGAGAGACAAGCTTGTCTACCTCACCAACAGAAATTGGTCCAATAAAAATATTGCCTCACTCATCTTTTCTCTCTAATATCCTGACACCGACATGGCTACAACTACACTACATACATGACTTGGACCATGAGAGTGGAGTTAAAGCATGCAGTCAACAATTTATGTATCATTGTTTAGAGTGTTGTATTCTCAACATGAGCTAATCTTTATCTTCTGGATCATTAAGTTTTGCCAGAACTGTTTTTCCTGGTCTTTGGGGGGTCTTCGTTGATTTCAGTGAGCTTTAATCAGAAGGACTTATTTCTTCTGTCTACTCCATTCAGAGAAGATACATGTTAAAAACAGCAATCAAGTATTACTAGTGCTTGTTAGGAATTTTTCAGCAAAATGACTTTTCAATGTGAAATGCACTTTCTGTAAAATTGGCAGTTTTCATGTGAAATTTTTTGAAGTAGCTTATTTTGAGTCAGTGTGACATACACTGCTTCTGCCTAAGTCCATAGGTGGTGTAGTTCAAGTACTTCACTCCCTCATTCTCTTCTACGGTTTGTGCTCCTTAGTTTTGACCATCTCCCTCATGGTGCACTGTGGTATCCCCTCTGACTGAGCCACATGGTAAATCATGTGATTAACATTGCTGTGGTGCATCATGGGAGATATAGACCAGCCAACGAGCCAGTTCATAAGAAAGAATAAAGGCATGAAGCACTTGAACCATAACTTCCATGAATTACTGCAGTATCTTAGGCAGTACAGTTTAATATCAAACTGACTCAAAATGAAACATTTAGGTTTGTTTCCACACACCAGAATAAAATGTTTCAATTGGAGAGTGTCAAAAAGTTTTGTTTAAATCAATAATGTTGAAGTGAACTATTTTGACATTTTTCAACTGAAAATTTTTGATAAATTTTTTTTTGGTAAAAAAAAATTGGTATCTCGTCTTCATCCAAATTCAGAATGAAAACAAATGTTGGACTATCAGAAGTTGTATTGGAGCATAAATTCTAATTTTCACTTAACCTTAATTGTTACATAGTGTTTAATACGTACCAGATTGTAGACTACATCAAAGAAAACTGGGGTGTGTACTTCTTTTAAAAAGAATAAAGCTTTTTATGACTGCTAATGATATTTTCATACTATAATTTATTATAGGAAAGATTAGTCTGCTTAATTTTTAAACTACTCCTGGCATTTTTATATGGTATGCAATTAAATAAAATTGCTACACACTTGAAGGGGTTCACTTGAGTAAAGACAGCTTTAAAATTAGGAATGATTTATTTTGGAATGTACTAATGCCACATTTTTTAGTACAACCCCTTCAATGCCTCTTTCCCCTATTTTGCATAAGTAATTGGTAGCATATGTAGAACACTGAAAATCATGAGACTTTATGTGACACTTGGTTAGCATGTTAAACCTTCACCTCTGAAGACCTAGGTCTGTGTTAGTTCACAGCAAAAGAATGGGTAGGTCACATTCACCTAGTCATTAGTGGATATTTATCTCCATCATAAGACTACCACAGAATTTAATACACCTTAATTTGATTGGCAGTCTCAGCTATGGAGAAGACTAAGACTGGGAACAGTAAGGACCCAGGATTAGGCAGTAGGAACAGATTAGGTTGGCAGAACAGCATGAAAAAAATATACACCATGCCAGCCCTCATTGTACATGGTTCTGTTTTCATTGAAGATCACTAAAATGCAATAGAATCATCCAAATATGGGAGAAAAATTACTAAAGCCATGTGCTAAAGACTCTGTGTTGTGATGGTAGGGTGATGTGTGCATTTGTAATGCATTGTATTGCAACACATTGCAGACTGTTTTACAAAATATCTTGTAGTTCACTGTATGTCACATCTATGAATTACAGGATATTACCAGATTGCAGAAAGGGCACACCTCCTCCCCATTCCACTGCCACTGCTGTTTGGTCTACAAGAAGCTGCTTACATGGCTTGACAGCAGCAAAAAGAGGAAAAAGTAGATCAAAAACTGCTTGTACAAAAAAACATAAAAAATGTGCACTTAACAAGCAGTAAAATACCATCACTTAACATGCTTCTCCCACAGATAATATATAGGCAACTAAAACATAATCTAACTACTACATAAACAACCAGCTAGTATTGCTTTCTTCTGCTAATATTGGACCAATCCATCTAATCAATGGGTATGGAGATAAATCAAAATTGCACATTAACTATTGTGCTCCAGAGATAATTTTATAGACCCAGAGAGCCTTGAAGAGTGTTTTCCAGATTTTACCATTATGTGATGGCTGACTGGCACCTTTCTAAAGCGAGGGCTCCCCAGGTGTATCTGTCAGCTCTGGGAAAGGGGGGAACACTAACCCATTGTGACTGAAAGCAGCAAGTCACACCAAAGAATTAGTAGTAGCCTTTGGAAAATTCTTCCACTAAGTTAGACTGTTTCAGGTTAGCATAATAGGCAGCAGAGCAGATCAGTTTGAGGCTAAGGATGACATGTGGAATGCTGTGTAGTGCCCTCAATGAAAGGAAAGAGCAAAGAAGCCCACTCTCATTTGGCTTCTGCTCCAGTGTCTGTCTCTGTGCCTGAAAAAGATCCATCTCATTGTAGAGTACTTTGAACAAAATATCCTCTCTGGTTACCATGGCAGTGGAGTTTTTGTCAGGTAATGCTGAGAGCTGTTTTAACATCTGCAAGCCTGCTAGCTCACAAAACTCTTTTACTGAAAAGATTGTTGATTGAACAGAGATGCTTTTGGAGAAATTCAATAAGTTAAGTAATCAGAAAGCGCTATTTAAATTCTAATGCCTTGCTGACCAGGTGAAATGCTTTGGCAATCCAGGAGCCATATAGTTATTTCAAAAGGCTCTGCTGTTGTCTTTGAAAACACATATGACTGTTTCTCTGCCATGGAATTATATAGGAGAGCATTGTGTCTCTCTGGGAGATTTGCAGTTCATCATTAGCCTGGATTCAAGCACACTTCATTGTCATGTGCTTTGAGTTTTTGGTTGCCTGTGCAAGCCTTATTTATAAGTATCGTTGTCTAATTTTTTCCATGCACCGAGAACAGCCTGAATTACTTCTGAGTTTGATTTAGGGGAGCAGAAGCATATCTCCATGAGACTGCATATTGTGCCTCTTCTGCAACATTCTACATTACTTTGCCTCCCAAAATGGCAGCTGTTTTTGCTGGCAGAGTCAGACTTCTTTTGAAACTTAAAAGTGCAGTGGGGAGAAAACAGTAATACTCTGTTACATATTATTATTATTTATTAATGTATTTATTTGTATTGCTGTAGCATCTAAGAACCCAAATTACAGTCGATGCCTTAGTGTGCTAGTTACTGTGCATACACATAATACAAAGACAGTCCCTGCCTCAAAGAACTTACAGTCTAATTATACAGCAAGAGACATCTGATGGACACTGACAGACAAGGGGTACTAGATAAGTCTGAGACGATACTGGTCAGCATGATAAGCAGCCATTTCAGCATTCCAGCTGCTTAACTCTTGTCACTTTTTTTTTTGTAAACATAACATAGGACAGTTTTATAGTGCTATATAGTCCACAAGAAGGAAAGTACACTTAATCAGTCCATGTATCCTCAGTATTGCCAAACCTAACTCATGATATTTGAATTTTTGATGCCCCCAAATCATAAGAATAAAAAATAATATATATTGTGGATTTTGGTCTATCGCTTGATTTTTTGAATGCTGCCCACCCCGTGTGTGTGTGTGTGAGAGAGAGAGAGAGAAGTGCAGCAGGACCAGTTTTCCCAGATTTATAGAGGAAGATGATTTTGGCTGGAGGACCCAGCTGAGATCAGATTACGCAATTTTGTGTAAAATCCGATTAATTTGGCCCAGTGACTTTAATAAGACAAATTAGCAACTTTTCCTGGTGGCTTTGCAATCTTCAAAATAAACTACTACCACTGTAAAGTAAACATGCAAATTCGATCAGACTTTGAACCAGTAATTGAACATCTCGGCCAAATGATTGTGATACACTAGCCTCTCGATTATCCAGGATGATAGGGAAATTAATCCTGGTTAATAAAATCCTGGATAATCACCATCCATAGGAAATATGGGGATAGGGGGCATTGGTTCACTGGCTGCCCTGCACCCTGATGGATGTTTGTGTGTGTGTGTGTGTGTGGTGTTGGAGCGGCAACAAAGCCAGAGCCGGCCCTGCGAGTTACGCATATTTTTTTTTGACATCCTGGTTAATCCACAACCTGGTTAACCCAATCCTGCATAATCATATTGTATTATGAGTATGAACATTGTGTGTGAGGGAATTACAATACTTCCGTGAAACGGTTACATTTAAATACTAGTATTTAGTTTTCCTCACTTTTAAGTATTTGTACAAGTTTGTGGAAGAGAAAATTTTGGTGGAATTCAGAGTGTGTTTAGTGAATAATGTCAGAAACTGAGACGTGGAGGGTCAGGTCTAATGGGTGGAGCAGTGGCAGTCATGCCTATTGGTCAGTGCAGTGGCAGCCAGGCCGGGAACTGGTGCCAGTGGTCAGAGTCAGGAGTCAAAAGCAGGTTCAGAAAAAAGCAACGGTGGGGCTGGGACCTAGAGCAGGGCTGGAGTGGGGCTTGGAGGAAGGTTGTAGCTGGAACAGGGGTGGAATAGACTAAGACCTATGAAGTTTGTCACTCCTCAGGCAGGGAAGAGTGGCAGTCTATAAAGTGACATTGGGCTGACTGAGCGGCAGTTTCTTTGGTGAAGCTTATACACCTTCTCTGAGAGACACCAGACCAGTGGATTGGCTGGAGCCTAGCACAGAAATGACTTACCATCACACGTGGCTTAATCAAGCTCTAGTTCACAGATGTCTTATAACACACACACCTCTCAATAGGCCCAGAACCCAAATTCAGAAAACTAACTGAAACATGAACAGATATACAGATGGATGTTTTAAAGTTCCAGTCCTCTGTGACTGTCCATTGTCCAGATAAATTGCGGGTAGGAAAGGTAGGAGGCATCCTTCGCTGGCCCTACATAGCTTAACGAAAGCTCAGCCAAATCCCAGTGCTCAAAGAAGTGCAGGAAATGCTTGCCCCAGAGGCATATGGCTCCCTAAATGGGTCAGAGAGTAGAGAGAGACCAAACTCTCTTTCCTTCTAGGGCAGGGGTCTCAAACTCAAATGACCACGAGGGCCGCATGAGGACTAATGCACTGGCCCGAAGGCCACATCACTGACATGCCCCCACTTGCTACCTCCAGCCCCACCCCCACTCCACCCCTTCCACGAGGTCCTGCCCCGCCTCCTCCTCTGAGCATGCAGCTCCTCACTCCCTGCTGGAAAGCGCTAGGCACCACCAACAGCTGTTTGGCAAACAAAGCAAGAGCAATATAGGAAGTCCAGAGCTGGAAACACAAGCAAACAAATCTAATTTAACAAGAAATTACCAGCCTCAGATGATTCAAGCTTTTTTCAAATATTATATGCTGATAAATCTGACAGAAATTTCAGCACATCTCAGCCTAATATCAATTATAATTTTATAAAGTCTCCCTCTTCCAAACTGATCCTCATAATCCTGTTCCCCACCCCCACTTACCCCCATAACCCAGCTCTCTGTGCCCCATCCCGAAATCTCCGCCCACTCACCCCTATTACCCAGCTCCCTGTTCCCCAAATCTCCCCCCTCTCATGCTTGTAGCCAGCTCCCTGTGTTCCATCCCCAAATCTCCCCCACTCCCTCCCACTCACCCTCATAACCCTGCTGCCCATCTCCAAATCTCCACCCACTCACCCCTGTTACTCAGCGGGGAGCCTGGCTTACCACTCCTGGCCGCCGCTGCAGAAGTGAGGTGACCAGATGTCCCGATTTTATAGGGACAGTCCTGATTTTTGGGTGTTTTTCTTACATAGGCTCCTATTACCCCCCCCCCACCCCAACCCTGTCCCGATTTTTCACATTAGCTGTCTGGTCACCCTCTGCAGAGGGCTCCTGGGATGTGCCAGCCCAGCTCATTCATTGAAGCTGCAGCAGTGGGGCCTGGAAGCCGGGCTCGGCAATGGCCCAGCCAGGCAGCAGAGAAGCCTCCGCTTCTGGCCCCTCCCCCCCGGAAACTGCTATGGTGGAGGCGGGGGTGGGGGCAGGCAGGGAGCTTGGCGGGCCACAGGGAAGGGATGTGGCCCGTGGGCCGCATGTTTGAGACCCTTGCTCTAGTGCATCCCCAGGATAGGGTGACCAGACAGCAAGTGTGAAAAATCAGGACATGATGTGCAGGGTAATAGGTGCCTATATATGAGAGAGCCCTGAATATCGGGGTTGTCTCTATAAAATTGGGACATCTGGTCACCCTACCCCAGGAACATAGCAGCAGGGTTGTTTTAAGAGGCAGGAGGTACAAACCAATTTGTGCCTGAATCTTACAGTATTGCCCCCACTCTTGCCTTGCTTGAAAGGCTTACATACTGCAGTACTTTGTTAATGTATTGTGTATTGATTAATAATATCTGGCTCAATAATATTTGTAACTCTGGAAGCTAAAATAATAATATCATGCTTGAAGGAATAATCTACCTGCTATGGTATAATCTAGGCTATTTGTATTATACATGAGTATTACCTCCTTTTTTAAGCGTCCAAGTATTGGCCCCTTTTGGATGCAGAGTGCCAGACTAGTCAGATCTGAATGACATATTCTCTGTCCCTCATTTCATATTTTTTTAATTTCAAATGATTAACATAGCAAAATACATTTTGATAGACATTTCCATAAATTAAACACCTATTGCGGCAAAACCTACTATTTTATACATCTAGGTATTTTCCATATGTGCATTTGCTTTTTTGATAGAAAGTAAATGTCATTTTAGCAGAAGAATCCAGGCAGAAGGGGTTGTAGGAAGCTTTATCCGTATAGGGGTGTAGATGTAGAAAGGAAACTATTAACTGGAGATTGGTTGCCTGGTACAGCAGCAGCAGCAGAATACATAGATCTTTCAAACTTGTGGTGAAATAGTGGGCAAAGGGCCTCAGTGCCAAGTTTTATAAATCTAATTTTTTCAAGCTAGAGCTGTGTCTGTTATAGCAAATAGAATGTAAACAAAATTGCAAATGACCCCAAGACAGCTTTTATTTCCTGACAGTTAGTAAACTAGTTCTTTATCAACTGTATCAACTGTGTTGTTATGGTTTCTATCAAGAAAATAGCTTGAATAAAATAGATGTGTTTTGAATACAGAAGAAATGATAAACCTGGAACCTAAATTTGATTTTCAAGGATTATAAAAGAAGCAAAAATAGGCAATGAGTCAGATGAACTAGAAGTGAGATAAAGGGCTATCCTCCTCCTCCACTTCTGCAACTATGCTCTTGATGTTAGACACAGGATCCCATCTTCTGTACATTGTCTTCTGTCAAGGAATCTCCGCCTTGCTTGTTCTGCACATTTTATTATCTAATTTCGCCACCATAGTAACTGGTCTGTCATACGTAAGAGCCAAAGCTGTACTTAAGCCTCACTGCTGTTGGTTAAAACATACTCTGAATAGGTCATTGGAAATGAACATTGACCTACATAGTATCAAGTAATGGGTTCAGCTGCCAGATTTGAAGGTGAGTTTGGGTAATGAACTATACATACCATTTTTGCCATCTGCCTACTGTCTGAGTTGGGTGTCAGTTCTTGTCAGTAGATCAGTCCAAGAATTCTCTGCAGAAATACTGCCTGGGTTAAAGCCACCATGGCAGTCAATTCCATGTGAAAGATTGCTACTAAGTAGTTATTGATCTTATTCTTCTCATGGTTATTTGCTTGTTCTGTACTACTTTTTAGTTCTGTGAGTAAAAAGAAAAAAAGCAAACTAATTGTATAATTAAGTATACTTACATACACAATATAATATGTTGGTTCAGTTAGATTAGCTCAATTTCTGTCTTTGCTTTTTCAGTGGATGACTAGTGACAAACAAATACTTAGCTACTGATAGCTAAAAGCATAAATTGTAATAATTGTTGGCCAGGAACTAGAATTTTGTAGGAGCATTGATACTATCGTATTTTTTGCTAGTTTCTTTTTTTAAAAAGGACATTCATTTTTCAAGAGAAAGAGGTTGCTAGTTCCAAAAATATGGCAGTTTGCATCTTTAGATAATTGCCAAATGATTCAGTCTACATAGCTGTGCGGGTGAGAGAGGCCTTCTTGCTGTCCTGTGTAGCTGTACCAGCCTTGCCCAGATTGTGGCTCTGGTGGGGATGGGAAAGGTGGAGAGCAGGGGTTGCACAGCTGACATCCCCCACTTGATGAGCAAATGAGCAAAGCTATGGCTCTGATTGCTCATTCCCTTCCAGAGATCAACTAGCAGAGGGAGTTAATGCTTTATGATGAAAAGGGCTGCAGCAAAATACTTTCTCCTGGAGCAAGAGTGCTCCCTGGACCACACCATTCCTTACTCTATTATTATCTTACTCTATTATTACTTAATACATCATTCTAGTCTGAGATTTTTAATATGATTACTTGAAGAGCCCAAGTAGAATTAGGATGACTGTCCAAAGTAGTCAACAGGAGAAATATATAGAAATTCGTTAACAAATCAGTGTATTTCTGCTGGACAGAATATGCTCTCGACTGGTGGCCTGCTTTGGAAATCTACCTCCGTAGCATTCTCATGGCAGATTTGGTGTCCAAAGGGAATGGAACACAAAATCATGAATAAAGAATAAGACCCAAAGAATACCTTAAAGAGCATAATTATATAGGGCCCTATTCTCCCACCCTTTCTCTTGTTGAGTAGTGCTTCACTCCACAGTAATTCCACTGAAACCAGTGAGGCTACCTGTGGAGTAAGGTGCTGCTCCACAGGAGTAAGAACAGCAGTATCAGGCCCATAATGAATGCTATATAATTGTCACAAGAATGGCCTGTCCCCAAGGGCTAGATTCTACCTATCCCTTATGTGGGTTCACATTTAGGGGAAGGAAGTAAGAAGCTTCACCCTAACTTATGTGGCCTTTATAAAGACCTGATATAATTACAGTGCCAGCACTGAGGGCAGAACAGGGACGTCTTGCTAATTAGTTCCCTTCCTGAGAGAGAGGAAGGATGCAGAGGGACAGAGAACAGGTACGGCCATGATTTTGCCCTCCCTCAGTACCAACCATCACAGTCATGCTGCATCTCTTAAACAGGTAAAGTACTTTGGACTCTCCCCAGGCACAGGGATCTCTGAGGAAAAATACCACCAGTCCTCTTTACTGTCCCTGAAACAGAGCTGTGCCTCTAAGGCACAATCTAGCCCAAACTAGGCTCTGTAATGTTCCCCATTAATGTGTGCTCATATGTTGAAAAGTCATTCTACAGAAATGCTATCAAGAAGATCCATATTTATTTTGTTCCTCTCTGAATTCTTTGACATTTATACTTAGAAATATGATTCCTCTAGCTGCCAGCCCTGCAAATTCCATCTAAGATATGACAGTCAAGTGGTTTTCTTTCTGGGCTGTGCATTGTCACTAACAATAGTTTCTGCAGTCTGGATTTCTGTCTTCAGTTACAGTTGTGCAAGCACACTGAAGAGAATAGGTTTGTATAGGCATAAGTGGGGTCAGAATTTAGCCCTGCAACTGGAACTTGTGATCTTTTGATCCCTTGTGAGCCAGAATAGTATCCAGCTCACTGGACTGTACCTGAACTAACAGGAGTAAAAGGTAGTAAAATTTATTAGAAGCAGAAGATATGACTTTCCATACACACTAGGAGCCAATCTGTAAATAAGAAGGTGCCATTTCTCCATAATAATGTCTCAAAGTAGAACCACACTTTTATCTGTGTGGTCCCTGCTGGGAACTTCCGTTGCAATAAAACATTTCCTCTGGAGTAGTTGTTTAACCACTGCTCCATTCGCTTTCCATCATAAGCCTTTCTTCTTGGAACTGTTTTTCATAGTGGAAGGATATATTCTGTAAAATAGCAACAAAATGTGTTCCCTTTAAAAAAAATTTTTTTTACAACTGAAGCCATGAGTTCCAAACAACAAATGCCTGTCATAGTAATAATAAGATATTCTTATGTTCTTACATCCTAAACTGCTGTATTTTCTTAATGATAGAAAAGGAGAGAGTGTAAAAATATAGAACAACATTCCACCCTGTGACAAAGTGGAAAAGGGATAAAAAGCAGTTCTTGGGGCAGAGCAAGAAACTCAAGATATTTGTGTCATGTAACTGATGGATTGATATGAATGGGTTGTTAAAGGACTGGCTAAAACCCACCCATATCAATGGAGAATCCCAAAAGACAAGAAACCAAGGACTGAACAGTTGACATCTAACAGGAAACTCTGGCAGGCAGAATGTGACTTCAGCATGTGTCTGCAGGAGGAGGACAATGGAATGAGAGATGCCAGGAGGCTAGGGTAAGAGCCTGGAGAAAGACAGAAGCTCAACTGAGATTGAAAAAAAAGGGACAGAGAAAGAAGCCAAGGTAGTTCATTCGAGGGAGCCCTGGGTTGGCCACTATGAACTATGTCTTAATCTTTGCTTCTCTGTGCTTCCAGTTGAGTAATTAACCCTACTCTGTTTCAAAAAGGTTGCCTGGTATCATTACAACTACTTGCAGAGATGCATCAGACCCAGAGGATGGCAAAAAGTTACTGAACTGGAGCTCCATTTCCAATGGACTCACTGGGCAGAGCTCACTGTGCTGGAGCGCTGGAGCCCAGAGGCTCAATCCTGGAAAAGTGGCCAATTGACCTACCTACAGGAAGAGTGGAAACCTTTAGAGGCCTGGCACACTGAAAGGGTTTTACAAGGGACTCTTTGAAAGCTGGGGCTTAGCGCAGGTCCTGTGATCTATGACACACCCATAATTAGGTGTCAGTTCAGTACTATAGCTGTCTCTAACCTCAGAGCTAGTGTTCAATTTTATAGGGGCAGGGAGATAGAGAAAAACGTATATAACCAAATCTGGGGCTAGAGTAAGAGCTGCCCTTACGTTCGTTAACAGATTCATCAGATCATCTAGTCTGACTGCCTGTATGACACAAGCCATAGAACTTTATCATGATTAAAGCATATCTTTCAAAAAGGTATCCAGTCTTGATTTGAAGACTTCAGGAGATGAAGAATTCACCAACTGCCTTGATTCATCCTTTTATGTGCTGCCCAGTTCTTTGGTCCAGGTGGATAGGAATAAGTAAACACTGTATACTCATTTATTTCTCCTTCCCCTGAAGCAGGTGAGGGAGAGGAGAAGACTAGGGAATGGGAAGAACTTGGACTTCATCTCCTCTATCTTCTGGCCAATACAGCTGAGTTGACATGAGGTGTGCTATAATTTGCTGCTGGTATAGATCAGCATAGGAGAAATTCTGATTCTGAGGCATTTCTCTCACAAAATACTTTTATTGTTCCTGGAGTGGAGCAACTTACGTACCACCCTTTGCTCAGGAATGTACTAAGTTTTTTTCCTTAAAGAGCAGAAATTTCAAATTTTAACATTTTCTCCAGAACCTTTTCACTCTTCACTTACATATAACTATATCTAAAATGAAAGAGACTTTTTAAGTATTCATTGGCTAATTCCACACAAAAATACCCAGTAGTAAGTTGGTCAAAATTGTAAAATATATACACTTGATCATTCTGTGTGAGCTGACAGTGACAATGTTAGAAAAATTTAAAATACATATTTACACATTTAACCTCCGGAAACAAAAAGATAGACTGTTTCTTTCAAGCTACAGTTAGTCAAATTGCTTCAGGAAATGCCAAAAGTTTTATGTCCCTGAAATAACATTTTGCTGAGCTGTCTCACTAATTGTAAGATACAGTCATGGTCAGAAGACAAAAAAGAAGTCAAAAGAGGAGAAGGCTGCTTCTCAGAAATGGCATCTGGTAATAGGTTAGAAACTGAGCAACTATAGATTCTGAATCCATCTGTATGTTTGCTGAATTGTGCTGTGGTTTGTCATGCTGGAATAAGTGTCTTCTGTTACTAGTAGAAAACATTCTTCCTTAATTTTGAGCACTCTTTGTAATATATTTTAATTATGTCAAGAGACAGTTTGTTATTATAATGTACTGACAATATAATTGGAAAGTTCAGTAAATGTAAATTTGAATATATATAGCAACTTTAGGTATTTTCCATCCTTTTACTTAAGAATGCATTGTTCCAAATTAGTAGTTCAGTATGATGCTCCTTTTCAGGCAAATATGCCATATTTAATCCTCCTAAAGTGGTATGACTTCAATGTAATTTCTACTCTGTTTGATGAAGAGCACCACTAGACTGGGACAGTGTCAATTTTGAACTCCTGCTATCATTCCTAATATACCTGTCTTGTAAATCAGAAAATTATGAAGACAGTGCTTATCTTTAAAAAAAAATCTGTTTTACTGAATTGCAAGAGGTCTTATTGCTTCCACTGGTTTCCACCAAGGGCCCTGAGATATGGGCATCTTCCTAGTAAAAATGTATTCATATGTAGACTTCTGTCCATATTTATTCTGCTACATTGGTTGAGTTGTTTGAGAAACTTTATACAATTACTATTACTCTGGCATTTTAACAGACTTTTCCTTAATAAACTCATATTTAATCTCAATGAACAATGTCCTTAAAAAATCTTAAATTTGACTATCAGTTTTCTTGTTCAAAATTGTATTTATTTAAGGATTGACAGGCAGAAATGGGTTTCCTTCTACCTATAGCACACTCTTGCTTTCTCCTAAGAATCTCAAATTGACAGAACGATAGGGAAGAGAGAAAAATCAAAGTGCAGCTTCATATAGAAACTAGAGCAAGTACTACCAAATCAGTGGCCATGTAGCAGAAGTGAGACTGCTTATCCACAGATGTAAATATAATGGTCGTGTTGGTGAAAAAAGAAGAAGGAGATTAAAAACACAAAAGACAGAGTAGGACAAAAGAAACAAGAGGAAGGTGAAGAGAAAGAGAGTTAGACTGGAGGAAAATAATTTTTAACCAGGCCATTTATCAAATATTGTGTTATACATAGACTAAAGATAGGAATTTGGTTTTGTTTCTGTTGATGTGCATTCATTGTAGGGAGATATCTTTAAACAGCATAATCTGGATATTGATGTATTTTAGATTTCTAGTTTTCTGCCTTGTCTGTGATCATCTCTTGCTCCTAATGTATACTTTTAAATTAACTGTGACAGAAAAAAAAAATAAGGAAGATATTGAAGAAACATAGAATGTCCCCAAAAAGGGGATAAGGGAAGAAAACCTAAAATGTCCCCAAATAAATAACTAAAATTGGCCAACTATTATTTAAACAGCCAACGTCAAAGCAGGATAACATGTGCATTTGATAATTCCCATTCTTCATTCACTTTATGTGTGAAAAAAAATCCTCAGATGAATTTGGAGGAACTTTGTTGCTTGATTGAAAAGGGGCTGAATTTCATTTAACTACATTGTTCAAGCAGTATGAAGGGGTCTTAAAGGGCCTTAGGTGTAAATGAAAATCAGAGTTTAACTGAAATAGACTGTTATTTTTGCTGAGTGTCATCAGTTATATTGAATACCACTAAAACTAATAATTAAGGCAGAATATGTATAGAATATGATATGTAACACATGATATATACATTTAAAACATTTTTAAAATTAAAACCAGCTATCCATATCAACAGGATTAAAGCATTCTAAAACATAATTACTGTATCATTATCCCGTGTCTTTTGACTCACCTGTCATTTTAATCTTTCTGTGTTTAACTTACTAACTGAAAATTAAACAAAATTTTCTTATATCACTTGGAAATTCTCAGCAGGGTTTTAATCCTACCAGCAGAGGGAGAAAGACCCCCTACACTGATTCTCAGAAAACTGAACTGACCAGTTCCCCTCCACCCCCAGGGACCCCTGGGATGGTTGCCTAGCACTTAACGAGCCTATTAACTCTTAACTGCAAACCTGGGCTACTCTCTGCTATCCAGCAGGAGAAAACCCTCTCAAAAACCCCCCAAAAAACCTTCAGTTCCCTGCCCTCAGGCAACTGAAAAAGACAAAGCGTGGAGCTATGTACAGCTTCAAGACCTGCAGAACAAGTTTTACCAGAGTGACCCCCTGTGGTGTTTACCTGGTTTGTACTTGCTGAGAGGTCTCACCTTAGAAAAAAAACTGCTGGAAATTTAAACTGCTTTCTGCAAAATTCTGTTTTTTAGATTCACAAAATTTCATCCCACCACTGCCAACCATGTCAGGATTGCCTCCCCACTCTGAACTCTAGGGTACAGATGTGGGGACCCGCATGAAAAAAGAAATAACCACCCCCAAGCTTATTTTACCAGCTTGGGTTAAAATGTTTTTCCCCAGAACACAACTTCTTCTGTATCTGGACCTGGTACACTGCCACCACCAAACTAGGTCTAGGGTAGTTTGGGACCCTTCTTTCCCTTTCCACTAACTCCCCAAACTTCTTCCTTCCCTGGGAAGCTTGAGAGAAAAAAAAAACAAACCTTGCCTGCTCCTGCGAGACGTGCTCGATCCAAAACCAGGATCTTACACAATGAAAAACAAGCAGTCAGCTTCTTAAAAGAAAGATTTTGATAAAAGAAAAAAAGAAAGGAATGAATCTCTTATAATCAACAAAAGGATTCAGAAACCAAACCTCTCCCCCGAGGCAACTTTCTCCCACTGTTGAAATCTCTGCTGAAGCTTACAATCTCAAGAAGCACCCAGCCAACACTCACCACTGAGAACCCTCCAAGTGATAAAAAGAAGGTAAACTTACTGACTACAGTTCTTGATAGAATCTTATAGTTACAGTGAAAGACATAGCTGTGTTCATCCCATAGCCGAGGTGAACAGAGAGAGACCCAGAGAGAAACTGAAACTTAAAATCCTTTGTCTCCTGAGGAATTTCTCATTGGTCAGTTGTCCACCTCTCAGGTTACCTTTAGCTTAACTCCTTACAGGTAAACACTAATTCTAGGCTACTTCACACTTATGACAATCAGTGTGACAGAGCAGAATTTATCATGGTTATTTCAAATGCATCTACGTTGCTATTTATGAAGTCACAATAAGGGAATATGAGAGGTAGCCGTGTTAGTCTGGAATTGCAGAAGTGACAGAGAGTCCTGTGGCACCTTAAAGACTAACTAAAGTAATAGAGCATAAGCTTTCGTGGGCTAATACCCACTTCGTCAGATGCAAGCAGTGTCACTTCCACTGCTTGCATCCGACCAAGTGGGTATTAGCCCAAGAAAGCTTATGCTCTATTACTTTAGTTAGTCTTTAAGGTGCCACAGG
>ML677326.1:64505938-64729515 GCA_007922305.1 Dermatemys mawii
CTGTGCCTCCCCAAACAGCTGAGCCCCCATCTGTGCCTCCCCAAACAGCTGCCCCCATCTGTGCCTCCCCAAACAGCTGCCCCCATCTGACTCCCACCCACTTCCCGCCCCCTGACTGCCCCCCCCACTCAGAACCCCCAACCCATCCAACCCGCTCCCCGCTTCTTGTCCTCTGATCACCCCCTTGGGAGACCCCCTATTCAAATTGCTCCCTAGAACCCCACCCCCTAAACCCCCCTGCTCCCTGTCCCCTGACTGCCTCCTCCTAAGACCCCCAACCCTAACCACCACCCTAAGCCCCCCCCAGCTCCTTGTCCCCTGACTACTCCCTCCAGAGATCCCCTTCCCCTAACCACCCTCCAAGACCCCACCCCCATCCAACCCCTGTGCTCCCTGGCTCCTGACTCTCCTGATCCCTATCCACACCCTCGCCCCCCTGACATGCCCCCTGGGACTCCCATGAACCATCCAACCCCCCCATTTTCTGTCCCCTGACCACCCCCCGAGACCCTCTCTCCCATTAGCCAACCCCCCCGGCCTTCTTACCTCGCAGCCGCTCAGAATAGTGTGTCTGGCCTTGAGCCAAAAACACAGCTGCGCTGATCTCCCAGAGCGCGCAGCGTGTCTGGTCGGGAGCCAGACATGCGGTCACACAGCTCCACCCCTTCCCCCCCAGCGCTGCTCACGTGATCCGCTGGGGCCGCGTGGGACGGGGTCAGTGCGGGAGGGACCGTAGCAGCTTTCTCAGTGCGGCCCGAGCAGCTTCCTGCCGAAACAGCTTCCTCAGTACGGCCCGCTGAGGCTGCGTGGGAAGGGGTCAGAGAAGGAGGGGCCTCCCCAGCCGGCCCTCAGGGGCCGGTTAGTAGGAGCCCACCTGCCGGATCTGGCCCGCAGGCTGTAGTTTGCCCACCCCTGCTTTACGGGAACTGGTAGCAGAGAGGGAAGGGGTATACTGGCCTGGAGCAGGAGGTGGCTGGCCCAGGTCAGGGGAAGCACTGCCCTTGCAGCTCTCTGAATAAGGGGGGCTTATTTATACCCTTTGCAGCCCCCCTGAAATGCTCTTTTGGTTGGTAGCATCCACCCTCCCATGGATATTGGATTGGATATGGTTATTGGATTACATTGATTGGAAAAGGATTTAAAGGAAAGTATCCTTTACTGGAGCTGGGAAGTGAGGGTTGGGGCTTTTGTTTCAGATACAGTGGGAAGTTTATCCCCCTCCTTTTATAGCCCCCTTAATCCTCATGTGAGGGGAAGACAGAAGCATCCCAGCAATGGGGCGGCTGGGACCAGGATGGGGGTTATGTGGAGATTTTTAAGGAAATGATGATGACCTGCACTGTGCAATGTATTGTTAGGTAGTCACAGATATTTTAAGTGAATAAAGTTGCAGCCTAATTAAACTATATCCTTTGTCTCCTGGCTGGGTGACAGCAGCTATCACATGTACTCCTTATTAAAAAATACATGTGACAAATATTGTATACACAATATTTTAAGGGGGCATTTTTTCTAACAAATAAATTAGACATTTCCTATTTCTTATAATGTATTTTAAATATTTTTTTACATATCCTAGTGAAATTGGGGAGGAAATCTACTATTTCATTCTAGGAATTTCATTATTTCAAGTGGGAGAGAGAAGGTGGAAATAGCATGGTGTAGCAATACTCTTGTTAGTTAACATTTCCTTGCCAGTCTAGAATAAATACTAATATGAAGTGACTGCTAGTGATAATTTAAATGAAAATGTGCCGGTTATTGGCTGTGGCCACACTTTGTATAAACTATAAAAGGGTAGTTTCTTATTATCCTATTTTGTTCTAGGGCAAATATGCATAGGATTTTAACTCCCTTAAAGTATATGTAAAGTGTATTGTTCCTATTCAAAGCAAATACAAGGCTAGCCCATCATATTTACATTGCCTAGACGAAGATCAAACTTTGAGAGTCACAATTCTGCTCCTGCTTCCTCTTTGCTCCATGTGGGAAGTAAGTCAGCCCTATACCTGTCTCAGTTTACTTTCCCATCCATGACAGTTCAGCTGCTAAGGCTCCACCCACTCTTTGCTCATTCCTATTCACTCCCTGTCCACTTTCCCTCTTGTGTTAGTAGCAGCCCTTTGGGAGCTGACCTCCCCTTTGTGCACAAACCAGTAATGTAGGTAGCCTGGTCAGGTACCTCATAATCCCCATGAATTGGCATCTTGCGATTGAGTTCCCAGCAGATTGTCCTAGCTATGATCTTGATCCTCAGAGGTGTGGAGCTCCCACAACTTCCATATAAGTAAATGGTACTTGCAGATTCTCTTACCTCAGGGACATGCTCTGTATTGTTAATTACAGAGCACAGTAATATGTGACTATGGAAGGTGTACCTTTAGAGAAGTAATACTGTATCTTCAACATTTATATTAACAGTAATTAATTTCTTTTTTTGCTGTAGAAGATAGTTTCGGTCACTTTCAGATTGATGCTAGCAATGGTGAGTTAAGAACAACTGAAGCTCTTTCATATAATTGGAGATCTAACTACAGAATACTGGTCACTGCAAGTGACCAAGGAATGCCTCCTCTTCAAGGACATGCAGTTGTTAACATTCAGGTACCTCTTCGTTTAGCATAGATTAGAAAACTGGTATTGTATTTTCAGTTTATTTTTTTAAAAAAATCTTTTAGAACTCCAAAGGATGAAGATGTTGAAAGTAAAATATATATACTTTGATATAAAGAGCATATATTCTCATCAGATTCTCTCTAATTTAGCTATTGTTTTACTGAACCAGGAAATTAGAGGGTGAATACATTTTGCCTAATTTTGAAACTACTGCATTATTACAGGTTCAGAAGTTTCACATGCAATTTACAACATTCATGTCCTTTTAAGAAGAGATTGTGAACATAAGAGAAGAGAGGAAAAATATCCAAGAAAAAAGTTTAAAATGGAGCAAAGAGTTGGCAAAGTGAAAAGCAAATACTGACAATAGAGAAATCCTGAAGACAAAATACTTAAAATACATGCAATTTCTCTGCTATACCATGCCCCTTCTCCACCTGCTGGCACCCCTAATGCTGGCCTATATGGAGCTGTCAGAGAGACCAGCTCTGCCATGCATGGGAAGTGTTAAATCTACTTTTGTGCCCTCTCCGTAGCCATCCACCCTTTGTCCATCAGATCCAAAGTAGATCTGCTTTGTCGGGGGCCTACTATAATCCCTTAATTATAGATTGAATGTCAACCAGAATATTGTTCGTATATCACCACTAGGAAGGTTCATTTTTGGAATATGCTGAATGTTTCTCACATGAGGCTGATGCAGCTCAATTATTGAAGAGTATCTCCTATTCTGAGATCATTTCAATGATCTGTGTTGTAGGAAATTCTTGGACAATTTAACTAATCCTCAACAAAATCAATTGCCTATTCATATTTGGCAAACTAAATTGTGGATGGTGATTTCTGTGGCAACACGACATCTCTGCCACAGGAGGAAAGGCATCTCATGAGTAAAGCTGGGTGAGAAACAGTTTTACCATCCCATTAGGATTTGAGACTTTGAAAAATGTTCCCATCTCAGCTCTGTTGAGGAGCTCTGCTGCGGGGAGAGAACAGTGGGGATGGAGCCTCTTTGTGGAGCTCATGAGATTCAGGGTGGGGAGATTACCTCTTGTTCCTTACACTGCTCCAACCAAATCTGGGTAGTGTCTTAGTGGAGGATTCTTTAAGGTTGATTTTTAACTTTTGTTAAATTGCAGGGGAGGAAGGGCGATTAAAGCTTTTCCCTGTGTTACAAGTATACAGTTGTGAGGTCTGTTCTGTCCTTGATGTCCATATATGGGAATTATGCATGAACAAGCTACAAATGACTAGAGTCTCTTAATTAGTAAAGAAGAACCATATTGCAAAAAATCCCAGTAGTAGCAATGGAAAAATATTGCTGTCTTTGTGCTTTTGTTTCAGGTAATCCCATTTTCTAAAAGGAGATCTGGCTTTTCTCAAGATATCAGGCACTTTGTCATACCTGAGAATTTTAAGCCTGCACAAATATTGAGCTCAGTGAAGTTGCCTGGTCATTATCTGCAAACCAACAGAAAACTGCATTTTAGTATCTCTGAAGAAGAGGGTGATGATCATTTTGAAATAGATAGTTCAACAGGGGATCTGTTTCTTTCCAAGGAACTTGACTATGAAACAACTTCTCACTTCCTTCTGAGAGTTGTCATGAAGGATTATAATAAGAATCCTCCACAGAACTACACTGTTTTCCTCAGTATTGATGTAGAAGATCAAAACGACCACTCCCCTTATTTCCAGGATAACTTCATAGTGATTGGCATAGAGGAGAATGTACCTGTTGGCACTCTGGTGTACAGATTCAGTGCAAAAGACGAAGATGGCAGTTTTCTGAACAGCAGAGTACAGTATTCCATAGAAAGAAGTGACTCTGGTGAAAATCCATTTCTCATCCACCCTTCGTATGGCACCTTGTTCACAGCAATTCCATTAGACAGAGAGGTCACTCACTCTGTTGTCCTGACAGTGTCTGCATCAGATCAGGCAGTAAACTTGACAGAACGCAGACTTGGTTCCCTGACAGCAAAAATTGTCATTTTAGACATTAATGACAACAGTCCCAGTTTTGTTTCTTCTTCTCTTTCCTGTGTAATGGAAAATGCAGAGGTAGGCTCTCTTGTGCATCACGTAATTGCAGAGGATCCAGATGAAGGAAGAAATGGACAAGTTACATATCACATTCTTTCAGGCAATCAAAACGAAGCATTTCTGTTAGATAAAACCACAGGTACTGTATATTCTGTGTAGATTCTTATGCTATGCTCATCACCATAATATCTGCCCACCTTCTAGGAGTGCACTAACCAGTGTGACAAACATCCGTCACGGTTTTGTTTTTTCAACCTCAAGTTAAGGGAAGAAGTGTGCATATTGGAGTGTTTTGTTTTAGATGTGTTTTACACACACACACAGAAAGAGAGGGGGAGAGAGAGGGAGAGAGCGTGCATTATATTAGAGAATGCAAGGTAAAAGAAGGACACGTTGTACTTACAGAGGAAGATGGTGATATAATGGTCCTTAGTTCCTTTTGGAGTTCATTCCCCACTCTCACACTTTTTTCCCCTCAGGAAAGCTCTATCTTCCACACAGGATCTGTAACAGTAATATCACATGAATCCAATTTTTTTCCCTTTTTATAAGGTATGTGGAATTGTACATCTTTTTCAGGAAATAGTTGCTACCACTTTTTTTTAGTTTATACTCTCATTGTTAATCCTCTCTGTGATTGCAGGCCCAGGTGTGTTAACTGTTTGTGGGACTCCCATAGTTTTGGGACAAATTTCTGGAACTAGCAAAAATTTTCTCTCACACTGCTCTTTTACTACTTTTTACTTGGGCACATAAATATTTTTTAAAATGATGAAAAAGAACCCTCTTAGGTGTAAAATAAACATCACATTTCCTGTATGAAAGAGAGAGAGAGGTTATACATACTGCAAACTGTCTGGCATTGGCATACGTTCTTGGAGTTTATATTCTGTACCATTTACCAAACATCTGTAAAGTCCTCTGGACAAAAAAGTTCCTTCTGAACCTGATCCTATATGTTTTATGACATTTTCTATGAGATCACTGGGAGCTTTGTCTGTATGATGAGTAATACAGGATTGGCCCCTTTATGGCAAACAGCTCCACAGATCATTCATCAGAAAGCGATAGGGTAGAGGTCCTCCCTCTTGTAATGAGAGTGTAACGAAGAGAGACAACACATACTTGCCAGACCTTGCTCTAGGATGTTCTCAGAGCTTGGAACTGCTACACAGTAGTTTACGCTACAGCTGCAGGGTGACTTAAGAATAACTAAAATTGTAGGAAAGGGGAAACAAGGAAAGATTCAGAAGACATATCCCAGGAAAGCACAGTTTTCGTGAATCTTGAACTAGTGTGTTTAACTAGTTGCTTAATTATTTTTCCCATAAGGGAGAGGATACTAGTTGGTGAATACTTCAGTACGTAAAAGGTGTCACAAGGCTAATTGTTCTTATAAGCAGATTTTCAGAGCTATAGTACAGTTCAAGTTTGGAAAAAGTGGGAATTAAGAGTTTAAGGTAAATAAATGTTAAAAAGATTCTTTACTAAAACCTGACTTTCAAATCCTACTTTTCAATTAAACAGAGAAAAAATGTGAATGAACACACAGAAACAAAGTAAAGTATACACAATTCTGAGGAAACAACAATATGAGTGTATGTGAATGCCATTTAACAGTTCATTTTACTTTGAGGGTTTTGGAATACAGTGGTGACTGTTCGCTGGTCTTCACTATGAGTAGACTCATGCTGCTGCAATCGGTGAAGTGAAGACCCACTAAATCGATGGCCGAGCATTCTCAGGTTGACCCTCATACTTCAGCTCCCTGAGAGGAGCATCTCCCATTGATGTAGTGCAGTGAAGACACCAGGGTAAGTCAACCTAAGCTATACGAACTCCAGCTACGTTATTCAAATATTTGGAGTAGCATAACTTAGGTCGACTTACCTCTGTAGTGAAGACAGGCCCTGTGTAGTAACTATTTGAAAACCCCACATTTTGTTCATTAATTTAAAAATCAGAGAAAAGGTAAATAAACCAAAAGAAAGCCGAAAAGTGCTGTGTAAGTATACTTGTATGCTTAAAAGACAATTACCATATAAAATGGCACCATTTTATTAAGTTCAGATCACTCATTGTATTCATAATCACATCTGATAACTTTCATGAGAAAATGTTATTCATAAGTTAGCAATACAGAGACAATGCAGATAAGAGATAGTGAGTTGGAGTCTGTGCTTTGTTGTATACCAACACAGTTGTTTAGTAAGTGCTTGTCTACACAAACTCTAGTTCGTGGCAAACTGGGGTGTGACTCTACCCAGCCTTCCGTGGTCTAACTGTGTGGACCTTGCTGACATACATCAACAGTTCACTAAAACGCTTTAGTTTAGTTTTTTTGGCAACAACTAGATTAAAGCATATTAATGAACTGTTAATGTACATCAGCAGGGTGTATGTGGACAGTGAGAGTCTAGCAGGCTAGTGTGAGGAAGATTTCCCCACCATCTGACTGCGAACTAATTGTTTGTGAGGACAAACCCTCAGTTCCAGTCAGTTACGCCAGTGCAACTCCATTGGCGGCCCGATAGGGTACTTCTACACAGGGATAAAAGACCCACCGTATCGCTGGACTAGCCTGGGTCAGCTAACTTGGGCTTGTGGGGTTTGGGCTGCGGAGCTAAAAATCGCAGTGTAGATATTTGGACTTGGGCTGGAGACCAAGCTCTGGGACCCAGAACTCAAGTTTCAGCCCAAGCCTGAATGTCTACACTGTGATTTTTCAGCCGTGGAGCCTGAGCCCCATTAGTCCAAGTGAGCTGACCCAGGCGAGCTGTGGGTTTCTTATCCCTGTGTAGACATGAATGAAATGTGCTAATGCAGTGGTTCTCAACAAAGGCTCCCCTAGGGGGCCATGAGCAGGTTTCAGGGGGTCTGCCAAGTATGGCCAGCATTAGACTCACTAAGCCTCAGGGCAGAAAGATGAAATTCCGCCACACAGGACTGCAACCCACGGCACCAAGCCCCACCACCCAGGGCTGAAGCCAAAGCCTGAGCAACTTAGTTTCATGTGGGCCTGGACAATTGCCCTGCTTGCTACCCCTAACATCAGTCCTGGATTTTATATACAGAAAAACAATAGTCGTGGCACAGGTAGGCACTGGAGTTTTTATAGCATGGAGGTGGAATTTCTGAAAAAAAAGAGCTTGAGAACCTGTGTGCTAAAGTCTTTATCACAGAATTAAGAAAGCAGTGGGGTTACATGTATGTCACTGAGGGCATAATTTGTCTGGTAGAATCTTTATATGTGGTGATGCTACCAAAAAACAAAACAAAACCCAACCTGACTCAGATATGGAGCCCAAGGCTGAGTTTGCAGGGCTGCCAAGAGGGTGCTGTGATATATCAGTGTTTTACAGTAGATAGTAAAAACATCTTATTTGTAAAGTGAACACATTTGATATGAAAATCAAAGCCACATTTACAGAGTTTAACATTTTCAGAGCGAATTGCACATATCATATAAATATTTGCACTACTTGAGCTTCTCTTGGACTGCAGAAGTTAAATGAATAGTGACTGACTATTGTGACAGTGTAACTACTGAAGTAAGGGGGAAGTGTTGTAATGAAACAATGCTTTTTTGACCTTTCTTTTCCTTATAACAGGGTTGCTAACCACAGCCTTTCCTTTGGACCATGAGAGTCAAGAATACTACAGTTTGACTATCATGGCTCTTGATGATGGCACACCGGCACTGTCTGCAACCCAGATGCTGACTGTAAGCATTCTTGATGTAAATGATGAGAGGCCAGTATTTCAAAAGCAATTGTATGAAGCTGCAGTTTCTGAAAACCAAGATCCTGGAGAGTTTGTCATTAAGGTGGAAGCTGTAGACCGGGATTCAGGTAATTTCAGTCATTTTAACCATTACTTTCTTACTGGAAATAATGTTAATTACCAGATCTTGGCTATTAATGTCTTGCCATGTGTTAGCCACCTTGTATTATTCCAAGATTGTAGCTGGGTTTGAGTTTGAATTTCAAAATTTGATCTTGGTTCAGAGTCTGAACCACCTTGTAAATTATAGAGGGTTGGACTTTGAGTCAGGCCTAACTCTGTTTAACATGTGTAGTGTAAAACTGGTGCTCAGATGAATTTTCAGAAATGGGTGGCACATTATAGTATAGTATTGCCTTTGAATCAAAATTGTGAAAATAGCTAAAGCATGAGGGATACATCTACAGTGTAATATAAAAGACCCGTGGCATTGCCACAGCTGGCCCACATCAGTTGATTTGGTCTTGGGTTGTGGGGCTAAAAATTGCTGCATAGACGTTTGAGTCTGAGCTGGAGCCCAGCCTCCGAAACCCCCGGAGCGCTAGAGCCCAGATTCTAGCCCAAGCCCAAACATCTCCACTGCAATTTTTAACGCCACGTGCACAAGTCAGTTGTTGACTCAGAGTTGACTCAGGCTCTGAGACTTGGTGCCCGGGTTTTTTACTGAAGTGTAGACATACTCCATATTTCTAAATCTATGAATGAAGGTGGACTCCCCAGTAAGGTTTCACTCTTCTCCATAGAAGATTCAAGCAACCTAGGGAAAGTGAGAAAAACAGAAATAGTCTTTCTTGTTTTGCTTATAGTTTGCAGAAATCAGAATCCAGTTTTGAATATTCAGGACCAAATACCAAAACTGTATACAATAGGTTGTTTCTCATTTCCAGATTCCAATGTATAAATAATCAGTAAATAAAAAGTGTAGAAGACTATCTTTGCTGAGTAAAGGGATATTGCCAGATGAAAATCTAAAAAAAGAAATGACTCAAAAATAACACATTAAATAATTCAAACCACAAGACTATTTAAAATATAATTTATCTTGTCATCCTTTATGCTGTTTAGCCTTTGCATTTCACTTAGGCATTCTGATCCACGTGTGTGGAGCCCCAGTGAAGTCTAGGGATTCTGTCTACAGATTCATCTGCACAGATCACATTGGAGGATTGGATTATTAGATTTGATGCTGAAACTTGTCTGGTCAGGTTAAATTTTGGCTCTCATGCCTAGCGTAATGCTGCAGTATTTGAGTTGAAGACACTAAAGTGGAATATTTAAATTGAAAAAAAATATATATTTAAAAGATTTCATATTAATCTACTAATACTAGACTAAGAAGAACATTTATTTAAACAAAAGGCAGAAAAACTGAATGTTGCCTCAAGCACTGTCCCTTTAAAACATAGTTCCCAAATGTCAAATTTTTCCAGGAAGTGACCTTTCGCTCCAGCACCCAATGTAAAAAAGTTTACATTAGGTGAGCTATGACTTTATATTCAAGGTGAAATCCTGGTTCCATTGAATTCAATGGCAAAACTCCCTATTGCCGTCAGTAGGCCAGAATTTCATCCTCTCCTTAAAGAAAGACTATTATTATAAAGGACTTGATTCTTCTGCCTTTGAAGTGAACAACAAAACTTCAGCTTATATGAGTGAGAGCAGAATCAGACTTAAAGTTTGGGAAACCGTGACTTAAAAGAAGTAGATCTAGAATTGTGTGGGAACCTGATGTGGAGGGTAAAACTTGAAATACTAAAATAAATGTAAACTAAGGTAAAGTCATTATTATAGTCAATATTTGCAACTTCTGTTCCTTCTAAGCAGAATATTTCTAGTGTTTAAAAGTTACTTTCCTAAATAAAGATACTTTTATTGTAATGGAACCAGCAAATGTGCATTAATCTCTTCTGGCCACAGAGGGGCACTGTCATCCAAGATCTTTGTTGTAATAACACAGAAAAGGAATCTTGACCTAGACGCCAGCTGTGGATTTGTAACCTGATGAAAAATTGAGGACATGAAGACTTTTTGTGTATTTTTTAAACTTAATAACACTGGTTTTTTTCAGAGACATACAAAATGGATGATGAAGAAGGGTTCCTCCACATATATTTTTGCAGTATAGTATAATGCTATGCTACTTTAAAAAAAAATGTTAAAGAGCTGGTTAACAAAACCATCCTCTACACTCAGCAAGATTTCACGTTCTACTTCTGTGCTCACAGTCCTTGTGAAAGGCAGGTCTAAGGGGGACAGACAAGTGGAGATACCATGTAGAAAGGACTCTTCATCCCCATGTGTGCCACATATGTGCCCTGTTGGGCAAAAGCTGTGCCTGGGAGAAAAGAAATAGTAGGCAGGGAACCCTGTGGGTCCATGCATGGTGTGATTTTACATGGCCCAAAGCCAGCATAACAACTGAACAGTATCTGTGTCCACCACCTTACCATGTGCCCCAAAGTATTATTTTTATTTATGTTTTGTTAATCATCAACAGTGTGTTCAACACTGTACTCAATATAGAAGTGAAGGCAATACCTGATGTGAAAAGTTTACAGGCTAAAAGAGGGATGCAGGGAGGCATGGGAAATTTGCTTGAATTCCACCCCGTCCAGTCCCCATAATTATTTTTTACTTCTTTCTTGTGGGAAGTGCAAAAGTGAAAATTGTGGGAGCATTTAGAATGAGGAGGTGGTAGCGGAGGCTTGAGAAAATGAGATAGGAAGGACATTCCAAGCATAAGGGGTGGCATAGAACAGTAGCCAGCAGCAGGCTGTCTGCATAGACGCATTAGGCTGGAGCAGTATGTTGTGGCTGAAAGTTCCTTCCTCCAGTTCTGTTGGTTTTGAACACATTTTTCAGTAACCACAGTCCTTCTGTTGGGGCTTTTTCTCACATTATCAGAATTTGGCCCAGTGTTATATGTATTTTGCAGTATAATTCAAACCCAAAACCAAAAGGCGGGAAAACATACAAAGTAGTTAAATAAGCATACAGCATGTTGAAATAAACGTTATTTGCTTTTTTATATATTTGGAAATAATGCCACAATTATTTTTTGCATATGGGGTGTCACCTTGCTTTTTGAATTACATCAATGGATAGAGCTACATTTCACATCCACAAAGTTACTTGTTGGCCCTATATATAGGGCTTATTTTCCTCCCTTCATTGATTCTTTTTTTGTCTCGTGTTCCTTGACTGGCCACATGGAGGAGTCCTGATTACTGCCAAATGCACCTTCCCGTCTTGTCTTCAGGCTGGTCTTCACTAGGGCTGGGGATCGGCTGTAGATACGCAACTTCAGCTACGTTAATAACGTAGCTGAAGTCAGCGTCTCTACAGCCGACTTACCTGCTGTCCTCACGGCGGCGGCGGGCGGCAGCGTGCTCCCCCGTCGACTCCAGCTTACGCCTTTTGGCGAGCTGGAGTTCCGGAGTCGACAGGGGCAGCGCTGGCGATCAATTTATCGTGTCCTGACGAGACGCGATAAATCGATCTCCAAAAGACTGATTGCTACCGCGGATAGTGAAGATAAGCCCTTCCTCACTAGTTCTCCCACTTTGAAGATTCTCTCCCTATTGAAGAGGGAAAGCATGCAACTGTAAATTAGTTTGTGTTTGACTCAGGCTTCCAATCTGACCACCACTTTGAAGTATCGGTTATGAAAGACTGCATTAGTGGCTGAGGCCACTTTCACTCATTTTGACGTCCACTGAACATCTTGCACCACCAACTCCCACCAGTGTAGCACAGGAAGAGTCCTTTAACCATTAGGCAAGCAGCCATTGCATTTCTACTGACACCCAAGAACCCCCCCTTTTCTCTCAGAAGGAAGAATCTCCACAGGAGATTCCCCACAGGAGCTCTAACTCTGTTGTCTCCTTCTTCTCGGCCATTGCACCCAAGAAGCTGTCTTGTCCTAAATTTCGAGCAATTCTCCTGAGCATGCTTCCTGTGAGTTCTTCAAGCTGCATCCCCAAAATTGCCTGGAGACACATGCTTCCTGCTGGTCCAGTAGGAGTGTACACTGCAAACAATCCACAAATCTAAGCTCTCAGACATGAAAGCAAAGACATTTGCAGAATGTTTCAACTAGGTAAGATACTTGGGTCGAGGACCCCCCTTTATATTAAAAATCTTGGGCTTTGAACCAGCTCTACATGTATCTAGTAAGTCCTGCCTTTAAGCTCCAGTTCACCATGGTCTGCAATTCCAAATATGAGTATCATGAAAACAAAATCAGAGTATTAATAGGGATCTCAATACCATAAACCTAGAAGAGATCTTTTTTCAGCTTTTGATGTGCAGCAAGAATATAGGAACTCAATACTAAATGTGGGAAGCAGTGCCTTGTCCTGAGATGAGTCCAATTCAGAAGTCCCTGTTTCCAGTGAGTGTGTAGTAGTAATCTGGCCATGTCCTTATCCTGCCTCCCACCACATCTATGCATATGCAATTGCCTGATCGTTGCACTCTGCCAGGTCACTGGAAGAGCATGCATGCTCGAGCAGCTGGCATTGCAGGAGAAACTTCATATTTGAGGATGTCAGTTGTAGTCACAGATATTGGGGTTAGTGATGTAGTCCCGCTTGATGACTGCATCTCTAGACTGGCCAGCTACAGTGTGGAGTTGATTAAGGGGACAAAACCTTATAGTTCAGAGTTGATCTTCACCGAGTAGTAGGTGTTCAATTGGTGTGGGCCAGAGCACACAGGCTACAGGGACATTATCTACTCTTGTTTGCCAATATTGAACCCTTGCCTGTGACAGTGTTAAGGGGTTAATTGTGGCAAGAAATTTTTGTCATGTCTTCAGACAACTAAGCATCAGTATCAAATCATATAGAAGATGTCTTGGATCTGTACATTGCTTTGTGCACTCTGCTTGCAACTTTCTCGTGTATATTGGGGGAGCAATACCTGTGAGGATATAGAGTCTGTTGAAATGGGTAGCCTTAAGGCATGCTGTAATGTAATGGCAGGTGGTATTAACTATAGGGTCTAGCTTCTTTGTATTAGGGGGTTGTACACATGCTGCACAGGCATATTCAGCAGAGGAGTAGCAAAGTGCCAGTGCTGTTGATTGCAGTGGGGATGGATCTGCACCCGTGTTTGATGTAACCAGCATGCTGAAAACATTGTTTTGTATGGTATCCTTGGCTTTGGTTCTCTCAATGTGGGTTCTAAAGGAGAGAGTGTGGTCAAGAGTAACAGCAAGGAATATAAGATTTATGGAATGAGTAAGTGTGTAGTAAATATAAGGTGCAGTAAATAGGCCTGCTTCATTCATTTCATATTAGTTGTAAGATGCAGTAGCATTTTGCAGCTTAGGAATTCTGCAGGAGAGCAGCTACAGAGATTTCCCACTCCTGTAGAGCTTCTGAGCTCTGAGAGAGGATATGTGGAGCCAAGAGTAAGAGCGAGCATGGGGGAGCCTGGCTGTCCATCCTCCTGATTTTTCTCTGGCTGGTGAAGTACAAACTCTTCAGAAGGGAGATTCTGAATGGTGGAAAAGTGTTTCCTCACTGTGGGTTTGTTGTGCTCCAAGCCTTTTTTACCAGTAGTTGGAGCAAAGTTCCACTCAAACTTCCAGAAAAATAATTCCACTTGCACAGAGAAAAATTCTTTTAGAAAGAGGAGTGTTTCAGAAAGTTATAAGCAACTGAAAAAGGGAGGTTGTAATGGAAACACTTAAGCTTCCTTAGCAAGAGCTGTCAATAGTGCACCTCCAGAGGTGGGTTAAGTCTAAATAAGTCACTTGTTCTGCCAGGTGTGTGACATTGTAATGCACTGAATGTCTGATCACCACTTCCCTCTCCTGGATAGAGTGTCAGGCATGCTTAAGTGTTTATCATCCTCTAATGGACTTGTGGTCCAGTGGCAGGAGGCCTGAAGGGAGGATATTATAAGCATTTCCACTCTGGCAATTAATCAAGAATGTCCTCTAGCTCAAAGGATAGAAGCCTGTGGTTTTTATTTTAAAGGTTGGAAATTTTATTTCTAATAGTGCATTTATGTGGTTAGCTGACTGTTATGGTAGCTATGTGTCTGTGTAGCATTGGTTACAAATAATGACCATTGTGAAGAATCTGTCCATGAAGGCCTTAATTCAAGGCCTATAGTTGCAAAAGGGCACAAGCTTTTATCACAGGTTCATGTCCTCTCTACCCCTAATTCATCAGTTATCTTCTTTCTCCGTTTATGTTTACGGTATTTGTACTTTCAGATGTAGCCAGTGATTGCTACATGCAGTTGACTTGTATCAGCTAATATAGCCATTTTCCAAACAGCTAGAGCTGCAGTGATGCTTTTATATTTAGGTAAAATATACTTTGCATGGGGAAGGTCTGCAGTAAGTTGTTGACCTTTAATTTTGCATGAGATTACTCCAGTTGTGTCTTCCATTACATGTTTTTCTCTTATCTATAAAGATTAAGAGCATATTTAATGTATCCTCTTTCTCCTACACAACTTTACTTATATTTTGAATGAACATGTCATCCCTCTGAATTAAGTAAATAAGTCCATTTACAGTAGTTAGTCCCTTAGTCAGGTGACAATAACTTCATTAAGGTGTATGAATCTGTTTCACCAAGGCTAATTAAAAGAAAAACAAGGCCTTGGCTGGTAGGCCATTTTTTTTGCTCTCACACTGATTGTACATGGATACAACTCCACCTCTAATGGAGTTTATCCTGATTTTTGCTGGTGTATGTGAGAACCCTGAAGTCCAGGGTGTTTGAGCCTAAATAGCTTATGAATTTGCTAAGAACTCCAACCCTTTCCAGGTGCATTAAACTGTACCTAAACTACTACTAATCTGTTGTTAGTTTTTTAAAAAAACAGAAAAATGGTCAAATGGCTTTTGTAAAAAGCTGGAAATATGCTTGCACAATAGTACAAGATGAATGCAAGTTTCCCTTGATGTAGAATATAGGATTAATCTCATTAAAGTTAATAATGTGAATGATCTTACTCTATAATCAATGCTGGAAATGATGTTACAGTTTCCTTGGGAGAATATTAAAAGAAAAATGGGAGAGATTATTTTGAGTCCATACTGGATAAGAATGTAGAATCAGATTTATCCATCTACACAGGAGGCAGGCAGCTTTGAAAAGAAAAATAAAAAATTGTACCTTTGCTAATCTCCTTATTCTCCAGAGCAGGAGTGAGCAAACTACAGCCCATGGGCTGGATCCAGCCCACAAGCCATTTAAGACATCCTGCAAGCCGCACCACACATCTTGGCCCCACCGCGGCAGGGGCACTGAGTCAGAGACTGAACCACATGACTCGGCCCCGTTCTGACCCTCTGGATGGGGTGCTGGGTCAGGGGCCACACCAGGCAGTTTAGCCTCGCTCTGGCAAGGGCGCTGGGTCGGGGGCCAGACCATGTGGCTCCTGGAAGCCCAGCATGGCCCTGCCCTGGCTCCTGTGTGCTCCAATGGGATCTGCAGGGTGGTGTCTGTAGATGGGACAGTGTGTAGAGCCGTCTGGCTACACCTCTGCATAGGAGCTGGAGAAGGGATATGCTACTGCTTCTGGGAGCTGCTTGAAATAAGCATGACTCGGAGCCTGAACCCCCTGAGTCTCTCCGCACACCCCAACTCTCTGCCACGGCCCTGATTCCCCCTCCCACTCTCCAAACCCCTCGGTCCCAGCCCAGAGCACCTTCCTGCACCCCAAACCTCTCATCCCCCAGCCCCACACCAGAGCCTGCACCCCAAGTTGTAACCTGCACCCCTTCCCTCACCCCTTATCCCCCTCCTGCCCTCTGAACCCATCGGACGCAGCCCAGAGCACCCTTGTACACCCCAAACTCCTCTTTCCCAGCACCACCCCAGAACCCGCACCCCCTCTGGCACCCCAGTCCCAATTTTCAGAGCATTCATGGCCCGTCATACAATTTCTATTCCCCGATGTGGTCTTCAGGCCAAAAGTTGGCCCACCCCTTCTCCAGAGGCACCCTGACATGGTAATGATCCCATACTATACACCAAATGATATGTGGAATTAGGAATTACACAAAACTAAGTTATAATGAGCTCATTAAATAGCAGTCAAGGTGTTTGAAGGACTAATTAGGAATATAGTATGAAGTTCATACTTGTAAAAATTTATATTGGAGGGAAAAGTCTTAAACAGTCACTTTTGGGAATCCCAGAAGGCTTTTAAAAACCAAATGTTTCATCTTGGAGATTTCTCCCTGGCAAGATCAGCCGAAGTAAGGATACTGATGCCTGTCTCTTGAAGTCTTCATGGGTTCCTGAACTGGTTCCTCTAGGCACACTGCTTCTGAGATGCCCATGAGAAGTGAATCACTAATAATTTTAATAACAAACACTTTATTGAGCTGCTAAAATGTGCACATGACAAGACTCAGTTACTGCATGATCTTGTTGCTCTTGTCCTTCTTTGTCTTTTACTCCAATCCTTCTCTAGTACATTACCTATGCTAGTCACGTCACACCTAACACTAGATTTCAGGTTAATCAGGGCAGGGGCCATGTATTTCAGTTGATTCTGTGAAGTGCCCAGCTCATTTTGTATAAGTTTTCTGCAAACACAATGCTATTCCATTGATGTCATCCATAACACCTTCCACAGACTAAAGATCACAGACAAAAGTATCATAAAGCGGTGTCCAGAGAGTGGGTTTTTCAACTGGAACTTTTTGTATTTTACTGGATTTTCCGTTCTGTTTTTAAGGAATTAATTCCCTGCTTCAGTATGAAGTCTTACCAGGAAATAGGTTTGAGATTTTCCAGATGAACTCAGATACTGGAGAGCTGATGACAACTGCCTCACTCGACAGGGAGACCCAAGAGATTCTCAGTATAAAAGGTAACAGTATGAGATGTTTGATGTATTGTAAAATGGGATGTGGAGAGTGTGGGTTCACTTATCATCGGTGTTATCTTTTCTCAATTTCATTTGACTTATTCACATAGGTGTAGCATGATGTTCAGGAACAGAAAGCAGCTGTATTAGCACATGTACTCTGATTTTCTGTATAGCACATGCACTCTAATATTTTGATACTACTAATGAAGATTCATCATTACACTAACATCACTAATATGAGCTTGCTTTCTGTGTATGTTACATTTCAGTCCTGGTTCGAGACAGTGGAACCCCTTCTTTATCCAGCACAGCGACAGTTATCTGCAGAGTACTGGATGAAAATGACAATACTCCAAAATTTCTCATTCCTGTCCCTGAGATTCAAATTCCAGAGAATCAAGAGCCTGCAATAGTACACATTACACTAGCCGTGGACATAGATGCTGGCAATAATGGAACTTTACGATATCAAATAATTGGTAAGTATGGTCTTTATTCCGTATATTACTAATACCAAAAAAAGTTGTCAGAAAATAGTTAAACCGAAGCTTCAGGTTTTAAAATAGTTCTTATCTCAGCCAGTCCATCTAGATCTCAGCTAGTGCAATGGGGAGTCCAAAGACTCCCTTTTAACTGAAAAAACCTTCCACCTCCTTCATTGGCACATACTTCCAACCCAACCTCTCAGTCTAGTGATCAGATTTAGGAGTGTACAGAAGAGGAACAAAAATAATCTGGAGAGGTAAAATAGGAAGAAAGATTAAAAGACCTAAATATAGCTTGCTGATGAAGAGAGGACATGGTAAGAATCTGTAAGTACATGAAGTATACAATCACCAAAGAAAAGGAGTCATTTTTCCAGGGTATTCTATATGGGATGAAGTTTGTAATGTTGCAAAAGCTCTTTCGGGTGAGGATAATGGCCTCAGGGAAGAGATGAAAGCTCAAATTCTTGGGACATTTAAAACTGGACTGGACAAAGTACTACACAAATATACAGCAAGAAAAAATCCTGTATTGGCAGGGGATGAACTTGATGAACTTGAAAATTGAGCCCACCTCTAGGAAAATGAAGCCAATTATATCCCATTTCATCCCCTCCCTGGATCATTAAAGGCCTGCTAATCTTAATGCCCTTATGCATATCCCACATTTGGGAATGCCAGATTCTTCTTTGAATAGATGCAGCTGTGTATTCCACTTAAGTGTGTGCGTGCCTGGTTCCTTGTGGTCTTCTCCAGTCACTTGCCTAGCAGTGACTGGAGACGGGCAGTGCTTGTGCCTTGGTCTTAGCCCTTCCTCTCTCTATATGAGGGGGCGCCTCTCCAATCCCCATCAGTTTCTTGTTACAGTCCATGGCTGGAATTAGAGATCTTTGTGTTCTTAACCTCACAACCTTTCACTATTGTAGTGTCTTATTCTAGTTGTATATAGTTAGTACCTCTAGTGTTAGATTTAGTGTTAGTTTTATTTAGTTAAATAAATAATGTCATCACCAGGTTTTAAACATTGTCCGTTGTGTGGAGGAATGATCCCAATAACGATACCCCACACAAGGTGTTGGCTGTGCTTGGGTGAGGCCTAAGTGAAGGAGTGGTATTCGATCTGTAGATTGTTCACAAAACGGACTCAGGTGGATAACAACCCTTGCCTGAAGCAGTACCTGTCCAAACAAGCCGTGTGGCCTGCTTTGCCACCAAGGCTCTCATCAGATCAGAGGTAACCCTCGGGCTCTGAGAGTGCTGGCATTTCATGCTCTGGATCCAGCACTTCTGTGAATGGAAGAGCAGATCCCTATGGAGAGCACCGAGGAAAAGGTTGCATAAGACTAATCAAGACTACTCCAGTACTCCTGGGGACTCTTCTGCTCTCCCCAGGAAGAGCGTGGACCAGCATGGGTAAGTGCCAGCACGTGGAAAGTCTCTGACCACTCCCTGGAGTACCATGTAGGGATGTCAGAGACACTGTACCAGCAACTGCAGTTCTGACCCTGCGGCATCTGTTGAGTCCAGTATCGACAAAGCATCAGTTGTTTGCATGCTGGCAGTATACCAGGCAAATGGACCACCTCTGCCTTACCGTTCCTACCTCTCCTTTCATCCAGGACTTTGCCATAGCTCAGGGGTGGGCAAACGTTTTGGCCCAAGGGCCACATTGGAGTTAAAAATTGCATGGAGGGCCGGGTAGGGAAGGCTGTGCCTCCACAAACAGTCTTGCCCCTTATTCAACCCCGCCCCCACTTCCTAACCCCTGACTGCCCCCCTCAGAACCCCAACGCATCCACACCCCCCTGCTCTTGTCCCCTGATCGCCCCCTACGGAGACCCCCCCCCACCTTATCTGCTGCCCCAGAACCCCACCCCCTATCTAAGCCCCCCTGTTCGTTGTTCCGACTGCTCCCTCCTGAGATCCCGCCACCCCAACCGCCACCCCAGGGACCCCACCCCTGCATCTAAGCCCCCTTGCTTTGTTCCCTGAACACCCCCTCCCGAGATCCCCCCCACCCTAACCACCACCCCCTGGAACCTCACTCCCCATCTAAGCCCCCTTGCTTTGTTCCCTAACTGCCCACTCCCAAGATCCCCCTACCCTAACCACCACCCCTGGGGACCCCAACACCTAAGCCCCCAGCCCTTGCTTACTTTATTCAGCCTGGCGCTCCTTCACCCGGCCGGCCGGGGGTGTGGAGCCCAGCGGCTCCCCGCGCTCCACCCAGCCTCCGGCCAGGGAGCTCAGGCCCCGTGGCTTCCATGCTCGACCCGCCCCCAGCCAGGGAGCGTGGGGCGGCCCGGTCAGCGAGTGCAGGGAGCCGCGGCATGCCGCGCTCGGCCTGGCCCCTGGCCAGGGAGCATGGGGCCCAGCGGCTTTCCGCGCTCCACCCAGCCCTGGTCAGGGAGCGCGGGGCCCCGTGACTTCCTCGCTCAACCTGCCCCCGGCCAGGGAGCGCGGGGCCCCATGACTTCCGCGCTCGACCCACCCCCGGCCAGGGAGCACAGGGCCCTGCAGCTTCTGCACTCGACCTGCCCCGGCCAGGGAGCATGGGGCCCAGCGGCTTCCCGCACTCCACCCGGCCCCGGACAGAGAGCGCAGGGACCCGCGGCAGGCAGGCCCGGCCCTTGGGCCGGGAGCGCAGGTCCTCTGGCCCCGTGACCCCAGCCGAGCTCATGGGCCAGATGAAAATGGCCGGCGGGCCACATGTGGCCCACGGGCCGTAGTTTACCCACCCCTGCCATAGCTACATCATTTACAGCCCTGTTGGCGGATGAGCCACTGAACCTTTGGGCTAATTGACACCAGACACCAATGTTCCCCCTCCACCGTCTGTGGAAGCACAACCAGTACTGGACTCAAGCAAGGGACCTTCTTGGCATTGGAAAACCTCTTTGCACAGTTGCATTCAGCATGGCAGATATGACCTTGGTGGCTTTCACAGCCCTCCTCTTCAGCACCATCAACTGCTTCAGTATTGCCACTGACTTCAGGGTTGATAACACTTCCAGTAGCGGCATATCTGGTGCCACCAGTATAGCTTTCATCTTCGGTACTGGTCCCTGCCTTGTTTAGGGCGATGGATGAATCAAACCAGTTAAGCACTTCCTCCGGTATGGCTCCACCTTTATCCCCAGAAACTTGAGACTCCTTGGTATTGAGGTCAGGATCTTCCTCCTCCTGCTTTCTATCGCCTGACCCATATTGGAGATCCTTTATGGAGCACTATGGGCATGAGGATTGGCACTTGTCTCACGGTCAGGACAGGGGCCCTTTCCCAGTGCCCACTGGCCATCAATACCCTATCTTTATGCCTAATGTCCTCCATGGAATCCGTGGGATGCTCCTTGGATGGGGAGGTCAAACATCTCAGCTCACTCTAATGAGAGATCACCAGGCCCGGGGTTCAGACTCATCTTGCAGACCATCTCAGCAGGATTTTTTCTTTTAATCACAAGTGGTGTCTGAAGCTAAGTATCCCGCGAGTCATCTTTGTAAATGGGGCATCCTGATGATTGACCTGTTTGCTATAAGGGAAAACATGAAATGTCATCTGTCCGACTTTTGAGAGATTCTCAGTCCAGGCTCTCTGATCAATTCCTTTCACCTCAGCTGGCATTCAGCTTTTCTGTACACTTTTCCTCTGATCCCAAATTCATCCTTAAGCTGAAAGTGGATTGGGCCAACGCCATCCTCATTGCCTCGGCATGGCTGAGGCAGTACTGGTTTTCCAACCTTCTTGCACTGTCAGTTCAATCTCCCATATCCTTTCTCTCCATCCCAACCTGCTCACACAGAATCATGATCGCACTTTGTATCCCATGCTCAGCTCCTTGCACTTTGCAACGTGACTGCTTCCTGGTTGAATGAGGAGGAAGAGCAGTGTTTGGACTCCATTCAACAGGTCCTGATCAATAGTAGATAACCCTCTACTAGAACATCCTCTTCTGGAAAATGGAAGTGTCTTTCAATGTGATCATTGGCCCGTGGCGTACAGCCCATGTTGGCAACTATGTAAAAGATGAACTGCAAGTTCAGTCATTTGGCCTTGTGCTTAGCTCTTTGAGGTCTAGTGGTGTTCTCAGCCATTTATCCACCATTTGTGGAAGATCAGTGTTTTCCAGTGTCATGGTGGTAAGATTCTTGAAATGAATCTTTTGTCTCCATCTACCAGTGGGACCGTATCATTGTCTTATTAGACCTCCATTCAAGCCTGTGGGATCTTGTCCCTCTCTCAAAAACCTACATTCCTTGTGGCGATAAGGAGAGTGAGTTTCAGGCTTTGATGGCAGAGCCTCCTTACACACAGGTCTCCAAAGACACAATTCTCCAAGAGAAAGTGATATTGTGGCCACACCGAACATTTGAGTCTAAAGTGGTCTCTCAGTTTCATTTAAACCAGATGATATATTTGCCTGAGGTGTTTCCTAAGCCGCATTCATCTCTGGAGGAGCCCTGTCTTCACAAATTGGACATCAAATGGTGTCCGGCCTTTCATTTGGACAGAACTAATATCTCATCTGTTTATGTCATATGAAGGGGCAGGCAGTCTCCTCACAGACGCTTTCTAAGTGGATAACTTCCTGCATCAAAACTCTGTATGACACAGCTTCAGCTACACCCCCTCTCTGGGTATGAGTTCATTCTATGAGAGTATAAACTACTTCAATAGCATTCTTCAGTGACATCTCAATATTGTACATCTCAAAATTGTAGGGCTGCCATGTGGTCGTCGATATGTACATTTGTGAACCTTTATGCCATTATCATGCCATCCAAAGCAGATGCAGACTTTGGAAAGGCAGTCCTGCAGTCCTTATTTAAGTAGACTCAGAACCCCACCTCCTGTGCGTTCTGCTTAAGGGTCACCTAAGTGATATACATGACTGCGTATAGTCAAAGAAGAAGAAAGGGCATGGTAACTGTGGTTCTTTTAGATGTGAAGCTAATGTGTATTCCATGACCCATCTTCCCTACCCTCTGCATTGGAGACTAGTCTTTTGGCGTTAGGTGTGAAGGAACCAAGAGAGGTCAGGGCAGCACCTCCTCATATAGCCATGGGAGAGACAATGGCCACAAGGCACGAGCACCACCCCTCTGTGGGTATTGCTAGGCAAAATTCTCTGGCTCTGGTACTCTGGGTGCACACATACCTCAGTGGGATGCACATCTGCATTACATCTCAAAGAATGACAGTGACGGTAAGTAACAGTTAATCTAAAACTAAACAAATTGCTTTTCAATCTTTTGTGATTCTCTCCTTAGCCCCCCCATATCAAATAAGGGTCCCTAACCCAATCCTCCTTTCACTTTAAAAATAGGTGTATACCAATACCAAATCCGCCTTCCAGGTGATGAAAGTTTCTTTCATCCACCAATGATAAAATCTTCCAGCCGGTCTTCCAGGTTACCAAACTATCCTCAAGTACACCGTGCCAAGAAACTCTAACACAGCCCCTACCTAATTCTTAAAACCTTCCTGCACTACCCTCACCCCAAAAATGGCAAGACACTGTTTACTTTGATATGGGGCCCTCTGCAGTATTACAAAAATACATTGATGGCAACAGTGATAACTGCTGATTATCCCTGCTTTACTCCCACTATGTGGAAAGGGCTATAGAGTCGTCTTTTTTTATGCTTTTAATTTGAAAATGATCTTGATCTGTTTAAATATACTTATTCTGGTCACTTTAAAAAAAAACATTAGAACTCTTTCTAAAATCCTTTGCTCCAGATATTTAATAGTAGCTTTAAAAATGAAAAAAGTGGAAAAGACCTCATTATACTTCACTTCTAAGAGACAGGTTTGTAGATGAAAACAAGAGGCAAATAACCACATTTGTTGTCAGCAATACTTTATGGGTTTCTGGAATTTGTAGCGAAGGTTGGGAAGAGTTCACTTTGTGCAGCAGTATAGTTGCACTAGATTTTATAAGGTGTGTTGATTTGGGAAAAAAGACATGCATCTGGCAGAATAGCTGTTCTGTAAGAGGATATGACATTCTGGATTTACTGTCACTGCCACCCACTGATTTAAATGAAGTGCAGGTTTTAATTTTTATAAAAGGAGGAAAATATGTCAAAGGCTCATGAGTTCACCAGCTGTTCTAGGAATAAGATCATGTTATTACAATTAACATAATGTTACTAGCAAAGGTTTTTTTTTCAAATTGGAATTGTTTGTGATAGTTTTATTTTTATTGTATTTTAAAGGTGGAAATATTGGAGAATACTTCACTCTGAATGATACTTCAGGAGAACTCTTGGCCACTCGTAGTTTAGACAGGGAGGATGCCAGCAACTTTACCCTCCTTATTGAATGTCATGACCTGGGCAGCCCACCAAGAAGCTCCACAACACAGCTACAGATTACAGTCCTGGATGAAAATGACAACAGTCCTATATTTGCAAAGACAAATTATCAGACCTCTGCGAGAGAAGACCTTGAGGAAGGATCAGTAGTTCTTGAGCTCTTTGCTTCAGATGAAGATGGTGGCCTGAATGGTGAAGTCATGTATTCGCTCATTGACGACACCTTTGGAGCATTTACTGTTAATAGTACAACTGGTGCTATAGTTACTACAAAAGCACTCGACCGAGAGACTAAATCTCAGTATGTATTTAGAGCTGTAGCAAGTGACTGTAGCCCACAGGGCCCAAGAAGTACTACGGTTAACATTATGGTACACATTGATGATGCCAATGACAATAGTCCAGTTTTTCTACAGAACCCTTTCAAAGTTTATGTGCCTCCTGAAACCTCTGTGAATCAGACAGTAGCCACTGTCAGAGCTGCAGACGTGGATCTGGGGCCAAATGGTGCAGTGGTTTTTAATTTTGGAGTACCTGGAACTGTGTTTCATATTGACATCAATACAGGAGATATTTATCTTCAAAAGCAATTGCCTTCTGAAGGTTTCAGTTCCCACCTGCTGATACTGGCTTCAGATCAAGGTGTCCCAGCTAGGACAGCCACAGCTCTATTGGCCATTTCCACAAGGGAACAAGAGGAAGTAATGTCATTCAGTCAAAGTTTGTATGCAGTAACTGTGCCTGAAAACAGTGAAGCAGGTGGGTATCAGAGTCTCTAACTCATGGCTATCAGTGACCAAAGTCCTAACCTATTGGTCACTATTGAGGATGAAGCCTTTTTCAATAACAGAGAGCAGTAGGGTAACATTGAAAGTGGACTATGTGCAAACAGTATGTTAAGGAAGAAAACCCTTCTCCCTGCCCAGTGCATCATGGACCAAAGAGGAGCATGATGTGCTGTCTCAGAGGCATAGTCGGGTTTCTGACCCCTCCAACATACAACAGGGTGCCACTCATGTTAGGCAGGATGCTCCTTTTTCAAAGAGAAGAAAGGGATGCTGCACTGCATGTTCCTCCCTCGCCCTGGACAACCTTTGAGCATCTCTGCTCTGTATCTGCAAGGTGGCTGTAATGATGGATGCACAGTTTTTATCCTGTGCGGTTTTCCTTGCCAATGTGCATCTCCTTGGAATAAAGGCAGAATTTATCTGTCTGTGTGTGTGCTTGTGCAGGTGTGTGTGTGTGTACCCAAACGAGACTGATTACATGATGTGTCACTAATAGTTCACTTAAATAAATGCAGTGAAAGCTCAGATAAGATGAGAACTCCACAAATGCCTGTTGCAATGTATGATTTTTGGCTTTAGCGAAACCCCTGGTGTATTGTAACTGCATTCAGAGATTTTCCAACACTTTCCTCACAGTTTCAGGCTTGCTAAAAGAATGTGGAGAAGTAGGCGGGGAATGCACAGAGGCTGTAATGCATTCTTTCATAACAAGACGTTGTGAAATTGGTAGACTAGTACAAAGGGCAAGCAGTAGATAGAATCCCACATTGTTAAAAGCACCCTATTAGATAAAGGCCAGTCTGTGCCACTGTTGGTTCTTTTAGGCTGTAGTGGAATAAAGTCGTTGGGGGAAAAGTTTGGGTTAGTGGAGCGAAGTCTCAATTTTGACCTGCTGGGAGCTGCTGCAAACTGTTCAGAGTAGCCCATAAAATGTTCCACTGGGAGTGTTCCTGCAGAGCACTGGACAAGAATTAAAACTATCCCTGTCCCCAAGTGCGGGGAAACCCTGTCCCCCATGTCACCACTGAAGCAGGAAGATGCAATTTTCATTTCCTGGAGTCTAGGATTTTTTGGATTTTTGTTTGCTTTTATTTGGCCTCACGTCTTCCTCCAAGCTTTCACCTAACAGTTGTGAATTCAGCTGTGACATTTTAACTGATAGTCCCTAGAATTATACATTTAGGGTAGTTGGGGGCAAGATGTTCTCACTGGAGGATCCTGGTCTCTTGATTTTGCTGCTTCTTTGGCCCAGTAATAATAACTCATAGTTCTTACATAGCACTTTTCTTCAGTGGATATAAAGGCCCGATGACCTTCAGAGTGTGTTGCAGGAGCCTAATTAGTTAGGTTTTTCCATATGGTTGTGGAAGAATGCCCTATGGGGATCTCCATTTTTTGTATTATTGTTGGTACTGCATTATTTGTTTAACTTGTATACATTTGAAGAAAGAAAATCAAAATATCCTGTCAGCAGTGGAAAAGCTTTTGTGATTCTCCATGTGTCTAATTACAGGTATAGTAATGGAACAGGTTAGGCAACTCAGCCTGAAATTATGGAAATCCCCCAAGGAATTGTGGTAAGAGAATACCATAGTCAGATGGCCTCCCACTAAATATATTGCAAACATAAATATCAGTAAATTTTAAATTATTTTGATTAAAGGAAGTTTAAGGAAGCTTCAGGGTAAAACAGAAGATTTCAGCTTGAAAGCTTAATGTATATAGTAAGAAAACTATAGGGTACAGAAGAGAAAGTTCTTTTATGCATTCTTTTATGAGATGTTCCAATCAAGTAATAGTTCTGTTTCTCTCCTAATTATTTTATGTGATTTCAATAAATACAAAACCATACTAATTTAATTTTATTTGTCAGGAAAAGTTATGATTATAATTAAACCCTCTGAAGGATTCGGTTTGCTAAGTTATGATTATAATTAAACCCTCTAAAGGATTCATTTCTGATTCTGGAACCCTTACTCCCTATGAATAATACTTACCCACCCAGCCCAATGTATATACATTATAAAATTCAATATTAATGTAATCAGGATTAACAAATAACATTTTGCCTCATACATTTTAGTTCCATTTTCAACCACTCAGTGGCAAAACTTCACTGTAATCAGACAAGAATCAAAGCAATATCAACAATGATGGCCAAAGCCTCATATCCTTGCTCAGTTTTTACTCAGTAGTTATGCAGACAAACTCCTACTTAGGTAAGAACCTTAGGATTTCTTCAGCTAAAATGTTTGGCCCCAAGTTTGGTGACCTTCATATTTTTCCCCTAGTTTAGTTTTGCATTGTATTGAATATTTTATACACTGCATCACAACAGGCACTTTTAGAAGTCAACTAATAAATAATCAACTCAGTGCACTCTGTAAAGTGCGAAAAACCTTTTCATTATTCACCAAGTTTGCCTCCAGTTGAATTATAATTTGTATAGAGCCCTCTGGGTTAGATTCACCAAAAGCAGTCACAGCTGCTAGTTCTGCAGGATTCTTTTATTTATTTTTAAATACATATAAGTATCTGGGCTGGAAATTTATTTATCCCTCTTTTATTCTCATGAGCCTTTTCTTTATTATCCACCCACGAAATCTATCCTCAAACACAAAGGCAAGGGTCAGACAAATTTAGAGGAAAAAGGGGCATCCCTGGTTCCAATGTCTGCATTACAAAAGACAGGAGAAAGGAAAGGAAATAGCATGGGGACATGTTCTTGTTTCATGGATAAATACAGGTCTCCCAGTGACTTGGACTGTAGCAGTGGATCAGTTCCGAGTTCTGTGTCTGAAGCTGGAATATGATTGAGGGTTTTTATGTCTGTTTTACTTATTGTACTGTAGAAAGAGCACACATACTATACAAACTGTCACATTTTAGTGGATTTCAGGTACTTGGTTGTTTAATGCAAATTGAGGTATTTTAACATAATGTTAGGATGCTTCTGATTTAACAGACAAAGCAGGGAAATTCTAAAGTAAGGCACTCGATGCAACCTTGACTTGCTCTGTTATGCTTGTCTGGTTTGGAAGTTTCAGAGTGTTGGACGTTGTGTCCCTTATTTGAGGCACTACCTATGCACAATGGACAAAGTGAAGTAAGTTTATGATTGTAGCTCTTTGAGATAGAGACTGCTTTTTGCTGTACATCTAGTTTTACCTCATTAGGAACGTCAAGGTTTGGCCTCTTCAGTTTAAGATATGAAAAGGCACTTTTAGAAGTGAAAATGAATGGTATGGAAACTGCAACGTTTCGTTGTTTAAATGCAAGCCATGTTACTACCACAGTGTGGCCAAAAAGCATCAGAAACCACTGAAATGCCATTTCTTTGCCCTCTACCCAATAAGGTATCAACAGTTTTAACAGCATTCTGAGCTGAAAATTGATAGACCCAGGGCAGGATTTTATTGACCCAGTTATTATACCCTGAAAAACAAAGTATCAAATGGTAATACCTTTGATGCAGCTGTTCTTTCTTGGCATTTTTTTCTCTTGCTCCTTTCAAAAATCAGGCAGAGGATGTTGTGAGCACAGGACATAGGGACTTGTCCTCCAGTCACTGAATATTTTCTTTTCCTTCAGGTCAGGATGCCATAAACAATGGTAAATGCTGGCTGCTGTATTGAATAAAAATTATACGGTTGTGAAAATGGGACCAGCTGTGATTCAAAAAGAGACCTATGTATAATTTCTAGAAACAGTGCATTTCCCATTCTCATCTTTAGCCTTAAACACACACAAATCATATTTGTGTTTTCTTTTGTGATTGGTGCTACAAATATCCTAAGTAGTGCAGAAAAATTCATAAGCCACAATGTGCATATTTCCCACACAGATGTTTTTGGTTTATGTTTCCATAAATGACTAACCAGTTAACATAACATTTCCTGTATTTAAAAAAAAACACAGTAACAAGTACTGTGTGATTTTTGTAATTAAAGGTAAATTATACTACAGTCCCACCCAAAATCTAGGACATTTTATATTAACAGCATACATCCTGTAATGTAGTAAAATAATTTAAGCTTATAATGCTATTTGGAAGAGGTCAAGTTACACAGTAATCAGATTCCATGACAGTTGGTTAAAATCAGTTGTTGTGTGCTAAATGGCTTCATAACCGGCTTGAGAAGAACAACCATTTGGAAATCTTGATAAATGTTTTTTGAACTTTGTCTCAGTTTATATTAAGCATGATGATTCTGATCAGGATATATTCAGTGTCACATTTATTTTCTGCTCCTATAGCAAACAGCATTTTTATTTCATGCTTTTTCTGTGCTATGTCCGATCAATACTGTTTTCACTGAATTCAAGATTTGTCATGAACAATAAAATGCCCTTACTTTCTTCAGTGCTAACACCATTTAGAATTAGAGTCCACCTTTACAAAACTCTGGGCTACTGTACATAAATAAAGAAAAATTAAATAATCTGACTACAACTCACAATAGCTTTTACTGCAGTAATGCATATCTCTGTGCACCCTAAATTATCCCTTCCCAGTTGCTCAGAGATATCAGTCATGCTTAACACCCACCAAAAAAACCCTCTTCGCCTGTTCCTGCCCCAAAGAGTTAGTGAAAGGAGGAGGGTAATATGACCAAAGATGGAGAAACTTGAGTCAAAAGGACCTACATCAAGCCCTGAATACAGCCAGAGAGAGATTCCTGTAGACACCCTCAGGGAAGGAGTTCCATAAATAGTGTCTCCCAAATAAGACGTTCTAGCCAGTGAAGGTGTGCAAAGAGCAAGGATCAGGGATTGTTGACCTTTAGGGCATGCTGCAAAATCCATCATTTTTCCCAGGCAGCAGAAGATGTTGGGACTTCTCAAGGGTGTTTGTTGATGGGGCAATGGAGCTTGGTGGGGAAGTTCCTGTCTATTAAGTTGTGTTGTGGATGGAGTTTTGTTGAGCAGTTGTTACTGGTTTTGTTTTTGTTGTGTGCTATTTTAAATAATGTTAAAAGCACCCAAAGTGGCAGATGGGCACTCTTGCATGTATTATTATTAATCACAATAAATCTACAATATTAAAGATAAGATATGGCAAAGTTGACTCTATTACAAACTATTATTGCATCTGTAGGCACCTCACTTTTGACTGTAGAAGCCTATGATCATAATTTACTGGGAAAAGGCATAAAATACAGGCTATTCAGTGACAATGAAGATATTTTCTCAATACATCCCATCACAGGTAAATTATTTTATTTAAATTTGTTTTAAAGGCATGTTTAAGGCTTTTGATATTTGAATAAACATTCAATTATGTACAGAGTGTTTCGACATTGGGATTGCTTTTATACCAAAACATTTTCATTAGATGATGTTAGTTTAAATCCATCCTGACAAATCAGGATGGTACTACTTCTACTGGAAGTTCTACTGCCATGGTATTTTGGCTACTCAAAAGTTTATGTTGATACTCTTGGTAAGAATTTAGCATTGTGAAAATTCTTTACGAAATTCAGATTTTGAAATTTTACGGAAATGAATGTGCATTTTTAAATGTTTAGATTTAATCTAGAATTTTGATGATTTACTATTAATTACATGCAGAAGTTGTAACCACAGAGTCTCCAAATGCAGATTATACCTGTCTTCAGGTTTAATCTGGAGGTGCTGTCTGTAAGACTAGTGTATATATATCCCAACATGCAGTGCTTCATCTTGATTTCAGCAGCTGTCATTGTTGACTAGTGGTGGAATAATAGTTCACTTAGTGGCACTCAGATGGGCTTTCTTGGATAGCACAGTTTGTGATGCTGTGTCATTCAGATTGACCTGGTCTGATGCAGATGAAGTCCATGCTTTTTAGGAAATTTCTCATGTGGCCATTGATTGAACAAAGTTTGGACACCCTGTATTTGTGTCGTAAGCAGCAAGAGGGAATGAAATCTACAGTGACGATGGTAGGTGGTCACAGGAAAGGAATGATTGCAGTTCTGTTATAATTTCATGAACTGTTTAATAAAGCAGCCCACATCTGTGAGAAATCTCTCTCAGATCTACACTTGTGTTGTAATTTCTTCCTTTAGTTCTACATATATTTTCCTTTGTATTCTTTTATCGAATGTATTGAACAGCTGTTTTCTTTATTGCACAGTATGTATGCTCACTTTTAACACTTTATTTTTCCTAAATATGTATATAACTTGACCTCCTTTAAATTCTTTTTGGAAAATAAAATAGGTGAACTCACAGTGAAAGAGCCAAAGTTTCTTGACCATGAAGTAAAGAGTAAAGTGCATCTCACTGTTTTGGCTGAAAATGGCTTGAATTCAGCATACTGTAGAGTGACAGTTTGGGTACAAGATGTGAACGATAATGCACCTAAATTTGAACAAAGCTCTTATAAAACATCGGTGTGGGAAGGCCAAATCTATACTACCTATGTCATGCAGGTAATGGGGAACACATATTTACAAACCTATTTCTGCAATTCAAATTAAAAATAGCTAAACTGAGGCCACAGTCCAGCAGTGTATTCATTGGGCTTCTACTCTGTTCATGATGCATACGTTTTCTTTAATGTTGCTGCAGCCTTGCCTAGAAACCTAAAATTTATAATTATTTTGGCTGCATTAGAGCTTAAGGTTCAGTTCAGTTTTTTTCAAATTAGGACAATATCTTTTAGCTTCTGACTGATTATAGAAATAGAAACTAAATTCAACTTTCTTGTTGTCTTCCTTTGTTTCTAACAAAAAGCAATTCTGGTTCATGAAAGGTAGTCAGAGAATGATTATTCAAGGCTAGTTCATAGTTTCAGCATAGATAAATTCTTGCTCCCAGCAGTGTCTCTAGGCTTTGTCACTTTAAAATGAATCCATTCAGCTCCATTCAGGTATAAAATCCTCTTGTCAGATGTAAGTATCTGATATTAAATCTGCTGCTGAAAGAGTAACTCATCGCATTGTATGTATGAAAATTCTCCTTCCTCTGAACATGTCCATTCTCCAGAAGTGTTTCCAGCTGTTTGTGCGCTGTATATCTGTTGGAGCAAAAGGGGGACATTATTTGGAGTGGAAAGGAGAATAGTTTTCTCTGTGCATCCCCTCCAGTCTGTGCACCCCTTGCAAGTTAGGTCAGAATAAAGGTCGTGTTAGGAACTGAAGATGTTCCTCCTCTGAGAATAAACAAATGGAATACAACAACTGCCCCGGATGTGAATTCACGAGGGAGATAGATGAGCATACATTTGTTTAGAGAAACATATGTCTGCTAATGGGAAAAAAATGACAAAGCAATCAATGTGTCTGGAATAATCTGGATTCTGTACAGTATGAATCATGCTCAACAGTACAAAAAAGAACCAGTGAGGACTCTTTAAGGAGGCTGGGGAAATGTTCTCTATCATGAGAATCCTGCACTGGTATCTTTTCCTGGTGCTGAACGTTGGTTATTCAGCTAGTTTTATATTCTATTTCTGCTCCTTTTCCACTCTTCTTTATTTCTTTAGGTTTAAATAATAATTCAAAATAGCCTACAGAAAGGTGCCTTAAGCATTAATAATTCTTATTTCATTTATTTGTAATAGCACTTAGGGTCCTCTGACCAGGGCTCAAGATCCCATTATGCTAGTGACTGTACACACACACAACAGAAACCGACTATCTCCTAATAGTAACCATGCAGCAGCATAGAAATAATCAAATACACAAGAACAGATCAACTCAACAACCTATTGCTTTATTGTTTGAAATTCCAGTTCTGCAGCAGAATGTTTTAATCCAAGAAAATTGAGTTGTTTTTATTTTGTAAAAATATTTCCATTCATAGTGGGCTTGATAACTTCCCCTGGGCTAACCTATAAAATTTGGGGCCTAAATTATTTGATTGTCCCCTTTTAATCTGTGTAGCTAAAATGCAGCTAACTGGTAGGAATAGATATAAGTGATGTAACACTTTGCTTTTTGAAAATGCAGTTTATCTGCGATTAAGCATGGATTTTCTTCCCAAACAGATTTTTGCAACTGACCGTGACAGTGGGCTAAATGGAGAAATTGAGTATTCAATTTTATCTGGTAATGAAAACAAAACATTCCTGATTGATTCAACACGGGGGATTTTAGCAACTAATGTAATCCTGAATCACGAAGACATTTCATCATACAGGTTGTATACAGTGTCTGCATAAAATATATATAGTTGCTAATTGTGTTTACCTCAAGTTAATATTACTCATGCTGCCTGGCTTAGGGTTTTATACAGCTGCCCATTGCTGTAGTATTGGAACACCCACCATGTAAACTCAATAGCAGTAGCAATAGTGAATGTTGTCATGGAGTCTCTGGAGTAAAAACATAACCTTGTTAAATCAGCTACAGCACACACTGACACAAAAGCACAGTTGATCTTTCAAGATACCCTGTTCTTGGTGACATATGGCCATGTGTGCAGGAGCAGGAACTGAATGTCAAGATAGCTAATCCAGAATTGCTCTTTTCTGTGATTCCGCATTGTGGACTTTTTTTTTTTTAAAGAAGCCATTTTTAACACAAAAGAGGAAGAGGGTTTTAAGAGTAATTGTTGGTAGTTTCGTTTACAGAAGGGCAGATACATTTTCAATGGTGAGTGATACAGTGTTGTAGAATTTCAGTGGGATGTGATGATTTAGTATTTCCAGCAGTCCCCCTAGCTGCTGCCTTCTCTGGAATCCCAACTTTCATTCTGGAAAAAAATAAAGTTTCTAGCTGATACGGTTGGAAAGAACTCAATTGCTCATCATAGTGTGTAAGAAAGAAAAGATAGGATCATATTAGGAAGGTCTACACAGTCTGCTCTGAAAGACCATTCAATTTTGGTGTCGTGAATGGGTGGATGCAGGAAAGAATACCACCATTTTTCTCCCTGGTCAAGAAGTAGCCATGCCGAAGGAGCCCACCTAGTCACTTATGCTACATCGAGGGGAAGCCAAGCTCAAGGAGCCATGCGGTGGAAATGGGTATATTTGGACCCTAGTCAGGGTGAGCCAAGTCAGGGTGAGCCAAGCTCAGAGATCATACATGACATGGTCCTGCTTTCAACAACTATACCAACTACTGAAAAGAACATTTCCTTGATTTCCACTTAATTAGCAAGAATTGTACAGCCAGTTTCCCTGCATAAACCCAGTTACATCAGTATAAACATAAAGAGAACACTGCTAATCCCAGAAATAGCAATGTGTTCAGTGCTACAGTTAAGGTTGAATTTGTTCTTAATTATGCTTTGACTATTGTTACCGGAGTTCTATCCATGTGGAAGGTACTATTATTTTCATCTGTACGCTTTTTTATACTTCATTTTGCTGTGTTTCTCCTGCAACTCCCAGATTCATAGTCAAGTGAACTTGACTCTTTATATTAGAAATCATGCCATAGTTAGAATTACAAGGTAAACAAAGTATGCAAGTAAAGATATGCCAATTGTTTAACATAGGAAAGCAGTTTTATATATTACAGTTCTCTAAGAAATTAAAGTACTGTATGTTGTACCATTGGAATTGTGACTTTTTTCACATGGCTGTAGTAACAGCCAATGTATATACAAGTTCTCTTTTCCTACTCAGCCTTAGATTTTTAATTATCCAGTCAGAATTTAGAAAACTACATCAAATATATCACCAGCATATGACTTTTTAAAAATATCAGTATAATTATGACAGTAGTCTTATATATGAATTATTTTGTGTGAACATAATGCCCAGAATATTTCATTTAATTTATTTTTCATTTTCTCCTGTGCTAACAGCATCCATCATTATTTTTAATGTAACTACAATAGTAGAACATGTTTTGCTTGCTGAAATAATACTTAAAAAGGGTATTTGAAATAAATCCTTTAAAGGAAATTCTCAGTTAACAAAGCATTCATGTTGTTAACATAATGATACCTAGTTCTGTCCTTAAAAGTGAATTTGTTTTTATTTAGTATTTAAATCAAAACCATAACATTATTTTAATGTAAATTCTGTTTGATGTTTGTTTAAATATCATTTCATCATTAATAATCTGTGGTTTCTTATTTTTAGTAAAAGGAATCAGAAGAGCAACAGAAACTGTTCTAAAAATGTTTTTTCTGTCTAATTTCAAAACGGCCCATTTAGGTTTTTTTCTCAAAATTTGAAAACAGTTGTTTGTTTCAGCTAAATCAGACATTTTCTTCCCCCAGAATTTCTAAATTCTTTGAATTAGAGGGTTACAATAAAAGTATTGACAGAACCTTAATTTTAATGTCTGCGCTGAGATGATTTTGTGAGATTTTTTTCACTGAAACCTTAGAAAATTATTATTTTTAGTAAAACATTTCCATGTATACCTTGAAAATATTCATTCTTGACCAGATAGGCCTTCTGTATGGAATTACATAGGTGGTTACCAACAGAATACAAGTCTGTAATTCAAGGTTTGTGTTCTGTTGGTGTCATAAACAGGAAGAAAATTCAGAGTACAGCATGTGTGGTTCACGATAGCAGTAGAATCCACAGCTTGAACTACAGCATTGGTGTTCAGTATTGTCATGTGACTATTAAGAAAGTCACTATTTATTTATCACTTTTGTCAAAAAGTGCTTGTAAGATGAAGGAAGAGTTTAACTCTTCAAACTCAACAAGGGAGACAGAGAAAGTGCTGCTTGACATTTAAATATTTATATTATATAAAACATTTGACATTTCTAAGCCCTGCAGTTTAGCCTGACTGACCATCTGACCAGATCTTTTCTTTTTTTAAAGGAGTTCTAGAACAATCCATGGAGCTGAATTAGATTCAACCCTAAATTCCCTTTCTGGGGAATTTTTTTTATCCATCTTTGCTGATAATAAGCAATTCGGTCTTGATTGTACAGAAGTTAATTCTGAGAAATAATATAAAGAACAAATTTCTTGTTATGATTTTTTTCATTGATTGGATCACTGCTTTCTTTGTTCCATTGTCTGTGAAAATGAAAGTAATGTTAGGAGAATCCACAGCAGTTCCTGTCCAGGTGTTTAATGAAGCTCTAACGGTAGATGCTTGTTTTATATGCTGATGGTGAAAACCTGATCTCATTGAAGTCAATAGGAATTTTTTCATTGGCTTAAATGGGGCCAGAATTTCACTCTGAGTTTTTAGTGTGTCTAGTCAGTCCTACAGCAGTTGTTACATTGTTTCATTGGATTCAGTATGTGTTTGTCACCTAGGACCTCTTGGACTTCCTTCTTTCAACTTGTCAAAAAATAAAATTCTAGTCACCCATTTGTATATTGGAAATTAAAATGTAATTTAGGCAATGGCAAGAAGAAAGATAAGGCATATTAGCTAAAGTTATTGTTCTTCATTTTTGTTTTATATGCTTGAAATCACTGTTGAATAATTCTATGATTTCTGGCTGCGTGTGACAACTGTGACTTTCTTTCAATACTAGGTTAGTTGTGCAAGTTGCCGATAGAGGAACCCCCAGCCTTTCTGCTACAAGCATAGTAACGATACAGGTAGTCGATGTTAATGACAATACCCCAACTATCCAACCACTAGGCAAAGTGGAAGTCTCTGAAAGTAAGTGTGACAGTGCAGAAAAGTGTTACTGAGTCAAGGCAATGTCAGACCAGGATATTACTTTTCATTTTGTTTTGTAACAAAATGTTATATTGGAAGAAATCTCAAAAAATCATGGCAATATTAACAGAAATATTGAAGCAAATATGATCTGCTTTTGTTTTCAAAGGCATGATTCTTAATTTTTGGACATTATATTTAGGAACAGTTTGGAGCCAAAATACAGGAAATGTTAAAAAAAATACAGCTGTGGTACTCTCTGTGGACTCCAGGCTCAAATTCCACAGATGTCTTAAATTTATCTTTTTTTAATAGAAAAAAATACTGTTAAAGCCAACGCTGTGAAAAAAAATCTTTGGAATTTTGTTATTTTGAAGAAAACATTTTCTTTCCATAATATAAGACCTTTCTTTAGAAAGGTTCAACAGCATGGCCTAGTAGATGAGCATGGAGATTGGAACCTGAACCTCTTGAGTTCTAATGCCACCTCAGCATCTGACTTATTATGTGACCTTGGACCACGGAGGCCAAACTTTTCTAACTTGTCATGTTGGACACTTAAATCACTATTTAAGCACCTAAATAAGTAGCCTGATTTTCAGAAATGCTGTGCCTGATACACAGAGTTATCATGGTTGTATTTTTTCATGTGGGTGAAAGGCCACTTCTATTTCAATATCTGAATTTAGCACCAAATTTGAAAATGTTAGCCTTAAACTATCTAGTCCTCATTTCCCAAACTCATGGAATGACCCCTTGAACCCCCAGGATCTTGTATCCTTTACTAACTTTTGCTGAAGATCTCATGTCCACTGACCATTACTTAGAATCACAGGTTTGGAAGGGACCTCAGGAGATCATCTAGTCCAACCCTCTGCTCAAAGCAGGACCCATCCCCAATTAAATCATCCAACAGATTTTTGCCCCATGTCTCTAAATGGCCCCCTCAAGGGCTGAACTCACAACCCTGAATTTAGCAGGCTAGTGCTCAAACCACTGAGCTATGCCTCTCCTCAAAGGAGAACCAGGAGCGTATAGGAGTTGCATATCCTGATTCCTCAAAGACAAAAGGATACTTGTACCTTACCCAAATATTATGACAAAAGTTGCATCTGCTTATCTATACTTGAAATGTTAGTGGTGCAGCTGAGCCATATAGTACTTTGGTATAGACACTCACTATAGCAAATAGCAAAAAGCAGAGTTCTCCCATCAGTGTAGTTAATGCACTTCCTCAAGAGGTAGTAACTAGGTCAACAAAATAATTCTTCCATCCATCTAGCACTGTCTACTTCCAGGGTTAGGGCAGCTTACCTATATCACTCAGAGATGTAGATTTTTCACATCCCTGAGTGAAATAGCTGAGTCAACTTAAATTTTGAATATAGACCTGGCCTCAAGCTTTCCTCTCAATAAGTCAGTATCCCCTATTTGAGCAATTCATAGAAAATTCTGTATAGAAAATGATATACTTTCCTGTTGCCCTTGAAGGAGTAGTCTTTGTGGGGTGCAATAGGGCTGAAAATCTAAAATAAAATATAAGTTTAAGGTCAGGTTTCTGAGGGACAAAGCAGAGTTACTGCACCTCCTGATATTTGCTTTATATAGCATGTCAAGATCTTGCTTTTATTCTAAGATATACAGCCAAAATATGCCAAAAATACTGTAAAAATATTATGCATGTAAAATCTAAAACTTACAAATATGCAAGCTGTACCATATATACTTCAACTAACTAGATTTATTTTGAACATCACTATTTCAGATGCCCCACTTGGTTTCATAGTGGCTCAGGTTTCTGCAAATGATGTGGATTTAAGTCCACCTCTTCTCTACAGCTTTACAGAAGATGGTAACCCGGGAATGAAATTTGCTATTAATCAACACACTGGAGTGATCACACTGGTGAAACCATTAGATTTTGAAGAAATTGCTCAGTATGAGTTGTGGATTAGTGTGTCAGATTCTGTGCATCAAACAGAAGCAGAACTCACCATCCATGTTTTGGATGTCAATGACAACCCACCAGTATTTACTCAATATTCATATCAGGTAAGAAGGTGGTGAATAGAGACATCATATGTATATATGCTCTTGAAAGGCGTATATGACCGCTTAGGAGATGGAGGATCTCTGTTTATCCCCCAAACCACTACAGCATCGGCAAGGGCAGCACTTCCAGTACACCTCAAACTGACCTAGAGGGGCTAGTTACATTTCCAAGTTTATTCATTCTCTAGACTCATTGTTGAGACTGCCCAGAAGAGTGCCAGTAAATGCTAATTTTTTTATGATGTAAATATCTGTCCATAATAAATTTGATTGAGACCACCACACTCTGTTCATATAGGCCACCAACTGCTAGTAACTGTTGGTTAATATTGTCTTATGCTGAATTTGAACCGAGATCTAGAGAGAGAAGTCTGTCCCAGTAACTTAAGCCCTCCCTATGCCCCTTTTATCTCCTATGTTTGCAGAGTGCTTTAGGGAAGCACTAAGCACTATGCAAGATTTTCAACTGAAGGAAATAAGCATTGTTCAGTCAACTACACTGTTATAATCTAACTGAGCTTCTGGCCAAAGATTTTGATTTTTTTGTGTTGCTTGGACAGTAAGATTACACAGCTCCCTTGCACTCAAAGTATAAAAGTATATCTCATTACCTGTTCATTGCACGGAAATTTTTACCCCTCATATTTTCAGGTTTTCATGTTTAATTTGTATATGGATTTACTTGCATATATTCCATGTATTAAAGTGATTTTAACTAGATGTCTAACATCTGAAGTTATGAAAGAGATAGCTGCTGTATCATATAAACATTAGAAGTTTGAAAAGGCGAAAGGAAATTTTGATAATAAAAATAGTGCATCTGGACTTCAAATAATGGAAATACATGAAAGAGGAAAATGCTTCCTTGTTTTCTAAGATTCTGTGAAGATAGTAAGCAGTTTGCAAACACTAAGTTATAACAATGATCTGTTGATTATTAAGTGCTGTGGCTTTGAGATGTTTAGAGCATATAACAATCTTTTAAGGAACCAAGACAAAGTATAGTCAACTGAATAATTCAAAATAGGCCTCAGAACTGTATTCCATGTCCTAAAAACAAGATATCCATGGAAGCTCAGAAGGGAAACTAAACTGAGCTGCAACATTGTGAGAAGCCTTGCTTCCATTAGTGTTTTGTTGCAGAGATGTGACGTTTTATATTCTCTAACTCACTGAACTGCTTTGGAAGAAATAATGATCAGAATGAAATATCAAATGGATAGTTTTATTAAAAAAAACATAGTTGACTCTGAATCTTGGACTGGTTGCCAGCATTGTTTCAGTATCTCAGCTCTGTCAAGTTTTTTAAGCTTAAGGAAATTGGCAGGTGAAACCTTTCACAAAGCTCGGAACTATATTTGTTTTCTGTAATAAAATCAATGAAACTGTAACTTGCTATATCCAAGACCTTTTATGTTACTCTTATCAAATATTTCATTTTGGTTACAACTTCAGGTGACCGTGCCTGAGCTCGTTCCTGTAGGTACTTCTGTCCTGACCGTCTCTGCTATAGACAGAGATTCAGAGCATAATGGAATTATTTCCTACAAAATCTTGTCGTCTTATGAGGGATTTTCAATTGATGACAAAAATGGTGAGTTTATTTCATTTTATTTATTATGAAGAAAGGGCATATATAGTATAGACTGAAAATTCATATTCCACTTCCAATGCTGTTATTGGTGATTACAGAGTTCTGGTGGTGGCTGCTTGATTTAGACAACCCCAGTCACCCACGCTAATAAGGAGGGGAAAATGATTGACTCCTGGGGAGAACGATGTTCTCTTCATCATTCCTTAGTATTAGGCTGGTGAATTATCAGGAGCTCATGGTCTGCTACCAATTCCATTTCAGGGAGAAGATGACATTGTTTTTACAGGACTTACCTGATGACAGAAGAAGGGTTGGCATATGCCATTTTAATTGAGGGTCAAAATTTAGCCAAGCACTTTTTCAGGGCTCCTGTGACATTCTGGCCTCTGCTGGCAAAGCATTGGTGTCTGCTGTGAACATCAGGAAGTAGGCTTTGCTTCATTCCTCTTCTCTAGTGCTAGACACTAGACTACCTGGAAGATCTCCCTTTTGAAAGGGAGAGTCTTTTTTGTGAAAAGATAAATTACTGGAAAAACTAAAGGACATAATATTGAAAACCCTCTTCCTGGGTTTGATTCTCTCTGTCAGGAGGAGGCCCTCTACTCCTTTCTGGTACTAGAGGGAGTCCTACCCCCAGTCTTCACTGTTGTACATCTCATCGAGTAAAAGATGCCCACAGTACAAGCATCCTGCAGTTTTCCAGAGTCGGAACAGAAAGAGGCCTTTCTAATCTATGTCTAAATTTAAACAACCTCCTTCCTTGTCAGGATCTTTGTTGCGAAACAGCAAGATTCAGTTTTGACGAGACTGTCAAGAGTAGGGAGCTAGTTCTTCAAGTCCAATCTACCTTTTTTTGGAGATGACTTTATCAATGCATCGAGGTAGATTACATCAGACCTGTGGGTCCTAGAGATTGTAGAAAGGGACTATGCCATGTAATTCAACCAGCTACCTCCCACCCCACCCAGATCCCCTTTCCCTTTTCACTTCAGGGATCTCATTCACAAGGCATTCTGCTTGCAGAAGGAGAAAATTGCTTTTGATAGGACAGTGTCCAAATACCTGAGAGATCAGGGCTTTTATTCCTGTTACTTTCTGGTGCAGAAGAACAACGGCAGGTTTTGTCCAACACTAGATGTAAGAGACTTGAACAAATATGTTTGGAAGTCTCATTTCTGTATGCTGACTTTGACCTCCCTAATCCCTTTTGCTATCTGTCCTGGATTGGTTTATGATTCTTAATCCAAAGGACACATATTTTCATACATTGATTCATCGCACTCATCACAAGTACCTTCTTTTCTTGGTAGCAGGACACTATTTCCAGTATCAAGTGCTTCCATTTAGCTTCTCCACAGTGCCCAGGGTTTTTATAAAGTGCCTCTCTGTGGTAGCGGCTCATCTGAGGAATCAGGGTAGTTTTGTTTACCCCTGTTTGGGTGATTGGCTACCTAAGGCTGCTGTCCTATTAAGTCATATTATCTTTACAACTGACCTCTTCTCAGACCTGGGACTCTAAATTTCACAGAGTCAGTTCTCTGCCCTTCGTTTACAGGTTCTATACTGGACTCTGTGGCGGGAGAGCCTTTCTACCAAAGGACACATTCCTCAAATTAAACCATTATCTATTGAAAATTCATCAGTGTCCAACTCAGAGTAAAAATTTTCCTAGGTCTGATGGGCCTTATGCAGCCACTACTTGCAATTAAGCAGTCCATTAGCTGGCCTCCTGGCTAGGGCATACTGCACACACAGTCAAGGGGCTTGCAGCCTTTGGGTGGGGCAAGCCACAGACAAGTGACAGGCCTTCCAGCCTACAGGAAGTAGGCCACCACTCAGCTGCTCGGGTTGTCGACAGGGAGGTGTAGGGGGACCCAGTTCCACTCTACTCCACTGGAACCCAGTCCAGGGCCCTAACAGTAGTAGGGGATCCTGCCACTGGGGTAGTGGGGTTCCTGCCAAAACATGCTGACTTGTGTAGCAGCAGCACAACCTGACAAATGTCTGGTTCCCCAGGGTTACTTCCTACCACAGTCCACTGGTACGGAGCTGTAGTTGGCGAGTCCTCCGTCTCCTTGGGATAGGTGACAGATGGCATTCCCAGCAGCTCCTCTCCACTCATTAGTCTCGTCCTCCTCCAGGGCAGGGCACTGCACAGCTCAGGGTCTGGTCCAGAGTCCTGCAGTGGGTTAGAGACATCTGCCTCCTTCACTGACTCCAGCCCAACTAGGCTAAAGAGCCCATGTCTTATACTTCCTGTCCCAACCCTCTGCTTCCAGTGGGTGGAGCTGGCTTGGCTCCACCACCAGAGAGAATATTGTGGTTCCTGCATCTCAGGCTTAAAGGGAGGCCCCTCTGCCTCACTATACACTGTAATAGAGACTCAGATTAAATATATATAAATAAAAGAAATAGTAAGAAGGACCAAAGAAACTGCCACCATGGCTAAACAACAGAGTTAAAAGAGTTGCTTAGAGGAAAAAGGCATTCTTTAAGAACTGGAAGTCAGATCCTACTGAGGAAAATAGAAAGGATCATAAACTCTGACAAGTCAAGTGTAAAGTGCAATTAGGCAGACCAAAAAATATTTGAAGAGCAACTAAGAAAAGACATACAAACAAACATTTTTAAGATACATCAGCAGCAGGAAGCCTGCCAAACAATCAGCAGGGAGGGGCGGGGGGGCACTAGATGATCAGGGTGCTAAAGAAACACTCAGGGAAGACCAGGCTGTTGCAGAGGATGTGAGGAAGATCCTCACACCTGTGCCAATCTTTTTAGGTGACAAATCTGAGGAAATGTTTCAGATTGAGGTGTTGATAAAGGTGGTTTTGGAACAAATCAATAAATTAAACAATATTAAGTCACCAGGTCCAGATAGTATTCACCCAAGAGCTGTGAAGGAACTTAGAAACACCCTACTTTTATATCAGATCAATTTTCAAACCTGGTTATCTATAGTTAAGTTCCTAAATCCATATAGGTATCTAACTTGTGTTTTTTGTTTGATTTTTTATTTTGGTTTTTCAGGGTCAGTATTTACTGCCAAACCGGTGCCACTCCTGGACAAGAGTTCCGTTATTCACCTTCTTATAGAAGCCAAAGATAATGGAGACCCTGCTTTGACTGCTGTTACTTCAGTGGAGATACAGATACAGGATGTAAATAACTATGCACCTCAGTTCACAATGGCACAATACAATGTGAGTGTGAGTGAAGATGCCATAGTCGGAAGAACTATCCTCACATTTTCAGCCATTGACTATGATTGGATACTTGAAAATACATACATTGAATACTCTGTTATCAGCAGCAACACTAATAACCTATTCCATGTGGAAACAAGTGTCATTGAATCAACACCATCTTACAAGCCCGTTGGCAACCTTGTTTTAAGTAGTTCACTGGATAGGGAAATTGCTTCCTCTCACCATGTGATCATTCTTGCATCTGATCATGGAACACCTCCCCTGAATTCCACTGCTACTGTTTTGATAACTGTACTAGATGTTAATGATAATCCACCCATATTTAACAATCTGGAGTATCGCATTCATGTCAGAGAAAATATCCCAATAGGTAGTCATATCACTATGGTTTCAGCAAATGACTGTGATACAGGAGCCAATGCAGAGATCACTTATACTATAATCTCTGGAAATGACAAGGGGCATTTTCGATTAGATGGGAAAACTGGCTCCGTGGATTTGATCAGAACTCTGGATTATGAGGAAACGATTAAATTTACTTTGACTATTCAAGCCTCTGATAGTGGGGTCAATGTAAGAAATGTGGCTTTTTCTGTTGTTTTTGTCAGTGTTCTGGATGACAACGATTATGCTCCGCTGTTTTTGTTTCCCAGCCTGAACTGTGTTGTCCATGAAAATCTGCCTGCCTTTTCTTTCGTGTGCACAGTTTATGCACTTGATTTTGATACAGGTCCCTATGGACACCTTACTTACTCAATCCAGTCATCGTGTTTGTCTGATCGTGGATCTCCTCAAGATCATGACATGTTTTTCATAGATCCTTTGACAGGAGATATACAAACAAAGCAAATGCTTGATTATGAAAGTCAGTGTAAGTACTGCTTTATAGCCCAGGCAAAAGACAAAGGTGACTCAATAGCCACATTAACAGTTCAGGTGGATATTGAAGGGACAGATGAATTTGATCCTGTTTTTACCGAAGATCAATATTTTTTTGATCTTCCTGAGAAAAATGAAGCAGGTCAGCTGGTTGGCAAAGTGGCAGCATCCGATAGTGATGCTGGATTGGATGGAGTTATTCACTACTCCCTGCTAAAACATTCTCCGTTTTTTTCTGTAAATCAGAGCAATGGAAATATCTACTTGACTAGAACTCTTCACAGAAAGAAGAGCAGTACCAACAGGAAAGATGACACCCTTGAATTGTTAGTAAGAGCTCACAGCCCCAAACTGGACTCTAAATCCACTACATGCACTGTTCTGGTCAATATTTCCAACTCCCTAGAGAATTATTCCATTGCATCTGCAAACATCCTGTCTATTAGCCTTACTATCTCTTTTGTCGTGTTTCTGCTGCTTGCCATCAGCCTTATTGCACTTATTCTGAGATACAAACGAAAAGACATGATAAACTCATGTATGAAAAGAGAAACCTCATCTTCATCAGCTGATTCAAGCTTGACCAATGAAGATAATATTCCTAAGGACTGCCAGAAACTCCAGAGCACTGAGAGTAGTACACTTCCCATGGGCTCCATTACAGAGTGGTTGAGTTTGGTAGGCATCAGAGAAAAGGAAGATATTAACCCCAGCAGGCACTCAGATTCTAGTGGTCATGGCTCAGCAGAAGGAGAAACTGCAGAAGATGAGGAAATCAAAAGGATCAATGAGCATCCGTGCAGAAACGGGTTGAGTTCAGCTTTAAGTGAGCGAGGCTCATGCGTGCCAGACTCAGGAATTCCAAGAGACTCTGACCAGTTATCCTGTCAGTCTGGAGAAACTGATGTATTGGCTGCCACTCACAATGCAGAGGGCTTCCACACCTTCAAAGATGAAGGAGGAGGAGAAGGCTGTGACCCATATTATGCCCATAACAAAATGCTATCCCAAACTCTTGAAAAAATTGGGATAAAAGAGAGAGACATAATGACAGACATCACAAGAGAATACATCTTCATCTCTGATGGCCAGGATTCCCGGTATGGATCACTTGCAACCCTTGTAGCCTCCAATGAGGATCTTAGAGGAAGTTACAACTGGGATTACTTACTTACCTGGGAACCCAGATTTCAGTCTCTTGTCTCCGTGTTCAATGATATTGCAAAACTAAAAGATGAAAGCTTACAAATGCATAGCTTTCCTAAGGAGAAGAAATCTTTTATTTTCCCTCCTCCCTTGATAACATCAGTAGCTCAACCTGGCATAAGGACAGTGTCACCACATATGCCAACTATAATACCTGGGCAGGCATTTAAAAAATACCCTCATTCTCCCCTTATCCATAATCTTAGATACCCTTCACCAGCCATGACTCCCAGTTTTTCTCCTTCTCTGTCTCTACTTACCATGCAGACTCCTACAGCTTCTCCAGTGATGTCAGATACAGGACTGACAGGAACACACCAAACTGGCCAAACTCATGCAACAGAGGAAGAAGTTCAGGTGTAGGTGATTAACCACTGGTAAAAATGTTAAAGGAAAATTTGGCTTAAAACAAACTTGTTCATTGTTTAATGAGTAAAACAGTATGTCAGAGCTACATCATCAGTATTCATTTTATTTTGTATGGTTTACTAAAGATAATTTAGTCATAAACCTTTAATAACTCTCCGCCTTCCTTAAGCTGTTTTTATGGCAGCTGGAAAGTCGGCTATCTGTGGATTTCTCTTGGGTAAGAGAATCCACTTGGCTTGTGGCTCAGGTAGCATCTGAAGTATCAGAATTAGAGTAGTATAAAGGTTGTACAAAGCTGTCTGTGATTCCCCCACTCGTCACTGGGACTATGCTGAGTACATCTCAGCTGGAGCAGAAAATCTGGCCCTGTATGTAATATATATCATACATATAACAGCTTGTGTGTATATGTACACGCATACAATCATATGCTGTTTCTGGGTGTGTATGTCTTCTACCAAATCAGTAAAACACACGTACATATACTTTTTAACTCAGAAGTTTAAGTTGGCACTTGGGGAACAGGACCGGGGGAAATACAGGAAATATGCCTTACAAAGGGTAAGGGAGGCTATCTTTTTTGAATCAGTGGGTGTATTATATGTGTAACGGCTTCTGAGTCGTTTTGCCCACTATCACGTTTGGATCCTTTCTGGATATAAACTGACGTTGCTCCTAAGTTATCTGTACGCAACATACTGTTCCTAAGAGTATGCAAGCAACAACTGTTTCCAAGAAAAGAAATAGAAAGAAAAGATCGGAAATGGAGTCAGCCAGAAGCCTGTGCCAGGAAGGGGAAAGCAAAGGAAAGAAGTCATTCTCAATTAATATATGAAGAGGGAATTATAAGCTTATGGGCATAGGGCCATGTCTGAGAATGCTTTTGGGGTCATTAGATTGGCCACTTCAGGGTTACATAAGCTTCCTTGGACCTTTTTCCAAAGAAGGCAGAGTGTATTTTTTTCCATTTTGTCTTGTTACAGGATGCATGTCTGGTTTTTGAAATTTCAAAGTTAATTTATGAACTTTCACACTAAATAGTTTTGGGTTCTTCTGGATACTGTAGTCATTTTTAGCACCCAAATGGGCAGTATTAATTTATGAACTGTGTATTGGTGGGAAATGTACATAAAAATAACCAAAATCTAATGTCATGCTATAATAACATTTATAATTGTGTAGCCAAAAATATAATATTTTTTAAAAATAATTTTATATACTTTTTTTTTTACTACTAGTGGTTAAAAATTATCCACATAACATACCTTCCATCTGTTAATGTTCTAATGTCTGCTAACCTATTAGGTTTTGATTTGTACTAAGTGTTAATAGAATGAAATATGCCCATTGTAGTGTGCAGTTATGTACAGCTACAGTTTCAGGAGGTGTTAATGGCACATAGTGCTAAATGAACTGTCTGTTCAACTCCAAATTAATGTTTTCAGTATCAGTACTCATGATCAAGTGATAGTTTGGTGATCTGAAGAGGAGCAGTGAACAATTTTATTCACATTATGAATAAAAATAAAAACCATCTTTATCCATAGCTCATCAGCAAAAGAATAAATATTTTGCACAGCGTTATTGTGTTTGATTTTTCATAAAGTGAAAACTAGGGGTATTGTTGTTGGACACAATACTGCAGCATGCAGGTGACCATTGTTTCCCACCGATATCACTTGTTACAGCTGGAGCGTCATCATATTTAAAAATGTCCAAAACATGCAGTGACCACACAGAAAAGGTAATAGTAGAGCTGTATAATAGATACTAGCAATTCAGTAATTAACAACAATCAGTGTGCACTAACTGATACACTAATCACCTATGTGAGCTTAGAGACCTAGTGGAATGCACATAGAAAATGAACTCATCAGTAAAATCCAGGACAGGTTTGAAGACCTAAAGTATTATCTGTTTCCTGTAACCATTCCAGATCTGACTATGAAGATTCTCTGTTAGGTATAGTGGAGAGGTAGCGCCCACTGATAGTATCAGCAAAAACAGGTAGACAAGTCACATGCGTGGAAGGTAGAAAATAAGTCTTGAATTGAGAAGAAGTCCCAATAGAATTAAGGCAGATAAGATATATATGTAAAAAAGGAAGGGCTAGATTCACAAAAGGACTTTGGAACATAACTTCCCACTTTAGGCACCTGAATCTCAGAATTAGGCTCCACTGGGATTCACAAAACCCCCACTCAGCAGTCTCAGAACCTGCAGGTGCCCAAATATTTGCAGTTTAAATACCCTACTTGTCTATGTGTCTGCCTCTAAGCATGCACACTGCAGTCCTATGTCATGTGCCCAACTGCCTTAGCCCAGAGCAATGCACAAACTGGGAGAAGAAAAACGTTTTTCCACTAAGCTGCCTGCAGGACCCGATCCAGTAAGCCTGCTTAGACTTAGCCTACTGCAACAGGCCATATAAGCTAGTTTCCACAAGATGGTTGGCATGGTGGAAAGTAGAGTGAGGAGCAGGAGCAGTTTCCTTTGTAATTGTTAGCCCAGTGGGTAGGATACTCACATGGGATATGGGAGACCTATGGTTCAAGTTCCTTCTCCTCCTGATGGAGGGGGTCTACCACCTCACAGAGTGCTCAAACCACTGATTTAGGGGATATTCTTATGTGGGGCTCCCTCAGTTTCTCTCTCTCTCTCTGAAGCTGGTTCACTGTGGAATAAATATATTCTGTTTAAAAGTAACTGTAGGATGAGTTGCAGCTGAGAATCTCAGGCAGTTGGAGATGCTTCCCAGTAGAACCTGTCTGGGAATCCCATTCAAAGACACCCATCTCTCCCCTTGTAAAGCTAGCCGAGGCGCCTACTTCAGGCTTTGTGAATCCCAGTGATTTTCTGGACATCTAAAAGTGAATTGGGGTGACGTTGAGCATCATCACATCTAAGTTTCCTTGTGAATCTAGCCCAAAATGTTAGCTGATTTGGTTGTGAATCTCTACAGATTCCCCTGTGTGTCATATCTCGGTGCTATATCCAAAGGATTATTTGTACACTTCCTCTTTATCCTGGAAGACTCAGGAATTGTTCTGCTCATTGCTGTATATGTAATTAAAATGCAGTACGTGGTTCCATTCAATCAAAATGGCAGCCTAGTAAATGATCAGGTGGCATATTCTTTACTTCATAGCTGATGAATCTGGAATGGATACAGTATACCCCCATCTAATACACATGATACAGGTTCTGTTATATGAATTTATACTGATAATATGTATATGACAAATAAGTCTTAACATTAAATTAATCAGTGGTTCATCCCACATTCATCTCCAAGGACCCTACATGGATACCAATCATTGTTATTAGGGTAATAATTACAAAGTTTCCCTTGCAGGTTAAATTTGGTCCTTTTAAAATGCTTCTCATGGACGAGGTTCATTATGAGCAAGGGGTTTGGGCCTCACCATACCACCTTGTTTTGGAAATCCATGCCCAGTTTTCCCACAGTCCACCTGAAAAATGAGCAAACCATGTGCTTTTTCTTTTGCCTTTCCTTGCATCTTCAAGAACAGCTTATTTTTTTTAATCCCCCTTTGAAAGTATTGGATATGACTTGCATCCTATTTGTCAAATGCACGCTGTATTCCAGAGGAGCTAACTAGCCCCTGATATTTTGTTTTGCATTAAAGTTCTCCAGTAAAATTTCTTTATCTATAGATTTACTAATTCTGTATCAGAGAATAACACTAGCTCTATGTATTGCTGTCTCATGTGTGGCTGACCTTAAAAATGTGAATATGTAAGGCAAGTGTCTGCAATAAATCGTGTGTCAGCTCTTTTAACCTTACTCTTTTTTCTTAAGTAAACAATATAATTTGTATAATTTATCATAAGTTTAATATTAACTTGCCTCAAACAGTCTGTTACTTTGCAGATCTGCATACCAGTTTTAGCACTTTGGAGGAGGCACAGAACTTGTTAGTGGAAAATAATATTAAGCTCAAACTGCATAAACTAAGAAATAAAAGACAGTTGTCTATTGTGGAATTTTGGGTGCATGCCATTCTGTATTTGGTTGTTGGCAGCCTTGAAAACACTAGTGTAAATCAGTACCAAATGGATATCAAAATTCCATATATGAGTAGTAATCATTGAATTGGCATTCGAGCAAATTCCTATGCAACCCCCTCCCTCCGCCATATCTTTAGGGAATCCATCATTTAGGAGTTATAAAAATATACTAAAAAGCACCATAAAACACTGGCTACCTACATGCTTATATATTTAGTCTGTAATGTATCTTCAGTTGAAGACAGACATTGTTTCTAAGATATTTTTATCTAATTTCAGATAAAAATATATCCTTGTTGCTAAAAATATACCCCACTTTCAGTGTTCTACTAATTTCTAGCTGATGTTTGTAATTTACATTTATTTCCATCTATTCTTTTTTTTTCTTTGATATGTATACTGTCCTGGAGTGTATCAACATTTGTAAGTATTTACACTCACTGTTAATACATATACACATGTGTGAATACTATGCTTTAAAGAGATTAGAAGACAAATACTGCAGTCTTTACTCAATCAAAAGTCTCATTAAATCATGAGACACAGGATCAGACTATTGACAGGTGTGCAAATATAGCTTTATGTTACTTATTACCAGCCACTATGCTAGCAGGGAGAAAAACACTATCATGTAGGAAAAGATAGGTCCAAAGTTCCCTAGAAAGTTTTAAATACACTGGCTTCACATATTCAAGAGTGTTCATGAGACCACTCTAATTAGACAGCCAGCTCTCTAGACTATCCCCAAATTTAACAGGTATAGTTCTTTGTAAAGACAACCCCTTCATCTGCAGGACTGGAATGATGTCTGTATAATGGGGAAGTTGGCACTGATTTGGTAAATGTGGAAGAATGTTGTGGCTGTCCAAGATATTCTGGGGAGAAGAAGGTAATTAATGGCACAATTGGTGAAAGCTGGAGGTCTGGTTTTATTCTGGCTTGTATAACAAGTGAAATGAGTTTGGTGGTCACCTCCCTGATCCTTAGTGATCTATATAACAAAACCTGAACTTTGGGGGAACGTATTACCTGATTCTCCATTTATGAGCATGAGAAGCCCAGGACAGGAATAACAAAAGTGCTGTAAAGTGAGGCTGTGATGCACATGTGGAGTTTCCTGAGATAGTTGCTGGTGCCAAATGTGGTTAGATATTCCCTTCTTTCCTGCACTCAGGCTGATATTTTCAAAGCTGGCTAGGGATTTGGATACACAAAATGAACTGGAATCTGGCATCCAAATTCCTTAGGTGGCTTTGAAAATCTCACCCTAAATTCACACTAAATTTTAAAAATATATATTGAATAATAGAGATGTCCAAGAAGGATGCATTGTAGAGAGGAAAATCTTACTCTCATGTTTTGTTCCTCTAATAAAACCTTTTTACTATTTTAGTCTCACACTTTATATTGCTATTGGATACATTCTTCATAACTATGAACATTTCAAATGCTTTCCCTTCCCCCTGTTTTAAATAGGATATATACTGGAAACACAGCTGTAAAATATACAGCTAGGTACCCAAGGGTGGAGGAGTGAAATTGTTCTGTTTCTTGTTACCTCCATTGAAAACACAGAGCGGATCATCTCAAGAGTGCTTCACTGCCATATCAGTGCTTGGGTGAATCTGAAAACTCTTGGTGCCTGAGGCAGCACTAAATCAGAAGCTTCCATGTCTGAAAATGAAGATGCCACAATAAAGAGCTCTAGTGACTTACCAGATCATTAAACACTTCAATTAAAAAATGCCTCTGTAATTAATGCAACTCTGATTCATCGAATATTAAGTTGAAAATCAAGGGCAGCGACCACTGAATGTTTTCAAATCAGGCAGCCGCGTAAGTGGCAGTGTCTCCATAATCTCTAGAAACTGAACTTTACACTTAGTATTGCTTTGAAGCTCAGAATATTCAGTTAAAATTGCATGTGGTGAAGATGTTGGCATTAGGACAGATGTCAGCAATCTTAGGAAATGGAAGTTGAGTTGTAGATTGTGAGCTCTAGGCAGCTAATAGTAATAGTTATATAAAGAACTAAATTTGAGAACAAATGGGACTGGATTCTGCCCTCACAGTGTAAATCTGAGGACTGCGCCGGATGTTAATGAAGTTACTTAGATTTGCATGGCTGTAAGGGAGAGCAGAGTCTGGTCCTCCGCATTTTATTAAACTTTCAAGTGTTGAGATTAAAAGTGTGCCTAAAATAGCTTCACTGAGATCATTTCCAAGAGAGTTTAATAACAAGTCAAGGCAGAATGGGGTTTACACCGTTTGCATTTTACTACTCAGAAACTCTTGCACAGTGGGTAACTGACTGGTGTTTTCGCCTGACTCCTCCATATGAGAAGCTCCAGCGCTCATTTAATTTTGAAAAGTCTAAAAACTCTTGGGTTCTTATCCCACCCCAGGGACTTCCATTACTTAACAGAGCTTGGATTGGTATGGGACTGCACCTGGAAGAACTGAGCAACATGTTTCTTGCTGGAACTGTAATAAGTATCATTGGCAGCAGAGAACTGGTTCCCTGAAGTGCTGGGGACATAAACCAGCAGGAGAGGAGCTGAGAAAGAAGAGAGAAAGAGCTTGGAATAGAGAGTGGAACAAAAGTAGAGTTTTCCCTTATAATTCATAATGATTGACACAAGCCTTGCCTTAGGTACTTATTTTGGTCTACAGTTTAGGGAAGTCTCCTGGGCCTTAAAGGGGCAGCATACTTATTACTGTTTTATTCTAAATTTCAATAAAATAAAGTCTGTTTAATAAAATAAAGTCAGCCATAGAGCTTACCGGCCTGCCACAAAGAAAATCATGACTTTGCAATTGTAATTTCTCAATTCATCTCCATCCATCTTTTCTGGAGATCACATGCTGAGTGGGGCTAGTCTTCAGAATGATCATAATGGACACTGAAAAACAAACAAAACCACCACCACTAGGAAATGTGCTTAAAGAACAGTTTCAACCCTACTTGAGATTCATCCAGCCCTTGTACTCCCCTCACTAATGTTTATTTCACATTGTAATGTGGCCTGATAGATCATGACTGTTTTGGCACCTCATGCCAAAGATTGAACACAGAGCTCACTGAATGGAGAGGATAGAGGTTTAAGCAATCTGCTAAATACTAACTGGCAACAGAATTCCAAAACACTAGGGCAGTGGGTCAAACTTTTTTACTGGTAACTCCTTTCGCATTGCAAGTCTCTGAGTGTGACTCCTCCTCTAATAAATTAATAAATATATTTAACACCATCATAAATGCTGGAGGCAAGCAGAGTTTGTGGTGGAGGTTGACAACTCGCCATGTAATGACCTCCTGACCTCAGTTTGAGAGCCACTGCGCAAGGGTTTCTATCTGTAAGTACACTGCTGAATGCCATATGCTGTGCATGATCAACAATAGGTTTCAATTCCAGATTTTTTTCCATATCTAGCTAAAGTGTTTGTGTGCACAATTGTCACCCTCGTGTGTTTTTTGGAACTTAGTGTTAATAACTGAAAATGGGTGATTCTGATCCCTAATTGTTTAAGATGTGAAATGGAAGAAGTGAATGTTTCACATTAAAAGGATAGTGTGTTCCATTGGAATAATTAGATATAAACAGAGGTTTACAAAACAAAGCCTACTCATTCCAATGGTGTTTACCAGTTTCCGGATGTGTTTTAATGATTTTTTTTTACTCCAAATAAATTGAATTAAGCAGCTCTATTAATACCACACAAATGAAAAGCACCAACCAAATGTGGGTGCTATTCTGTTAGTGTAGACAAGCCAGGAAGGACATTCATCTTACCTACACATCTTAGATTAGATTAGTGAGGGGCATTTCCATCCTCCTGCTTGAGGTGTTTAGCATTTAAAGGATCTAAAAGTCCTAAGGTTGGAAAATACTGTTAGAAACATAAAATTACTCAGCAATTCTTAGGCCTCTTTCTCATTTACACTAGGCAGGGATTCGTATTACTACAACCTCTTAAGATCTCTTTACATTGCTATACTGTCACTGAGATCATGATGAAGTGTCAAAATTATTAATTGGCAAATTGGACACTGTGGCAAGTCCCTTATTCAAATATCCTTATGGCATGAGCAGTGAATCCATGAACCTCTTGCTCATAACTAGGAAAGAACTGTTCCTAGTTATGAGTAATACCCTGACACCTTTTCAAAGGACATTCATTTTCTTTTCGGGGTATGAGCAAACATCTCTTTTGGAAGAGTCCTTTGGACTGATTTCCTCCCGCAAGGACTCTTAGCAAATTCTTTTCTTTCAGTAAGGTTTGTTAACAAGTCCATATAATCGGTGTCCCAGGACAGCTTAGCCTTCTTTAATTTAAATTTTGTCTGTCTGCACAATCTTTTATAAACAATACTCGTGTCATATATATATATATATTTAGGGAATGTCTTAAAGGATAGTTCATCAGTGAATTCTCTCATGGTCTGTCATTTTAAATTTAATACCATAGGAATATATAACAGATTAATCAAAAATTTTGTTTAGTTTACAGATTTGAAGCACTGTATCATCCTCCTAAAAAACTCATCATATATAAACTTCCCGTATAAAACTCGCTAAATGTACAGTGTTTTATAGCCCATATGTTTAAGCTTCTGTGCAGTGTACTAGAAAGATTGTCCATATTTTGGGCCTGACTCCAATCCAAGAACCACTGAGCACCTGCCACGATCAAGACCTTGTTTTGTTTCTTATTGTTTTATTCCTGCCTCCTCCGTTCTACCCATGAGGACAGCTTTGTCCACTCGCTTGTTAGCTTCCCACATAAACCTCTTTAGTACCTTCTTCCATGTTGTCCTTTATATGTGCAGTAATCCATAAGGCCACTATTTTATTCTTCACATTTCGTCTCAAGATCCACCTTAGCTGTAACACCTATATGAAATCAGCCAATTTAGGATGGCCAGGTGGAGGTACAGATGAGACTAGTTGGCATTTTATCTAAAATAATGATTAAAAATACTTTTGTAGAGGATGTCTACCTTCCTACCTTAACTATAGAAGCTATTAATGCTCCCTAATATAGATATAAAAATTATATATATATCTATGTTCTGTGTCCACCTATTGAATTCCAGGAGGTGAGCAGGCACAAGCTCACCCATGTTTGAAGGGCCCTCTACCAGCCTAAGGGGAGGAGCAACTAAAATGTTGCCCAAATGATTCTGGGGGCAACTAATAAAAGAGGGTCCTCATAAAAAAGCACAAGGTCATAGGGCCATAAACAGGGAACCGGAGGGAGACACTGAACTGAGAACAGACAGTGCCCATTGCTCCTCAAAGGTGTCTAGAGAGCCAGCAGACGTGGCCAAGAGGAATACTGCATGGATGCATAATAGAAGGGAGGAGCGGAAATAGGCCCCACAGTTGCAGAGGACCTCCCCATCCAGCTTCATTCTCCTGGTTTTATAGCTGGCCACTTTGGCCATGCCAGAGAGAGGTTGATGAGGAGGTCTTGCAACTTTATGGGGCTACAAATGGTGTGCATAGATCAGGAGGTATGGGGGAAAGTGCAGCCAGAACCTTAGGAGAAGTTTCTGTAGGAGCCGAAAAAGGGGCTGCAAGTGGCGCGCTCCAAGTGGTACGTAGACGTACGCCAGGGTCTCTCTCACTGCGGAAGGGGCAGGTATCAGGGAGAGGGGTGAACCCTGCTAAGTATACACCTGTGTTTATGGCTCCATGAAACAGCTGCCAGCTGATATCCCCAGCAGGCTGTGGAACCAAGGTGGAATACAGACTGGTCCACCGGGGTTCCTTACCCTCAACAGCTGGAAGGAGGGGCCGCCACTTGGTGTCATGGTGGGACATGAGGAAATGAAAAATATGGAGCACAAGTGTGTGCAGATGTCTATTTGGGGCAGTTCAGAAATGAACCAGCTGCAGGTCGCACAGCCAGCTCAGGTTACAGGGTTGGACCCAGGACACAGATACAATTTTTATAATTATATACATTTATTATAGAGAAGCGTTAATAGGTTCTATAGTTAATCTAGGAAGGCAGACATACCTCTGCAGAAGTATTTGTAATCCTTATTTCAGAACAAGTGCCAGGTAATCTCAGCTGTAACACCACTATAATTTTAGAATGCAAAAAAATCAGTTAATAAACACTTATTTCTGTCACAAGACCCTCTAACTGTTGGTGTTGAATGAAACCTATCAAGACAGTAAGAGGGCAGGAGTGAAAATAACTGTCCAATGTGAAAGATTTTGAGGCCTGTATTCAGTAAAGCTTTATTACTGGTATCAACTGGATTTGGGGGGAAACAAAGAAATCCATATAATTTTAAATGAAAGTGAAGAAAATGTAAACAAAAATATGTTTAAACAGATCCATCAATAATGGTAGCATTTGATAGCTTTACCTTATAAAACTCAGTGTAGTCCACTTCGGACTGTAATTCTGTGCTGTTAATTTCAAGGACTCAGTATGGAATAGCATGTATAGGTTCATGGTCTTTACATAACAGTTCCTCCCTCCTTGCATGAAAAAGGTTAACTGAACAGTTTCTAAAAGAATCAGAGGTGTAGCTGTGTTAGTCTGGAATTGCAGAAGTGACAAAGAGTCCTGTGGCACCTTAAAGACTAACTAAAATTTTAGAGCATAAGCTTTCGTGGGCTAATACCCACTTGGTTGGATGCATGCCATCCATCCATACCCACTTCGTCGGCATGCATCCGACGAAGTGGGTATTAGCCCACGAAAGCTTCTGCTCTAAAATTTTAGTGAGTGTTTAAATTTCTAAAAGTTTCTGACTCCATTCAATAAAAGGCAAACTCTGGAAATAGGGCATAGTCCAGAGCTCACTGAATTCAATGGGAGTTTTTTCATCAAATTCAATAGGCTTTGGACCCTGTCCTTAATGAGGCATATATTATTTAATAAAAGCTTGAATAATCTCAATGGCATACCTTATAGAATATCTCATGGTATGTTAACTTCTAAAATTAATGTTTCTTCTTCCTCATATTTCAACTGATGGGCCATTAGCTTGCTAGGTTTATTATCCCATTCTTACAGCTGCACATTATGCAAACTTAGACTTCTATATAATAAGAAGATTACATATGTCTCTTAATTACAGTCACTTGATCTCTTCTTGGTCGTTAGTCTTTGCTTGTTTTGTTTCCAATTCCTTCATTTCCTTTTTCTGTCTCTTCTAATTTGTCATTCTTCTCCCTCTTTAGCTGATGTAACAGAGGTAACCTCTTACTAGAATCATTAAATGAGTCCCATACCCTCAAAGCTGAGGAGCCCAAACTATGACTGATTTATGTTTTCTAACTGTGTTTACTGAAAAGGTCATAAATCCTGAATTAGTTACACATTTCTTGATATTGTTGTGCCAGTCTCTTAAGTAAGAATAAAGAGTATAATCAAATATACTTATCTAATATATCTATTATTTTTTGGTGGGGCCAGTAGTGGCTGCTTGAATTAAAGCAAAGATTCATCTTAGATTGCACCTCAGAACCATCCAACTTTTCCAGTTGCCAATAACTTTCTCAAATACATTTTTTAAAAATTAACATTTTGGAATAACATGTTCCATGTTGTGTCCATTCCCAGAGGCAAATTTATTTGGGATAGTTTCCGAATAATCCCTTCAGCCATTTCTGAATTACACATTATAAAAATGTATATGCACTTGTCTCAAGGTATGTCCTGAGCAGAAATTTTGTTATGCATATCTCAAGAATGTGATTTTATAAATAATTTGGCTTGCTCATGGCTCTCAGAATGATGTAAACAACAAACCAAACTTCAAGGAACTTGGTTCATTTGTTTGGAAGATGAGCATTGAATGGACTTGTTTATTCAGACAGAACAATATGAAAGGTTGCAAACAGTAACCACAAATTAAGGCAACTAGTAGATACGATGTAATGGAGGAAATATGGAAATCTATATTTTGAAGAAGCCTGGGAAAACTTAAGACTTTGGCCCATATCATGCCATCAATATTTAAGCATTGCTCCCAGTTACATCTATTCTCCATAATGATGAAATGGGCAATAAAAGAAAAAAAATCACTAAAGGCTTCATTATGAGCCTGGCTGCCTGCCTGTGCAGGGAAGCAACGGGGCCTAGGAGCAACTTTACTCTCCTGGCCTGATTACCATTATCAGCAGAGACAACACAGGATAACAGCAGCTGTTTTCACACAGGTAGGTAGAAAGTAATCAGACAGGATAGAGAATGAGAAGACCTATCTCCTCCCACACACCTCAACACATTGGCTAGTGCCAGTGCAGAGGCCTAGTACAGTTTACTTCTCCCCTAGAGCAAAGAGGAAACAAGAATCAGATTTGACATTCTGAAGAAGTCTGGTTCCTGTCCTCACAAGAGGAGTTCTGCCCCTTACTCAGACTGGATTATAGTAAGTTTTTATACACAACAATTTCATGCCTTAGACGCCAATATCTCATGGTCAGCCAAGGATGGAAATAAAAGGTCTTGTCCCACAGAAAACTGGTTCCTGGCTTTTTAATGGGAATGAAGTTCCTGTTTGTAACCTGGGAAGAGTCATGAGATGTTAAAAACTATTTCCCATCTTGTGATGCAGGTCAGGGTAACATGGGGCAGGGGAGAAAAATCCATGTTTGGGAAGAATGGGAGAAGAAGGAAACATTTCTATGACAGGGCTTTCCCTCTTCCACCTTGCCCCCGGTTGTTTGAAACAACTCAGAAGTTTGGAATTTTAGAAATAATCCCAGTGGGAAAGATTAGCCAGCAGAGTGCAGGGGAAAATCAAAGGAACAATGAAAAAGACCATTTATTATAAGAGTAAATACATCAACTCAGAAAAGAAAAATGCTAGAACTCTTCTAGACATCTCCAAACGGGACTGCATACAAGATACCAGAGTTCTATATAGAAATCTAGCCTCTCCCGCTCCCTCCTTTAATTAGTGCCAGTGTGCAGGTTTTCTATAAATGAGCTGTCCTCCATTTTGGATACTTCTTCAATCAAACACACACTGATACTGATGCAGACAAGCAGCTGAAAAGGTACTTTTTATGAAAAAAAAGGACAGCAAATGGCAGAGAGATAACAAATGCATGTACTTTCTTCCCAGCCTACTTGCACTAAAGAAAAGCAACCAAAAATGTCCTGAAGTTTTGTGGCACAGTAGCTATCTTAGCACTTCTTAGCAAAATGGCAACCCAGTTTCAAACATTTAGCACCCAAACCATTGCAATGTTTATGCAGATAAACTGTCATTCAAGTCCAAATTTCCTAGATGCTGAAAGTCTTCAAAGGGTGATATATGGTACAGTCTAGGTCTGAATTAAAAGTCAAAGGGCTCATATTTAGGTATTAGTATTATTTTCCGTGTTGGAGTAAGATTCCCCTAGCCTTTTATTCCCCTTAAATGATTTGGGAAAAACAATACAAGATGTGGCTTATAGTGATAGCCTGTCTTTGAAAGCCCCATACCAGGGTGTTTTCTAGGAGAGCGTAGCAAGCCCCAATTTTTTTAAACATTTTAGTAGTATTCAGAACTAGCAATCAGTTGTGCTGGTTGCTGTATACACATCCAAACAGCTTTCAGTCCAAAGCCCTGTTCCTGCAATGGGCTGTAGGTAGGTAGACCCCTGTGCTCATGGAGCCCCATGAACTCCCTGAGCTACAACCTGGTCCCTGATCTCTATCCAGGGTAGGCAGCACAGATAAGTGCACAAGGTTTGTGGGGAAACTAAAGTCTAGTCCTCTGTGAATAGTGCAATTGATTTCAATTCTCCCTTAGCATTTCAGTGGCAGTTCTCATGAAGGTGGTACTTAACATGTGAGAGAATCTGACCCATACAATTAAAGTGATGTAGTTTTATAATTCCCTTTACAAGAAATTCATGCTTTCTGTGGTCTTCACATAACTTGCTCATCAACTTTAAAGGAGATGCTCTGGTGGATCCAGTTAAGGATCAAGATAGGAATACTGCCAAGAGAGCATAAATAGTTTGAAATGTAAACACAGGCTAGATTTAAATCCCAAATGGTATCATATTTAAATTTTAAGAGCTTAGCTAGATGAAGCTTAGAGAATTTTCAAGTATTCCCTGTTAGCTTTAACCAAAAGAAAAATAAAACACTAGCATTTTATTCCCTTTTCATTCTTTCATAATAGACACACTGGATCCTTTTCTCGAGTTTTGGTCTGCCAGTTCCTTGGTTTTCAACATTTCAACACTATGGAGGAATTTTCTCTGCTCAGCCTGCCCTAAAATGTGGAGGGTCAGACTCTGCTCTTAGTTGCACCGGTGTAAATCTGAAGTGATTTCGTCAGTGTGTGGACACAGCAGAATCTAGCCCAAAGCATAAAATACAGTATAATGTTAAAAGGCTGAAGATAGCACCAGAGAAAACCATAGTTATGCCAATTCCTATCTTGAAAATCTGGGTTTCAGATGGCTTGGCACAATTGATTGAGGATTTCACTGAGGAAAACAATCACTTAAATGGTTTAGCAAAGTTCCTTCATTTCTAGCTTTGGGTCACAATTTGTTCTCTTGTCTGTCCCTGGGCAGGTGCAGTTACAGACCACACTTTATTTAGGGCAAATTGTAAAGTTACAATCCAGCACATTGTGGAATTGAACTCAACCCATCAAATTGATAAGAGCTCAGAAGATATGTTTCTTATAGAGTATGCTGCTTCTTATAGTCTTACCTAATTGCTGTAAAAGAATTCAACATACGATTGAAACCTTTCTATGGAAAGGGAAAAGACCAGAAGCTAAACTACTAGTTAGAAGCTCATAAAACAAAAAGTGTCTTAAGGCTTCTAAACACAGAACCATTTTATATTGCAAATGCGTTTCAAAACTGGCTCTTTCTTGAATCTACTGAGTCTCAGTTCCTATTTGGATTCAGTTAGAAGCACTCCTGAATAAATACCCCTATCCAATCCAGTTCTGCCTAGATGAACCAAAGCTAATTTACTTAATTTTAGTTTTATCTTCCAAAGTGTTTGCAATGCCTCCTAGTTTTGTGTCATCTCCAGATTTCATCATTATGCTCTCTATTCCTATATCCGGTCATTAATAAAAATGTTAAATAACACCGGACACAAAACAGATCCCTGTGGAACCCACTTGGGACTTCCTTCTAATTTACATCATTCCATTAATTCTTCGTTTGCAGTGGTTTAACCAATTAGGTATCCACTTAATGGTAGTTCCACCAAGACTGTATTTCTCCAACTCACATATCAGAATGTCATGTGGGACTGTATCAAAAGCCTTTCTGAAGTCCAGGTCTATTATGTCCACCGTATTCCCCCTATCCACCAAATCAGTTACCCTGTCAGAAAAGGAAATCAAGCTGGTTTGGCATGACCTGTTCTTAGTAAATCCATGCTGGCTTCTAGTGATCACCCCTTCATCCTCCAGGTATTTTCAAATTAAATGTTTTATACATTGCTCTAGTAGCTTCCCAGGTATTGAAATCAGGTTGACTGATTTATAGTTCCCTAGTTCCTCCCTTTCCCCCTTTTTTAAAGATGGGCACTGTGTTAGCCCTTCTCTAGTTTTCCAGGACCTCTCCTGTCATCCATGAGTTTGAAAGTGTTATTGCTAGTGGCGCTGAGATTTCTTCATTAATTTTTTCAGCACCCTAGGGTGAATAGCATCAGGTTCTGCTGACTTACATTCATTCAAATTAGTCAGAAGATCTCTGGCTTGTTCTTTACTTATCCTGAATCTGCATTTCTTTCCCTTTTTTGTCTATGGTATCTTCACTACTCATCTGGTCACATTATTTTTTGTGAGACAGCTGAAGCAAAATAAGCATTGAGCAGCTCTGGCTTCCTATCATCTTCTGTTAACAACTTACCTTCTCCAGTGGGCACACGGCATTCCCAGTCTTTCTTTTTCTGTCTGACGTATTTGTAGAACCCCTTTTTGTTGCCTCTCCCATTTCTTGCCAGCTGTAGCTCATTTTTGCCTTGACTTTCCTGATTTTTGTCCCTACATGCTCACACTATTCCCATGTAGGCTGCCTTGGTGACAAGCCCCTCCTTCCATTTCCTGTATGTATCCCTTTTGTATTTTAAATAGCTAAAAAGCTCCTCGTGCAACCACACTGGCCTCCTGTGGCTCTTACCTTTTCTCTTCAATGGCATAGCCTGATGCTGAGCCTCTAGTATTACATCTTTTAGGACCTGCCAACCCTCTTCAACTCTTTTCTTTCTAATTTGTCTTGTTATCGGACCTTGCCTACTATGTCTCTGAGTTGGTTGAGAACTGCTTTTCTGGAGTCCAGTATCCGTGTTTTCCTGTTGCAATGTCCTCGTTTCCTTAGGAACGGCATGCGAAGGCAGTAATCTTAACTGATTATGATATCCAGCCCAAGTTTCAAACTTCATCTGTTTTTACTGTAGTTGTGCTGGAAAAAGTTTGGTTAGAATCGCTGTCTCATAACTTAAAAATGGTTGCAGGGATTTTGCTCCATCTTTCAAAAAACAAATTTACCTTTAAGCCTGGAAAACTTCACCCCAAAAGATGAATGTGTCAGAAAATTGGGGTAACTTGAAAATCGGCTTTTAATGGGATCTGTTTTGCATATTTGACGATGGAGGCGCCTCTCAGGCGACCACTCTAAGGGTATGGTTACACTTACAAGATTATAGCGCTATTGGTTATAGCTGTCCCCTTATAAAGTAATATGTATAGCGCTATTGTATATCCACACTCAGATGCGCCAGCGGTATAGCATGGCCACATTTGGGGCACTTAATGCGGCATTAAGAGCAGCGCATTAGGGCAGGTATCCCAGCATTCAGCTGGGTGCAACGTGCTTTTTAAACGAGGGGGGTGATGGGGACGCGTTGTGTGTATGCGGAGGGAGAGAGCCAGTGATTCTTCCATTCTTCTGAAAGCCTGTCAGCGAGCCTCCGTTCACAGAAGGCTTTGTTTTCACACAGGCTCCCTCCTTAAACATTTGCATTGCTTATCTGCCGAGTTAAGAGAGAAATTCTAAAAAGGTACTTCCGCATTCCTCCATACGAGTTCAAAACAAAGGGAAGAGACGTCAATTGCCTTAAAAGGCTCTAGGCATCTTAAGAGATCACTTGTAGAGCAGTGGGTGTCCACATTCTTGCTGTAGCGCTACAGCAGCTGCGCTACAGCCCTTATTCCCCATGCGGAGGTGGATTACCAGGGGCGCTATAACTCCATGGTTACAGCGCTCTATGTGCCTTGCCAGTGTGGACAGGGAGGAGGTTATAGCGCTCGTGAGGGCTTTATAGTGCTATAAAGTGCCAGTGTAACCAAGCCCTAAGAATCACTTCTCCAGTGACGTGCAGCCTCTTCTACAGTGAAACATACACAGCGACTCTATTCAACATTTCAGATAAGAAGTGAAAATGAATCTATGAACTGATGGAAGATTTAAGAACGTAGACTGTAATGATACCTAATGGAACTTAGTCAAAACAGCTGGATAACAGCCCTGTTGTTGCAAGAAGGCCATGGGAACTTAAATGAAGGCATGATCCTGCTCTCTCTGACTTGATTGCAAGCGGAGTGAGTTGTGGGAGAAAGAGTGAGCCCTAAGGGCTAGATCCACAAAAGGATTTAGGTGCCTAACTGCCACTGTAGGCACCTAGGTCCAAAATGTAGATCTTCAAAACAATTGGTCTGCTGCCACCAAACTCTCTGCCTGATTTGGGGCAGAGATTTGAACACTGCTCACTTGGGAAATAAGGGACCCGTGCTCAAGTCCCTGCTCCAAATCAGGCAGCATGGGGATTAAAATCTGACTCATCTACATCCTGGATGAGTGGTCTGACCACTGGGCTGTAGGGTATTCTGGGGTGGGTCTCTCTCAATCACTCCTGTTGAAGCTGTTGCACGTGTACAACATAGTTAGATATTCATTGGGCCAGTGAGACCGAATAGCCTAGTGGTTGACACTAGTTCCCGTATCTGGTTAAGATACTTAAATAATGTAAAGAAAATTAAGAAAATAATGAGGGGGAGGACAGATCAATCTGGATCACAGAGTTAAGTATGTGCAGTCAAACATATGTTTCAATATAGCCAAATATAAGGCCAGATATCTAGGAACAAAGACTATAGGGCATACTTAGAGGATGGGAGACTCTATCCTGAACAGCAGTGACTCTGAAAAAGACTTAGAGTTCATGATGGATCATCAGCTGAATGTGAGCTCCCAGTGCAATGCTGTGGCCAGGAGAGCTGCAATCATTGAATGTATAAACAGAGTACTATTGAGTAGTAGCAGGAAGGGTATTTTACCTCTGTCTTTGGCACTGGTGTAACCACTGCTAAAATACTGTGTCCAGTTCTGGTATCCGCAATTCAAGAAGGATGTTGATAAGTTAAAGAGGATTCAGAGAAGAGCCATGAGTAGGATTGAAAAACATGTCTTGTAGTGGTAGATTCAAGCAGCTCAATCTATTTAGCTCAACAAAGAGAAAATTAAAGGTAACAATCAATCTATAAGTACTTACACGGGGAACAAATATTTGATAAGAGATTCTTCAGTCTAGCAGACAAAGATATAACATGATCCAATGCCTGGAAATTGAAGCTAGACAAATTTGGATGAGGGATAAGGAATACATTTCTAAAGAGCGAGAGTAATTAACCATTGGAATAATTTGCCAAGGGTTGTGGTGTATTCTCAATCACTAGGCATCTTTAAATCAAGATAAAGAGATGCTTTAGTTCAAATAAGAATTATTTTGGGAAAAGTCCTCTGGCCTGTGTTATGCAAGAGGTTAGACTAGATGATTACAACTGGTCCCTTCTGGCCTTAGTCTATAAATTGTTGTCATTAGGTTTCAGAGTTAAACTCGTTGAGATGAATGGGGCAATTCACACCATTCTTAGAGCAACTGTTTGTATCTCTGCAGACTCAGGAACAGACATTGCAATGTTACAGATTTTTAAAGGCTTCTTTCTCTGCAAGAATGAGGAATAGAAACATAATAGCAAAGGGGCTAGATCTATATTTTAAGAAACTCCCAGTATCAGGTACTTTGTGAAATGCTGTTTGGTATTAGTTAGAGGCTCACTGAGTGATAGTTGGAAAAAAATGAATATAAATTAATATGTTTCAATATGGTGATCTCATCAAGACCATTTTAGCTACTGATGTACAAAAAGTCCATTAACGGATAATATTTCACATATGTTTATTATACTATAAGTGAGAGTTTATCTTATTATGCGTATGTATGTATTTCTTTAGTGTGAATTAGTGTGTTTTTGTCTCACTTGATCTCTCTTTCATTCCCCCCAATATACAGCTTCTCCTCAGTCCAAACCTTGCTATTTGTCTTTTTGCTGTCTGCGTAAGTATTCATAAATTATGGAAAGAATAGCAAGGTTGTTGCTTAAGATCTAGTTTTCTTTATTTGATGTAAGGTTGCCAATTTGCCACCTGGTCCTTTTAAAAAAATGTAACTGGCTTAGACACTTCTTTTTTTAATGAAATCTAGTTCAAACTAAACAGGCGTCTTTTTATTTTATTTCTCCCTGGATATTTGTAAAGCTTCCAAAAATACTCCCAACTTGCCCAAGTTATATCTAAAGTTAATGTAGCCAGATTTTCCATTGACTACACCAGCACATGGGTGTGTGCACCAATGAAATAGTAAGCATCTAGCGCCCATCAGTTGAAACACTGATGCTTCATAGCAAGTGGGTTCAAAACTAGTAGTGGTCCCAACAAATATGAATTATATTACATGATTGTTACATGATTTAATTAAATATAACTATATGACTTATATTTTGCCATATGTTTAATAATATCAAATGGCACAAAAATCATGTAAATTGCTTTCATAGAGCTACACAACTTGCTTAAATAAGGGATTGGTTCCACCAACACACACACTGAGTAGCTTTGCTCATGTAAGGGGTCCTGTTGGTCACAGTACCCTCATGGGCAAAGTTATTGACATGCAAGTGTTTGTAACATCAAGCCCTGATCATGTTTCTTTCACTATTTTAGTCATACGATCACCCTTTCCTGCAACTTTTTCCTGCTGTGTATCTCTGTTTCTATCTGTGGCCAACAACTGGAACGTGCATTAATAAAAGAGGAATTTGAGATTCATGCTAACAATAGCATATAGATCGGAATGCACTGCTAAACTGCAGCAAGCGGGACCAATAATATCTTTGACTATGTCAAGGGAGCATTATAAACAAGACAAGCAAAATTATTAGTCTATCATACAAGATCATGGTGAGGCCCCACCAGAGAACAGCATCCATTCTTGAACAGTTTGTCTCCATAGGGGGTGTACTAATTCAGATAAAGGTCCAGAGAAGAGCAGTTAAGCTGACCTTGAGTCTGGAGGGACTTTGCCATGATGATAAACTGAAGACTTTAAGATCAAAGTTTTCAAATTTGTGATTAAAGTTAGGCACCTTATTTGTATTTAAGTAGCTAAAGCAAAGAGGTCTGATTTTTTCAAAGGTTCTGAGCAGGTACACTGAATTCAATGGGATCTGCAATGTCTCTGCAGTTTTGTTTTGTGTTAGTTTCAGCTATTCTGAAGTTTGACTATTTAAGTATCTATTTGATAGGCTACAAATACAGAATGCAGCTGTCCTCCTTCTCCATGGTATAGGCCATCATGAGTCATTGGGCTTGTGCTCATGTCTCTCCCCTGCGTGCAAGTCAGCTTCCAATGCACGTTTAAGCCTTTGGTTCTAATCTTCAAAGCAATTAATGGATCAGAGCCCCAGTTATTTTTCAGACTGGAACAATGCAGATCACAAAACTCAGTCCAAGGAATATGGCTATGGAACAAACTTCCAGAGGAGATCAGGTGAATAGATCTCCTGAAGAATGTCTGAAGAATGGCACACCTGCCAAAAAATAAACAAAACCCTCCAAACAATCCTTCTTTTCCCACTACTCCCCAAATAATCTACCCAAGCAGAGTTTTTACCCCAAAAAGGGAAACATGCCAGATATTCCATGAAGTCCTCATTGGACTTCACAATTGCTCATGGAAGAGGCTCAAATAGAATGCTGATGGGCAACTACATAAAACCCATAGATAGATAGACTAAGTAGCCTGCATACAGTTTGTTAAAATGCATGAGGAAAATGTAAACTATCTTTTAAAAAGAAACCCATTATTCAGCAATCGAAATGTTGCAAATATATTTCCTTTATCACACACCGATGGAATGGAGATGTTAGTCTAAGGTTTTGCCAGTCAGTTTTAAGGAGCTTAGATTAAGGAAGAGGAACAAACAGAATTTGTTATTCTCTACCCAGCCAGTTCTCCAGAGGTGGCTGTAATTGTAGTACAGAGCCATCTCAGAGAACTGAGATGCACCTCAATCACATCTTCATAACAATTCATACAACTGCTACTGTCTATATTAAACAAATAGAGATGCAGTAGCCAATGACCAATTCAGGGTATCTGGCAGTTTTCCCAGAAAGGCCACCAGAAGCATACAGCTTGCTTGTCAAACACTTAAACCAAGTGATCTCATGTGACAAAATGACAGCTAGTCTCTTCCACTAATGGATAGTCATAGTCAAGAACATAAACATTCACCACAGTCCCCTGAGTACAAGGGTTGTGCTTGTATCTGGGCCTGGCACAAGCTCCCTATGCCTCCTTGCAAACCTGGGCCTACAGCCAGCCCAATATTTATCTTCAATCATACTGTAACTAAAACACACAGCACAAAGTCTTCTGCCCTCAAATGCACACATATGAGTCCCTCTGGACTATGAAGAGTGCAATCCCTCCCGCCTCACGAGAATCCCTCGGCAGGGTCACAGGGACCACAGCTGCCAAATTGTGTGCAGAAATAAGACTACGATTTTTGGATATTTCATGTTAATTAATTTACATATTTTGAAGTAATTTTGTGATCAAGTTTAATTTTAAAGAATTAAGTGGATTTAGTTTTGGTGGAACATATTCACTACAATTAAATCCACATTATATATATATATATGTATCCACCTACCTGTTTAGCAGCCCTGATGAACGAAGTCTTTGGGCTGGGCAGAAAAACTTGGTCTAACCATAAAATAGGAATGAGATGGAGGACAAAGATAAATACCTGAGTACTACAGGAGGAGAAGATGGAGAGGTAGAAGGTTACCACAAGAAGATCATGTGTGGAAGCTTTTTGTTGTTTGTTTCACGATTAACCCATCTCCTCCTTTGCTCCCCTCTTGCTCTGGTGCTGGGGAGATGTTACGGCAACTCTGGCGAGGATGCCATTTATTCTCCTCAGTTGCACCTGGCTGCCCCCTCCATGTAGACTTGCTCACAGACAGGAGTATTCAGAGAGCAGTGTCTGTGCTAGACCCACCCCCCAATCATCTGAGCCAAAGGATGGAGTGGGGTCTCACTTCACCCTTAATGCCATGTTCAGCCAAGCAAGGCAAGGGCACAACCTACCTCTTAAACTATAACTTTTTGAGGACAGAAACCACAGGTGTGATTCTGCACTGTGGCTCCAGCAAAGGTGCAAAGGTGGCTTTATGTCTCTGGCCTAGTCATTGACCAAAATGTCCCCCCAGTATAACTCAGAATAACTTCCAGGGATACCCAAGTTATGACAATCTTCTGGAGCTGCCTGTATGCAGCACCACAATGTGGAGTTGCCCTGGGATATCCATAGTGTGCTATGGTTTCACCCCCAACATGATCCCTGTTGCCACCAGCATCTTCACTACACCAGGTCTCACAAGTGGGGTCTGCATAGGGAAGCCTGTGGTTGTTTAACATAGTGTCTGCACCAGGGGATGGGTTTGTATAGCTTCTGTTTGTTGCTGCAGTGCTGTATTGGAGCTGTAGGTATAGGGAGAATCCCTCCATGCGTCTTTTGTCTGTTCGACACATTTCTGGTGCTACTTAAATAGCAAGTTTATTAATAATTGTTAGATGAGGAAATGGTACAGGAATCGTATTCTTTATATTTTCACTTGCAAAGTGTATTGGAATATCAGGGATGGAAAATGTCCCCTCTGTTTATCTAGAGCAGAGACAGCAACCTTTGGCACATGCCCGTCGGGGAAATCTGCTGGCGGGCCGGGATGGTTTGTTTACCTGCGGCGTTTGCAGGTTCAGCTGATGGCAGCTCCCACTGGCTGCAGTTTGCTGTTCCAGGCCAATGGGGGCTGCAGGAAGTGGTGGCCAGCACATCCCTCAGCCCCCGCTGCTTCCCGCAGCTCCCCATTGGGGAATGGCAAACTGCGGCCAATGGGAGCTGTGATCAGCCAAACCTGCATATGTTGCAGGTAAACCTACTGTCCCATCCTGGCAGCAGATTTCCCCGATGGGCACATGCCAAAGGTTGCCAATCCCTGATCTACAGCCTAGAGTATTATCATGGATCAGACAGCACAAAGTTCCTTTTCCTCTTGTGTTAGTGATCTGAAGCCAATCAAGATATGTAAACCTGATCATGTGTGTCAAGTTGTCTGGAGCAGCTCATGAGCATGAGTGCCAACCTCAGGGCAGACTGAGGACACAAAACCTGAACTGGTTGTGTGTTTTGTAATTAGATTTCACCAATCCAGTATCAAGTGTGAACTCCTCGAGCACTATAACATGGAGTCAATGTCGTCATAGACACCAAGTCTATGTTACCACCCAGGCAAGTCTGCCTTAATGATAGATGGTCCCTGACCCCACAAATCACAATATTTAGCTTAGTCCTAAAGGATCACTCACTTACACCGGGTCAGTTGCACCTCAGATCTCAAACCAAAGACAACTCTTGTAGCCAATCCTCTAATAAACTAACTAAAGATATATTAAATAGGAAAACTAAATGAGCTTCATTTACAAGCTTAGAGCAGGTAAACACACACACACAAATGAAGTACTTGGGTTTCAAATGTAATAGATGTGGCTGTAATGTGGAAGCTCTGTGTCCTTTTGGGTTAACCTACACCATGCAGCTTGGGGATCCCGTTCTTATGCTTAGAAATATTCCCCACGCTGAATTCCAAGCAGCATAGTGATAATTTTTCTCAACAAGGACTTTTATCCCCTTCCCCCAGAGCGCAGACTGATGGAATGAAGGTTTGTGCGCATCTCCACTCTACGGATGCATTTGGTACAATCAGCAAAGTCTTTTGTCTGTTGGTGTTCCGCAATGGCTTGTTGTCTTTTGTTGGGAAGGGAATGACACCTTTTGTGGTGAAGTAGTAGTTCACACATGGTAATGATTCTCCCTTTTACAATTTTAGAGTAAATGCTCTTATCCTTACAAAGCAAACATTGAAATATTACCTTATAACACAGGATACAAATATAATAAGTGAGATTAATTAATGCGGTGACTTAGGAAAATTTCATAATATCTAAACACATTCCTATAGGTCTAATATCTATTTTAAAAACAATACTAACACATGTGCAAGACAGACTGTTTTCTGGTTATTGTCAGTGTTCTGTGAGGCCTGAGGGCCCTCGCATGAGCTGGCTCTTGTCTGCCAGCATCACAGTATGTCTATTGTCTTCATAGATACTTCACCAGTCGGAGGAAGAAAACTAAATTTAAATAAATCAGGAGGAAGCATCCTGGTCTTCAGTGCAAGTCCAAAAGATCTCACTCTTACTTCTCAGACCAGAGTTCTACCCTGAATAATACTCATTGGTCCTGGATGGAAACAATATCTGGAAATAACAGCCAAAAAGCAAATTTTCATCTAGGGAATTAGGAATAATACACATGCCAGCAGAGATGGATGCCCTAAAGTGAACATGCTGTGGGCTAATAAATGTTACCACTCTTACAGGCTCTTCTTTTATTGATGCTTAAGTAAACCAAATCTATTTTCTAATCTTTGTATTTCTGGCTTTATTTACTTTTCCCCATCTGTTCCTCTCTTTTCCATTTTCCAGTCTGTTTTCATTTTTCTCTTTGAACACACTCCTCCCATCTCTTCTCCTCCTCCTATACTCTGCCTTTACTCTTTACTCCACTTACTTTGTTTAATACTAGCTGTGTGTCCCCTCTCAGTTTACTTCTTATGGAACATTTTTTTTACATCCTTTTCTTCCCTTGTTCTCATTGTATTAATGTAATTTCTATTTTGGATCAGCTAGTACTTCACCTTCTGCCCTTTTTTAGTGTTTATTATTTGAATTGCAGTAGTGCCTGGATGCACCAGCCAAGACTGTGTCCTATTGTGCTAGGCACAGTACAGGTGTAAAGAAAGCTCCCCTGTCCTGACCAACTTACAGTCCAAGTTCCACTTTCAGTCTACAAGATGAAAAACACTGGCAGAGAAAACAAAAGCAAAGGGACTTGTCTGAAGTCACACAGCAGCTCAGTCACAGAGTTAGGAATAGCACCCAGGTCTCCCATTCCAGTGCCCTGTTCGTTGGACCACATATACACGACACTCCCTCTTTAAATTTTCCTTCCTTCCTTGGCTTCTGCTTCTCTTAATTATGTGGTAAAAATAATATAACATGATATCTCTTTTCCTGCCTTTTAAAATACCATGAGAACTTTCATTATACATTTTTTTCACTTGAGAAGGTTCCAGAGAAGATGGAGTGCCAATAAACTGTAACTTCTTGATGTCTGATGGCACGGTTCAGTTTAGTCTGTGTCCTTCAGACATCTCCAGATCTAAGGCCTGGATGTGGGGAAGCACATCTTCAGAAAGAGCTCATCATCTAAACTAAATTGATGCAGACGGCCCTTAGAAGTATTTATTTTTAAATAAAACTTGAGTAGCAAGTGTGGTAGGCAAGAGATTGTATCCTTACGTAGATCACTTTCCAGAGCCATAGCTTGAATAACAAACACTTAACACAAAAAATAAATCTGATATCTCATATTTTCCATAGTCATTGTTAATTAACAAAAAGAAAGGTGCAGTTTGTGCCATCCATCAGCCCAGTAAATAGCAAAATCAATTGTCTCTTCTTAAGGTAGCTACTTTCTGTTAGTGAGACACTTCAGGAAAGTCACAAGGATGAAGGAAAATAAGTCTTGAGTGTTACTGAAAATAAACTGAGTTTTGAGACAATGAAAACATTTTATTCACTAAATTAAAACAGAGTGTAAGTGGCCTGTTTCTAATTCAAGTTGTCCATGAAATTGAAGCAATGTATTCATCTTGATTTTTTGGTCTACATCAATTGCTCAATGTTTGCGCTAGTTGTTTACTGTTAAGTCTGTATATGACGGCAAATTAAACAAGCACGTTGAAACACCATCATATAACATGCTTCTGGCAAGGCCTGTTTTTCTCACTGACCGCTAAGACAGCCTCAACTATTTTTTCCTTGATATTGAGACAGTGTTGTGTTTCAAACCTCCTTTTGGTCACAAATATTTCCTAGTAATGGAGAGGAGTTTAAACGGCATTTTTTTCAAAAATAAGTATAAAAAAACAAGTCGCAACTGAGCAAAAAAAATTCCTAAAATCTACTTAGTGTAATTGCTGATCAAATTAGCTTGATAAAAGAAAACCTTATCCAGGATGGACTGTGCAGCTCTCCGATAGATCTTGATAGAATCTTCATTAGCTAAATTATTGCCAGGGTACAGAAATATTTATGGCCAAGAATTTAAAATAGTCATTTCACATGACTCAATTTTTGGGTGCCTAAATTGGTACCTCCTAAAGGGGATTAATTTTCAGAGGATTGATGCTCAGCACTTCCTTAAAATCAGGCCCTGTTAAATCCTATGAAGCTGGACACCTCAAAATTGAGACACTCAATCACTTCTTAAAATCATGCCCATTTTTCTTTATAAGCTGTGGTACTGCTTTTGTTTAGTCAGCGAAGTTAGAGATGAATAACTGTTTATTCTACTTATTCTGATAACTACTTATCCCTTTTGAAGGCTATGTGATTTCTTGGGTGCTTTATGTTACTATTTACTTAAGTGCTTTGCTGCATGGAAGACAGAGCTCTTTGTTCAATGTAGGTGAGGTGGAGCTTCTACTGCTTAAGATTGCTCCATGCATGCTCTAACAGATCTCCCTGGCAGGGAATTTTCCCTTTGTGTTTTCCCTTTTCTCAATTTCAAACAGATACAATGAGTTGTACCTATCTAAAGAAACCCTTTCTTCTTGCTGGCTGTACTATTCAGCTATTGGTAGACTGCTACCAAGATTCTCCCTTTCTGGGCCTGATTCTGCAAGGTGTTAGGTACCCTTAATTCCCACAGACCTCAATGGGAATTGAAAAGCTCAGCATGTCGCCAGGTCAGGTCTAAAGTCACCAATTAATGAAGCTGTTTTTAATGTTTCCTCATAAATCAATTCATTCAGTCTCATAATCCCTTCTGTTACTCTTCACTTTGAGGAATGCTGTTACTATTGTGTTATGTGCTAGTATGTGTGTAAACAAAGTGTCATTGGCTAGGGTTACTGCAAGCTACAGTAAGTTTTAACATTACTTTACAAGATTACATTTGTTATCGCGCCACTTGCCTATGTGCTGACATTTAGTATCTTTGATCACTCATTTCTGTCTGCAACAGAAATAAATTTCAGAGCTGAGAAAATAAACAGTAAGTGCCAGATCTTGCAAGGTGCTGAGTACCTCTGGGAACTGATGGCCCCTAGGAGATTGGAATACACAATAAGCTCCTCAAGGTGGACAGACAAAGCATACCTGTGGAATGATTGCATGGAGTGTGGCTGTCTGCTGAAGGTAAAAAGGCCAGTAACTGAAATGTGGGCATTGCTATTTTTATCTTTTCATGGGGCTAAAAAATAAAATTCCATTGGGATTTCTGTTCTGGAATCTGACTTGTCACTGCACAAAGAGGAACAGTACCACGGAGCAAGGAAAGATGCATCTGTATCTTTTCTTGCATTTCATAGTGTTCCAAGAATAACGGACTTGAATCGAATGCATTCGAATTAGAAGAATCCATACTAGATGTATAGTACTGGATGAATACTTCTACATTTTGTTTATTCTTAATTTTTATAAGAATAAGCATGTCAAACTTTTAATGCTTGTGACAGAAATTTGAAGCAAAAACTTTTATAAGAGAGCCACAGGCTGAAGTCTATGGTAAGAACCTTTCAGGGCACCAAAAAAATTCATTTACTGTTTTCTCTGATTTTTCAACATGAAGATCCACAATCTATGTTAAAAAATAGGGCCAAATTATCCCCATGTGGTTTATTCCCATATGGGGGACCGGAAACTCCATGAGTTCTCACTTGTTCAGGAGTGAATAGTCACCATATGGTGTAGCCAGTGTCTCTGCAAAATGTGTCAGGGGTTTTGGGGGTCATCTGGTATTTTGATAATATAATTATAAATGCATGTGTATATATATATATATGTATATAAATGCACAGAGTAATGTGTTAAGAGTTTTGGAAAAGATTGCAAAAGTAGGGATTTAGAATTTAAAAGTTAAAATTACTTACATGGAGACATAGCATAGGTGCAGAGTGAATGTATCATCAAAACAAGAGCATAGCTGTGTAGCAGCACTGATACACCTGCCTGGTGCCTCCTGCTGATCCTCTGGGAATTAGCTCAAGTCTAGCCTCAGAGCGCCTCCTGCTGGCCAATGTCTTCCTACTAGTACCGGTTTTCTGTAAATCTCCACCACTTGTAGCAGTTCAGACCCCAGGTCCCTCCTGGACCTGGTGCCCCTTATCTTGGGCACCAGGTTGGCTCACAGCAGTGTTCTCACACTCTAGGTCTCCTCTCCCAGGAGAACCCCCAACCCCTTATACCCACCTTGCCTCAGTGGCTACTGCCATTCATCATCTAGCCCCTTCTCTCAGGGGAAAACTGCAATCTGTAATGGTCACTCATCACTGGCAAGGGGGCTAGAAAGGCAGCAGGTCTAAACCCCCTTGCCGGAGAAGGGTGGTGGCTGGGGGCTAATGCAAGATCTGTGTGTGCTGGGAACTCACCCCCACCTAGGATGGAACGATTAGTCTGACACTGTGACCGATATGGTGTATGTAGGTACATAGCTCAAGGGGAATTTGATTATTTTGTTTTCTGTGCACTGTGCCTTTACACCTGAGGAGCTCGTCATCGTAGGCAGAGGAGGCAGCTGTATGGTAGCTGCCATTTTGTGTGTCATATCAGATGCAGAGTGTTTTAGAGTGAGTCCCCTGTATTTCTTTTCATTGAGATTTTGGGTCTGATTGTCATGTACATTAACACCCCTTTATGCCACCATAGTGGTGTAAAGGGGGCATAGTGTAAATAGGGATCAGGCTCTTTATATTTATCCTTTTTTCTATGTAGTTTCTCTTCATTTAAAATAAGTCACTACCTGAAAAATACTGTATAAGCAGAGTATCCGCAGGACTAAGGCAAGAGCACACAGTCTAAGGTGCTACTGCTGTCGGAACCCTGACACATCAGTGTCAGCCTCCCCTCAACCTGCTGCACCAACCACCATTAGCACACTTTGTTGTTTCAGTGCCATTTCGCTCCTCCTCCTCTCAAACCACACCCACGTGCAACCCAGCTGGGAGGGGAGGAGAGGAGAGGCGCATGTCAATGTGTTTTGCTCTTTTCCCTTGGGAAAAAACTGTAACTAATGAAGTAGTTTATGAGGCGAGGTTTAGTGTATTAGAGTCAGCATATTCTTGTACTTGCATGGACCAGTATGCAGATATGATCTCATTGTTGACACTTAGCTGCTGCTGGAAATTGATTCTAATGGAGTTCTGTAAGTGGAGCCTTTGGCCCATTATCTTTATTGGAATCTTGTTCAGTAATCAAGGTGATTTTTTTCTCTCTCTCAAAATAATTCCAGACCGATTTTGATAACATTCTGAAATCTCATGCTTGTAGGGTTCTCCTTTACCATCTCTCCTGGAGAAGCATCTGTTATAGGTGCCCCCAGTAAAAAACAAAACAAAACAAAATTCCTCTGGATTAAAATGCATCTACACATTGGAATGACTCATTTTTGCTTGTGCTTTGTCAATTTTTTTTTATTCTCTCTCAACCCAAACTCATTTCAATTCTTTCTTTGCAACCCAGGCACATTTGGAACTAGCATGGCCAAAAGAGGTCTTGGCTCTAAAGCATTTGGGGTACAGCTGTAGTGGGGTAGTCACCCTGCTTCAGTCAGAAAGAGGTTAAAAGCAGTCAAGCCATAGGTGTGGTTGCACCCAATTAAGGCACAGCTGGTCCCGATAAAAGGGCAGGCTGAGATTGTGGAGGAGAGACTCCTGCTCCAGCTGGGGAGCAGAAAGGACCAGGCTGCCTGGGAGAGAAAGCAGGGTATCTGAGGCAGAGCAGAGCTGGCGAACGGCAGGCAGAGCTGGGGATCTCTGGTCTGGTGAGTCCCCAGGCTGAGGCCTTGCTAAAGGCCAGGGGAGGTACTAGTGGCAGGGCTCAGGATAGCGTGGCTTTGGCTTTCTGCCCTGGATCCCCATGAGTCTAATGCTGGCCCTGTTGTGAGGACCCCTAAAACCTGCTTGTGGTTGAGATCTCTGGCTGAGAACTACTATGCTATGGTACTGCTTGAGAGTCACCTAAGATGGAATGAACCTGTGTTGAGAAGCACTCAAAGAAGAGAAAATGGTTACTAGCCTTTCAATATCTGTTGTTCTTCAAGATGTGTTACACATGTCCATTCCGCAACCCACCCTCCTTAGCACTCTGTCGGTAATGGCTTGACAGATTGCAGGGTTGGCCGGATCCCCTAGGCTGCTCCGTAAGCGCACACACAGCAGTAGAGGGCGATAGAGCCAAACTGATGGGTACCACTGAGGGAAAAGATGTTCAGCGACTGTGCATAGGGCCTGCTCACACCTAACATGGAATGGACATGTGTAACGCATCTCAAAGAACAGTTACCAAAATAATAACCATTGGGGATTTTTTCCTTAAATGAAAGTAAAACTATTCCATCTGAATACTTATCTTTGATAGGATAATGAAAGGTTCTCCACCTGCTCTCAAAGGGAACACGAGCCTTCTAATTAAAATATGAAGATCTAATATGTAAACCGATATAACACACTATTATTACTCAGCTCATAAATAAAAAGTTCCAGCATGTTGACTGAATAGCGAGAAATCATTGACCCTTTTGCTTCCTGAAAAGGAGCATTCATTTTCTCTGGATAATATTTGATATTCTGATATTGGGAAATACAGGTGTGATCTGTCATTTCTGTAGTTCTTAGTGAATCTTCCTTTCAAATACTAGCAAAGGATTCTGCTTAATAGCTATAGGAAGGGAGCTTTGCTTACAAAGGGAATAAAAACTCTTCAGACCAAGGCTATAAAGTCAGAAATTCAGCAAACACTTACATTTTTCTTTAGTGAGGTCCAATTTTGTGTCAGTCAGCTTAGACACTGAATATTTCAAGTAAGCTATAGCGGCTGAGTGAATAATCAGATCTATATACAAATCAAGTTTGCAAGAACTATCTCTATTTAAACAAACCTTGTGTTATGCTGTGATATAGGAAAATGAGGCCCCTTGTACGCTTGATATGAACTCTTTGGTGCCAGATGGCAGATATTTGAACATGGAAACTCACCTTTGAATAGGAAAAGAACACTTGAGCACAGGAACCCAACTTTGACTAATAAAATAAATGAATCTAAGCTGAAATCTCATGAAAGGGTAATTCGTGGCCATGTTCGTTAATAGATAAAAATGCACCAATTATGCTGTCAAAGATAAACTGTATAATAAAATACCATTGAGGAGAAGTAAACTGCCCAGGCAGTATGTGAGAACACAGCCACATAAAAGACCAAGACGCAGCTCCAAGGCAGCCAGTACAATAGCTGCAAGAGTTTGCCAGGGAGCTAGATGCTGATGGAAAAAATTAGCCTCAGTACATTGGCATCTGGAGCCTGTGACTGCCATCCAAAAAAGAAGGGACTGGTGCAGCAGAATTGGGTAACTGCACTCCAGCAGCCTACCACAAGTCTGCTGTGGCTTTGTCATTTCTAAAAAAATTAACTGTTTTTAATTTTTAAAAAAATCATGCTTTGAATGTATAAGAAAGTATGAGGTTGTTGGGGAGGCAGGAGAGAATGCAGGATTATCCCGATAAAAGGAATAATTACCTTTTTATGTCTAGATATATGCCTTTTTGTGTTACTGAGTATTTGTGTCTGTTAACTCTGTGCCCATTTCACAAAGAATTATACACCCCATTTACTTGAGATTCCAATGTATATTACTTGGAAAAAAAGCAATTTCTGAGTACAGCCCATGTTTTTACAATTATATTCTTTTTTTTGTCAGATGTAAGTGATCACCCCCTCTTGTATTCCCCAAGGTGGGGCCATAGCTCAAACAATGTGGGTGGAGCTGCCAATAAAGATAAATTACCAGCTCTAATGCTGAAAATGTGCTTATTCATAAAGGAAATTTACAAGAACGAGGAGATGTTATCTCAGACATATCAGAGAACTTTCATGGGTTGATCTTCCTGTGATACACAGGGTTGTAGTGTTGCACTAGTAACACCATGCTTATGGATGTGAAGGCAAAGTCTCCCTAAGATCCCATTTTCCTTAGATTACCATCCCCCTGCCAAAAAAACTATCAAAATGTTCTCATGCTTGTTCTGAGTTCATAAGTGAATATTTTTTTAATCTTTGAAGAAACTCCATTTAGGCATTTTTGTGTTATCCAGGCAAGGAAAAAAAATCCCATACATTTTTTGCAGAGGTTGGCTAAAAGATGGTTTGGATTTAGAACATCAGACTTAGAAAGTATGTAGTTTTCAGTGAGAAATATTAGAATTGCTAAATTAAATCTTTGTATGCAATAAAGAAATTATCAATGAATGACAATAGCATAATACATGTACATAATATATAATTTTTATTGATCTTTATGAGGATCTTTACATACACTGTGGATACCATGAAAACTCGGCTTTTATCTCCCAAAATAGGTGCAAAGTCAATAGGACTAAGTGTGTTGACATTGAAGTCAATGGGACTAATCACATGCTTAAAGATAATCAAGTGCTTAAATGTTTTTCTGGGTGGATCACATGTGCTGCAATACATAGGAATGAAAGGAATTAGTTAAGGATCCAGTGCAAATATAATTTAACTCAGACTTTCTGGACTTCTTTCTGGCCCTCAATGTTATTTCTCTTTTTTGGCATTAAACAAGCCTGCATTTTCTTTAAACACAATGACAAATCACAGACCAGCTATATGCTGTGGTGGAATATCTATAGACTATAAACAAGTCATTATACCTGCTATAATGCGTTCCACACAGGAAGCAGGTATGGAGGAAAAGAAAACAAATTTACTATATAGAAGTCTCCACTAACAATGAATAGTAATCAACATTATCTGAACCATGGTATTAGAATTTGCATATAGGAGGGCTTTCTATAGGAAATGCTACAAGAACTACAATGAATTCTGAGCTATTTTATTATAAACTACTGCATGTGCTATAAATAGTAGAATAAAATATATTTATTAAAGCTAACTTTTTTCTTAACAGTTTTTAGTGATTTCTTAAAAAATGCTTATATCACTAAAATTAAAGAATGGTGAAGATAGAATGAGTATATTAAAACAAGTCTTGAGAGGAATAAGCTCAAACTGATGGTTATAATGATAATGGCGAAGGCCTTGCATCAGGAAAAAACTTAGGTACTTTCCTGAATAGAGATGGACTTAAGCACACAAGTAAATGCTTAAAGTTATGCACATGCTTAAGTGCTTTACTGTGTCAAAGCCATAATTACAGAATATTATATCCACTATGATTTATGTTCTATGTGCCAGTGAAAGCTTTTTTCTGTTTACAAAGAAATTGTACTAATCTGTCAGAAGACATTAACAGCTCCAGAGTTAAGGTTGTGAATCATGCTTTTTGTAATAAACATGATTTTCTTCTCTCTTTGCCTTCACGCCTTCGGCAACTGTAAAAGAGTCATTTCAACTTCAAATTTTGCATGTCAGATCCTTGGCTAGAAGACAGTGTTTTTGCCCAAATTTCAGGTGATCTGGACAGATAATTTAAAATACTTATCAGATAAAATAGGAGTTAAATAATTATGTTTTAAAATTTCTTGCAGTTTTTTTTCTGGTCATATTTTATAACAAGAATGGCCTGTATTTTTGCTCAGGATAGAGGTGAGATTTATTCAAAAGAACCTCAGGCATCACATCAATTCTAGGATGGGGTAAGAGATATTTGAGAGTTATTCACTAGAAAATTAGAAGGGTCCACCAGGTGGCACTTTTAAAGGCACCATGGGATTGCTAGTGTCCTAAGCTTTCATTTAAAAAAAACCTGTAAATCTTTAGCTCTTTTACATGTGGATACATCTTTCACAATGGAAACTGATTGGTAGAAAAGATTTGTGACTGTCATTTTCTTACAAATAATTAGGAATATTTACAGTTGTCCTCTCCCAGCTTCCAATCTTTGATTCCTGTATCTAGTCCCAGGTTGCTTCTCTGTGGCCCTTTTCAGGTCCAGAACAGCTGCTAGACCTTAGTAGTTTCACAGGAAACATGGGCCCAACACAGACTTTATTCCTGGCCATATACCAAGGGCTGCATCTGGTCCTGTGGATTTCAGAGGACTAGTATGAAGGCAAAACTGTAATGGGGGAAAATAACCAATGAATGGAACACAGGAGGCAGAGGGGAGGTAGGGAACTGACTCAGGTTACTTGAGGAACAAGGAGCCATCCAGAATTCCTAATTCCACAGGGTTCCCTATTCCTTCCCTCTTCCTGTCTCTTGGTGTCTTGTAGATATCCTGGTTCTCCAAATCCTCTAGGTTTCTAATGGCTATTTCTTGATGACTACACTGTTCTTGTAAGTATTTTTAACCCTTCAATTACTGATCTGTATTCTCAACCTAAACAGAATTTACCTTTAACAAAGAATTAACAGGTAGTCTAAAGATGGGGAAAAATTGTTTTCAGCCTTACAGTGAAGAAAAGACACACCGTATCGTCAATGTATAACAAGAAACCGGACTGAGTGTATTTAAAATTACATGTGGAAACCTCCCTGGGTAGCAAAACAAGTCATAGGAATCAGATATCAATGAGAGTCCAGGAATTCATCTTTAAAACTACTGGCAGAATGGCAAGTCATACAGCACAAACCTCTTTCTAAGTTCACTTTTGTCTACTGGCAAAGACTCAGTAAATGGAAATTGTCATAACCAAATAAAAGCAATCTAATTATTTAATAGTGCAGCAGAAGACTCAGTATAGGCTACTTTAGCTAAGTGAGTCATATGTCTCTAGCTGGGCATTGAAGAATGCACTTCTCCAGCACTAGAAAATGATTCTTGTCAATAGTAAGATGGTACTTAAGTACTAAAGTCAGAGGTGGGTTAGGTTACTAGTACAATTAATCATTCCAGGCAATTTGTCAGATTTGTTTTCCTGAAACCCACAATCCTAAAATAAATCCAAAAGCAATGAATCAGTTTTTACTTCTGTTTCTATCAGATGCTTCTATTTTTCATTCAGGGATGGATTTAAGGCATAGACCATTGACACTCATCTCTAGTCGTACCATTGTTAGAATTTTAGTTTTAATTTAAAAAGTGAGTTTCTAGCCCTTGTGATTGTAAAGCAAAGTTTTAAAATGTGACTGGAGTGTACTCAGTGCAGAGATGTACACCTGCGTACACAGACAACCTAGAGCAATAGCTCTGAAAAAGAGGAAACTTCCCTGTGCATCTCAGTGGGATGTTATTTTCAAGACCTACTGCTCTGGGTCTGCTCCACCGAGACCACACAAATAGAATTCTCCAATAGAACACCACCACAGCTGGCCAACGTCACCCACCCTCACGGGTACACCCGGGTGCTGTGATAAGTCCTGCGGGAGACCCCTGGCTGCAGCCTCTCCCCTTCTTGGTGTGGGATAAGGGAAAGACCACTGGGGAGGAAGAAAGGGATCTCATGCTGCACTTCTATCTCTCTCAGAGGGAAGGCTGTTCCCCTGACACTACCGCTCCAATTGGAGGCAGGGTTATGGCACGAGGGCAGGGACACAGGGGATCCCCAAGTCAATAATATGATCCAATCTCCATTTATTGATGTTAATGTATGTTTCCCCTAATAATTTTAAAGTAATTAGCATTGGCCCAGATTGTGCTGGCTGCTCTGTGGACCAGTCACTCTACCCCTTGAATAGCAGCCATGCTTGACTGCATTCCATGTGCTTCCATGCACATCTTTGTGAGAAAGACACTGGGCTCAGTGTAATGGCCTCACTCTTGGCTGCAGCTGTCTTAGGGAGAGTGCCCTGTGCAGAAGGAGTAGTAAACAATGCTCCCTGGAGATGTGTAGCATGGGGCATGCTATCCATCATGCCAGGCAGCTCTGGGAGGAATTCTACCTCTGTGACAGACTTCTTTGTGGATCTCCCTCTGAGCTAGTGTACCTCCTCAACTCCCCCTTACCACTAGTGCAGTTGGGGCTTAGAACCAGGGTGGATCGGCAGCCCCCCATCAGCTGCCTGCTCCCCTAAGTTCCCTGTGTGGCAGCCACCCATCAGGTTATCAACTGCTGGCAGTTCAGCTGTCCCTCCCTCCACAGCCACGTGCTGCTCCTGCCCTCTGCCTTGGAGATGCTTCCAGGATCCTCCTGCTTGCTGTGGTTGTGGTGGGGGGGAGGGAGAAAAGGGAAGGACTAATGTCAGGGTGTCTCCCTCCCCCAGCTCTTGCACCCTGTTTACCCCTTCCCCATATAGAGCAGGGTGGGGACATGGACTGAGAGTGACAGAGAGATCTTGGGGCAGCAGCTGATGTCTCAACTTCCTGATCCACTTAAAAAGACAATGTACTTAAGATTCTTATAGGATCAGCATACTTAAAGGGGCAATGCGCATCTCTCTCTCACACAGAGTGTGTGTCTCCATCTGCCATGCTGCCTTTTAGAATGTGAGGCTTCATTAACGACGTGTTAATCCTTGAGGGCTCAGCCAAAAGCTAGTTCATCATTTATCAGTAAGGTATTCCCTGGGAAATATCCCACTTTCTAACTTCACCACCTCAACCTATCTTTGCAATCATCATCGCTGTGTACAGTATTAAAGTGTTTGTTTAAAATGTATACACTGTGTGTGTAAATATAGTTTTTTTGTCTGGTGGAAAAAAAATTTCCCTGGACTTAACTCATGGAGAAATTGGATTTGCTTAACATCGTTTTACTTAAAATCGCATTTTTGAGGAACATAACTACAAAGTTAAGCAAAGAGTTCCTGTAAAAGTTAATGGGACACCTGGAGGCAGTAATTCCTTCTCGACATAAGGGACACAGAATCAGGCCCTTAACAAATAAAGGCATTAGTATGCAGAGATGGATGAAACTGATAGACTAACATCTTTTGTTACTATTTTCAACACAGTTTATTTGTAACCCATTTATCATGTTTGGCACATAGCACTAAAGTCCGCAGCTGCACTAATTTTCTGAATGTTTTTGGTTTTTGTTGATGGAAGAGCACCCAAAGCCAGAGTTGGACTCTGACAAATGAAGAATACTTTTCTGAACTACTATTTTGCACTATGTCAGAAACAACTTTGCATAACCCATTATTTTTCCTTTACTGACTCCAAAAAAGGAAGCATGTTATCTGGTGTTTTATGAAGTAATGCACACATGCTATTAATATGAGGAGCGATGGCAGAAGTTTTTTTTATTTTGGGGGATCTTTATATCAACTTTCACCCCCAAAGTATTTGAAGGTGAGTAACTGAAAGCAACTCTGATGGCGTATTGGTTTTCTTCCCCTTTGGTGACGTTGGTAAAACTCTACAAAATACCCATTTTTGGTAGCTTTTATTTGTGGATGTCTGCAAAAGAAGGGCATTTAAAAGATTCAGTGGTGGTAGATTATGAACCCTTTTTTCTAAACATGCCATTACAATTTCCCATTATATTGTTGCAGTGGACTGAACATCCCAGCATACCAAATCCTAAATCCATAAAAGCAGAAAATTAAACGTGGCTCCAGTGGTTTTGGAGTTTGACCAACAAGTTATCTTTATTAATACATTCAGGGAAAAAGTCTCATTTTTATTACATTATTTTCTTAATGATAAAGACAGTAATGGAATCTCAACAGAACACACTAAAGGAATCTCAGTTTGCTGGCAATCAGGTCAAATTTGTGTGTGTGTGTATGTTTGGTACAGGGTTAAGACTTGGCACTATCTAACTTACTGACTTCTGTCTTAAAAAAGCAGAGCTTTTTTTTGCTTCGTCTCTGTACTTACTAGTTGACATTTTCTTGGCTTTAAAAGAAATTTTGACACATAAATCCCACATGTCAAATGATATTGTAAAACAAGCATCCAAGTGTCAGCACATAGCCCAATAGTCTGGGGAGTATAGAATAGAATAAGGAACACCTTTATGGAGTCTTTCATCTACCTCCAGCCATCTGCAAGTAATTGGAAACCAGTTTCAAATGAAGCTAGGTTATTTGGCCTGCTAACATACATAAAGCCAGAACATAATGTTGAATTCATCAGAGCTTTTATTGACATGTTAATGAATAAATAAAGGTTTTATTTCTTTCTGTTTACCTGATGGACCATACATACAGAAACGTTCAGAATTTTTTTTCAGAATGTTACAAATTCCAGGTCAAATAACCTGCTGGTATTTTAAAATTTTGTGACAACCCCTTAATTTGGTTGGTGAGATTTGTGGAAGTCAGAGCCTCACTGACTAACAAATTATCTTTATTAATGCATTGGGGGAAAAAATCTCATTTTTATTACATTATTTTCGTAATCATAAAAACTATGATATTTCAACTGAACACACCAAAGGAATCTCACTTTGCTAACAATCAAATTTAGTTTCAATGCAATTTTTGCATTTTGCATTACTGCCTCTATTATATTAGATTCACATTTCAGATAAGATGTTTGGATACTCAAGGTTCAGAAAACCAAGGTTCATCTGTGTTCTTGAAGGCAGTAAAGAACCAGTAAGGTCTCATTTCATGACAGCTCTCAGTCACAAAGGGCTGGTCCAGACATGATAATGAACTAATTTCTGCTTAAGTGAACATACTGTTTCATTTTTGCCATGTGGTAATTGATTTGTGAATCAGTCATGCAGAACTCAGTAAGCTTCTCATCTGATGTCAATCTCATCAATTTGCAAGAACAGCATGAGTTGGGAAATACCAATTCTTGTTTACGAATTTAGCTCAGGTCATTTCAGTTCGTTAGATTTGGAGAAACAGCAGTTGCTTTATCTTTGCAAGTAATACAACTCATTATTCTATACTACCAATCAACCCAAATGTTTAAGAAATGTGGGGCCTGATTCTTCTTTCAGTTTCACCAGTGTAAATAAGGAGTAATACCACTGAAATACAGGGCCTTGATTCTCCAGTTTGCACCTTGTATAATCATTTACATCTTTGAGAGGTGAGTACAAAATACAAGTAAAACTATTGGCTTAGAATAGGAGTGTGTTACCTCTTACCACAAATATAATTTGCTACACATAGTGCAAAACAGTGGAGAATAAGACCAGTGCAAGACTAACGTACTGAGAGGATAATCAGACCCACCTCCTTGGATGTGCTTTTGCTCTTCACTAAAGTATCCTGGGAGTTTGTCCATGTTTAGTACAAACATTTTAAAACAGTGAAAATGGTACAAAATGTTAATATCACAGATTTCTGGGTTAGTGTCAGGGTTAATACTGGGGAATTGGGAGGACAGAAAAAAGCAACAAACATAGAAAAGTAAGAGTATTGAAAGTTAAAGCAGTTTAATGCTGCAATTTATTTCATGAACTGTGCATTATCAGAACATACACATATGCCCACACATGTGCGTATGTGTATTTTCCACTATGTTGCCTTTACACCTCGAGTAATTTATTAACAAAAACACATCTACCTAATGTAATGGATTAGATTTTCTTTATATAATCAGTATTTGAGTGGCCCAAATTCAGGAGAAAATTGGTACCATCCATATAATCTTTATTAAACCCAGAAATTTTTGGGTAAAAATCAGTAAAAACCCCAAACGAAAGGCCTTGGGTGTTAACTACATACAGTCTGGGGGGAAACAATTCAGAAATGCTGTTACTGGAACTTGATAGGTCAGGGCACTGGTAATGAAATGAGGATACTTCCTTTTACTCAGGTCCGTAGTAGCTAGAAATAAAGACCATCTGTGTGATTTGGTGACCTGTGTGAAACAAGTGGCTGACATAGAGTCTCATTCCATTTCTTAATGGACAGAAATTCACAACATCGGCAAAATGGCACTTTATTTGCCATCTAACCAGACTGGCACAGAGCCTGAACAGCCTGGAAGTAGTAGCTTTTTGGTCTCCTTCACCCACATGAATAAAGACCCTCCTGAGGTATTATAATAGTGTGAGGAACTGGAGCTTGAACTGCTAGTGCCTATGATGTTCCTATTATGCTTTCACTCTCCAGGATAGTGAGACTGACCCCTTTCCCGCAAAATACAAGAAAAAATCCCCCAAGCCCAAGAAATTGAATTTATGCAGCATGTCCTGTCACCTACCCCCACATCTAGTGTTATACTAGTGACATAACACTCAGGCTCACAAAAGATTTTAATGTGCAGCCTTTAAATATACTGGGTTTGCACCTCAGGACACCTGACCACTGCTTGGTGCAGTCCTCCTTGGGGATAGGAACAAAGATGGCTCTATGCTACCTTTATGCTTCCTGATTCTGGGGCTTGCCAGAAGTTGCTTTGGTTAGGCAAGGACTTGTTACAGCAAAAGTTGACCAACAAAGTGCAAGGATGTTCTAGTTCTACTCCCTGCATTGAAGGAATGGGCAGAGGATTGCTTAGTGCCAGCAGGGCTAGGTCTGTGCTGTTTGGGGATTCTCATATGTTGGAGAATCCTTGGGTAACCAGCTAACATGATTCTGCAGCACTCTGCGCCATGGGTGTGATGTGAAATGGTCATAGTGAGGCCCCCAAGGTTTGGCCCACTTTGTTTGGCACTATTATTTCATGAGAGCTCGGTAGATATGTGAAGAGTTAGTGGATAGACCAAAGCTTTGGACTGTTTTAATTTTGGCTGCACTGCAGTGCACTAATGTAAACCCACTAATACAAATGGATGAAAAAGCTGAGACTTGCTGAAAACCACATGCTATATTTGAGTGCAGCTGGGTTTGAATCACACGCAGAAAATGAGTAACCTAGGCAAAAATATTCCATTAGCTAAGTTGGTGAACATATAACAAACAGTGTTTGTATGTATCCAGCCATTGTCTAGGTATACAATTTTATTGAAATCAATCATAAATGCATGGTAACTATAGTGCATAGGAACTGGGTGGTATCCCTTTAAATAATTTGTGAGCGCTCTAGTGGTACTCACTGTATTCTATAGTTTAGAAGCTGCAAGGATCCAAACAGAGCAGCAGTGGATATATGTAGCTAGGCATTGCATGCAGTGTCTATTCAGTACACAAAGTTATCTGGACCTCACCATGCTCACACGGTTTCTTCATATTACTCTAATTATTTTTAAAAGCAAAAGACAAAACAGCACTGAACTTATAAACCATTAAAAACTGATATTTATTTGGGGAAGTATGAAATAATGAGGCTAGACTGAAATCAGTGGAACTTCTGAGAATAAGGTCTATTCATGTGAGTAAGGATCTTCAGGATCCCAAATCTACTGGATCTGATTTTCTCTTTTATTTGGTTTGATACCAAATAGTCCACTGACTTCAGTGGTCTTACTCCAACTAACACTGTTTCAATGAGTGGAGAACTCTAATTTTATTAAAATTAGAATTAAAATGTATTTATTAAAATGTATAATTAGTGACCCAAAGAAAAATTCAGTGTAAGCTAGAAAGCTTGTCTCTCTCACCAACAGAAGTTGGTCCAATAAAAGATGTTACCTCACATCCATTTTGTCTCTCAGCTAGAATGAAACCTAGTTATTGAAATCAGTGGGAGTTTTGTCATTGTCTTCTATGGGTCTGGCTCTTAGTTTTTTAAGCTTATTAGTACAAAGAGCTTGGGCTGTACTCTAGGTATGTATCACCTGCTTTGTGCTCCTCTGGTAGTACAAAGAGGATGGCAAACCAGTTTAGTCAGCTAACTGGGATTTCCCAAAGAGAGGGGAACCCTGGAGTTAATCCCTGGATTTGTGTTGCCAATGTGATACTGTGGCTAAGAGAGCAATTGCAATGCTTGTACATATAAACAGGGAATATCGCATCAAAGTAGGGAGGTGTTATTACAACTATATAGGTTCTTAATGAAATCATTTTTGGAATATTGTCCAGTTCTTGTGTCCAAACTGCTTTCCCGAAGGATGTTGACAAATTGCTAGAAAAGAGCTACAAGAATGATTTGAGGTTTGGAAAACCTGCCTTACAGTGTAAGACTAAAGGTCAATCTATTTAATTGATCCAAGAGAAGGTTAAGGAGCTGACTTGATTATGGACTATAAGTACCAAGATGAGGAGGAGATTTGTGATATTAGATTGCTTTGTAATTTAGCGCAGACTTTCTCAACCTGTGGGTCAGGACTCAAAATTGGATTGCCAGAATGTTTCAAAGGGTGGCATGGCAGCTCCTGTGGCTCCTGTCCCATGGGGCCGGCTGGGCTTGCCTCCCTACTCCATGCACTGCAGCCACTGGGGTCCCAACTCAAGTCTGGCCCAGTCACCATGATGACTGGAGTCTGGGTAGGTCAAATTTGAGTGAGTGGCACAGCAACCCCATGAGCCAGGTAGAACTCCACTCACACAGATTTGTTCTAGTCAGGGGGGTGGAGTTAAGCCTGAGCAGCACTGGAACTCCAGACATTGCAACGCCAAGAGCAGAGAGCCAAGCCCAGCCAGCTCCACAGCACAGGAGCTGCAGGAGCCGCCACTGTGGGGTGAGTTCTGGGCAGGACCCAATCTCTCTGTGGGGGCAGGATCCAACCGAAACCACCCCAGGGTGGGGCAAGTAGGGCAGCAGCACAGAGTGCAAAGCTATGAGGGCAGCTTGGGTTGGTGATACCAGGTGGCTCAGGCCAGCCCTGCATGGCAGGGGTCAGGGAGGAAGCGCCAGTTCAACCCCTTGACTCACCTCAGCGGGTCACCCAGCCTGTCTAGTTTTTTTGGGTGGGGGGAGAGCAACCAAAAAATCTGGGGGGCACATGATCCCACATGCCTCCCCCACATATCACCTCTGTTATGGGGCACAAATATGCGTGATCACCCTGGGGTTGCCACCTTTCTACTCACACAAAACTGAACACCCTTGCCTCACCGCTGCCCCGCCCTTCCGCCAAGACATGAGGGGGCCCCACCCCTTCTCTGAGCTCCCAGCCCTGCTCATTCCACCCCCTCGCCCCATAGCTCGCTCTCCCCACTCTCACTAACTCACTCATTTTCAGAGGGCTGGCTCAGGGGACTGAGGTGTGGGAGGGGGTGAGGGCTCCAGCTAGGGGTGCAGGCTCCAGGGTGGCACCAGAAATGCAGATCTCAGGGTGTGGCAGGGGGCTCCAGACTGAGATCGAGGGTTTTGGAGTGTGAGGGGGTTCTGGGCTGGGGCAGGGGGTTGGGATGTGGGGGGATGAGGGCTCCGGCTGGGGTGCGGGCTCTTGGCTGGCAATGAGGGGAGCTCTTGTGCAGGAGGGAGCTCTGGGCTGGGACTGAGGGGTTCAGAGGGCAAGATGAGGATCAGGGCTTGGGCAGTGGGTTTGGGGCCCGGGAAGGGTTGAGGGGTGCAGCTCTGGGTGGCGCTTACCTCGAGCAGCTCCGGGAAGCTGCCACCATGTCCCTGCTCCGGCTCGCACGGGTGACTGTGCACTGTCCTGTCTGTTGGTGCCCCTCCTGCAGCTCCTGTTGGCAGCAGTTCCTGGCCAATGGGAGCTGCGGGGACAGTGGTTGGAGTAAGGGCAGCATTCAGAGCCCCCTGGCTGTCCCTATGCGTTGGAGCTGGAGGGGGGACATAGTAGATGCTTCCTGGGAGCCACATGAAGCTGTCAACCAAACAGTCAATGGTGACACACTCATACACACCCATACACACACACCCCTCTCACACAGGGAGGGTGACCAACCAATCTGACACTCCCTGCCTGGCACTCTCCATTCTCCATGTCTGGCTGGGCCCCAAGGACAGACCCACTTCTCCTGGTACCTGGCATCTTCCTGAGGCAACACGGGGGGGCAAGGGAGCATGCAGGAGCACATGGCCAGATTTTTGCCAGGGTTCACACCAGAATGTGATTAGCAGCAGCCTTTCTGCTCTGTGTGTGTGGGAGGGAAGGGACAGGAGCTGCTTCCAGTCACAGGGGGGAAGGGATGACCTGGCCTGTGTCTTTGCAGACTTCATCTTTTCTTCTCACCACCTGCATCCCCGTGTGACTGGAAGCAGCTTCTCCCTTCCTGCCTGCACAGTGTTGAAAGGCAGTGAACACTTCAATGCTGCTGCTGGCCACTGACATTACTCAGCCAGGGTCTTGGGCTTTCCCAGAGCACTGGCCTAGCCAGAGGCAGTGGAGAAAGGAAGGAGCCTGCCAGCCAGACTGTTGGTGAGCTGAGTGCTCTGACCAGGGGCTCGTTCTCTGCACCGTGCTGGGAGCTGTTTAGGAGGATACGGAGGAGCAGTGGGGCTGGGCGCAGCAAATGGGAAAAGCAGGGAGAGGACAGTGAGAGGAGAAGCACGTGAAGGGTCAGTGGGTGCTCAGCAGAGGCGACATATATCTGGCCACCACCTGGCACCTGCCTGCACTCACCAGCCACCACAGCTCTCACAGTGCAGCCAGGAGGTGCCGGAAACAGGACAGGAGGAGCAGGGCCCTGATGGCCAAGAGCCTGCATGTAGTGGGGGGCTACGCTGATGGACCAGCCGGGGAAGCGGCCTGGCCCCGCACGCTGCATCTTTGCCTCACCACCAGCCTTACACCCCCTCCCCCATCATCGGCCACTGGACTCCACCCTCACCCCTGGTGAGTGGGTAGCTGGCGAGCAGGGATCCGGTCAGCAGCAGAATTTGCCAGTACTGATGGGAAGGAGATAGAAAATATAGGACAATTTCCTGTTTTTAAGAAAAAGTCAGGACACCTGCAAGATGGCTTAAATACAGGACTGTCCCTTTAAAAATGGGACATCTGATCATCCTAATCATAATGGTCACTTCTGGACTTAATAACTATGTATTCTTAGGTGCCATTACACCTAAGTAGCAACAGTTATAATAGTAAAGTTTGCAATTTGGAGATTTGATTCCTCAACCTTTTTCTTTTCCACTCTGATTTTAAATACTTTGATATAGTTAAACCCCCAAATTTCTTTAACAAAAATGTTACACTAACATTGTCTTGACTGGGCTTTCTCAGAACCCACGATCTCATTTCAGAATCATCAAAACTTAGTAAAATTAAAAAAGAATTAATGATGCCTTGTCCCTCCTCAGAGAACCTGAGAACTTGCCTTGCCAATATCTAGCACAATGCAGTGCCTGTCATTTCTTTTTAACTGTGCAGTTTAAAATATAACAAAATGGATGTTTCTATGAAAGTTCATGTAAATACCTAAACATACAATGTGAGCTTTTTATGAGTTACTTTATTTAGCATTAATGCAAAATAATGGCTGATATTCATTCTTGGTGTAACTCCACTAAAATCCACGCAGTTATATTAAAGAGGAATTTGACTCAACATCTTTATTTTCATGAACTATGAAATTATGACTGACAATTATGGTACATCTGAATCCTGGTTCTCTGATGGACTTTTCCACTGTGAGTCATCTAGAAACAGATCACATGACAAAAATGATTTTTTAAACATGCATTGTAGGGCTTGAAATTTAAAACATCCTGGGTCAAAGTCTTTCTTGGTGTAAGAAGCTCCAGTGATGCCAATGGACTTATACCAACAATAAATCTAGGCCGCACATATAAAACTCTTGTGCAGCAACTGGGAAGTTGTGTAATTGTGTTTGGCACTAGAAAAATATGTTGCTTCTTGATAACTCTAAGAGGTAAATTGCATTACTCCCTGCAAAGTGTATATGGGCTACTCACAGTGCATGCAATTCTTCCAGTTCATAAAGAGTATACAAGGAACAATACTGATTTTATATTTAGGTACAGTCAACAAAACATACTAAAGCACTTAAAACATTTTATTGATGCTGGCAGTTAACAACAACATGGCAAAGCCAGTTATGCAAACTCCATATTGTGGAATTCTCGTTTCTTTTTACCCCTTTTTTTGGAGCAGTATTCTATAGAAAAAAAGCATGTCAAACAATTGGTAAGTTGCTAGCAACAAGGTATGTTTCTGCACACAACTTTAATTGTGTCAGACCAACATCAAGTGATAGATTGTCAAATTTAGCCAGTTTCACTCATTTTTGCAATTAGAAGTTTCTTCAAACCAGAGAGAAAAGTTGCATTTGTTACCTCCCAAGGTCTTGGCTTGTTTTCCTTATGTTGCTGAAGCAGTGCAGACAAAAAAGCTTAAAAACCATCAATGAGTTTCAAGGCATTAACTTCTATGGCAAATTTTATTCCCTGCCTATTTCTCACATCATAGATCAAATACTCTGCTGCAAACGGTACATATTCATAATATATAGAGTGACATTTACAAAACTTAGTTTCATTCCACAGAAATGCGTAACAACAAACCAGATGTGCTTTCAACAAATTATCAATCATCATTGATCCTCTTTGTCGAGAAAAGCAGAACAAATATGAGACGAATGAAAGAGACAATAGATTGTCTGGAGGCATAACAAGAAAGCTTTCATACTGTATGATCTTTCAGATTACTACGTTTATACACATGGGCAGAATATGTGTTATACACATACAGATGCCCCAAATATATTTAACACTAATTTCCTACCATACATTTTTCTTATGGACGTGGTGGTGATATCCAGATAAGTTACATTTATTTTGCATCCAGGAGCACATCAGCTGCATTCTGCCCACTAATTTATCTTCTTCAGGACTTCTGTTTCTATGGCACATTTTGGAGCAATTTTCAAATAGCAGCATTATTTTTAAAACCACTACTTACAAACAATGTTTCCTCCTTTTCCCTAAATGTATAATTTGCTACCAAATGTACATAGGGTTTTTTTGTTTGTTTGTTTGTTTTGCACAGGATGGATAATCTTTAGTCATGAATCAGTGACAAGGAGGGGAATTCATACACAAGGTGTGCTTAGAGCAATAAATATGGTAAATGGGAATATATTTAACATCCTCATTTAGTAATTAAATGCACCAAGCGATAATCAGACTATGCTCCTCACAGTGGGGACACTTTATATTAATGTGATGACAAAAAATTAAAATTTAACTTTGCAGGTAGCCAATAGACTTTGCAGCAACCTAATTTTTCTTGTAATGATGCCTCAGACAAGGTCCATGTGATGCAGAAACGAAATGGTTTCTAATTTTCAAAAATCCCCTGATCCTGATTATCTGCTACCTCTGTTGAGGCTACTATCTCTCCTAAGAAATTCAAAGATCAGCAACTTCTTCAAGCCTCCTCCTGATTCTAACAGACTAAGACGATACATAATTATTTTTAGGTGATCTAGGAGCAGTAAAAGTTGTGCACTGCAACTGGCTTCCAACTTGCAGCTCTTTACATAGCGCTCATGACACCATGTGACTTATGTGACCAGTAACTGAATAGCAACTATAAAAAAAAAATGTTTTTGAGCAAATTGCTAGTGGATCAATCCAAAAAATAAATAAAAAAAACCCCACAAAGATTGTGGCAAATAAATTGGAATAAAACATAATCGGAGGAAATCACAATCTGTAGTCATACTCTGAGTAGCAAATAAGGATAAATTCATCAAATAAAATGAGTCGTTGTGAATTATTCCTCCAATTCAAACTAGACCTGGGTAATTCCCAGCTCTCAGCTGTCTGCTCTCTCTTCCATCACTAAGCTGTAGCAATTGATAGAACCTGAGATTAGTCATACATTACTCACAAGCAAATCAACTGTCTAACAATAAACTGTACCCTGTAAATTAACCAAGTCACATTAATTCACATGCTTTATGTCCAGCATAACTTCAGTAGTCCCGAGTGGTTTTATTTAAGGTCAGGGAACTCAAATTTAGAGACTGTAAGTACAGGAAACAAAAGGATTTTGCATGCTAACCCAACTTCTGACTGAAAAATGGATCAACCCTGATTTTTACCCAAAGAAAGGATATAAGTAATCTTTTACTTCTTTTTCAACAAGGCACTAAAAACTAAAGAAACATCCTTGTCAGGCTACACTGTAAATCAAATTAATCGACAAAGTTTTGTTACAGACATAATGCAGACACTGGCCAGATATTTTTTTTTTTTACTTCTATTGTTTCTTTCTGTCTTCAGTTGTATATTGTTATGCAGTATATCTTTTGCTGTGTCTAGACTGGGTTAAGTTATCTCATCAGTTCTAATATTCTTTTCTTAGTCAATGTTACATAAAACAAAAGACACCCCACTAAAGCTTCATCCAAACCTGGATTTGAACTGAACCTCATTTAGGGCTCAATGAAGTTCAGTTAACTTTCAGCCCCATTATTTTTAGAGATGGGATCAGACTGTAAAATTTGATCCTTGACCCTGATTTTGAATGTTGAAAAGTTAGCAACTTTCAGATTTGGGGCTTTAACGTGGTCTGTAATGAGCAAAAATTGGATCTGGATTTTGAACACCCAATGATCTGGGGTGGTTCAGACTTTAGTTTTGTTCTTTATTAACATAGGTTTTGTTTGTAAAATCACATCTTTGTTTGAGTCCACATCTAAGGACCATGGCAGAAGTACTGGCAATTTATGGAAAGCCCAGCTCTACAGACTTAATATGTTCCAGTATTGTTAGGTCTCGGAACTTTAGGGTGCTCACTTAAACGGAATGAGTTGAAATTGGTCTTTGGTTTTTCAAAGAGATATACTAAGATGACACATCCCCATATAGTACAGTAGAATGGATGCTGTATATTAGAGCTGCCATGTATTGCATGACTCCATGAGTGAGCTTTTATGCAAATTGTTCAAAGGGCTATTTTGCATATATGGAATCAATTTGCAGTAAATTCCATTTATGGGCAACACCGCTCATCCCAAGCAGTGGTGGAGATAGAACAAAGAGTGGCATTAAAACTAGCAGTTGTGGCAGAGATATGTGCTTTAAAATGTCTGGGAGTCCTGAATTGGGTGGTTCGGTGTCTGGGGGACCCTCAGCCCACTACTTGAGTCCCTTATCTTCTGTCCCCACTGACACCTTTGCTGTTTGCTGCTGCTGTCACCACCTGCTTGTTCTGGCTTCTTCTGAGATGCTCAGATCCAGCAGACAGAGTAGCAAGAAGAGAGGCACAGAGGTCACTTTGCCTGCTCAACAGGTAAGCAGCCATTTGTGGCCAACAGCTTCAATCACAGGTTATTTCCGCAGTCCAGCTGGATGCATGAGATTTCAGATGGGCTCTCCAGGAATGTGTGACAAGGCTGCAAAATAGGTGAAACCTGTGCAAGATGTAATATTTGGTAGTCTTGGATAGGGCCAAGAATATCCAAAAGCATTTAGATTGCTGAAACCTTTAGAATTTTTAAAAACATTTTAAGTGATCACAAAACAAAAATGGTTTAAAAATGAATAAGCAAACCTGTGCAATTACCTTGAAAAGTTCTAAAACTCAATGAATTAGTGGGCAGCTTCTTTACAGTGAAAATAAAATCTATTTTAAAAATATGTTCTCTTGACTGACTGCGTTCTCAGTAGGTTGGATCCATTAATGATGTGCTTTTGCCCATGCTTTCTCTTTAGCATCCCCTTTACTACTTCCTCTCTCTCTGGGAAAAAGCGTGCCCTCTGCTTGTGGCTGTTTGAGGAGGGAAGGTGTGGAATGGAGTAAAACCAGCTGCATAAAAAGTCGGGCCATATTGGTGAAGTCAAGCAAGATTGTTCAGGGTGGAAGAAGGGGAAAGTGGGTGATGTGCTTATTGTCCTTATTGATTCTCCAGAAAAGAGCTATGAGCATTCCCCCAAGTGTTTGCTTCTGACTTCAGCATATGAGCAGGACTTGGCCAAACTGCCAGATCCTGTCCCTTTGGAGCAAAGATTTGTCAATGAGTGTAGTAACTGTAAAATACCAGGTTGTCCCTGTACTATTACTTGGCTCGTGGACTACTATTTGAATGGCTACCAGAGATGGGATCAAAATAAAACAAGAGATGAAAACAGTCTGTCCCACATTCGTATTTGCCTATCTACCTATTACCACAGGTTTTGTAAAGTGACCAACCCCAGCATCATCTAGACATCACTCAAGCTCCTTCTTTCCCAAAAGAGTGTAATGAGGATAATTCTGTAATGCTGTTGCTCTGTGCTGCTAAATTGCTATCTCAGATCCCCTCCGAAGTACCTACGCTTCATTTATGAGCAAAATACTTTTTTTATATGTGACCAAGTCTGTATAATCAGATTATAAAGCTTGTTCTGGGATCCATCTGGCTGAGAGAAATCAATATCTTTTAAGATCATTTTCATTAATACATGCAACTTGAATCTGAACCAGTTCCATCAGGAAAGTTTGAACCTATATAGCTAAATTTTCAGCATCAATCTAGTCCGTAAATTGTTAATTTTTATTATTATTATTTGTATTATATCAGCACCCAAGGAGATTAAGGGCCCTATCAAGGATTAGGGCTTCATCGTGTTATACCTTGTGTGAACAAATAATAAACACAGTCTTTGCCCCTCAGACCTCTGAGTTTTTAATGTATCGGGGGATTTTTTTTTCTGCATGAAATAATTCAGGGCTATTTTTAATGTTTGCAAAAAATTGGATTGTTGCATGAAAATTAGCTAATTATATATCTGTTTTTATGCATAAAAACTTAGATATAGTGAATTTTAGAGGCTTTTGAAAATGTGTCCCATAATATCTGATCAGATTTAAGTCACACCATGCAACTCTGCTAAAAGTAATACATTTCTTATAGTAAAAAATATTCATATAGAAATAATAAGTGTTGGGTGCTATGACAAAGTAAAACCAGCTGTGTAATATATATTTCTTAAAATGTATAAATGAATAAAAACATGTAAGAGTGGGGTGTGTGTGTGTGTGTGTGTGTGTGTATACACACTCATTGCACTGGAAAAAAAACTAATTCAAAAATAATCCATTATATAAATTGCACACTTTAAATTATTTACAGAAAAACGGATATAGACTGTTCCTACTGCAATGGTGAAGTTTTAGCAAAGTGTGTCTTCCTCGAAGCAAATACAGAGCTGGAAACAGTGGGTCTTATTCTACTTTCATCAGTAATGTAAATCCAAAATAGCTCTTATTTCAGTATAGTCTCAGGTACAACTGAGAGAAGAGTCTGTCCCAGTATATTTTAAAATAACGTTTAAGAATATTTGTGTGATTTGAATGGCCTCTAAGCCTAGCAGGAAACAGTTTGCAGAAGCAATAGCTTGTATATAAATGCAGTTCTTACATGTTTGCTCTTCCCTATACTACCAGATATGGTATATGCTGTTGATGTTCAAAATATATGGTAACTTCAGAAACAGTGTTGCTTTCTGATTGCTATTAAATTTATTTCCTAGCCAATTGATATTTTATTTTATTATATTATATTTTTGGTTTAGATGGAGTCACTGTAATCAGGTTATTTTTGTAAGGTTGTTTTTCTTCTGGTGTTTGCCATGTTTTAGCTTTTTATATGAATTCTCTTTTGTGGAAAAATTACAATCCTCTTTCCAGTTCCTCTTCTCCAGAATACCCTGCTTACTTCCATGTCTTCTTGTGAAACCACATCCTGTACTTGGCAAAAGCACTGCAATACAAGCCCCTTGCACACCCAGTTCTTAACCCTCAAGAGTGCAGGGTAGAAGATGAGTGAGATCCATATGTGTCTGAGCAGCCATGAACTTGAACACAATCACATCATGGACATTAGATATTTAGCTATACACTCCTCTCTTGGTTGTACTTCTGCCAATAGGCAGGTTTCAACTGGTTGCCATGCCATAGTGTTCTCATCTGTTCAGGGTTCCTTTGTACATCCCCTGTCTTACTCATTGGTTTTTACTTGGTTGTGCAATATTCTGTATGTATAACTATGTCCAGTGATAGAACCCCCTAGTTCAATCTCCAGGAAACAAAGCCTACCTCTTTGCTAAACAGAACCGTTTGGGAGAAATCCACAAGGACAATTTCACAGAGTTTCTCCCCTCCCTAGAGACACGTCCCTTAAAGTAAAAACTGACAGTCTACTGTTGTAGATGTAGATGTAGCTGCCATTTTGTGTCATCACATATTTGCACAGCTCTGAAGCTCATAAACTTACATATCTATCCCTTCTTGATGACAGTTCTGCCACCTCTGCAGTTTTACCTTTTTATGCTGGAAGATGGCAAAATTAAACATCCCTCTCTGTGCCCAACACCACCAATCACATGAACATATCCCCTGTGGAATGAAGTGTGCTCAGAGAAAACTCCTCCTTGGCCTCTATAAGGGCCATCAGCTATTTCATGCTCAGAGGTGACTAATATCCCTTTAAGTTATTAAAATCTATATTCTCCATCCCACTTACTATAGCATGGTAGGAAAATATATGGTCTTATGTAACTAAATCAAAATGGAAATTTAATTTAAGGTTACTTTATAAAATCTTTTGGAAAGTCTATTTAAAAAAATCTTCCACAAACAAAGTGTTAGTTTCAAACATTAAGTTTGCTATGCACTAAGATTACTTAAACAGTATAAAATAATTAACAATATATTGACTTTTTAAGGTAAAATGTATTCAAGGTGGATTTAAAGGAAAAAGATACAACTTAATAGCCATTGTGGCAATATGAAATGAAAGATGCTTATGCCAGGACAATAATCATACTGCATGTTCTTGGACTAAAATACATAAATCTGTAATATCTGCAGCTATCCTCTTCCTCTCCCCTTCTGCTTCCTCCTCCTTTGTTTTTAAAGAAATCCAAAGATCACTACAATTCTCACCTCAATTCATGGTGCAAATCTGATATTGTGGCAGTAGTTCCTGCTGAATAATAAAAATGAGTTTAATTCCAAAGCTTTGGTATTACATTTTGTGGCTCAACCTATCTGGTTTCCTCTGTTGGTGTCAAGAATTGCTTCACGTTAAAGCCATAATACTCATATCAAAATACCAGGGTTCATTTCTTCCACTTGATGAAAATCTATGCTGTCCTTTTAAAAAATGTATCATGAAAATGAACATTCATAAAATATGAGTCAAGTTTACTTATACCTTAATCAAATTCTAGAGGGTCTCAGAGGGACGGTACTTTCACTGCAGCTGTACAATGTGAAGTTTGTTCCAGTGCTGATTGAAAATATTTTTGTGCTTCCTTCATTTTAGCCAATCAAAACCCCAAGGTATTCGCTGCTGGCTGAACATTTCCATTATGCAGAGTGACAGTGATAGGTCACAGAGATGGTGCCGAGAACTAACTAGCAGATTCGAAAGAACCAGAGTCCCAGAACTTATCTCCAGCCCTGCATTGAAATCCTTAAGAGTGAAATGCATCTGTCTTTCTCATTGTCCATTTTTATCCCACAGAGACTTAGCCAGTGCCATGTTTGCATACAAATGCATTTTAGATTTTTGTCTGTAAAAACAATAATACGATTGGGTGTTGGAGTTTTTAACTCTTTATTGTGTACACAGTATGGTTGCTGGGCTGAATTCCTTTCTTTTCCTTCTCTTTTTCTGTCACCTTTGCCAGTAGGACTGCTCCTGAAGTTTATGCAGAAACTTCACCTGCTTCACAACAGCGCATCCTACTGAATAAGTGGCGTTTTTCACCAGAAGCACATTATAGCTATGTTTGAGCTCCTCTAGTTTCCACTTGTTTTCAGGATAAACTTTAAAGGATGGTAATTCTGAGCCTTACAGAGTTTGAGTCCTGGCTTCCCTGGAAACTCTCTCTCTCTCTCTCTTCCTCTCTCCTTTTGCGATGCTGTGGCAGTGCAATCAGCTCATAGGCCCCAACCTGAATGGGGGTGGGGTTGTGGCTGGGCAAAGGATGGTGCTCTGGAACGTTGGTCAGACAGAGCCCAGATTTGATGACCATCAGGCTATGCTATAAAGTCTGTTTATAAAGCCCACAAAAGCTTATTATGTTAGTCTATAAGACGCAACAAAACTCTTTGTCACTTTTGCAGATCCAGAGTAACATGGCTACCTCTCTGATGGCTGAATTATAGTTTAATTATGCTGGGCATTAGGGATGTCCTGAAGTGCATAATAATCCAGTACAATATTTTTGTATGTGCTTTTATAAATAATATACAGGTCCTCAAATTTTAGATAAATTAATAAAGAAAACAAATAAAAACATAACCAAGAAGCCTGCTCCTGCTTCCACTGAAATCAGTGGCCAAACTCCCCTTGATTTCAAAAGAAGAATGGAGCAGTTCCAAACTTCTAAAGCATTAGACTCTGCTCCTCCATTATAATTAATATGAACATACCCAATTCTTCATATTTAGGAGAGGCAACCAGCTTCAATTTATTGAATTCTATATGGTCCCAGTTCAGCCAGGTTCTCAAGCACACGCCTAGCTTTAAGCATATGAATGGGACTGTTCCTGTATCTAAAAGTCAGGCACATCCTTAAAAGAACCTTGTTGAACTGTGGGAAATGTGCACACACAATCACTTTTAGGTGCTACTGGTCTGGTATTCTGCAGTCTTGGAGTCCAGACTGCTATAATCCATCACTCTCAAAATGGTATCTCTGGTGGCTTTTCATAGAATCATAGAAATTAGCAGTGGAAAGGACCTATTAGGTAACCTAGCGCATCCCCCCTGCCAATATAGGATTGTTCCTCATTCACGGTATATTTTCCAGTGCTTTGTCCAGTCCCGTTTTAAATTACTCATATGATTAGGCTACCATTGGGAGGATATTCCACAGACTAATAGGTCTCACCACTAGGACATTTTTCCTAATATTCTGCCTAAAAATTCTTTTATTGTTTTGCTGTCTCAGGAAAACTTTTTGGTTATATGTCACTGTCAAATTAAATGAAAAGTCAGCGTTTTCAGCCTCCAAGACTCCCCACCTCCCTAGTACTTCATTTGATTTTCACATAGCTCTTTGGAAGATTTGTTATGCTGCTTTACCATTTCTAGCCAGAATAGGCTTTCTTCTTATGAACTCCAAAACCCATTAGGTTGTTATTACTGGCAGTGAGTAAGTTCCATCCATTGCTGAAGACATGTGAAGTGATCCAATTCTAGACACCACCTGAACAAAGTCACTTAATAAAGTAATGGAAATTGGGATTAGAATCCTCCACATTTTTTCTCAAAAGCTGCTGGATATTTGTAAGATGAGAAATGATATGAAAAATGGACTGCACAGCAATGTCAAGTTGTTAAAATTAAATTTGCATGAGTTGATAAGATCATTTTTCTTGGCTACATTTCCAACCATGGCCTCTAAACTTTATCCCAGAAAAACCGTGCATGTAAGGCATTTGCCCGTGAGCATGTGTGCACACGTGAACATTAAGTAGTTTGGAACTTGCCCTTCAAATGTGTACATTTACAAGCTCTTTAGATGCCAGCAGAAAATATGGCCCTCCATCTCTTTATTAAATGATGCACCATATGCCTAGAGAGAACATTGCATCAAAAGCAATAACACAGGGCATTGTTCTCCTGTATTGTCTACTTTTTAATAGTAAGAGTGGGAATTTTATTTTTAATAGTTTACATTTTTATTGTTAAGTATTGTGACTCTCACCCATTGAAAATCCAGTTTTATTTCAAAATGGAATCCTAATCTCTGGATGATCACTTGTGATATTTGCATTTATCCATAACCTATGAATAAGATGGTCTTAGAAAAAGCTGAAAGCATTTGAAACATGTACATTCTTCCCAGAAAAGTAATTATATCCAGATTCAGAATAAAAGATGCTACTAAACATTTATTTGCATACACCAAATCTTGACAACTGTGTTAAAGATAGGCGCTTCTGACTATAGGGCATTCCATCTTTTGACGTTTTAAAATGTTTGCAGCTAAAATACTTTACCCGTCCTTTTACAAGCAACAACTCTTAAGAGCAAAAAGAAAAAAGAGAAAGAAAAGTATAGAAAAGCATACCTGCAAAATAAATCTGGATTTCCCTTTTAATTCTTCTCTCAGAAGCCTTTTGGCAGCATTGAAAGGCCAGCAGTGAATATGTTTTATGAGATTTACAGCCAAGGGCTTAAAGGGGTAGTCTAGTTTTTTAGCATTTTAATACCCATTTATTAAGAAAGTAAAATGCTCTGGTACATTCTATATTAACAAGTCTATAAAAGCACACAACAGTTATATTTTATATAGCTACAGTACAAAGTTTTGCAGTGATCCACCAATTATGCCTAGTAGATAAAGCAAACTTCGGACCAAATCCTCCAATCCTTACTCAGGCAAAACTCCCATTGACTCATAGGGAGTTCTTTCTGATAAAGGACCCTAGGATTTATCCCACTGAGTTGGAATTTGAAAGCAGTTAGTACTTTTCACTGTACATGTGAACAGAAGACTGATCTGATCGTAGAGGTCTTTGCAGGCGTTTCTCAGTGACATCACTTGACATGACCTTGCTATTAATTTATTGATCTATTTGTTGTCATTTCTGTGGCCTACTTTCTCAAGGAGAGCAGAGGGAAGCCACTGGAAAGAGACTAAATCTCTCCCAGGTTGTGGACCCACTGCGGCACCACTACCACTTGGGAGTAGAGGCCAAAGCCTTTAAAAACAGCTCCACCTTTTCAACCAGTCTTTTTTGTATTTTGCAAGGGGAAGGCAAGGACATAGGTAAATGCTGGATTTTTGCTGAATGATGTCTTCTGGGCAGGAATTATGTAGGGTACAGGGGCAGTTAAATGGTTTGTGGACAGAGGAATAGGGAGAAGACGGTGTTATGTACAAAGCTGGAATTGTACTGTTGGGATATTGGGAGGGTGGAAGAGAGGGCATATTGTTTAGTTGTAAGGAGAGAGTCTTTGGGAACTTTTTTTTTTGTCTTCCCACACTGCTTCTCAACCATCTTGATCTCAGTGGCTGTAGGGACTGGTAGATACCCCAGGAGGGTGTTTTGAAACCCCTCCATATTTGCAAGTGTGAAGTTCAGAAATATATAATAAGTTGTGGTATAATTCAAAGGAGCTTGGACCATGTTCTAAGTTGTTGCAAGGGTGTGGTGTGTTTTCATTTTTGTGTTATTAGGAATGTCCTATTAGGCACAGTTAATAGGTTTAAGGAAGAAGGACAAGAGATTTATGTAGTCTTCCTTCTCCTCCTCATTGAGATTGAGAGGTCTGGGGTAGGTGTGATATGGTGGAAAGGTAATTTTTATTTGGGATCTTATTGGGACTTTTGGGAAGTTTGGCGAATTAGGCTTCTCGCTATTGGGAACATTTCCATTACTGAAAAGAGATTTAAGATGTCCTTTGTGACCTACTCTGTAAATCCTTACTTGGTAGACAGCTGATGTAGCCTTTATACTTTGATAGACTCTCTAAGGCATCTAAGCAGGTTCAGCATTGTTGACATACTTTGAAGATATGTCAAGGTTTGCTTGTCATTGTGATCCCTGTTGTGACAACAGAGAAAGATAATGGAAGATAAGACTTGCATCAGGTGTAGGCCAATGACATTTGCCATTGATCAAGCTCATTTTGATTTTAGGCCTCATCTCTGGACAATACAACATCAGCAGGCAGGAGTCTGGCTCTTTTTCATGCTGTTTAATGCAAGACTGGAAGGTAATAAAAATATAATGCTTTATGATATCATCATGGATGGAGGCCCCTAATTTTCACATAAAACCGAATCCTGGCTGGATGTTGCAGCAAGACCTTTGTTAACCCACCTCTCTCCAAACTGGTACTCAGTTCAACATGAGCCTGGGAGATTTTTGGACATTCCCGAAACTTTCAGAGATGTGCTGTTGTTTGTTCATTTTTATTGTTTAACTTTTGTAATATGGTAGTGCCTCAACGCCACAGCCACGCTGGGCCCCATTGTGTTGGAACAGTAAAAATATATGACAGACTCCACTGCGAAGAATTCACAGTCTAAAAATGGATTTGTCTGAGTTTATCTGACAGGATACATCTGGAAAGAATTTTGATAATGTCCCTTCCTTGCACCTTATACTCCCTAGCTGAATTGACTGAGTTTTATCTAGCCTGGTTGCTCAGGACCACCAGGATAAACATTTCCATATTCCAAGTGAGTCTTAGACATAGTGTATGAATCTAGGTACATATTGGATCTTGTTTCTGGGCTGAGATGGGAGAGGATAAGGATGACACCTCTGCTTTGGCCTGCTGAGCTATGTTTCTGGTTTTGAAGCAAGAGCTCATCTTAGCTACAATCAGTAGTGGACCTATTTAATTAGCTCATAAAGGAATGGACCCAGTTCACCTTCAGATATCTTCTGGGGAGATTGCTATATAGCTCGTGAACTATTCTGTTGATGGCTTGATGGTATAATACAATCATCTGTTGTCTTCAACTATCAATACAAGGATCCATGAATGTCCTCTTCCCATGTGTCATTCTCAGCAGTCACATTGGTATACAGGTAGTCCATGACTGATTAAATGTTTATAGCAAGGGTTGGTTTGCAGGTCACAATTGTCCTTTTCCAAAACCAACAGATTTTGGAAGTAGAATATTTTAAACCTTATGACATGAAGGCAAAGAAGGTTTTGTTCTCATTCATAATAGCATCCACAAAACTTCAACCAGTGGAACTGTTCTGGTGGTGGATAGCTGGATGCTTCCAGGTTGTCATGACTTTTGAAACTGAGGTTTGAACTTTTTTTGTTAAGATAAGACTGCTATTGTTTGGCCAGAATGACCAAGTTGATATGAAGAGATCCATGTCTGAAGAGGATAAACATCACATCAGATCTGGTTGACTTTTGATGAGTTTAGATAGCTGAAGTTCTAGTTGAGTGGATGGAACTTTCAGCTACTATCTGTGAGGAGGACCAATGTCTCTCATGGCAGTGATAGTGAAATGAAAAGGTGTTTGGTCTGTGGCTGTTGGAGATAGTTAGGAAAGTATATGTTGATGCCGACGTCCATCAAATGTGCTGTCCTTGGCTCAACAAACCATCTCTTGATAGCAGTCAGAGGATGAGGTCTCTGAAGAGACTGTGTGTCTTTTTTGAGATGTGGTGCCATCAATGTGATGATAACATGCAATTCTACATCTTTTTCATTTGACCAAGCTGGTGTGGCATCTCTGCTTTCCTAATGTCCTTCCTGAGATTGCTACTTGAAGAAGAGTGAGCTGAATGAAGCTCAGTCTGGGTAACACAGAAAAGTAATACTTGCTGGTTGGGGAATCAGCTAGAGAGTATAATATGCTGATGGTGCCTCAGCCATCATTCTTCATACATTTGACTACCCTCCCTCAAGGAGCTTCACGATCTGGGGGTACGTTTGGTTGCTTCTGGAGATTCACTGTCTTTTTCACCTGTGCTTAGCATGATAATCAAGACCCATTTTCTCAGATGTGGACCTTGGCACAGTAATCCAGACCATTGGCACCTCTAGATTATGATATTATAGTGCACTCTATAGGTGCTAACCTGTAAGGCCACTGCAGCAACAGCTTGACTGGTTGACTGATGGAAACATATTGCAATGGTGCTGCCACTTCCTGTTTGCATCTGGATGCAATTCAAGCCACGTCTGCGTCAGATATGTGGTTTGAATTTTAACTAGATTAGGCCTTTTCCTCATTGAAATTTTAGCCACTGTTGTAGCTGCACTAGCTCAAACCCTTCATGTAGGTCATTATTCCAATGTAAAAAGTTACTAGCACCGGAAATGCAAATCAGGCTAAGGCATGTTGGTGCAGGTCGCTTTTTACACTTGTGCAACACCTCAACACCAAGGGTATGTACTGATACAGCACTGCCACAGCTACACAAATGGCTAAAACCCCTTCCCATATACCACCATCAGGTGCACTCTTGCTAAATGTTCTACGATTTGAACACTCAAGGGATGTTTCCAGCAGTGGGCATGGAATCTGGAATTTACTTCCTCTATTGGTCCAACAAACCCCAAATTTAATTAAGCTAAAAAACAGGTACTCAACTCATCCATTTACTGAAGCTTTGGCCTGGGGATAGGTTAGGTATACTTATACCCCGGTTGTTTGAATTTATATATGTGCCTAAAAAAATAATGGACTGATTCTGATCTCCCACTCTCATAAATCATGAGTAGAGTTAAACTGGTATCAAACCAATGTAAATGAGAGTAGAATTAGGCCCATAGTCATAGTCCTAGTTAGATTTTTTAAAAAAATATTGAAATGTTACAAAATAAAATGTGGTATGTAAATTATTTAAGGCCTGATCCTGCAGACCCCATGCAGATAAAGCTTTGATTAACATAGGATTGGGGCCTATCGCTTCATAGGGCTAATATTATTTCTGACAGTTTTTTAGGTCTGCATGGAACAAGGTGGTAAAGCTATGGAAATAATAAATCCATTGAAGTGGTTTATTTTTGAGCATTCAGAGCTAACCACTGTAAACCTACCACATAGTGAGTTCATTTAATTGATTAGAACAAGTTGTGCTGTTGAACTTAATTATCTACTGTCAACAGACATTTCAGCCCCTACATTAAAAAGGAAGGTTGCTGATGCCTGCATTAAAAGGGGTTTCCTTTCATATTTCAAAGCTGTCAAGGCCCTTTGATGGGGGAAGAATGGTTTTAGGATTTAATACATTTGCAATTAAAGAACCATTTGGAACAGTGTTTGAGAGAAATATAGGGAGGGACATAGCTGGGAACTAGGCTACAGCTGTCTGCTGGATTCTCAACGTGGTGTGCATTATCTGTGAGTTATTAGCTTTATTTTCCTTTTACCATCTAATATTCCTGTTCAGAAATGTACATACTTCTAAATAAATTAGACTAGGACATAATGTCTTGTATATGCCTTAACTCATATTTCTCAAGAAGGATATTCCCTGCTCCTAGCATTCAGACCTTCTGGCTGCTTGGAAGCTGTGACAATAGTATTTGAAGCCAGCATTAACAGTCTTCAGAGAGACAACAAATAGTGCATTCTCTCATGAAAATCTGAGTGTTATAAGTGAATATTTAATGGCCTGTGAAGCTCAGAAACCATGCCTTTGACATACCACAGTGGGATTTCAAAAAGCACTCAGTGCTAGCCTAACTCTGCTTCTTCTGAAGTCACCATTGATTTTAAATTGTTTAAAAATGCAGTGGATACTACCAATAGCAATAGCTAACAAAATGTACATTTAATCCTTCTTGATTAACTCATTTGTGTTTATCAAATTCAATTTAGAAATGTTTAACATAGTGGGATGAAATCCTGACCCTGCAGAAATCAATGACAAAACTCCCACTGACTTCAATAAGGGTAGGATTTCATCCACAGAGTATAATATTTTGTTAACATGATGTGTGATTACTAAACACAACTGCATCTAAGGCGGGGTGGGCAAACTACGGCCCGTGGGCCACATCTGGCCCGCGAGACCGTCCCATCCGGCCCGCGGCAGGAGGCTGTGCCCCCATCCCGAGCCGCGCCTCAGTGGCAGCGCTTGCCCCTCCCCCGGAGCCGTGCCACAGGGGCAGCACTTTGGGGGCCGGGCTGCTCGCTGGCCCCTCCCCTGGAGCCGCACCGAGGCGGAAGCGTTCTGGGGGCTGGGGCTGCCCGCTGGCCCCTCCCCCGGAGCGGTGCCGCACAGGCAGAGCTCTGGGAGCCGGGGCTGTGTACTCCCCCTCTCCCCCGGAGCCACCCTGCACGGACAGAGCTCGGGGGGCCAGGGCTGCGTGCTCCCCCCCACCAGCAGCTATGGTAAGGGGGAATGGGGGGGGTGTTCCAGGGTGGTGGTGGGGGCTTTGGAGTGGGCAGTCAGGGAGTAGGGTGGGTTGGTTGGGGTGGGATTCTGGGGTGGTTGGGTGTGGGAAGGTAGATAGGAGTTGTGGCAGTCAGGGGACAGGGAGCAGGGGAATTGGGTGGGGAGTGGGGTCCTGTGGGGTGGTTGGGGTATGTGGAAGGGACAGTCAGGGGACAAGGTGGGGAGGTTGGATGGGTCAGGGATTCTCAGGGGGCGGGAAGTGGGAGGGGGCTGGATTGGGGGCGGGGCCTTCCCTAACCGGCCCTCGATATAATTTCGTAAACGCGATGTGGCCCTTGGGCCGAAAAGTTTGCCCACCCCGATCTAAGGGAAAATTGTGCAGTATGTTACAATGAAATATGCATGCTGTTAATTTCTCCTTCATGGGCAGGGTCACCTTGGTCTCCCTTTGAATTACCACCTGCTGAACCATGATGTGTAGACCAATAAATATGTTCTAAAACAACCAGTTTATATCAGAGAATGACCCATAAAGGATCATAATAGATACAGACAGTAGTAATACAACATGATACTAAAACAGTGTGGGGACTGTCAGGGGATGGCCAGGTTATGAATCTCTAAAGTGCTGCATCACAAGCACTTGAGGCTGTTCAAGTGTGACTTGTTTTCAATTAACACTAACGTCTCAGGAACTTCTCAGACTTGTGTTGGACTGAGATTATGTTGTTCAGACTAAACGTATTAAATTAATTACAGCGAATTAGTCATTGCTCCCTAGTGACTTGAGGCCTTCTAATAGGTTGCTGTGGTAGCTAGATTTGTCTTCACCTATTGCTTTTTGGATTCAGGTTTTCTTGCAGGTTCAACTCTGAGCAGGGATGGATTCTTCGTTGATTGATCAGGTAGTTATTACTAGATTAAAGGGACTGATATAATACTATTACATGGACCAATATATGTGCCTCAGGGGGACCCGGAATTATTTTCTTGAGTGTTAGTGTACTGCTAAGGGCATACTGCTGTAACAGCACTGGACTTTCAGGGAGGTTTTGCCATGTGAAATCTGCTAGCAGCTTCATTAACACAATTGGAAATAAGATTTTACTAGTAGCACTGTGCAAGTTGTTTTCATAAGAAGTGGAGTAAGTGCTATTCCCCTGGAGCCTTCTTGCATTCGGAGAGTTCCCCTGTGCTGGAAGGGGATTGCAAAGGATAGAATGGAGAAGGCTGATGTAATATTCACCATTATTACTATTAGTCATAGTCTGGTAATGATCAAATCTGCTGGGCACTATCCCGACACAGATGAACACACAAACCCTAATTTGAAGTGCTCACAAGGACAAGCCAGGCAAGGCTGAGGGAGAGGTTTGAACTCCATTACAATCTTCATTTTTCAAACGACTCTTCTACATCTGTTGTTCAAAAGCTGGTCATCCTAATGCCTCAGCCTAAACAGATGTAAAAGACGAAAAATTAGCAGTTGTGGAACTTGATGGTTTCTGGGAATTCTAATGCGTTTACAGAGCCTTTTACCTCGAGGGTACTAGTTCTAAAATGGCTGGATCAGTTGTAACCTTAATTAACCATTTAATTACCAGTGTGCAATGAAAGTTGATCTCAATCCTGTTCCCATGGCCTCTTGAGAACATCACAAAACCCACTGACAACCTGGCAGGTATTGCACAGAGACCAAGGAATACATTATGTGGAGGCTGAGTTACCATCTCAATTTTGGGAAGGTGTAAGGCCTAGAGGAAACAAGCATAAATTTTGTGCTTCCACTGCGATTGGCTGTGCTACCAACTTGTTGTGTGTACTGATAGAAGACTTCATTGTCTAAGGCTGTCAGTCTGACTCTGGCACTTTTCATAAGCACTGTGTTTACTTTAAAAGAATAGACTATAGGGAGAGGGTTTTATTTAACAGGCTCCTCAAAAACATGGGATATTAAATAAGCAGGCCTCAATTCAGAACTGAAAAAAAGTCTGCGCTGGAAGAAGTTCTAGGTATGGTTTATATCTTGGCATCTACTTTCATGCCAACACAGCACTGCTGAGCGGTGACTCATTCTTGTCTGGTTTATTTAAAAGTAGGGGGCTGAGAGGAATAAGGAAATTAACACAGCATAATAATTTATTTTTTATTTTAGAAATTAGAGTCCCAGTGTTTTCTGTTGACTAGTATTAAGCACAAGGCCAAATGAAGAGATTTGATTACAAAATGTCTAGAATGAAGTATTGCTAGCTTAGTGTAGCTTAGTGAAAATTGTAAGAATATTGCTGCAAAATGAGCCTTACATTTTATTTTATAAGATGATGACACAGGTATTAGTGTTATTCCCCAAGGACTTCTGCTAAAGAAAATGAAAAGTGCTATATTAATGTAAATGTCCTTAGAGATTTCCTGAAACAAGACCTAAAGAGGTAGTTTAATGGAACATTTTATTCCTAAACTCCAGGATTTTTTATTTGTTATTAACCTGAAAAATAAAAGTCAGATGTTTCCATTTATAAATATTTTATTGTTAATGCATTATGAGAAACTTTTTAACCCATTCTCAAACAACGTAGTACCACATTTATCTTCTCCTGGCTTTGTGAAACCTCAGATGTTTATCATTTCATTTCTTAATATAGAAGTATAGCTGTGCTCAGTGATATAAATTTAGGGCATCATTGAATTGAGACTTGTGGATTAAAATATTTCTCCTGAACTGTTGGATAATGTAGTAATTATTAGTGGAAATGGGACTGTGGTCATAAAAGGCCTCTAACGTTTTGAAAAGCTACATTTGGGGCTCTTGGGATAAGTAGGACCCAGCAGATAATGCTCTTAGCAGCCCAGGTTCTGCTTCATGTTGTGGTTGATTAGGGAAAACAAGCTCTGGTAAGCAGATAGACACCTCCTGCCACTGCCAGTGGCTTGGTTCAATGACAGCACTCAAGGCAGAACAGCCTCAGATGAATTTTGTGTTTCTTCTGGATACCTCATTCTTTCTCACCAGTGCCCGTCTCATCTCCATATTCTTTCTAGGCCACTGATTTCCAATAATTCAAAATTGCTCATTAGGCCCTTTTTTTGTTGGTGGTGCTGATTAACTTCTACAACCCATTGGAGCTACACACATCCCTTTACATAAATGACCTATAGCAATTGTAAAGGCTCTTTTGGAAATTGAATAAGACCCTTACCTATTCCAATAGCTCATTTATATCTAGGCTTTGTCAGTGTGATATCTTATATTCAAATGTGCTAATATGTTTGTATCATCATTTCTCCTCAAAACACCCTCCCGCACCCAATTTTTTTTTCTTTTTAAAGAGCTCTGTTCAGACTCTTGGGTATGAAAACTGAAAGAAGTCTCTCACTCTCAACAGATAACTTTTGGCTCACCTGCCAAAATAATGCAAGTGTTAAAACAGATCTAGGGGAACGTGAGATTTCAGTTCTTCTGCTATTATTTTCAGACCTTGTTACATTTTTTTTAGTCATTTAGGAGTTGGCTTTAAATATAACACAAGAATACTTCTTAAAATTGCAATATTTCCCTAATATTGCATTTGAATTTTTTGGTCTGCTTGCTTTTTCAATTTCTGGACGTGTGCAATAATTCTACCTTCATTTTGTTTCCTATTAAACAATGACACTGTGTAATAAGAAATAAAACTAAAACCTTATACTAGAGATCTGCTTTCATGCAGAAGCACTGATCATCCAAAACATATCACAAAAAGTGAACACCAACACAGCCAGTAACAATTTGAGGTCATGGCACAGTATGTGCAAATTAATTTTTGTTTTACTTTATTCTTTGGGTGTATTTCTTTGTGAAATATTTAGGAATTTTGTTTAAGGGGGAAAGACTATTTTTGGGAATATTGTCTTGAAACTTCAATATGCACTTTGTAGACATATCTATATACTTAAATAAATGCTTATTTGGCCTTCATTTAGCACCCTTCCTTTGCATATATCTCACTGGGTCTAATTCTCAGTCAATCTTAGAGCAGTACCGTAGTTTAAATGCTTACATTCTTCATGTATATGCACATCATGTATTATGTACATGGTAGTTTGTGACAGGTGGTAGCCTTTAGATGCTACTCCACTATACATGTTGATTAATATTATTAATTTGAACTGAAGGGTAGGTTCCCTCACATACACCAAAAAAGAGAAGCTGATCCATTCAACATTCACAGCCATGTACTAGCTCTTTTATCTGAGACCCTGTGGAACGTCAGAGGTTTCTTCTCTCCACTTCTCAAAGGGCTAAATGGAGTTGCTGGCATCTGCAGGAAACTTTCATTAATTTACAGTGGACTGAGGGGAAATGACCTGAGTTAGTGTGGAGGACCACTCTGTGGGAGAAATGGCTATAGTAGATGGACTTGGGGAACATGCCAACCATCCTTCCTGGCAGAGTGCTCCTCAAATCGAAAGGCATTAGTACTGTGTTTAAACACTTTTCACAAAAGGGAGAGGACAGTCAAGTATGCTTATAATTATGTCATGTTCCCTGTTCCTTTCTAGAATTCATCTCTACACTTGTACTAAAGCAGGACGTTAGGTTCACCCCTTGCCAGAGAATTGTGCTCCAGAATCTCAACACTCATTCCTAAATAAGTAAATGCCTGCCTGAGTCTGAAGACAGCTTGAAACAATAGCTCTAAGAGCTGTGAACTTCTCCATTTCAACTCAGCTGAGGCCTGGGTAGCTGTGCTGCTTGGAAAGCATAGCAAAAAACCCCATCCTCAAAAAAATTATCTCTAAGGAATTTTGTGGCAAGGAGTATTTCCAGCTATGAATTATACTAGTGTGTCTCTCTAAGACTATGTATGATGGGGCTATACAAACCCAAACTGGGCCCAAAAGTGTTAAAAGGCAATACTGGGTCTGGATAATCACACCCCTCCAGTACTGAGCATGCTCCAACTGGAAGCGTGAGTTAAAAGGAGCTCAGAAGCCAGGCATGGGGTGGTGGACAGGCTGCAGGAGAGATGAACATGTCTCTGGGAAGCCAGACAGAATGTTGAGCCTGAGAGGGGGCCACAGAGCAGGTAAGGCCCATAGGCACTGCCTTCTCCAATCACTGTCCTCCTTTGAGAGCCAGCAGGTTTGGTAGGACCCTGATCATTTGGATTCTTTTGTTAAATCATGGATTGTGGGGGGCCACACCCCAAACTGAAGAAGCAGATAGGGAGGGAGTAGCTCAAGGCAGCAGACTTAGACTTGCTGCAGTGAGAACCCTGCCAGTGTTGCTTCCCACAGGCTCTGTGCTGAGATCTGGTGGAGAGGGAGGTCCTGGGGCCCCCTAACACAGCCCCCTTAAGTGCAAAGGCCCAGATATGGCTGGAGGCCAAAACACTCATGGCCTGAGGTCAAGGAACCAGGTGCCTATATACCCCGCAACAGAGGGACAAAGGGCTGGAGTTCAGATGTGCTAACTGCAACTTGGCCCTTGGAGCCACTGCCCCCCGCCCCCAAACCCCAGTATAGTATGTTTACACAGCTGCTGGAAGGGTCAAGCACAAGAGATAGACATGTACTAGCTCTGCTTGAACTTATTTGCCTCCTAAAAATTGCAGTGCTATAATACTAGTATGGGTGGTGGCTTAAGTTAGCTAATAAGTACAGTCCCATCTGACTTCCTGGGAATGTACTCAGGAAGAGCAAGCCTGACAAGCTAAGTGTGTACAGTACTTAAGAATTTTGATGAATTGGGAACTGTATGACAGGCATGACATGCTTCAAAATGGCTGTACTGTAATATATGCAAAGGGGCATCACCAGCTTTCTCTGGCAAAGGCCCAGAGGTCATACTGCTGGTTTCTGCAACAGATGCAAACTACATAAGTGATTTTCAAGGGTAGTTCAAAAGGTGGTTTGTTCCAGTTAGCAATCCTACGCAGAGGTCATGAAGGCATGAATCACAAGGTCAGCGTCTGGAGACAGAAAAAAAATAGCAACTTTCAAATAGTTTGGAGGTTGAAAAAGATACTGTTGGCCACTGCTGAAATCTAGTCTTGTGTATATATATATTGTATGATCTTGAGTCTTTAGCATTTAAAACTAATTAAAATGAAATGAATTAAACTGATCTAATAAATATAGCCTTAAACTAGTAAAACAAAATGCCATGCTGGCTGACCTGGCCATGATCATGTAGTCTAAGTGGCATTCAGTTTTCTGGAACATCAAGTTATTTCTTAGTCTGATGTTAACAGGAAAATATTTTACAGACCTCTCTCAGTAGGTTACATTGGATTTGATTCCAGTGTCTCCTTGGGCAATAATGCTAATGGAAAAAGAAATGCACATCTATGTTGTTTTAGCTGCTGTAGAATAACAGGGAACTCAAACCTACAGTACACACTATCACCTCATCAACTGGTAAATTACTAAATAGGAATTTTATGAAATTACTTAATCAATGTTTGTGCAGATGTCTTCCAGGAAAAGCACTTGTGTGTCTGTTTAACCCTTTTGTATAACAGATGGTGGGATAGCAGTCATTTTGTTTTAACCAACAAGACATTTACATTTCAACACATCTTACTTTGAGCAATCGTTAGGCATTGTAATCTATCTAGTAAAATTGACCTAACTACTTCTTCTTTGAATAAAATTAACCTTCATGCAATGTTCTATTTTTATTTTTTTTACCTATGAACAAAGGAACTCATAACAGGCATTTAGGATTCCTTAAAAATTGTATTTCATTTTAGTTTGTAGATTTAAAATAAAAACCATCTGCTATTGTGATTTATTTATGTTGGGATTCTGTAATGAACACTAGTTTTGTCCAGGTCAGCTGTTGATTCTGACTGGGGTAATTGTGTGAATAACTGATATTTTTGGTTTGGTGGCTGAACTGCAGCATTGGAGGGAGGAACTATTTTGGGACTATCCCCAATTAAAACATTTTTTCCATTTTCTGGCAAAATAAAACAAAGCCGAGAAAATTAGATTGCTGGTCAAACAATGTTCAGTTTCACCCAAAATGAAACTTTCCATTTTTGAGCTTTTCTTATTAAAAATAAATCAAAGTAAACTTCAGACTGAAAAGTTGTTTCAAACAAAAAAATGAAATATCTTGTTTCAAACATGTCAGAAACCTATTTTGATTTTATTTTTAGAATCTGTTTGTTTCTTTGTTTTCAGCAAATTTGATGATTGAGATTTGTTTTATGAATTGGTGAAATATTTAGTGCATTTTTCACTAAAAAAAAGTCTGAAAAATGTCACCTAACTCTACTTCTGGTTCAGTTCATTAAAGTTTGTGGGGGAGAAAGTCTCAGATACTGTCATAATTGCCATACCAGAACAAAGATACCCAGGTTAGACAAAACTAGGCTGATTTCCCGTTCCTTTCCCTAGCCCCTCCCCCAAATTTTATTCTAGTCTCAGTTCTTTACAGTCTATCATGGCACCCCAAGCAAATCTCTTCATCCAAGATGGACTGCTGTACTGTGCCTGTGGTTTTTAACACACTGTGCCAATGATGTGGTGTAATAACCCCCTAATGACAATTCATGGAAAGGTAGAAGAATCTACCACGTGACCAACAGCCACACATGCTCAGCACGTAGAGCTTAGTCATTTACAGGCCCAGTGCCAAGACAGAGAGATAGTGGGGGGCCTGGGTCATAAGAAGTATTTTCTTTCTTTGACATGAAACATTTCCAGAATGCTTGTTTGTCTCACTTCTAACTCACATTAGCTTTACTTCTCATCGTCCCTTCCTTACTTTCCCACTCCCCAGGCCAAAATTCTGGTTACAGGTTTCTTATACACAAGAGTTTTAATTTTTATGTAGTGAAATGCAGAAGTGTGTTTTACACTCATTTCTGAAATATAGTTTGCTGTCTTACCCTCTATTTTTTTGTCTCTTGCTTTCAAATCAACTTTAAGTTCATAAGCATGAGACAGAAAAAACAGGCCGACATCTTTCAGAAACGAACGACAATCAATGTGTTGTGTAAAATTTCACCACATATCTCTGCACACTGCATGTCCTTGTGATATAGCCTATTCTTAAACAGTATTTTTAATCTGAGAATGAAACAAGATTATTCTTCTGCTTTTAAAATCTCTCATTAAAAAAGCTAAGATCCACATAGAATGAGTGCAATTTGCCCCAGATTAAGACCTGTCCCTATTTGTAGTTCAGCATTGCATATGAAAATATGTTAATTCTCTCAAGAACAGAATGGAGCTCAGTAATAAATAATATGTAGTGAGATCATGTCATTTTAGGACGTGCCATGGATTCCATTGCATATGTGTTGAGACTACCCACAGCCATCAGTTCAGATGGAGCCAACGTATAGCGTTGACGTGGTTGTCTACTAGGAGATGTTCAGCCTGTTGTAGGTTGGAATGACTGACAGTATGGAAAGCATATGAGAAGAACTCCCATGCCGTGGACAGCAACTGAAAAGATTGCATGAGTGCATAAGTAGATGTTTCTTGTGATTCCATGATGGAGGAGGGCAGGGTTGTGTCTCAGAATCATATAGTTATGTTGGTGTATTTTAGGTCTCAGTGTTTTGTGGGTCTGTATATATGGAATACATATAACAGAGAGTGCATAGATGAGCTAAGGGAGGTAGGAGACAGGCCACTTTTCCTCTCATCACTGTGTGTAGTGGTGGGAACTAGAGAAAGATGTGGGGTTAATATAAGGCAGTGGTTCTCAGCCAGGGTGTGCGTACTCCTGGGGGTACACAGAGGTCTTCCAGTGGGTACATCAACTCATCTAAGTATTTGTCTAGTTTTACAGCAGGCTACATAAAAAACACTAGCGACGTCAACACAAACCTAAATTTCATATAGATAATGATTTGTTTATACTGATCTATATGCTATACACTGAAATGTAAGTGCAATATTTATATTCCAATTGATTTATTTTATAACTAATGGTTATATATAAAATGAGAAAATAAGCAATTTTTCAGTAATAGTATGTGCTGTGACACTTTGGTATTTTGATATCTGATTTTGTAAGCAAGAAGTTTTTAAATGAGGTGAAACTTGGGGGTACGCAAGACAAATCAGACTGCTGAAGGGGGTACAGTGGTCTGGAAAGGTAGAGAGCCAGGATTAAATGGAACCAAACAAGACAAAGGATGGAGGAACAAAGGGAAGAAGTGAGAGAAAAGTGGGGGTTGGGATAAGTATAAGGAAAGAGACAATGAGCAAAGGGAACGGAACTCAGCGAGGAAACAAGGGAGATGAAGAGGGAGACAGAGCATTAGAACTGTGTTTGAATAAGGCTGATGTATCCATGTCCAATCTAATATTTTCTGTCACTCTACAGCAAAAGGTTCACTATCAGTGCTTTCATAATAATAAATTAATTTAATGGGCAAAATTCTGAAGTTCTTACTCAGGCAAAACTTTTATATATACACATGCCTAATATTAAAACATTCATGTCCTATATGTAATATTCTACATTTCATGTTTTGTGTACCTGTGCATTTAACGAACAAAATATAATGATTAAATTGAAAACCAGACCTGAAGAAGAGCTCTGTGTGGATCAAAAACTTGTCTCTCTCTCACCAATAGAAGTTGATCCGAAAAAAGATATTACCTCACCCACCTTCTTTCTCCAATTTGAAAACACTCATTACCTAGTCACTTTGCTGATGATCAGCATACGTGGTATTGCTTGTAACACTGCACGAATGGAATGAAAATCAAAGAATCTTATTGATGATTGACATTGCTATGATGTAGATACTGTATTTCCAATAACTGCGGTTGTCCCATCACCTCCATAAGGTATCCTAGGTCTCTGAAGTTCACTATAACACATTTTTAGTACCTTAAGGGTAAGGAATTTGGACATCATACAAATTCATACAAATCCCTTAGGTAACTTTTTTCAGGCAAATATTTTAAAATGGCTTCTTCCCCCCCCCCCCCCCCCCCGCCAAATTCTACAAAATAACTTTTAATTGGAGCTGGATAAACAATAAGGGGAATGTATTCCCAAAAATGTCTGTAAAATCCAGCTCACAAATTGATTCATGCCTCTTTTTCCCCCCACCCCCACATTAACGTTCAGCCAACTGGTTCTTTTCATTTGGATGTGTTGAGGTGCTGCTTGTGAAAATTCTTGTATAAAGAGCAGCATTTGTCATTCTTTGCTATTCATTATTCATTCCTTATCACTTGCTATTCTATTGTTTTAAAAATGTCAGTCTTCCAGTCAGGGAACAGAAACAGCATCACGTGACTTAGGTGACCAATCACCCACAGTGGATAGTTACATATTTGAGAGTAATCCACACGATGGAATTTATCTGGGCAAATGATTTGATGAACAAGGGCCAAAAAACAGTTGGAAAAATTGATAGTTCACAAATAGGACAAAAAGAAATTTGTCAAGTACATTATTATGAACAGTACTCCTAGATCCATTTTTAATCAGTACAAATGATGTTACTCTCCTTATTACCACAACCAGATGTTCTAGAGTTTTTATTCCAGATTTGCAATAAGGATTTGATTTGCTTGATCCAAGGAACATTGAAATCAACAGCAAATTCACCATTAGATGAGTCCCTAATCTGAGTGTGGCCTAGTTGCACACATCATTGAGGTTTAATGCCCAATAATGGCACATCAGATGTATACATATATTTTTCTGGTGCCATTCTGAAAATGATTGCATTGTGGCTTAAGCAGCCATCTAAAAGCCTTAGCTTTATTACAATGAATTACTAGTCAAAAAACATTTATTATATGACATTACTAGTTAAGGTACATTAAAGAAGTAACACTAAACCCCATTGTAGCTGCTCTTTTTCCACAGTTACTGCAACCTTGTGAAATTTAAAGAATGATAAGTACTTGCCTTGAAAGATTGGATTGCTGCCTACTTCACTCATCTCAGTGTTGTATTTTGTTGTTGGGACAGGAGCACGAAAGTGCTTTAGATGTATTATTGAAATTGTGCAGAGAGATGAATGGTACTTGGCTGAGTTACTTACTCCTGGGGGAATTCTGCACTGTTGCATGCATGCACAATTCATGTCCCTCGCAGATTTGCTTCACCACAGAAAATTATGGGGAAACAAAGGGAAGCCACAAGGGTGGTCAAATGCCCCTCCCAAGCAGTGCAGCACATTGTTTTAGGTGCCCAGTCAGCAGAGAGGTAAATCACTGTGGGGAGAGGCAGGGCTAGGGACATCCTGGCAGGTAGGTCCTACCAGCTCAACTGCTAGTCCTGGCTGGGCTGGGGAGAGTTGGGGAGGACAGAACTTTCTCTTCCCCTGCAAGGCGTGTCTGAGGCCAGGTCAGATCCACCCCCAGAAACTTCCCCAGCTACCCAGGAAGGTACACACACCTTCTTTCTGTCCCCATCGCTCCTCTGCTGTTGCTGGAGGGATCAGTGTACAGGGAGCTGCTCCCCTGTCTGCCCAATCCCTGTGCAGCTGGACTTCTCAATACCTAAAACCCCTCTGCAACCAGACTTGCCCCTCTGGTCCCATACCCCTTCCACCTGATGAGACCCCCTGCACCTAGACCTCCACCCCACCAAGCCCCATTCCCCCAGCACCCAGACCCCCACTGCTGAGATCCAACCACCTTCACCTCAACTGCCTTGCAAAGTCCCATTCCCCCTGTACCTAGAACCCCCCAACAAATCCCCGTGCATTCAGATTTCCCCCACATACACATGGACTCCCACAGAACAGCCTACATCTAGATTGCCCCACACAAAACCCTCTCACCCCCTCACTTGGATTTCCCCACACTAGAATCCTGTTGGGCTGAGCCTGCTTGCCCCAGACTTGGATTGGGGGCCAGGGCTGGGTGTGCATGTAAGACTCCGTCCCACTTGCTTACTATCTTGTGTAGAGGGGCAGGGCTGGCTCTTGCACTTTGTCAGGGTCAGGTGTAGTCTCACTGCTGAGTCAGTATCCTGGGAGGGAGGGGCTTCAAGGTCATCTCCCACCTCCATGTAGCCAGTGGCTTGTGCTCCACACTGCCATGCTGGAGCTTCCGTATTTATTTATTGACAAATAACATATGTAGAATTTTAAAATATTGTGCACCACATTTTTATTTTCTTGGCACACAATTCCCTCATGAATAATTACCTTATTACTCAGAAGATTTGATCTTGAAAATGAATTCCAGGATGCCAGTTCTCCAAGAGAGCAAGGCATGACTAGAATTAGATAAACTCAATCATCTTCTGCGTTTGAATGATTATGCAATTTGTATCACTAGTCTAGTAATCTCCATACTCCAATTTTCCAATCACCAGGACAAGCTTTGCACTCCAAATGAAATTTGTGCAAAGAGGTTCACATAAAAAATATCGAAGTTTGGTTACACTCATGGATAGATGAGAGAGAAGTTTATTTGGACAATGAAGTTTTACAAGTATTTAACCAAAGCTTTTGCTTCTTTTGGAAAATGTCTGCAGAATTTGCAAAAATAGATAAACATTGGCAATGTTTCACACCATAAAAGTTATTGCAAAATCCCGAAGTATTTCATTGGCACCACAGTTTGTACTCAGCAAGTTTTTATTCTATTTATAGCTATCTGTATGAAGTTTCTTCCCATATTTGGGTCAGGATACCTATTTCCTTCCCCCTGCCCCTTAACCATCCTATAGTATTCTATGTACGATACAATTCTATATAATTGCATTCTGTAGGATACATCAAAAACTTATTATTCTTGATTCAATTCCATAGGACATTTCTGTAAGGCCCTCTTGTATCCTATGGAACCCATTTTTGCAGGTGGATTCAAGTTGAATTCTCTGATTTAATTAAGAGATGCTTGTGTTATGGATATGGAAAAAATTGAGCTCAAACACATCACATTAGCATAGGAGAACTGGAAGATGAGCCTGTACTTTCACCTCTTGTCATCACAAGGACGTGCCGCTGAAAAGAAAGCATTTCTGTGTACATTACTGCTGCTTTTTTACCTTCTGTGTTTTTACAATAAGATAGTGTACAGAAAAACAGTTCAGTGTAATGTATGTTTGAAAAAATAATCTACGTTTCATATAGTTTGCAACTAGCCACTGAAAAAAGGCTTTTATAACACCACTCCACATCTTACATAATCCCAAACTTGGCTTTAAATATTTATGTATGGCCTATTTAAAAAAATATTTTCCTCATGTTCCAAAATCTTTCAAAACAAATGGAAGTTAATACTTTTTAGGAAATGGTTGAATTTTTGCTGAAATGGGCCATCTTCCTCTTTTAGTTGTCATTTAGGGCATAATTGAGCCTGGTAGGCACATCCCATACTAAGTGGTAGTGTGGAACAGCCCTGCCCCAGAGCAAGAATAGGAAGACATTCTGCCAAAATATTTCCCAGAGCTCTTGGCACACAATGACTGTACTACCCCAACTGTACCCACTTAAAGGAGCAGCTTACTTTCCCTCTGGCTGATGTACAACAGAACAGAGCCATGCTCTCCTCCTCCCCATCCCCGTCGCCCTTTGCAGAATAAGCGGGAAGGGTCTGAAATTTTACCCAGTCCTTATATCGACCACTGAAAGAGAAGGGCAGGCCCCTTATATCACTCCTCTAGCCACTGTATAGCCATGACTGGGCTAGACAGAATCTGATCCTGCAACAGTATGATTTGATGTGTCTGTATCAGTTTATGGCAATTCCTTCATATCCACTGTTTTTCATCCTCAGCACATTTGAAAAGAAAGCTGTAAGGTTATTAAACCCTTATGGAAATATTCATTTAGTACCGGCAATCTGGATGTTTTATTTAACTGTTACTACTTCATCCAATTTATGTAGCATATTATTAAACTTGTTTTAAAAAACAGTTATGGTCAAACTCTGGTATTAACATAGATTCTTGCGCTTCCAAACAAAGCAAGATTTCTAGTACAGTAGAACAATACAAAATCTATTCAGAAGACCTTTTATTTAGCTCAAGGCACCACCTGTGCTGAAACCTCAATTTAAAATTCTACTCCACACTAGCTGGGGATTCCTCTGCAGCTAGGGAACTCATTGTTGTCCATTTAGGGAAGTCTATGGCCTTTTGTGCCACCAAAAGGAACATATCTTTTGGCTCAGCTTGAATAAGTGGAAGAATGAAATGTACCACTACTGCCTTCAAGTTCCTTATTCCATCGTCCTAAGGAGAGTTCAAAGCATGGTGACTAGTGCCTATGTGTTCTGCTGCTCAGCTCTGTTGGATGGAACATAATGACTTGATAAAATGTATGTGACTGTCATCCTTTAAGACCACTTTGCAAACTGTAAGCCCTAATACTGTTAGGTAACGGAGGATGTCCTTTCTCTCTACCCTTACTTATGGTCTTGTGTTTTAGAAGAAGAAGGTCCTGACTTCTATTCCTCTTATCGTTGTTGTTTTTTCTAAATTAAAAATATTATTTTGAAATTTGCATGTACATTATACAGCACAGAGACAATAAGAGCCCAGATTATCTTTATTGCCTTGAGGAGTGAAGGCAACCTTTTGAGTTCGGGAAATCAGAAGTGGCTCCAAAAGAACAAAAGCTTTCATCTTAGCATCAAAAAGTTTTCTCTCCTCTCAGGCTATGCACAGGTGGGACCCCAATCTCTTCCCCCTCCAAAAACCTCGCTAGTATTCATAGTGATTCGTGTCTGTGTATACATTGTTGATGTATGTGTGTCATTTTTACTGAGGCTTAGAGGAAATATGTACCAAATTACACACAAGCTATGCGCTATGATTCACTGCAGTACACTTTATAAGCGTTTAAAATGAGAGAAATGAGAAAAATATGTTTCCTTTAATTAATGTGGTATATTGCAGAACATTTGTTAAATTGAGAAATGATCATGTACCTTGAATGCATGCTGGAAAAGGCAAGACCACCCCTTTCTTAGTGCCAGGAAGAAATTTCTACTTCCCAAATGCTCAGCCTTGAGGCTGGTTTCTAGACTGAGAAATCTGTCCCAATTTAAAAAGTCTGCATAGAATGCTTCTGCATGCTACACTGGCAAATGGGATGTTTTTCATTCTCTTAGAAATGTTGCAGTGCACACTCATCAGATGAGCAGTTACTGCATCTTCATTGAGCTCTCAGCCTCTTAAGTTCAAAATGACATATTACCCCCAATGAATTTTTACAAGTTCCACACCCCCATTAGGAAATCTGTACATATGTTTCCGATGACTGAGCAAAGCTGTCAGAGTTTCAGTCGCTGAAAACAGTCTGCAGTATCTTCAGTGTTACTGGATGTTTCTATGATTTAAAAGTGACATTTTCAGATTAGAAATATTATCTGTATCTGACAGCTGTGTACCCTGGCCCAGACAAATGATCACATGAATGAATACATTTTATGGCCTGATCCTGCTGCCACCGATGTCAGTGACAATTTGCCATTCACGTCAACCAAAGCAATACAAAGCCCAGTATAGATATATTATCTTCCCAAGATCTGCATTTCTCTTTTGTAAAGCACTAAGGATGATATCAATCTACACTGCACTGGTAAACTTGAAGTGAGCATTATCATCTTCTTCAAACTACCAAATCAGGCAGTAATCTTAAATTGCGATGAAGTGATCTGAAACAGTCTTCTGGAAAGTTAGGGTGAATTCATACTAATTCTGCCTATTGAAACCAGAAAGGTATATGTGGTATAAGTACTGAAGCCTCTCTGTTGGACATGTAAATGAAATAGGTATGATAGATTTGGGGATCAAATAGGGGTGGGGAGAAAGTAATGGTACTCTCCTGAGCTCTGCTCTCAAACAAAACTCCAACTAAACTCAAAGTCCAGCAAAATGAGACACATAATTTTGTGGTATCTTCATAATAAGATATCCCTCTTCTGTCTTGCATTGTCTGTATGCAGTGACATCAGGTGATCATGGTCCATTTATTTTTGTATTGCATGTTTTGGTCATCTGTGCCTGTTGCTATTCCATTATAATACTTGCAATTAACACAAATAGAGGCAATTTTGTGCAGATTCAGGCAGACAACACTGTATCACTTTACACTCCGTGATCTGAAGATTTTATTTTCAATAATGAAGACTAGAGACTTTTTAGATGACATTTTACGCACAAGATGGCATCACATGATGCCATCCTCCTTAAAAATTAAATAGCCATCTTGTGCCATGTATGAACTATTGGCACAAAGAGGCGATACATTTTCTTAAGTCCCAGCCTTAAAAAAGAGGTTGAGTGCTCGCTCTTTCTATTTTGCCATACAGTATTCTACCTCAGGCAGAGCTGACTGGAAATCACAATTTCTGTCTAGTGAGACGTTCTGATAAGCACAATACTTGTTTTCACTCCAAACAGGACAAACGTTTGTCCTGTCAAAAATTTTGTCAGAATGAAAAGTTCTGGAAAAAATATATTCCAAAATGTTGAAATAGCCTGTGATGCTGTTGGGAATAGAACCCAGGTTTTTCTGACTCTTAGGCCTATGAGCTAACTATGGGAGTGTCTATCTTCTCCCATTTTATTGAAAGTCAAAACCAGTTTTTAATAAAAAGATTAAGGTTTAACTATTTAAGAAAAATTTTATTACGTTTCTTACTGCTCAGATTGAACACTAAGATCAAAATGAAAGAGGATTCCATTTTTCTTGATGTGCCTAGCTCTGTCCTCAGATAAACTCCTGCAACTCTCCTTGATTATTTGGGGTGCCAGATCGTCCCCTCTACTTCCAGAGCAGAAGGGACTTTGGATCTGGTGTAGCACACTCAGGTGCCTTCATGTCATCATACATTCTTTTTCTTGATAAAATAAGGATCTGATACTCAGTACTGCCACAGAGCTGGGTTTTATTTCCTGGCTCCAGTCACATACTAAGGGCCAGGGACTGGACTTATGATTCTACGACCAGGGTCAGTAGCCACCGACCCCAGTGGCTAGTATTACATCCAACACCACAGCAGCCAGAATATGGGACTCAAGGTGGGTAGGGAGGAATTGTCCACCAACACAACTGGACTTCTGATGTAACTGAATGTTGCAAGAGCCAAATCTAGGCCCCAACACACTAGAGTTGGTAAGTATGTGCTTATGTTCTCTGATTAATTAGGGCCAATGCATGACTACATGTCTGCAACTCCATTCAAGAGGTTTTCTAGGCAAGGACAAGCTGTAAGGTCACTGGCATCACAGCTTCCATTGTGTCTGCACAAACAATGCAGCACAGTATAAACTGTGACACACAAACTAGTTTCCCTCTTATTTTAGGAGTGTGCTGCTGCCTTTGGCATTTTGCGGTTTCTCTCTCTTTCTAGCAGTCTCTAATCCTTAAATGGACAATATCTGCTTAGGGTGCAACTCATCCCTGAGCATGGAGCCAGCACAATTCGTTTGGTCACCTTTCATGAGCACTTAAATTAGGAAAAAAATGTAAATAAAAAGCCAATAAAATATAGATAGTGGGTTGTGGAATAGGCTGCTTTTATCCTCCTGGACTATAATTCAAAGTTAAAAGTAGCACCTTATTGCCACCATTTGATATCATGGCCACTGTATGTTATAGTATTTGTCAGTATTGCAATATTCCTTACAGTATGCAGTGATACAAAGAAAAAACTGAATATAATGCCGTTAGTTGGGGGGGCAGGGGAGTTCCTACTCCCATGTTTGCTGATTAGGAAATGGCTGTAGAATGGAGCTGGACTGAGTGTGTTATCAAGATGTGTCTCAGTGTTGTAAACAAGAGGCCATATTCTTCCTGCGGTTAAAAAAAAATCATGAAAGGGGATAATTTATTTGACAAAATCCATAGCTTTTCTTGACCTATGATTGTGCAGTATCCTCTGCTGAAATCCCAAGGTTGAGTGGTCTTGCAGATCTGGCATTGAGAGCCTAATGCTCAATGGTATTTAGGGAGTTAGGTGCCTCCCTGTGAGGATCTGGGCCTGAGTATTGCCTCAAACACACGCCTAAGCCAAAGAATCATGATAAATGGCCATGGAATCCATGCTGCCTTCACGCAGCTTCTAGCCCTCCTCCCATCTCCACTTCCATTTGACAGCACATTTATCTTCCGCTTGCATCGTTGCTATATCCTTTATGCAGCCTGTATGCCAGAATTCACATGAAACATGTAGACTCGGCAATCCAAGCATTTGCAGTCAGGCTAGATTTTGGTGCAAGTTACATGGTGCATTCACTGAGATACATTTACTTTCCTTGGGAGTAGTTATTCACTTTCTTTAACTTAGGGATGGGAGCAGCTCTGGCTAGAACGTGTCCCTCTCTGCAGTATGTCATCACACACCTAAAAAACTTGACTTCAATACTTGTCCTCATTTTGTTATGAAAGTAGAAATTATTCAGATTCTCACTGTAACCTGGAAGTCTTAGTGGCTCCACAGGCAATATTGGTAGAGAGCAATTATCTTACATTTCAATCATATTGTGAAATGGGAAATTTCAGAAGCAGTGACCAAAGAAAATGTTGGCTGTAGGAGCTGTCTTTGGGCTATTTTTGAACAACCACGCTACAATAAATAGATTTAAAAAAAAATAAAAGTTCAAGCATACAAATATTTAAAACAATGGCTGCATGTTTTTATTTAAAAATAGCATATTTCTGGAATGGAAAGATCTGGTAAGGGGAGATGGAACTGTTTACCTCTAGGTCAATTTTCACCTTCAGACCAGGTCAGTAGTAAGCAAGAATCATTTTCATTACCAGCTGGTGGCCCACAGAATGTGAAATAAACTGATAATGGCAGTCAGGTCCTTAGGAACATGCATAAGTATCATAAAAATGCCATCAGAACTAGAACTCCCAACAAGAATGTCAATTAATCTCTGTGAAGTTAAGAACTAAAGTAGTAGTGTAGACTTGACTACCCCCTCGTCCCTAGGTATGATCCCTCCAGGACAAGGATGGAGTAATGTGGGGAAGTTTTGCATTGTCATTGTCAGTGCTATGCTTGTTGTATGGTTTAAACACAAGAGTTCATTCTTTTAAGCAAGTGAGTCCGTCCCCTTTCATAAGGGCTACATTTTAAAGCAAAAAAGGTAAAGAATACAGCTTTTCATTCCAAGAAGATCAAAGCCAACACCTCTGTTTCTTAAATGCTCTTCTTCCCTCTGCTAGTACATTCATTTAATTATACTATGTTCCCAGTGGCTTGAGGTGGGAACAAATGTTTATTACTTTTATTGTTTGTTTCTGCTTTGCTTTACAGGTATATTTAATCTAGCTACATATGTTTTAAAAACATCATCAAATGTCATTTTAGTTCAAAGCCAAGAAATACAGGATTGTGAGTGTGAAGGTCTATAAATTACTTTTTTTTTCTTAATATCACCTCCACAATGTCAATTTAATGTTCTGAAGACCAGCCTAAAGTGCATGGGTATACAATTCTTTTTATTGAAGCATACATATTACTTTCTGTGTGTGTGTTTATTTAATTATTATATATAATATCACACACACACATATATTGGATAGCACATAATGTATAACATAAAATATATACTACACAACATATTTCTTTCCTAGCTAAGAGAACATGGGATTCAGAAATACAAATGGAAGTATGAGTTAGTTTTCTTTTATTTTCTTCTATGACAGTCCAAATATTTCATTTCTTTATTAATATCCAGGAATTTATTACACCAGTAAGCTAGGGGAAAAATTAATAAATAGGACCCTTGAAGGGTAAATGCCAGAAAATAATTACTGGTTTTGGCATGGAAAATACAATTTAATCAACATTGTTTCTTATTGAAAGCAAATCTTGTTACAGTAAGAAGCCTGAATTTGAAGTGTCTAGAAGAGGAGTCACAAAATCCATGGAGACAGAATATAAATCAAAGACAACTAAATGTACAAAATCTAGTAAATGTTCTATATGAAAGATAGCTGTGCCTACACAGTTTGAGGACTGGTCTAGGGGGGACTGAAGTGGCGAAAGGAAGAATAGGACTTTCAAGTCCATGACAAGATGCTGTTTGTTGAAAGATATCCTGTCTGTAGAAGTAGGATTATGATGATAGCCTTTTTAAAAAATGCTTTCCCCACATATTTTGATATGTTCTAACTATTTGCTGAGCCAGCTTCACCAGGTAAACAGTTTGGCATCAGATACAGGCCCAGAAAACTGTAGGGGGACTTTCTGTTTGAAAACAATTTTGTGGATGTAGCTCATACTTTAGTACACCTCTTCCCTTGTTTAATTTTTTTTGGCAATTACTAATGTCACTTGCATAGCTCTTTGCTCAGAATTTTGCCTCTAAGTCTGTATGAAGCCTTCAGAGTCCATTAGCAACCATTGGCAGGCATAAGGATGGACCAGAGACTTTGCTCAGTTTATCATCTCCAAAAGGAATCTTGTTGACTGTAGCAGGATTCCACACACACAGCCAAGGACATGCTGTTAAATGCAGTTTGTAAATCCTTTTAGCTAGAGTGAAAGGCAAGCCTTCTTTTTTCTCACACTTTCACTGCATATGCACTAGATATTTCTCCATAAATTTCCTCATAAACTGGAGACTAGAAGGCCAGATTTTCAATGTTATCTATGTGCCTAAAAGTGCAGATAGGAACCTAGTGGAATTTTCAAAAGCACCCAAGTAGGTCAGTTGACCAACTCAGATTGAAACCAATGAGATTTAGTTGCCTAATCTGTCTGCATAGATGCTTTTGAAAATATCACTAGGTTTCTAGCTGCATCTTTCACATAAATACCTTTGAAAATCTGGCCCTATGATCCTGAGGGATGTAGTTAATGTACATGCCAGTACATTAACTATACGCAACTGCTAGTGCTTTCTTGAGCGCTATGGCGAGATCTTATTCTGCCTTCTTCACAAAGATGATTGGGAAGAGGCTCTCTTTATACCATCTTCTCCTGGTTGTAGACCAATGTAGTGGGGAACAGCATTTATATTTTATGGTATGCTCACAATATAGGAAGACAAACATCCAAAATGACTTTCTTTTGTAATTTCATGTCCAATGCCCTGTAGTTATTCTGCACATCACTGTACATGACAAACACAGGCCTGAGATGGATACAAACATTAAACAGAAACAGTGTGAAATGTTACACCCCCACAGCACTTGGTCACATGAAACGTGCAATTTTCCTTAATCACCTGGGAGTGGAATCTTTACCTTAAGTTAACTGTGCCACCCAACCATGTACGTCAATTTTGTTTTTATGAACAGGAGTCTTTGAAATGAATCTTAATCTCAAAAACCCCCTTTTATAAACCTTCCTGCATTTAGCCACAAGCTGTAGCTAATTTTTACACAACATCTGCTTTAATGAAAACTGTCTGGATGAATAAAAGTTAAAGATGGGATTTATAACCATGTTGTTCTTGTCTGACACAAGGAATCGTGTGTGTGTGTGTGTGTGTGTGTGTGTGTGTGTTAACTGTATAACTTGTGGTTCAGACAGCCACACTGTTTCTCTTTCAAATACAGTATATATATTTTTCCAATGAGTGAGTAATGTTCATGATCAAGAAGCTCAGGAAGAGATAAATGACGCCAAAGTGACTCTGCTAGAGATACAGGCTACTGTGTGCAATTAGTTGCTGGGCAATGAAGAAAGTTTGTCACCCTTTTTAAATCGTCTAATGATGAGTTGCTTGAAAAGACTCCACAGCTTGGACCAGATTTCCCTCACTATGGGCAATTAGGAAAGAAAAATAAACCAAGGCAGGAATCTTCTGGCTGCAAAGGAGCTTTGTGCTGAACACAATCTTCAGTCCCTTTTTGTATGAAACCAGAGGGAGTTGCTAACAGCACTGACAGTTTGTGTGAGTGATTTATGAGGCTTTTCTTTTGTGAAAAGCTGGCATCTAGGCAAACTTTGGCCCCTCTGCTGTTTGCTTACACTTCTGGTGAATATAAAACTTTAGAATATTCCATAAAAGGTTCATTATTCTTAGCGACTACTCTTTAAAAACCTCATTAGAAAACAAAACAACTTGATGCTCTTTTGTGTAATAGGGTATTGTAGTTCTCCAAAATAACAGAAAATCAAGAGATCTCAAGGTACATATAATCACACCTGGTGCAACGTAATGCTACTCGTATTCCTGGAAACAAAGCAGAAATTCTCCACTGCCAGCCACGTATTGTTAAGATAATCTTTTCTGTTATGTTAACTGCATATATGTTCTTAAAGATATATCACTGGAGAGTAAAATGTAACCACTGATTTGCATTTCCAGAAGAAAAGGCCAATCTTACTGGCCACTTCTGTGAGTATATCTCAGCTGTTCTGCAGTTTTGCTACCAATAAAATCAAGCCGACATGAACAAAATTGAAATTCATCTTAATTGTTTTAAAATATAGTCAGTAACTTCTCTCCAAACCAAACAAAAACATATAGATAGCTATAATTGTGTGTGATATCATTAGGTAAATGAGTGATTTTAGAAGTTGTCTGATTTTGTATGCACTGAATTTTGATATGATGCCATCTTTACAGTGGTATAACTCCACTGACTTCAGTAGAACAGCAATCCCTGACTTAAACCTGGGTAAGTGAGATTAGAATCAGTCCTTAAATTATTGGGGGGGGGGGAGGGGCATAAAATTATATCAACCAATGATACAGAAGATCATGTCAATCCAAAGTATGTAATGCTAAATCCGAGAAACATCAACTGTAGCACCACACAGAGAATGCACATTACGTGAGAATTTTCAATATCTAGTGATAACTTACAATACATACTTTTTACTCAATGTCATGCAACATGTTTGAGCTTTCATGATAAGTGTTTTAAAGAAGTTTACTTGGTAACATTATTATTTTGCGTGAATGACACTACATAAAAAACTTAAAAAGATTTTACAAAAATCTAAATGGTTATTGAAAACTTCTAAATAAAAGCATGGACATATATCTGTGTGTGACAGAAAGAATGCAGTCCTGCTTAATTATAAGAGATAACATACCAGTAAGCAGTACATGATCTGCACTTTTTAAAAAAAAAATAAAAATCTGTATTGTGTAAGAAAAACCACAGAGGCAGAAGTTCCAAGAGCATCAAATATACTAATCCAGTATCTTGAGACTGGCCATCATCAGGATGAAAACCAGAAGAAAGAGCTTAAGCATAAGGGTTTACGCATAAGAAAAGATAACTCAGCAAAGGGTTTCCAGATTCTGTCATAATTGTACAAAGTATTTAACCTAATAAAAGACACTCCCAAACTTTGCAACCTCCAAGAGGGTATTCATCCAGTGACCTGAGACTTGTATTAGATTAAATATTGTCACACAATCATGAAAGAATGAGGCAGGCTGATTTTCTTTGTGACTGCAGTAGCTTCCAAAGAACGTCTTGGGATAGATTCTCCACCATGCTCAAGTTCTGTTCAGGTGCAGAGAAGAAAGAGGGCTGCTGAGAGCTGGTTATGATACCCCAATCTTTCACTATCTGGCTTTAGTGTAAGAACCATGGAAGAACTTATCTAATTTATGTCACTAGCATAAGGTCTCTGAGTGATTTTTATGGCATGGATTATCAAGCCATAATTATCACAGCTGGTTGCATCATGCCCACTCCCTGCTAAATGCCAGAGAATGACACATAGCAGACCTAGTGGATTGGCAAAGCTAGCCCCTTTTGCTTTAATGACCTTAGTTCACTAGATGATCAGAATAAGTGTTAAAAATCACATTGTAGCTTGTGTTGTAAAATTCAAGCAATTCTGGTCATGATCTCTTGCCAGACTACTGGATTTGAGGGCATTCATACCAAAGCAAGATGAATCTACCTCTGCTATTTTATAACACTTCCAGTATTCCGCACTAGGCATGAAGTGAATCTTAAGAAGTATGTCATAATCCAGTACGTCCTGTAAACTGACTAGTACGCTACGGCCCAGCACCTTAGGCCATGCAGACATTTGGCTTGATTTACCTCCACCGATACATGGCGGATACAAACTGCTATCTGTCCAAGTGGGAGCTATGCTACCACAGAAGTTCCTTAATGGGAGGGCATCTTTAATTTGTGGGCAAGAAACAGAGGTGGCAGAGGCAGCCCCATCCACTGCCTCACACTATTGGGCTGCACTATCCATCTCTGCACCCCTGATGGAACAGAGGTTCTGAACTGTAGTACTGCTGCACTCAAGTTTGGACAGTCTTTTGGCTGGGGTCCTTCATCTGTGCCAGAACTGAACTTTTTAATTTTTTCTCTTCATAAGAAACACTAAGAATAGCTTTACAGAAACTCCCACAAGCAATGTTGCAATGGATCTCTCTCATAGAACGATATCAGATTGCCTTTAATTTATGGGTCTACTGTTCTGGGACGTTCCTATTGATGACATACACCGTGCCTGCATCTCCATAATTTATACTGACTACTTCAGTAAGAACTATCTCAAAGGGCAATCCTTTAATGGTCTATAGGCAATTCATTTAAAGAAGATAACTAGGATATTGATGATGATTTGATATTATCTTATAGCAAATGATTTAACAAAACCCTTAGAATAAGGAAAGAACATTTTGTTATGGCAAAAAAAAGATATAAAGGAATATCTATCTTTGGGGACCTACTTTAACATATTTAAATATTGTCCTACACTAAAAAGAAATCTTAAGAGGAGAACAGGGGAGAGAGGAAAAGTCAAATAACCAAGGTGCTACTGTTAGACAAAAACCTATTTCCACGTCCAAAGAGGCAAAGTAATTTGGTGGATGGAGCATGGGAATGAGAGCCAGGAAGTCATGAATTCTCACTGAGCAGTGTTAGGCATGTTACTTAACCTCTATTTAATTATTCAGCTTGTATTATGAGGTAATACTACCAACCTACCTCATGATGGTGTGGTATTAACTAATGTTTGTCCAACATCTTAAAAATGTAAGAAGATATATAAGTGCTCTGTATTATTGCTCATGTGTACAGCTGGATGAGTAATCTGTAATGAATAATTTGTTGGACACATTTCACATTTTACTGTTCCTGAATTGTTGCAGATAAAGGGTAATTTTTCTCTTTCATTTTTAATTTTAAATGATTTATCAAATGATTTTGGCTAAGAATTCTTGTGCTAAAGCTTGTTGGCAAGCAGTTGGTTGAGAGATTTTGATATTAGACATGTCAGCTGTTTTGACTGGATGCCCAGGTTCCGTGGTGTGTTTCTGTTTCTCGATTAGATGAGCGTAACTCTTAGAATCAGGCTTCTGGTGAAAATAAATCCTTGCAAATCCAAAACCTTGCTTAATAATTGCTCTTTCAGGGTGAAATTTAAACCATGTACATAGGGCCAGCAATAGCCAAAGCACCACTGATGTCCCATATACTCACTCTTTTAAGGATATCCGTAGAAGCCTTGACATGTCTCTCTGCACAGGGCAACTTTCATTTTTGATATTCCCTTGACAGAACATTTGCAGCAAGCACACAATAGGGTTGCAAACACAAATGAGGAGAATTTGTTTTAAAAATTCCAGTGAATCATCATGCAAAAAGAAATGGGAAGCATTTGTCTAGCACTATTACTCAATCTCTTTATACAGAGATCTTTTGTTTTCACAGCAGTGCGATGAAATGAACAACAGAAGACTTAGACCGAAGGTTTTAAAATGGATGCCTGAAGATAGTTTCTCATATTTTTATTCAGGAGCTTAAAAATGGCCTGGTTTTCAAAAGAGCTGAGCACTCAGCAGCTCTCGCTGAAGTCAATTGGAACTCGGTGGTGCAGAGCAGTTTTGAAATTCAGACTACTTATTTAGGTCCTAAATATGGGCTCGGGAGCCGAACTTTAGGCAGCTATTGTGAAAATCTTGTCTTGAGGCTGCTTTTAAGTTAACTCCAGCAGCAGTACATTTAGGCAAATCCAGTGATTTCTTGTTGGTTTGAGAGGCACTTTTGGGTTCTTATACAGCAATACAAGTATGGTTTAAGATTCTTTCGAGTGTTTTAATCAATATTGGACAACGCAAGTTCATGCTAATGGAATGGATTCTATTCAAACATCCTGCGTTTGTCATCCATGGCAACGTGTGTATTATTTGATGGTAAGATCTAGGAAAAAATGAAGAAAATTGAGACCTAGTTGCCACTCTTAAACAAAGACCATATTCAATATGAAAAACTCTCCACCAAACCACTTAAACTATGATATGTTTCCTACAGACAAGGACTTAAAATCCTATCATATGTTATTCATTTTCATATCATGCTAACTAGTGAAGACCACAGAAAGCTAAAGTTACTTCCTAAGCTAAGAATCTTTCTGCAGCTTTCTAGTCACTTTTCTTTTTAACCAATTTACTTCTGCAATCTGAAGTTAAATATACCAACAGTTAAGCAGTCATGGTCAGAACTTTTTCTCTTACATTAAAAAAACAGATTTTAAAAAGCACAGTATTAATTGAATTAAAATCTAGCCAAGTAACAATAGAATGAGCTTTAAAATTGTACTTCAGGAGAGGTTTTTGAACTGGTGTGTGTGACAGCAGTGGAGACTGAAGCTCCATAACTGCTGAATAATCAGGGCACCAGCAGTGCAAGGTTCCCCACACTGACCTTCCAATATACCTGCTGAGCATAGTTTAGTCTCTGTGCTCATTCGTTTCCTGAGCTCTGTGCTGAGACTGCCAACAAAGGCACCAGTGTGTATCAAGAACATTATTTTATGTCTTCAGTGAAGAGTTAGCCCGCATTCTAACCAGGGGCTTGCCCCTAAACCTCCTTCTAAATATGCAGAAGAGTCTCTCTCCTAAGCTTAAGGCTCTTTAAAACCAGGCTAGCAGGTACAGCTGAGGACATAGCCTAGAGCATGGGTTTTGCTTCAGCCCAGGCTGGCAGCCCACCTAATTTGTAGGGAGGATGCAGGCTAATCAAGGCTAGGTGCTATGAATCCTACAGCACTGTCCCCCACATGGGTAGTACTTTGTCTGCCTTCTCCTTTCTTCTGCACTGGAAGTAGCCTACATTGGTTTAGCACTTTAACCTTGTGTTTGCCTACTCCATTTCTGATGTGCTTCCACAAGAGGTGTCTGAGAAGTCCTTTCAGGTGGGTAGAAGCTGGCATCAGCCTTCTGGTGAAGCTGTGGTGTGATATCAGCAGGACCAATAATTTGTGGAAATGTACCCAAAGTGATATTTTTATGCTTAGTGGACAGGAAAGAAAGAGAGGCAGAGCAGTTAGTGGGCTGAGATATAAATCACTTTGTGGTTTGCAGTCTGAATTCCGTAATGACATTCTCATAAAGTTCTTGCTGCCAAATGCTGTTTGCTTTCACTCTCAGAACTGTCTGCATTAATGAGTAACTCCATTTGGAAGCTATTTACATATTGGGTTCGTATCATGCCGCAGACAGCAGCTCCATGCTAGACAAGAGAGAGCACCCTACAAATAAATTCATAGAGCAGCCAGGTTAAATGCACCACTTAGAACCGTGGCGTATCCCACCACTCCAAAAACCTGTAGATTTCAGATTCTATTGTGCCAAACAATTGTATGATATTCTAGCTCAAAAAACTATGTTAGAAGAAAGTCTTTATTCTTATTTATAGGTAAGTATATTGATTTGAAATACAAAGTCTAAAAGAAGTGATTTCTAATGTTTGTGAAAGAAGCTTGACTCAGGATTTATTATATTTTCAGTGGTTGTGTTAGTGAGGAATGGACATCAATGACCTTAACTTTGCTAAGGCAGTTTTTGAGTTGGAATATTTTGGTTATAACAATATGTGACTTCTGGAGACCTCACTTCAAATCCTGCTTTAGGGCCCTGTTCTTCAAACATTAAGGTAAGTGGGTAGACCTATTGGAGTCTACTACTCACATCAGTAAAGTTTATTCATATGTCTGACTTTTTACAGGATCAGGGCTTAAATTTGTAACTGAAGGGGAGTTGGTGGCATCATCTTTATTTCCATATCACAAAACGCTACATGGTTCAGCATGAGAATCAGTCTGCTCCGGAGAGGACAACTGCTTTAGTAAGGGATATTGCAGGAAATGAAAGGCTTCTCCAAAGCTTTTTAAGGAAGCTTAAACAAACTGTTCCAAAACTATCCCTGGTTAAAGCCCAGTATTATTAGCCTCTTATATTAATGAGCAAATGATAACAAATCACTTATAAAACTTGGAAACCAGAACTTTGTTTTGTGGCATGAATCCAGCTTCAAGGAGGAAAACTACAAGGTTAAAGGGTGAGTAGTTTAAAATCCCAACAAGGAAAACATTATTGCTGAAAAAACAATCAGGCAACTATCATCCCTTATGTTGTAAAAGTGTCAGAAAAAATATGAATGCAAGAAACCTGTGTCATCTTTTTGTCTGTTGATGAGAGACATCTGATCAGGTCCTCTAGCCCTGCAATCATGGCTTACTCCTCATCAATAGTTTTGTACCATAGCTACAAAAAGAGGGGTGGGGGGACCTGGAAAATACTTATCTGGTGGATTGTATTCCCTTCTCTCTCTCTCTCTCTCTATCTATCTATAAAATAATATTTAGGTTTTGCAAATCTTCCTTTGACAATATCCCCATTGAGAATTCAATGGGGGTTTTGCCTGAGATAAGGTGAATTAAAACTGGATTTGGTTTAGTTTGTTTCAAACTAAGTTGTTTGGAGCAAGGGCTATTTTATCTTTTTGTCTTGCACTGTATTAAGCACATGGTCCATACCAAACAAAACATCATTTCATCAGAATGGTAATTACAACTCTTTTTTTTTTTTCCACTTTCTCCATTTTACACATCTCTAGTCAGGACTGTAGGAGGAAGTACCAAAATTACAATGAGATAGTATTTCCAGACTATGAGACAAGCCTATGTAGAAAAAGGAAATACAAGAACAGTCTTTCTTGTGAAATTTCTAGTAAGTTTTATATGCCAGTCTTGCAGATCCAAGAGGCTAAGATATAGTACTTTGGTTTTCTGTGGTTTTCTGTTGGTAAACCAAATCAAATCTCTTCCCTTTCAGAGTCTGCAGATGCTCTGTAGTCTAGCAGCAACTCAGGTACTACAGAATTACTCAAATACTATGATAAGAACATAATACAAAAATGGCCATAATGGGTCAAACTAGTGGTCCATCTAGCCCAGTGTCCTGTCTTCTGACAGTGCAAAAGTTAGATACTTCAGGGGAAATGAACAGATAGGGCAGTTACTAAGTGATCTATCCCTCCGTCGTTTTCCCTATGCCAGCTTCTGGCATGATGAAATTCTATTCTAAGTACTGTATATAGACTGTCATTGGGCTATGATATAAAATATATAGAAAGCCTACTTAAAGGTGTTCTAATGGTTTTTTTTCTGATTGGTATTGTGATTTTTAACTATGCCTGTGTAAATCCAGAGCAATTCAGAGGCTGCTAAGATCAGAATCTGGTCGCTATTTTCAAGGTACAATCTGTCTATATTTCTAGTTTCATATCTAGCCCATTAAAGTGGGCAAGTGCTTTGAAGATATAATTACAGCAGCACACAGAAGTGTGATTCCATCAGAGCACTTCCCGTTCCCCTCCCCCACCCCACCCCAAAAAAAACCTACACTGCCAAGGCATTTTTCATAAGCTGTCTTTAAATGTTTTTATTAATTTTGAAACATATACAAAAAGGCTGAGTATGAGAGGTGTGACAGACCCAAAACATAGCTCTTGTTTCATATACTGAAGTAGAATAATAACTATTTTAACAATAAAATCGAGACTTAAGCAAAATCCTGTTATACAATACTCCCTTGTCAAAGAAGGAAAATATAACATAACCAGGTCCTAGCCATTTACTTTTTCCATTTTTAGTCTGCTGTGCTATAAACCTAGTACACCCTTTGTGGAGAGAATAAAGTGCCAGAGAAAGGAGCATACAATTTGATACATACCTTTCCAGCTGTGTGTTTTGCCCCTTTATCTCAAATTGTTTTGTTCAGTTCTTCATTAGCATCAGGTTAGTGGTCTGTCAAAGTTCACAGATATTTTTTCTTTTCAGTTGCATGCTCCTTGTTTCATTTTATTTACCTGTGATGCTGATTAGGATAAACAGGGAGCTGTATTGCCACTTTTCAACATACTTGGACTAGAGTCTTTATGGGTATAAACAGGCATAGCTCCATTAATGTCAGTAGAGCTGTGTTTGATTTACCCCAGCTGAAGATCTGGCCCACTCACATGCATCAGTAATTTTAGTTGACTCAACTTTTTTAGACTCTCTCTTGTTTAATTTTTCTCCATTAATTGGAGAGCAGATTACTTCCCCCCAAAAATATAGGCTTCATTCTGGCATGTTCTTCTTAGATTCATTAGACATGTCAGTGTTATCAGATTGTCTTCTTTAAAATGGTTTCCTGATCAGTTAAAGATATCTCCTTTTGGCTTTGGACATTGGGACGAAACTGTATATGTGGGGACCTAAGTTAGATTAGCCTTTGTTCCTAGCACTGAGTACAGGGCAGCGTGTAGTCTTAGTATGAAATTCAATGTATTTATAAAATGTTAAGATCAGAAGTGACCATTATGATCGTCTAGCGAGTCAGGCCTGCATAACAGAGGCCTGACAATTTAAATTTGATGTGGACTAAATAGCTTGAGTCAGTGAAAGGAAACGCAAAATTACCAATATGTCTTACATTTGTGTTGTACAATAATTGCCCATTTCTTCATGGGGAAACTACAATTGCTAGTGGTTACTCCCATCATAACAAGGGCTTAAGTCTGAGCAATATAGTCAGTGCTAGGGCTGGGCAAATACTTTGGAATGCATCATTTATTCAGCCAATTTAGCCGTTTCTTCTTTTGGCAAATTTCCCACAGGCTATGAAATGCCTCAATTTATGTTTTGTCAAAAAAGAATCGGCTCTTAACTGTTCTGTGCAAATATATTTAAGCCACAATCCAGTGCCAAAGGTCTGTGACTGATCACTGAAGTAAGGTGTTTGATGACCCTGTTTTTTGCCTGAAACAATTTAGTCATGGGCCCAAAAATTGGAAATCTACAAGACTAGAGGAAACAAAACTTTGCTCACACAAATGTTAATAAAAAGGAGTTGAAAGGAAATTCCACTTAGAAGTTGCCAAAATGTTTGCATGTCATTTTTCTTACTCTGTCCAGTATCTTTTCTCCAAGAAGCTAAGGGCTTCACCCTATGGACCATAGTATGGTGCTATAGTATGTTAACTAGAGGAGTAATGGTCCCAAGATTCCTCCTGAAGCTAGAATTCATATATAGCTATTTCACCTCTATATGCCACATTTAATATGTTCACTGTATTTAAAATGCCAACAGACTCATGATGGATCAGTAGCATGGTCATTGCCTGGTGTGCTGTCATGCAAAAGACTCACACTCAGGAGTGTCTATGGGACTCTTCTCCCAATTGCTGCTTAGTTGAATGAAGGAGCTAAAACGTTGACCAAGTCAGGAGAGGAAGGGGGAAAGCAGAAGGTCTTAATGATGAGATGAGTTTTGCCTATATGCAAGTGCTTTAGGGCCAAAGGGGAACATTCCTGTTTGCAAATAGTGCTTTTAAATGTAGCATGTAACTTTGCTAGTACACCCATATGGAAGGGATCTATGATATGTCCACACTTAAAAGGCTGCAGCAGAACACCTGCACCACAGCAACAGCACTTCCTACATTGATGGGAGAGGTTCTCCTATTGCCATTGGTGTAGGTAATCCACCCCAAAGTGGTGGTAGCTAGGTCAATGGAAGAATTCATTTGTTGACCTTCCATTGTCTACAGCAGGGTTTAAGCTGGCTTAACTACGCTGCTCACAGATCTTAGGTTGATTCCTCCCTGTTCTCCTTCCACCCCAGTGTAGACCAGGGCTAAGTGTCAGCACATTTCTGCAACGCATAGTCTAGACTGCTTTGAGTGCTCTGTCTTTCAAGACAGCCTGATAGGAGAAAGATCCTTGGATCACACATAAATCCAGTCATACGCATACCAAGGAAAACACACATAATCAAATTAAGAGAGTTTATTTTTATATCAGTACAATTTATAGTGATATAAAGTTGACAGTTTCTAGGCTCAAGTTTATCCTCCATATTTTTTCTGGATGTAACCCACTGTTTTCTCAGCCAGAATACAGCACTAGGGAGACTCTTGGGTATTGAACAGTGCCCTGGGCCATCTTCCTTGGTAACGAGCAGTGGTGTTATCTGGTCTTCAAGTCTGTTTCTATCTAAATAAGAGTGTCTTCTCTAACCAATGCTAGTCAAATAAAAGTATGTGGCGTGCAGAGCTGTGCTATCTGATACTTAAGTGTGTGCCAGTTTTAATGCATTTCAAATATAATAAAACACTTAATTGAACTATAAACTAAACATTACATTTGGATGGTGTGATTCCTGAATCCTGAGTCTCTTGCCATAAAGGGGCAAATTTTCAACATGTAGCTGTCTCAGTTTAGGCATGAGCAATTTTGTGCATGCAGTCACTTGCACACACAAGAAACAGTGACATCCCGCAAGAAATTATCCTCACCCTTAAGTTTACTAGAATCAGAGGGGTAGCCGTGTTAGTCTGGAATTGCAGAAGTGACAAAGAGTCTTGTGGCACCTTAAAGACTAACTAAAGTATTAGAGCATAAGTTTTCGTGGGCTAATACCCACTTCGTCGGATGCATGCAGTGGAAGAATCCAGGGGCAGGTATAAATAGGTAGGCAAGAGCCAGGTTAAAGATAATAGGGTGGGTCCAATGAGGCTGAACCAGCTGTTATCTCTAATCAGGGAGGGTGAGGTGTTCCTCTAGCAGCTGAATTGGAGGTGTGAACAGCGAAACTGCTCTTGTAAGTTTACTAGCACAGTTTTCTGAATCTCTATACTTAAAGCTGCAATATTGTAAAGGTGTTTAGTACCTATCCTCAAGAAAATATTTGATTTTTCAACTAAACCAGCATCCAATCTGCGGCCCATATGGCTCTGAACACAAACCTCCTTCCACAATTATGTAGGGAAGTTATATTGATATAAGCAGTGTCAGGAATGAGATCTATTCTGACATCTGGTGGTGAATTATGGGAATTGCAGTGAGCAGTGGAAAATGACTTTGGGGCTGATCGATTTGCATAGGCACACCCACCGTGCCTAGCCTGAGCTCACAGCAGCCCACATGGCCACTTCGGCTGATGTGGGAGCCCCAGTTTCTATGTTACTGGGGCAGGAATGATAAAGTGATGTTACCCTGATCATGTGAATGAAGGACTATGGACAGGTACTTGGCCCTTGTTATGATGGAGGGACTCGCCATCATCTAAGTAGCACTCACTGGTCAAGGGCCACGTGCTTCAGAAGGCTCTGAGATTGAGAGAGGCTATGGGTGGGTCTTTATACCTTTTGGTGAGGGACTTGTCTAAGGGCCCTCCAGGCATATTGCACCTTGCTTCTCTCCACTGTGGAATGTTAGAGCTAATTTTGATTCCCTTAGGAGTCTAGGTTCAGCCTGCTAAGCTGAATTCACTTTGGGTCTGCTGGTGTACCTGTGCCAAGGTGTGCCCCCCCCTCCCCCACTAAGAGCTGAAACCACTGAGCACTGTGTTAAGTAGGGGTGGGCCTAAAGGCATGTCAGTGGCACCAAGCAATTTGTGCAGCTAGCAGAGCGAAGCAGTGGACTCAGCCAAGCGGTTCCTGGGTGCAGTTCATGTGGCTGGTGGAGTGGCTGGCACAGCAGAGCAGTCCGTGTGTCGACTAGCGGAGCCGTTTCTGCTGCTGACGGAGTGACTGGCACCACAGAGCTGTCCGCGTGTCGGCTAGTGGAGTGACTGGAGCTGCAGAGCAGTTCGAGTATCGGCAAGCAGAGCAGACTGCGGTGAGGGCTGCAGCGGAACCCCACAGAGAGGCGGCGCAGTCGGCCTCGGACCACGTAAGGTGCCCCGTGCCCTACCCTCCATTTCCACCCAGGCTGGGAGGTAAGACTCTGCCAATTGACTTTTGAACTCTGCACTGACCAAGAACAGAGACTCCTGGGCTGCTGGACTTTTGGGACTAGTGAGTGACTTTTTGGGGTTGTGGAACCCAAGAGCCAAAGGGAAGGCCACGGCCTATTTGCTGGGAGGGGGGCTTCTGGTTCATGGTTTGGTTTATTAACCTTGTTTGTGGTGTTTCCCCAATATAATGCCACATTGTTTCTCCCTGTTATTAAAAGGCTTTGGTACACTCAGACTCAGTGCTTGCGAGAGGGGAAGTATTGTCTCTTACAGACGCCCAGAGGGGTGGTATATGGTTGTCCCAGGTCACTGGGTGGGGGCTCGAGCCGGTTTTTGTATTGTGCTATTGGAATGGAACCCCTGGATACTGAACCCAGCCCTTGTTGCTGCCAATTCTGATGGGCAGAAGGGTTACATTTATACCCAATTACAAACAGAAACAGCATTCCAAGGAGGAATGCTGATAGCTTTGTTTCTCTGGAGGGAAGAGCGAATGAAGAGCAAAGCAACCTCTGAGCCGCTGTGCCTTTGGGAAGAGGGGAATAGAGTGGAGGTCTGGAGCCACCAAATAGGGTGGGAAAGGGCAATAAACAACCAGCATAGCAGTACTGGAGGAGGAGTAATGGAAATGGAGCTCTAAGAGTAAAGAAACAGTAGCAACAGGCCAGGGCCTGTACCAATTGACTTTAAGTGTGTGGGGGAGAGGGGGCTGCAACTAATTTTAGTAGGGATGTAAGCCTCAATAATTGACTTTAATTGTTTTACAGGGGCCCATTGGCTGTCCACAAAGTATTTGGTACAGGGCTTAAAATATGAACCTAAAGCTCTCATAGAAACAGGCACCTGCAATCAACTGAAGAACACAGAGTCTCTGAGCTGAGGAATTTCAGGTTAACAGCACACACTTCCTGGAGTCTAGAATATCTTCAGGGTCAGCAGCCAGGAGTTAGTTAATAACACTTCACACTAAGAATTACAGAGGTGGGAGATTCACCACTTAGTTGAACAAGTAGAGGTGGATTTGCACAAGTGGGTTGTTGCCGAAACACTGCATATGTAAACCACTAGTGGCCACACTCTAGGAGAATCTTTATGTAAAGCCAGAAAGCTGAGCAGGGCCTATACAGCAACTAGCATAATAACATAAGAAGGGCCGTACTGGGTCAGACTAAAGGTCCATCAAGCCTAGTATCCTGTCTGCCGACAGTGGCCAATGCCAGGTGCCCCAGAGTGAGTGAACCAAACAAGTGATCTCTCTCCTGCCATCCATCACCCACTCTGACAAACAGAGGCTAAGAACACCATTCCTTACCCACCCTGGCTAATAGCCATTAATCGACTTAACCTCCATGAATTTATCCAGTTCTCTTTTAACCTCTGTTAGTCTTAGCCTTCACAACCTCCTCAGGCAAGGAGTTCCACAGGTCGACTGTGCGCTGTGTGAAGAAGAACTTCCTTTTATTTGTTTTAAACCTGCTGCCCAGTCATTTCATTTGATGGTCCCTAGTTCTTCTATTATGGGAACAAGTAAATAACTTTTCCTTATTCACTTTCGCCAAACCACTCATGATTTTATATACCTCTAGCATATCCCCTGTTAGTCTCCTCATTTCCAAGCTGAAAAGTCCTAGCCTCTTTAATCCCTCCTCCTATGGGGCCTGTTCCAAACCCCTAATCATTTTAGTTGCCCTTCTCCGATGCCAGTAGCTACTAATACCCACCCTGTTATCTTTAACCTGGCTCTTGCCTACCTATTTATACCTGCCCCTGGATTCTTCCACTGCATGCATCCGACGAAGTGGGTATTAGCCCACGAAAGCTTATGCTCTAATACTTTAGTTAGTCTTTAAGGTGCCACAAGACTCTTTGTCACTTCTGCAATTCCAGACTAACACGGCTACCCCTCTGATTCTTAGTAGCTACTAAGTGACTGCACAATCTGATAGTGTAAACCATGTGCCTAATAGGGAGCTATCTCTTTTCAGAGATCTATTTGGGGGTGGGTAGGAATGAGTTGTGTCTTGGTCCTTGTTGCTAAGCAGATGCACAATTTAGCTCTCCACACTCAGAAGTTTCTGGGATTGGGTGTGGTAGTTTTGAGTATGCTCAATAGGTTCCTTGTTGCTGCAGTCAGACTGCATGAGGGCATAGTACGCTGTGGGTACTCTAGGACTGGAGCCCCACTGGAGCCCCACTGAAAAAAATTATCAGGTGCTTAACACCCACTGGCAGCCAGCTCTGTCCTTCTTCTCCCATCTCAGTACTTCATGCCTGCTGGCAGCCCTGCTAATCAACTCCTCCAGCGCCCTCCCAGTACATCCTGCCTGCCACAGTTGGCTGGTTCGTGGCATGCAGGAGACGCTGGAGGGGAAGGGGAGGAGGCGGGGATGGGGCATTCTCAGGGGAGGGAACGGAACTGATCAGGAAGAGGCAGGGAGGAGGTGGGGTCCTGGGAAAAAGGATGGGGTGGGGTGGGGCCTGAGCGGGAAGAGGCAGGACAGGGTAGGGGCTGGGCCTGGAGAATAGTAGGGGGTTGAGCACTGCCTAGGTCTGGAGGCAGACCTAGGCAGTCATGGTCTGCTGATTTACAAAAGGCCATGTGCCCTGTGTGGGCTGGGAGAAGCTGAGCCCGGAGCAGGAAGTCAGCTGTTTTTGTTCCCTCTGAAGCATTTTGCAGCAGGTTAGTGATATTGTTAACCCTGCAACAGGGAAACCCTGGCAAGTTTTATTACAGAAGGGGGAAAAATATTTTTATTTGAATTATATACTTAGAATATTGTGTGATTTTATTTTATTATTATTTTTTAGCCAAACTGTTTTAGTTAAATTGTCTCAACTAGTATGATTACCACCTTTTCTTTGATTTAAATGTGATAATGGGGAAAAATTCATTTATTTTGCTAGACCCTGTTTTGTATTTTTCTTGTAAGAGTTTTTTTTAAAAAATCTATATACTTAACTGAATGGTTAATTGGTTAGTTGATTAGCTAACCGTGATTTCAGCAGAGGAGGAAGAAGAGTCTGCATGAATTCCAGCTAAAAATTTTCAACAAGCACATGGAGGGAAAACATTGCTTTTGACTTAGTAAACTGTATAGATTTGATGATCAAAGACTCTCTCTCTCTAACTAAGACTCAGGTAACCTCTATGTAAGCTCCTGGGAACACTTGAGTTTCTCCCCGCTCTGTTTCTGTGGGGAACTGACCTGTTTAGATTTCATTTGTTTATGTATAACTGAGACAGCCATGTTATGTGTTAGAATTTAAGTTGTATTTATTAATTTTTCTATATCATAAGGTTTTATAAAGTTGGCACTTAATTCCTTTTTTTTTTAATTTTTATTATTTTTTTTTTTTGGACTTGAATGTGGGGAGGTTGACCCTGTTTAATCCTTGCTGAAAATCCTTAGAGACTGAATTCTGGGTCTCCAGGTGCTTTTCTATATGAGGTTTTAATTTATTATTTTAAGGCACTGGAGAAGGGCAATGAAGTAAACTCTACCCAACCCAAAGTTTAACAGTAGCTTGAACTCTCACCTCTGAAAACTCCCCAAATCCATGATCTCTGGTAAGGAAAGTAGCTTAATTAGGGCTGTCACTTAATCACAGTTAACTCATGTGATTAACTCAAAATAATCAGAATTTAAAAAATTACTTGAGATTTATTAGTTTTAATTGCACTGTTAAACAATAGAATACCAATTAAAATGTATTAAATATTTTGAATGTTTTTCTACATTTCATATATATTGATTTCAATTAAACACAGAATACAAAGTGTATATTTTTATTACAAATATTTTCACTATAAAAATGATAAAAGAAATAATATTTTTCAATTCACCTCATACAAGTACTATAGTGCAATCTCTTTTGTGAAAGTGTAACCTACAAATGTAGATTTTTTTTTTGTTGTTACATAACTGCACTCAAAAACAAAACAATGTAAAACTTCAGAGCCTACACGTCCACTCAGTCCTACTGCTTATTCAGCCAGTTGCTAAAACAAACAAGTTTGTTTACATTGACAGGAGATAATGCTGTGGCTTTCTTATTTAGAATGTCACCAGAAAGTGAGGACAGACATTTGCATGGCATGTTTGTAACCGGCACTGCAAGGTATCTACGTGCCAGATATGCTGAACATTTGTATGCCCCTTCCTGGTTAGTCCACCATTCCAAAGGACATGCTTCCATGCTGATGACGCTCATTAAAAAAATAATACATTAATTAAATTTGTGATTGAACTCCTGGGGGGAGAATTGTATGTTCCCTGCTCTGATTTACTCACATTCTGCCATATATTTCATGTTCTAGCAGTCTCAGATGACCACCCAGCAACTGTTCACTTTAAGAACACATTCACTGCAGATTTCACAAGTGCAAAGAAGGTACCAATGTGAGATTTTTAAAGATCGCTACAGCACTCGACTCAAGGTTTAAAAATCTGAAGTGCCTTCCAAAATCTGAGAGAGATAAGGTGTAGAGCATTCTTTCAGAAGTCTTAAAAGAGCAACACTCCAAAGGAGAAACTATAGAACCTGAATCACCAAAACAGAAAATCAACCTTGTGTTGTGGCATCTGACTCAGATAATGAAAATGAACATGCATCAATCCACACTGCTTTGGATTATTATCAAGCAGAACCCATCATCAGTGTGGACGCGTGTCCCCTGGAATGGTGGTTGAAATATGAAAAGACATATGAATCTTCAGCACATCTGATGCATAAATATCTTGTGATGCTGGATACAACAGTGCCAAGAGAATACCTGTTCTCACTTTCAGGTGATGCTGTAAACACGAAGCAGGCAGCATTATCTCCTGAAAATGTAAACAAACTGGTTAGTCTGAGCGATTGGCTGAACAAGAAGTAGGACTGAGTGGACTTGTAGGCTCTAAAGTTTTGCATTGTTTGTTTTATTTTGAATGCAAGTTTTTTTTGTACATAAGTCTACATTTGTAAGTGCAACTTTCATGATAAAGAGATTGCACTACAGTATTTGTATTAGGTGAATTGAAATACAATTTCTTTTTTACAGTGCAAATACTTGTAATCAAAAATAAAGTGAGCACTGTATACTTGTGTTCTGTGTTGTACTTGAAATCAATATATTTGAAAATGTAGAGAAAAACTAAAATATTTAAATAAATGGTATTCTTTAATAGTGCGATTGTGATCAATTTTTTAAATCATTTTACAGCCATAAGCTTAATACATCTCTGAAATAAAACATTCAGAACCTACAACAATAATTTGGAGATCCTTGCATGCCTTCCTATGAATGGCTACTGTAGTTAGATTCTGAGGAACCAATATATAAATAGGTGGCCTCTTCCCCGGTGCCCACTTGTGGCTTCAGGGAACTCCTGCAAGTGGTCCCTTGTGTCGGTTTTCCTCTCGATTCTTCACATAAACTCAGTACAGCCTTTGGAGTATATTAGTAGCCCTTTTTGTGTGGATAATTTATTACCAAAATCCCCTCACCATAAACCAAAGCTCACCAGCACAGTCCAAACAGTACCTTCATCCCAACCATCCAATACCAAGTACGACTCTGGTGTCTTTTACCACACCCCAGGTCTCTGGTACAATTCAGGTATCTCTCACCATGTCCCAGCTCAGCTCCCATGTATTGTTCCAACTCTTGCCCAGGGATGTCAGTGGGCTCTCTCCTCCATCATTCCTCAAGCTTCAGGCCTCTGCTGTCAGGGCTGGGGAAGTTTGTAGGTGACTCCCTCGACTGTCTTCCTATCCTCCACTTTCACCAGTCTGAGCTGGCTTCACAGCTCAACAAGGGAACTCCATGGCTCCCTCCTTCAGGACATCCCCCTCCTGAAGCTATCAGCCCAAGAGAGCTCTTTTTACTCTTAAAGCTCTGGAGTCTTTTTTTCCTTAACTGTGGGTTCTAAAAATCTCCCTCTATGCATGTGCAGTCTAACTCTGTCACAGTCCCTCGATATGTTTGCCTGTCTCTCAGGATTCTGACCTCCCCTCGCAGGCTTCTGACCTGACATTTAAAACTCCCAGAGGCAGCCCTAACCTTCTGAATTACACCTGGACTGGAACTGGAGAACTAAGCCCAATTTCATTTAAAGGGCCCAGCTAACCTATTATCCAAAGTCATTGGGACAAATATGATCAAGAAATCAGGAAGACTGTTACAGCTTTCCAACTCAATTCCTTGAAAGACTTCCACACATATTGGAATCCTAGTTTTCAGTGTTTCACTACGTTGGACCCCATTTTCATATAGCAAAACTCAAGCTATAGCAAAGGAGAATGAAAGTCTCACTTTGTTTCAATGCAGTGAAGTGATGACATAGCAATTCTGATAATAGTGTAGCTGACTACGCTATGAACTCAATTGTTCCTGTAAGGAATTGCCCATGTTGGTTAAGGTGGGGTGCAATGCTGCCCCAGGGGAAATTCTGCAGGGAGCTGTTTCAGCTAGACAAGGTATCTCATGGATTGACCAAAACATGGGTGAGCATGTCCTCTGCTACAGTCCATTAGAGGATGATGTGTCCCATGACAATCATATCAGGCCATAACGTTCTAGACTGAATTTGGCAACTCTTACAGGGTCCTTTGTATCCAGGTGTCAAATCTGAAGAGCATCTCTTTCCTTAAAATATCCAAAAGTGTGAGCAGGTGTTTCAACCTGCCCCCAAAGAAACTAGGTTCCATCTCTATTGACTTTCATAGTGTTGATGCCCTACATCAGGGGTCACCAAACTATGGGCCGGGGGCCGGATTTGGCCCACGGCTTCGATTTGTCCGGCCCTCCAGCTGAGCAGGCATGCCTGGACACGGTGCCCCCGCACACTCAGCAAGCTGCTGCCAGTGGCCCCATGTGCAGAGGGGTGAGTGCTCCCACGGCAGCAGCTGGAGGAGCAAAGGGGGGGTTGCATATATTTAATTTTTCACAGTTGCTTTGACCTGCTTTGGCCCTTGTCTCATAAAGTTTGGAGACCCCCTGCCCTACATCATCCCACAATTAATCAAAACATTACAAAAAAAGTCACAATTAATACCAGGCTTAATCTCACTGTCAAACAATAATAGAATACCAATTTAAATTTAGCATGGAAACCTGCCCTTTGGAGTGGTGGTTGAAGCACATGAATGTACAGAATATCTTGCACCTAAATACCTTGCAACACTGGCTACAGCAGTGAAAAGTGAATGCCTCTTCTCACTTTCAGGTGGTGTAAATAAGAAGCAGGCAGCATTATCTTCTGTAAATGTGACCAAACTTATTTGTCTTAAACAATTGGCTGAAGAAGAAGTAGGAGTGAGGGGCCTTGTTGGCTCTAAAGTTTTACATTGTTTGTTTGGTTTTTTTTAGTTCAGTTATGTAAAAAAATTTCTAGATTTGTAAATTGCCCTTTTATGATAGTGTGCACTACAGTACTTGTATGAAGTGAACTCAAAAATAGCCATTGTTTATCTTTTTAGAGTGCAAATATTTGTAATCAAATATGAAGTGATCACTGTATACTTTGCATTCTGTTGTAATTGAAATCAATATATTTGAAAACGTGGAAAAACATCCAAAATATTTATAATACATTAAAATTGGTATTTTTATTAATGTTTAACAGTGCAATTAAAATTGTGGCTTTATTCTAGTTAATTTGTTTTGTTTTAATTGCTTGAATTAACTGAGATTAATTAACAGCTCTCATTTGCATATATTGTGCCATCCTAAATTCGTCCTATGTCATGTATTTTTGTTTGGCAGTCTTTGCCCCATCTCACCCCAATTCAGGCCTGAGCTTTTGTTAAACCAGGATTATTGTTCAGTTGACTCTGTTTGGTTAAGGTCTCTATCTGGGAACCATACAAAAATGTCATGTTTGGTATAATGGTTTGCTCACTTAAGCTCTGATTCTGTGAGGCCCTAGTTTGTGTCACTTGGGGGGAAAAAATCAAAAGTCTATGCAAGCTGACTGAAGGCTTTATATTGTAAGCAAGAGATGTGTGAGGAACTGTTTTTTTTCCTTGCCTTTAATGGGCTCATGATGAAACATACAACATTCAACTCCCATATCCATCCCAACTACACCCAAAGATTTCTTTGAGCTCATCTAATCAAGATCAGCTGCTGTACTAAAGGTTTAATACCTCCTCTTTTAGATGAACACTGCAGTGCTGCATTTTACTTTCCTTTTTGACTCACCCAGTCAACAAATTTAAAATGTAATTCATTCTCTTCTGCAACTTTGCAGATCATTTGGTACATAGACTATTTACGTTTTGGCATGAAAAGCATTACATTATCTGTGGTTCTTCTATTCTCAGTGCTAACATCTTTTGGGTAAAGTCAAAGAAAATTTGAGGCAGATATGTCAAGCCACAATCATTTGGTTGGCTAATGTTTTATAGTTCCCTCTTTTCCTATTCGTTATCAGTTCTCTCTTTTTTTTTTTTTTTATTATTATTATTCAATGCTTCTAAATGTACTGTTCCAGTATAGAATTTTCTGTTAGAGCTGTTTGATATAGATGTTAAGACTCAGAGAGGTAGCCGTGTTAGTCTGGAATTGCAGAAGTGACAAAGAGTCCTGAGGCACCTTAAAGACTAAGAGTATTACAGCATGCTCTAATACCTTAGTTAGTCTTTAAGGTGCCACAGGACTCTTTGTCACTGATATAGATGTTGCAGTTCCTTTCCTTTTTCTTGTTACAGGAATTAAAACATTCACAAGCCATTACTTCATGGTAAGGTTGATGCTCTGCTTGGAAAAGTTTCTGTTTAGGATGATATTAGAAAAAGAAAAATTAGGTGATACCCACTTTGCAATCTTAGTGCATAAAGAAAAGGAAATTCACAAACTAAACCAGTTTGGAATGCCAACTTTTTTATTATCTCCTCCACTACACAAATTGTCAAAGCTAACAGCCTCCAGAGAGACTCACAAGAGATGAATTAAGTTTCCTTTTGACATGCAATGGCGTGTTTGTGAGAAATGAATGTCCAGGTTCTCTGTATTACAAGTCTACAGAAGAGAAGAATGGGGGTGGGGGGGCGGGATTTGATAGCTGCTTTCAACTACCTGAAAGGGGGCTCCAAAGAGGATGGATCTAGACTGTTCTAAGTGGTACCAGATGACAGAGCAAAGAGTAAATGGTCTCAAGTTGCAGTGGGGGAGGTTTATGTTGGATATTAGGAAATACTTCACTAGGAGGGTGATGAAGCACTGGAATGGGTTACCTAGGGAGGTGGTGGAATCTCCTTCCTTAGAGGTTTTTAAGGTCGGGCTTGACAAAGCCCTGGCTGGGATGATTTAGTTGGAGTTGGTCCTGCTTTGAACAGGGGGTTGGACTAGATGACCTCCTGCAGTCCCTTCCAACCCTGATATTCTACAATTAGGCACATAAACATAAAGAAATATAGCTATTTACCAGTATATGTTGACCCCATCTCTGCAAGTGGATCTGTGTGTGTGAACTCTTCCACCCCCAATATGCACACAAAGCCATGCAACAGCGTCACCCATATAAATCCGACTTCAGGGCCAAGGTTAGAAGAAGGGTAAACAGATGTCATGTAGACACAGTTAGGAATGTGCCTTATTTTTGTCTCTGTCCTGCTTCCTTAGGAGGTTTGCAAAGGATCCAGAGAAAGGGGCGGTCCCATGGAGCATAAAGACAGGGAAAGTCCAGAGACACAAGCCCTCTGTGTTCAGTGATATAAGACACCAGATTCCTTGGGATCCATTGGTTGTGTGGTATTGACTATCTATTCCCATAAGTGAGGATAGCCAGGACGTTCTAAAAGAAGAGCATCCATGGGGTTTCCTTTCCTCTTCGTGAGTAATTACAGAAGAGGGGACAACATACCCTAACCTCTTTAAAATAAAATAAACAAGGGTAAACAGGGTGCATCTGTAAAAGGTGGAGAGGCTCGGTTGCGCAGTGCAAAAGGCTCAGAGGAACTCCATGCACTTGACAATGGTTCATGCAGATTCTGCTTCCGATGTAGTAAGGTAGTGTTTTGCTTCTTCCACAACAGAGTGCGCTCAGATTTCATTTCTTTATGGGCCTTTAAGGTCAATGGGGATTTTACTATTGATTTAAATGGGAGCTAGGTGCCACATGGGAGATTCTAGTTGTTCACTGAGGGTTATTACAACTATTCTTTTCTTGTGTCTGCCGTGGTCAGATGTTTGGCTGCGTATGTGTGTTCTTTCTGCGTGCTGTACTGACTCTGGCCAAATGGCCCGATAAATCCACCAACTTGGTTCATAGCGAAGGAACTTGGTCAGGTTTAAAGTTACTGAAGCACGGTCCTAAGGTTCTGGCTCAATGATTATAAGTACGCTAACACATGTATGCTCGTTGCAATGGACTAGCTTATTTAATGGCAGGACTTTACATTATCCCTCGGTCAGCCAAAGACACTCTCGCCAAGATATCTTTTTATACATTAATACCAACAAGTTCTGTACTGCTCCTCTGATGTAGTTCGCTGAAACCCTCTGATATAGCCGGTTACCACCCATCACCTTATACATTTTTATCCATTACACTGTTATCCTGACCTCAGTTTTAGGACGGGTCAGTGTGTTCCTGTTAGCTTTGGGGGATGTGTTTGATATGGAGGTGTTTTGGTACTGGCTTTTTGGAATGTGTTTAAATGCGTATTCTTATGCCTACCACCACTTAGGAATGTGTGTTTTTACAATATTAGCCCTGTTCTTGCCAGATTCTGTGAGCAGGCCTACCTCTTGCTTACAACTTAACTTTGCTTTGTCAGCAAAGTTTTGACTACTTTAGCTCAAGCCTTTGATACATGGGCTTATGTTTCTTCCTACTACAACTGCATGATCCACATTAACTTACCTAGCTCAGTTTTATAGTGGAGACTTACTACTAGGGGCCACAATTCAGCAAAACACGTAAGCATGGGCTTACCTCCACCGAGGTGCAGCATAGTACTTAAGCACATGCTCCATGTAAAGCATGTGCTTAAGGCCCAGTACAGTCCATGGGAATTAGAATTTAAAGTTAATCAGGTGGTTCAGGGCTTCCTGCATACTGAAGACTTGCTGAATTGGGACCCTGGGAAGTAGTTGGAGTCTGTGGATTGTAATGTTATGCATTATTAAATAGTTTTTATAGAGAAAGTAGTATTGAATCGTGGTTTCAGTTATGATATAGTTATTTGTCATGGAAACGTAAATGGGAAAGTGTTATACTAAATAAGGGCTGTGTAATGGAACAGACTAGCATAAACTCTTCAGAGGAGAAACTATGCAGTCTTTTGTGTTTACATGATGCCTAGCACATTATGGATGCTAGAGTTAAACAGTTATTAAAAAAGATAACTTTAACAGTGCTGACAGAGTAGATGCTAGTTTTTAGCATCAAGTGCATGTGTCAGACAAATATAAACCCCTTTAAGCTTACACATGGGCCTTTGAGTTAGTAATTTTTTTTTAAAGATCAGACCACTTTATATCATGGTTTTTCAGTCCCTGCCTCCTTTTTGGCTTGAATTCTTTTCTATCAAATACAGCACAAGCAAAACTGTTCCATATGAATCAAGCAAGATTCATTTACTACACCTCTGACTTCTGCATTCTTTCTGTGCAAATAATAGAAAAAAAGCATAAGTGTCGTAGCACAAATTGTTGATAATTAAGATTGCTAAGAATGGCATTTGACAAATTCCTAAACCTTACTTTGTCATAACTGAAAATAGGTTGATTCATGTTCAATTAACCGTTTTATGCAGTTTTATCCCATTAATAAAATATTATTAAAAGCAGACACCTGACCACTTGTTTTATGATTTTTACATTTCAATTACTGCTTCTTCAAACACAAGCCATATGTTGCCCTCCATGTAGCCTTTAGTTAAAAGGAACAAGAGCAGGGAGTGAACTAATGAAAGAAATATACACACTGTAGAACCTGTCACTTTGAGGCTATGCCCTGAGTGTTGATAGAATGAAGACTTTACCCTCTTAGTAAAAAAATGAATGAGATTTGAGGGAGAGGTGGTAGTTTCCTACAGATTATAGTTGCCAAGCTCATGCAAATTCAGATGGAAAGGCAAATTTCAGGGAGTTGCAGAGCAAACTGCAGCCCCAGTAATTCATGAAATCAGTGACTGCCAGAAAACAAGGCTTACTCCCCAAAACCAGTACAATCTAACACTCAAAATCCACCATTGGTGGATTCAGTGTAGTATCTTAAAAAAAAAAAAAAAAAAAAAAAATGCACTCCTCTTAACTGGGGTGATGGGTACAATACAGTCCATCTAATTAAATTAACTTCCTTCCCCTGCAAAATTCTTGTTCACACAAGTAATCCCTGTACATGTGAGTAGCCCAATGAAGTGCTTATGTGAGGAGAATAAGCCAGAAAGCAGACCCCGGGCTCTGGTCAATAAGGCACTGGACTGAGAAGCTGGAGACCTGCACTTGGGTCTCTGCTCTATACTGCCTTACTGGGTGACTTTAGGTAAACCCTTTTGCCTCTCCATGCTTCAGTTCCCCCCGCCAGAAAATGGCAACAACAGTATTGAAAAATCATGGGCAGCCTTTGTTTTTTTAAAAAAGTGGGAAGTGGATTAAAAATCCATGAACGTAAAAAAATAGAGGTGGTGGGGTTTTTAATTTGCCTTCTGGTATTTGGATCGTTGGGCTACCCCAGATTCATAGTGTTTCAAGCTTTTCTTTATGAACTATAAAATCTAGAAGCTGCTTTTTTTAAAAAATAAAAAGTGAGATTCCCTTCTAATAAATGCATTCGGGAGCTGAGAGACCAGAGATCTTGAGTTGACCGCACTGTAATAATGTAAAACAGGTCATCCTGGATGTTGGGAATAGGCTGGACACCTCCATCAGTCTGGTACTGGGCCGTCACTACTGGGAAGTTGGAGACAAGCATTTAGTCACTTGGATCTTCCAGCTGTAGCCTCTGATGGGTTCTGAAAAAACATTCATTTGTGTAGAGCAGCAGCAGGTCATGCTGAGGAGGGCTACAAAAAAGGAAGCAAAAATGTCCAAATGGCCTAGGTTCAATGAATGACCATAATGGCTACAACAGGCCACAAAACATAATGGCTACAAAACATGACCCCAACCCTGCCCTAAAAGGCAGTCCAGGACAGTGGTATAAGGAGTCAGGGTATACTCAGTCTCAGTTCTTGAGCTAATTACTGTACAGCCTTCCCTCCACAGCAGCTACCAAACTGCTGTCTCCATCCTCCTGTTGCTTCTGCTTCCAAGCTTGGTACCCTCTGACCTTAGCACATAGGTCCTTTTTCTGTACTTGTGGCATTGTGGAGCTCTCTAGTGGGTGGATGCTTTCCTTCCCCTTCAGACAAGCTGGAGGGAAGAAATCCATGAGGCTGTGAGTTCATTACAGCAATACTGAAATTCTTTTATAAAGCCTTTGAGATCTCCAGCTGAAAAGCATTTATTTAAGGGCTAAGTATTATTAAGGAGTGTGGAACTGGCTACTTTGATTAGGCAGTGTTTCGCAACGATATTTCCCTAACATCCTTGTAATCCTTATATTTTTCTAACAGTTTCACATAAGGGTTTCATCCTTCACTAGTCACCATACTTAAGCAGGCATTTTCCAACAAATTAACCAGAGAGAATGAACAGGTAGAGACAAGGTGCAGGAACAATATTGTCTAAACACATCAAGCCACATTCATTCCTGGTGTAATTCTTTTAAAGTCGAGTACCTCTACAGATGCATTTGACCCATGGTGCTTCACATTATATCATTTGGAATACACATTGACTATAAAAGCTGTTTTACAAATAAACATGTTAGCATGTGGAAAGTTAGCTTCAATAGAGTGTGTAAAGGGTCTTGGCACAAAAAAGGTGTCTGATAAAGTGCATTCCAAACTAAAGCTCCAAATTAAGTATTGAAGGATCCCTTCCAACAGGGAAAGAAGAAAAGAAAAACCAAACAGTTGGCAAAAGCACAGATGAATCGTGAAACGGTACATTGGGCTGCCAAAGTCTCACAGAATCCTCTTATGTACAATATACTAAACCCACCAAATAAAAGGCCATCGTAAATTATGGTTGCAGATGTTAGTGGACTCCAGGGTTAATTCTAAGCCTGTTAAAACTCTGAAGACTATGTGCCTGATTATAAAAAAAAAAAAAAAAAAATTGAAATAGAGCTGCAATTTGTCAGGGTTTCAAAACTGTCAGTTGAGCACCTTTAGACATCAGCCTGTGGACTCATTGCTCTTTGCCCATTATGCTGTCAATGAAAAATGAGCCTCAAAAAACAAAGTACCAACCCCCCAAAATCAGACCAGCTTGCCAACAGAAGAATCCAGACTAGTCCAAAAGCAAGCACATGCTATGACAGAGCTATTGAGACCACAAAACTTCATAGATTTGAGAACACTAGATCTCATTTTTGCATTAAGGTTGTTTGGGCATGGTTGTAATACCATCTTATTTCCCAGAAGTAGTCCTGCCCCAAAAGGGCTGAGGCACTAGTGAGGGTGGTAGTGTGTGGGGAGCGGCCACTGCTCTTGTTCTGTGTATTCACATTGCCAGAGCTGTCAGCACAGCACCCATCCAGAATCTATGCTTTGGTGTTCCATGATATTTGTATTCTTGGCCTCATTTTGAGGTGTTAAGCAGCACCTCTCACTGAAGTCCCAACTGCACTTTTAAAAAAGTCTCAAGAGTGAGAAACCCCAAGGATGAGAAATTATCAAAACTCTTAATTTATAATATTACTCTTTTTACATTCTGAAAAAATGATCTAGATGAGGGAGGGAAATCATGGGAGGGCTTTGCTCACATACCCTTCCTGGGCACAGTTCTCTGTTTTACTAAGGGAAATTCTCTGCCCTGTCTCATGCAGGAGATCAGACTACTTCATCTAATGGTCCCTTCTGACCTTAAAAAATTAGGCATCTATAGACATTAGTGTTTAGTAGATATAATAAACCAGATTCTCAGCTTATGTAAACTTATGTAGCCTAATGGGACTACCCTACTTCATACCAGTTGAGAATCTAACCCACTGTAACTTGTTGGCTGACTGGAGGGTCATACAATTCTGGAGCAAAAGGAAAGAGAATTGGGTAATAGAAATAGTGTTGTTTTTCTAAATAAATCTACCCACGCTCTTGGAAAATGATCAAACACAAATCCCTTTCCCTTGCTGATCCTAGTTCTTGGAATACTTTGCTGTTTAAGTAAGTTAATCTTTTATATACATCTAAAATCTGCTGTGATACGGGGGTGACTTGTTTAAAGCCAAGATAATAAAGGAAAGTGTGTCTACCAAGAGATTCTTAAATACTGAATGAAAGTTTCCTGATAAAATCCTGAAGCATGACAGTATGGTCCAGCATACTCTAAATTATGGTAAATCCAATAAATCAGATTACATTGTCTCTAGTGGCTTCTATCCAGTCTTTAAATATATTACCTACTCCTCGTGAATCCATTCCACTCAATAAGCAGCTCAATCTTCAGTCCCAAGGCCCATTTTAATTTCAACAATATATTGCTTTTGCAGTATAAAGAGAAGTTGTAGGAGAGAGAAGCTGTAGGAAGAATTTAGGCCTGTTTACAAATGAATCTCCTGTGGTAACTAACTCAGACGTGTAGGGTGGGTGCTTATTCTGAACAGTCGGCATCCCAAACACAACCAAAGTTGTAAATCCTTCCAGAATTCAATGTGCTAGGGTAGAAATGTTCCCAAAAAAGTTAAACAGTTGTAATATAGCCTGTTTCATCTAAACCCCTTAGATAGCTTATTTCTTTTCAATCACTGGCAGCCCTGTAAATTCTTGAATTTCAAATTGCAAAGGAAAGAAAGATTATGCCCCTAAGAGCCTGGCTTTGAGAACTCAATAGTGGATAGAGCGTGAACATTGTTTACTGACCCCCCAGCCCTGAAATCCTTGTGTAGTCAGAACACTGATGGGCCTTCATTTAGTTCTTGGTGTAAGAATAGTGTAGGATGTGATTCAAGACGAGATTAACTATCATCCTCTTGTTAACTCTTCTCTAGTTGGATCAGGAGAGCTAGACAAAGGGAAGACACCAGAGAAATAATCTGGGATCCTTTTAGATATTTTATAGCAGGGAGACTGCAAATAGCCCTTCCCTCTGACAAAGTGAAGGCTAATGTATAAAGTATCTGAGATATAGATTCACAAGTTGAAGGATCATGAGTCTGAGCCAAAGCTGCTGCTTTCCCCGAGAGAAAATAGCAAATGGCCCTGTGTCTAGCATTATAAAACATCTGGTAATGCTATCAGGAGGGAGACTGCTAAGGATACAATTTAACAGAGCTGATGGGAATTTTCTATTATATTTATTTTCATGAATCATAATAATAAAAAGTTGAAGTTTACTCAGTTTAGTTAATGCTTTCGGAATTTTATTAATCAACGTCTCACCATTCATAAAAAAATGACATCTTTTAAAACCAATGGAGAGGAACATTTCCAAATATTTCCAATCAAAAGAAAACCTTAAAACTCACATTACATGTATTTTAAAGAAATCCCTCAGGGAGATGGGTGTGAAGGCTGAATTATCCTAATTACCTTTAAAGCCAGAGATCAAGGCCAAAAAATGCAAAGTCAGCCTAAACTCTTGTAGCAGCTTGGTGAAGGTGCTAGAACAGCAATAAAACAGCAACTGTGTGCAGCGGACCATTTTTGTGTCTGCTGCCAAGGTCAGTCTTAAGTGCCACTAACAAGAGGGCCAATGCAATAGCAAACAAAAGTGGGGACATGATGAGGAAAATGCCACAGCCTCTTCGGATGCTGTATTAAACTACAGGAACCTCTCACTTAAAGTCGTCCTGGTTAACATTGTTTCATTGTTATGTTGCTGATCAACTGGGGAACAGGCGCATTTAAAGCTGAGCAATGCTCCTTTCTAATGTTTGGCTGACTGCTTTCTCCACAGCAGGCAGCCTCCCTACGCTCACCCCCTCCTCACAGGATCCCCTGGCAGACGCTGCAGAGCAGCGCCTTTTCTCTTCCTCCCCCCTGCCTCCTGTCCTCAGCAATCAGCTGGCTTGCGGGGCTTAAGAGGCAGGAGGGAGGGGGTAGAAGCGAGGACTCCGTATGCAGGCTCCCCCTGCCTCCTGAACACCACAAACCGGCTGATTAGGGAGGGCAGGAGCTGGGGGAGGAGGGGGAGCCTGTGCACTAAGTCCTCACTCCTACCCTCTCCCTCCTGCCAGGGCAATCAGCTGGCTTGCGGGGCTTAGGGAGGGGGTAGGAGGGAGGATTCCAGGAGTAGGCTCCCCTTCCCTCCCCCGCCCCCTGCCCATGGCAATCAGGAGGGAGGGGAAGGAGGAAGCAGCCTGTGAAGTAAATGGGGATGGGGGGGAGAAGAGGTGGGTCGAGGGTGGGAGCTTGGGAGAAAGGGTGGAGTGGGTGGGCTGAGGGTTGAGCTCCCCACCCCTGATGCTTGCAAAGTAGAGGAAGCTGCTGCTGCAGTTGCACAATGTGCTTCTCCTAGCCTACAGCAACTTCAGCCTCATTGCCTGCCTCATTGCCTGCAGTGCCAGTGGGCTGTGCCTGGGTGGCGTAAGGTGGGGGAACCTCCCAACAACAGTACTGTTCTGTATGGCAAAAAAGAATTCCCTGGAGCTTAACCCCCCTATTTACATTAATTCTTATGGAGAAATTGGATTCACTTAACATTGTTTCACTTAGTCGCATTTTTCAGGAATATAACTACAACGTTAAGTGAGGAGTTCCTGTAGACCCCTTTTGGCAAAGAGAGAATGGAAACCAAGTTCTGTCAAATTTGTAGTGTAGTGTACAACAAATGTATTTCCTTTGTTTGTGAAGAAGGCACTTAGGGTACTATTCATTTCAGTGCAAAAGCCTCTATGGAGCACTCACACCCTGCATTGAGATCCAACTCCTTAGCCCAGTACCCAGCCCAAGTAGATGGGATGAACACTGGCATTTGAATGAAATTCTAGGGAGAACTGAGAAAGTATTGTGCTGAATGAAAGAGAGTTCTCTGCCACCCCCATTCTAATAGTAATAAATGAATACTAATACTTAAAATGCTGGGAAGTCAGCCAATATCATACCCTCCATTACAGAAAGGAAACTGAGGTATGAGGAGATTCTGGATCATACACGGAGTCAATAGCTGGGAAAGGAAACCTGGAGTCTTGACTCTTAGTCCTGTGCATTAGTTACAAGACTAGCCATCCCTATGTGTACCAACAGTGGTTTCTCTCTTTCTTTTCCTCATCATAGTCTCAATCTTTATCCCATTTATTTCATACTCCTGTACATTTCCCTGCCTGCTACCTTTCCCTTTCTATGCATTTGCTATTTTTCCACTGGATCCTATCCCTCAGTGATCCAGTCTCCTCCTCCCCCTTTCTTGAGTCTTTTCTCTCCCTGAATTTCTTTGTAAGCCCTCTGCTTCTGCATGCCTCACATCCTGACCACCTCTTTGGGATATGTTGCATCTCAGGGGCCAGGAGATATTAGTGCTTATCATCTATCCCACTTTTTGCACCACTGTGCTGCACTGAGGGGCCAGTGTGAGAAAGGGAAGAGAATGGAGGAGAACGGCTTGTCTATCCATTTAGAAGCTCTGCAAGTAGCATCTAGTAGCTGAGAGAAGAAGCTGAAGAGGAATATTTCTGCCCTGCTGATGCATGGTATTTCAGCTGTCAGGAATGAGAGAGTGAGGACAGAGAGTCTCTCTCCATATAAGTGACACTCTGCAGCTATGACAATTATGGTTCTTGTACATGCAATTAATTAACATAAAAAATCAGGTCCCACAGTGTCTAATTCATCCCCTGCTCCTTCTACCTTCAGTACAGCAAAGGCATCTACTTACCAATTTCTGTGTTTCTGGGTTAGCCCTTGGGATGTATTGTTGCTCCTGCTAGCTGCTAAGGCAGGCTTATGGACCTGGGGAACCACCATTTCTGTCTGCTGACAGCTGGAGTTGGGTGGTTCTGGGGGGTGATGTTCACAGTGCCCACTGGAGATTAGCACCAGTCTCGCTGTCTGCCATTTCAACCTGCAGGGGAATTTAGGTAGACAAAAAAAATCATGAAATTACCAAAGTTAGCATATGATCCTTTCAAAAAAGGGCCATCGGATCCTAAATAACCCCATGTGTTCTGGATCTTGGTTTGAGAACTCATCTAAAAGTCAGGCAGGCAGTGTCCCTCCAATACTGTGTTCAGTCATTTTGATTCAAAGTGACTGAAAAGGGGAAAGTGCCTTCTATTGAATCACCAGCACCACTTCCTATAGCACCAAGATCTGCCCAAGTTCAAATTCATCTTGTGAAATCTGATGAGTTAACAGATGAGTTGATATAGTGGCTGCGTTGTCGTCATCATCATCAGGTGCTTGGAACTTATGCGGTTCTTGAAATGAAATAAAATTCTGATATTAATACACTATTTTAATACTATATAGGGGTTTTTTTGCAAGAAGCAAGTGAATCAAGTGAATTATGTAGCTTATGTAGCAATGGCTTTAATATAGATGAGTCACAAACCTGTGACTCATCTATATTAAAGCCATCACTACATAAGCTACATAACAATCAGACATTGGGGAGTAGATGCTATGTTGTATTGGCACTGAGATACAGAATGGGATCTTTCACAGTTACTTGAAATCCAACCATGCTGGTGGAGTCTGAGTGTCTGGCATGTCTTTGGTAATATATGTGAAAGGAGTTGGTGATTCTGGGCCAGCATTTATAGAGATTACAGTTGTTACAAATTAGCTCTCTTGCCGTCTCAGCAGAGATCAAGACTGAAGTGACACAAAGGATGCAAGCCTGGATTCATTAAAATCAAAAGATGTTTGTCATTAACTTCAACGGAGCAAGGATTTCACTCTGTCTTCACTACCACTGGACATTTTGAGGCCTTTCTGAGCCAGGCTTGAGACATACATTGGTGGGGCAATATGAAGAAGCATGATCTGCTGCTGCCTTGACTGTATTTGTCCCAGAAACAAAGATCTTCCTTTTTCCAGGATTGTCAATGAGGAGATTTTTCACAGGCACTAGATTTCCCTTACAATAATGTTATTAGAAAGCTATTTGCTGTGCGAGTAGTGAAAACATGGCCTGAGTGCAGACTTTTAAGAAAGAAGTCTGAAGTCAATGTTACTCTGGAATGCATATGGTTATTCAGTGGCGTTTAAAAGATGGTCTAGAGAAAAAAAGCAAATTTTTAATGATCTTCAGAAAGGAGCTGCACTTCCACAGCCAGTGCTTAAGTTTATGGGCGCCATCACTCTCTGTGATGCAATGGCGGCCAAACAACTCAAGGTCCTTGTGAGATCAGCAGACCACGTATTTTCCCACCACACCCATTTCACAAAGGAACCCTTAAGATGGAGTGAGTGCATACACAACAACACTACAACCTAGTTTTAAAAAAGTACTTAGATGGGTAAAAGTTGTTGTCATCAGCAAATCCTACAGAAATCAACTAGTCACAATGGAAAACAATATTTACAAATAAATTTACAAATACATTTGAAGAAAAAGGTCACAGAAATTATTCACAGTGAATAGCTTGACCCTGATGCCATTCATAAAAGATAAATCCGCATCCCAGCTGTTTCCCCTGATGTCTAACTCAAGTTTCAATCACATCAGGCTTTTCAAGAAGCTCCAGGATGCTGATTCTGTTACAAAACCAACAACATTTACTGTGGAACTCACAGCCCTTTCCATTTTAGCATTTCATCATACTTATCAACGGAGTTAGCTCAGGCGTGGGAAACTTTTTGGTCTGAGGGCCACATAGCGGTTAAAAATTGTATGAAGGGCAGGGTAGGGTAGGGAAGCCTGGCCCCACCCCCTAGCCGACCCCTCCCACTTCCTATCTCCCTCAGAACCCTCAACACATCCAACCTCCCCTGTTCCTTGTCCCGTGACTGCTCCCTCTGGGACTCCCTGACCCTAACTACCCCCAGGGACCCCACCTCATATGCAATCCCCTGCTCCCTGTCCCATGACCGCCTCCCTCCTGAGACCCCACCCCACCCCAACCACCACCCGGGACCGCACCCCTTATATAAGCCCCCCTGCTCCTTGTCCCATGACCGCCCCTCCCTAACCCCACTCCCACCCCTAACCACTCCCTGGGAGCTAACCACCCATATAAGCCCCCCTGCACCCAGTCCCCTGACTGCTCTGACCTCTGTCAACACTCCCACACCCTGACAGACACCCAGGATTCCCTGCCCTTTATCCAAGGCCCTGGCCTGACCTGGCCCCAACCCCCTTACCATGTCGCTCAGGCCCACCGGAGCAAGAGACATCACCCCGCCTCCTTACCATGCTGCTCAAAGCGGCAGGGCTGGCTACGGCGGTGCCTGAGCTCCTGCCGCTCCACCAGCGCTGGTGGTGCGGCATGCTGAGACTGTGGCAGGAGGAGGAGGGACAGCAGGAGAGGGGCCAGAGCAGCCTCCCCGGCCGGGAGCTAAGGGGCTGGGCAGGACGGGCCCATGGGTTAGCTTCACAGCTGCTCAGGGAGGTAAGTTGGTATTATTATCTACATTTCACAGTTTGGGTAACTATGGTTTAGACAAGAAATCTGTGCCAGAACCAGGAATAATAATAAATACCTAGCTCTTATATAGCCTTTTTCATCAGCAAATCTCAAAGCACTTTATAAAGCAAATTGCTTTACATTAGCCCCATTTTACAGATGGTGAAACAGAAGTGACTTGCCTAAGGTCACACAAATGTGGCTGGGTTTCTTCCAGATCCTAAGCTCTTACCAGTACACAGCCCCAATATCCATTTTTTGCTGACAGTTGTAGGCCTGTGCCACCGAACACTTCTCTGCTCCTGGTCCAGTCCCTTCAACATGCTGGGTTTCTGGCTGAACTGGCTGCTCCACACTGGTCCCAGATAATTTATAGGTGCGCTTATGTGACTAATGGCTGGTTTCCAAGAGGCCAGGTTCCCCTGTGTCTGGTTTCTTACAAGTATCTACTCATCTGCCAACCCACTGGCTCTGGTGACAGAGCTAGGCCTCCCTGCCCTTCTCATGTCAGACAGCAAGCATGTCTTGAAAGACAACAACATTAGTGCCCAAACAGTTCACTTACTGTGTGTCATGCTGCAGTATTGCAAGTGGCTAAAAAGTCCAATTTTCAAGTGGCAGACGTTCTCACTGATGGTGCAGACACAAGCCCAGAGCCAAAAGATGAAACCAACACAACTGGCACTTGAGGTGCACTGTGCTCTCTCTCTCTCTCTCTCTCACACACACACACTCTCTCTCTCTCTCTCTCTCTCTCTCTCTCTCTCTCTCTCTCTCACACACACACACACACACACACACACACATTTTTGACACCCTGGTGAAACACGGCCCACCAGTGTAGCCATGTGCTAGCTGCCTCTTCTGAGCTTGCAATGCAGATGTTAAAAGTTTTCAAATACCTTTTGCAATCATGAACCTGAGCTGAGGTCAGCCCAGTGGCCTTGAAGCACCACAGCTTCTCCATATATGCATCCATCGTGTATCTGTACAGATGTGTGAGCCAGCCAAGACTTTTTAAACACAGATTAGTGAACAAGCAAAACTGCCAGGCCTAATCAAGTACTTCAATATCAGAAACTTTGGTTTCCAACTTCATTATATTTTAAATATGAAGAAATACTAAGGTGTTTAACCTTCTCTCATGCCACATGTATGTGGCCTAGGTCACTCCACCATAGAGCAGCATGTTCATGACACAACTGTGATCCTGTATGTTTGGATTCAATGTTACATTCCTGTTTTCCTACATGCACTGGTCAGCTTGGTCAATGTGGTGTCTGCCTTTCTGATGTGAGAATAAAGCTTGTCATCTAGCGATAGGTCATTCAATATAGCTGATCCTAAATAGAACTTCTGCACAATGTCAGCTATTAAAACTTCTGGTGCAGACAACACATCTTGTCTGAGACAGACAGTCCAAGTTCATCACAAGCTAACACAAAGATATTGCAAAGCTTCTGGCATTCCTCTTCACTATGGTCTTGGCTACACTTGCATATTATAGCGCAATAAAGCTGCCCTCTACCTTACTACCTGTTCACACTGGCAAGGCACGTAGAGTGCTCTGACTCTGTGGCTAGAGCACTCCTGGTACTCCACCTCGGCGACAGGATTAACTTCTGTTGCATATTGAGTGAGACGCTTCAGCGTCAATGTGAATGAGGAGTTACGTTACTGCGTTCTGATTAACCGCTGGAAACATCTCATAATCCCCTGAAGCCAAGTGGCCTCTCTTCTCAGTGTTGTGAAATCACTGCAGGAATGCGGAAGTGCCCTTTCAAATCTCCGTTTCAGACAGTGGCTGCCTATCTTCTCTGGGGCAAAGCAAACCGTAAACACTTGCTTTGAGTGAATGAAAGAGGCAGAGGGGATCTGAACTTACAAGACAGCATGCTGACACACTCTCAGCACCCCAAAAATCCACTCTCCCCCACACAACACACTCCCTGTTACACTCCACCCCACAATCCACATTTGAAAAGCACGTGGCAGCCACTTGAATGCTGGGATAGCTGCCCGTAATGCACTACTCTCAATGAAGCTCTAAGCGCTACAGATGTGGCCAGGCAAGTGCACTTTCAGCTGTCAATGTGGACTGAAAGCACTGGAGCACTTTCCCTAGTGCACTCTCCAAAGGCTAGTTTAACCCAAAGTGCTCTACATCTGCAAGTGTAGCCAAGCCCTGTATGTGACAAGCATAGAGTTTTCAGCAAAAAGAAGTTCTCTTAACAGATGTTTAACCTTGCTATCTGCTTTTAGACATGCAATACTGAAGAGTTTACCCATCTGATGTTGCATCTGTTCTAGATGAGAAATCATGACCAAATCAGCAAAGAAAAAAATATACCAAAAAGAGAGTGTTGATGCCAAAACACCTCGTTATTGGACACCGCTGCAGATTTCAAAACTATCAGATTAATCACCTACATTGTAGCCTTCATGCTGTCATGAAGCTATATTGGGGGAAGCCAAATTCTCCGTAGCAATTAAAGAGGCCCTTTGTGCTGACCAAGTCAAAAAGTTTTTGTAGGATTTACAAAGGTTATATAAAGAAGTTTTCTTTGTTCTTGAGACTTTTTTTGCAGTTGCCTTAGTGTGACAACCAAGTCGACAGCTGATCTACCGGCACAGAAGCCACAATGACTCTCTAGATATACACAGTCAGTAAGAGCTTGCAGGCTTATTGAGAATGACTCATGCAAATACCTTTCCAGCAACACTAAGGAGAGAGATTCATCTGTAGTTGTTGCAGTCACACCTATCTTCTTTACTTTTATACAGTGTTATGCTAATGCTATTTTCATGTCTTACAGTACCCCTCCTTCCTTCCAGCAGACAAACAAGCCATTGTGCAGATATTTAAGCACAACCTGTCCTTGATGCTTTTGCTAGACTGCCATCTTTTGCTGTGGCCTTTCCTGATACGAGAGAGGTAACTGCCTTCTCAAGCTCATTTCTAGAGATGCTTGTATATCAAGTTCTTTGATATTCAAGAGCCTGAGATTACATTTAGCACTGCTTCCATAATAGTGATTTTTACATGAGGCAAGTGTGAGCAGGGCCAGTCGGGGGGAGGGGAGGGGCAAGAGGGCCATTTGGCCTGGGCCTCAAGCTCAAAGGGGGCCTCAAATTTAGACACTTGTTAATTTTTTGGCATTTGATCAGTTTCACAACTTGTTTTTATGCACATCCCTATTGGACCAAAATGCGACACACATTCTCAGCTTAGAACCACATAATTAAGCAAAGAAATGTGATTTGGCAAAAGACAATTTTTTTGTTAAGTGATATAGATTTTGAGTTTAAAATGTTCATTAATATTAATAAAAATATATCGATTGATTCGGTTCCAATGGCACAAGATTACACTGTCATGAATGTGTCCTCTCAGATCAGCTAATTATATAAACTAACTAGTGCTGAATCAAGTGTGTGTTGAAAGGTAAAGAACTGTTACATTTTATAGTTTTACGTCTAGTTGACTAAGGAATTATTTATGTGTGAGAATTCCTCATTATTATCTTCATAGGGCAGCTAAAAGAGGTGACTGGTTGGTTGGTTGACCCTCGCTTGGTAGCTTGACCATAATAATAGGCTTTCGTAGTCTATAGGCCCAGATTCAAGGTGAAACCTTGTGACCACAATCTTGTACAGTGAGTTTTGTGAGGACACGTTTGAGACATTTTTGGACGTTATCCCTCTGTCTGTATCCATGTCTGTGTTTACTATATATATATATATAATGTCATCCCTTTGTCTTCAGCTCAGCCTGTTATATTAAACCTTACATGCTTGAGCTTTGATTCAGTGATAAGGATAATAACCTATCTGTTTCATTTTGTGTTTTTAATTAGTATTCCTTTGTATTAAGTCTTTTCAGCATTTGTGTACCATTCAGCATTTGTGTATATGTTTACAGCAGAACATTTCAAGATGTTAAAACAACAAGGAGTCTGGTAAAGGCTATTTGTTAACACTAGAACATTTTAAACATTTACAATTTCCCACAAAGGTGGGAAATTCTGAAGCAATATCTTCCTGTTTCACTGCATAGGATGTCCAAAACTAGACGGGCTGCATGGACTGCTGGTGTTTAAGCAGTTGCACAGCATTTGAATTCAGTCAGGGAGGCTTTAAATGAGCCTGGATCCCTCAATCTTGCTGCACTGGCTGGAACTGAACTTCAGTCTATTCAGAAGCCATATCTAAATTTGAATGCATTCTGATGTCTCTCTCTCTCTCTCTCACTAATTCTTTTTTGCATGTTGGCAGCAGGCCAGTGCTGGGTTGCAGTGGGGTGCTGACAGGCTGCAGAGAAGAGCAAAAACTTCTCAACATTCCACAGAAGCCAATCAGAGATTCCAATGGAAATAATTTACACTGGTAACATTGCTTATTGCATAATCAACTGTCACATTTCTGGGTGCTGACTGGTTCTCTGTCCTTCAAGTGAAGCCATAGAGTCACAGCATTTAAAGGCTGAACTACGTTGGCAGGGAAGAGTGGAAGCCCAGAGAGCAGTGTAGAGGGCAGTTGGAGATTCCTGAACACAGTAGGGTCATGTCTCCAATCCCCAAGACGGGAAACCCAAAGGGGATATAATCTCTGGAAGTCCATTTTTCTTATTGTTTGCTACTGAAATTAGCCAGCAATAACTCATTTAACTCCATAGGGCAGCTCCTCAACTAGATTAAATGCACTGGAGCTATGCCAGCTTACATCAGATGAGGATCTGGTGCTACGTTTTTAAAGTTATAGTTCCCCAAGTAATTAATTTAAAGTCTAAAGGCATCAATATCTCCCTCTCAAAAGGATGAGGGGGTAAGAAAGCCTGGCTCAAAAGATGCCATTTCTCCTGCAACATACTCAGACTTGACCTGAACAGATCCTTCAGTGACACTGTACATTTTTCTTTATACAAAACCAAAGCATAAGAGGAAAGAAAGACTTGAAGGGTTTCATTATTGCTGAATGAGTAGGTCTAAGCCACAGATTAGCTTTCCTGGTCAAAATAGCTTAAATGTTTTTCCCTTTTATAGGCAGCAGTTGTTTCCCAGACAGAGGGCAAATCTGTAGCTGGAAAGCTGCCAACACACCTGAAGTACAGTCGCACCGTATCTGAGAATAAGACCTTGTGTTCCCATCTATCTGTAATAACGAGGGAATGCAGACATGAAATCTTCCCTTTCTCCCACTCAGTAGGATTGTCAGAAAAGACGTGCATTTTATTTCTTTGTTTGGATTTAAATATCACATTTTCTGTACATCCTCTGCAGCAAGGATTTATTCCATGGATTCCATATGGCCTTGTAAGCAGAAACCACCACCACTTGGTCAGGACTTGGTGGACGTGTGCATGAGTGTGCGTGTGAATTTATCCTAAACTTGCATGTCATACTCCCATGAGCAGGCAAGACTGCTGTTGATAACTGGAGGCTAGTTTTATGCCTGTAAAAGATGTCATTTAAAAGCAGTGTATATTTTGATGACTTTCTGGCAGCTCAATTTTTTAAAAATATAATAAACCAAAGAAAATTCTTGGTGTCCAACAGCAAGTTATTGGATCTCAAAACTTACTGGCATTTGCTTTTGAATGGAGCAGGGAAATATCTTCTCCTTTAATATTTCCATTGATCTATAAAACAAAAACAGCTGCTGGATGTGTCGCAGGCTGTCTCTTGACTACATTCAGCAGGAGGGGAGCCTGTGATTAATATACTCTCTCTCCCCTCCATCATAGATGTCACTGCGATGAATGCAAAGAACTATGAGAAAGTTCACGGGATACATACTAACTCAGCCAGAAAATAAAAAACAAACATGGAAAAAAGTGTCTTTGAAAAGATTGTCAACAACTTTTAAATTAGTAATAGATTCCTGTTCCTGCAACAATAAAACCATTGGACCAACTGTTCAGAACAACCCCTTGGACTTGGCCTTATTCAAAAAATATCATCAGAATTATTTTAAGATTTCATTCTGCATACATGATAGCAGATTCTGACCTTGTTTTGTAATGGTCTGTCCAGAGCATGTTGATTGGATTTTTAATGGCATTTGTCCATTTGTATTAGATTTTATATACACAATATATAAGTGTTTTAGGATTTTCACTTTTCTCCTTCTGAAAGATCACCTGCATGCTATGGTGGCCAGATACTATACTAATTATTAGTCACTATTATCTTGAAGCTCCAGTGATAGGCTTGTCACAGGTGTCAGAGGAAGGAGACTATTCATGACTGACATGAGCAGCAATTCACTGCAGGCTGAGATGTTAAAGGATCCCACCAATTAAATCTGGTGTCCTCTATGTTGTTAAGGACATGAACGTTTTAAGAAAAGATGATGAAATTTTGAAGGGAAAAAACTCAACATCCCATCGCTCTCAAAGTGCTTCTGTCCATAATGGTCAATCAAGATGATATTGCACATTCCCTTACAAGACTGGAAACAAATTCTTTAACAAGCCCAATAACAAAAACTATTTCATGCATGTCAAAGACATCAGTTAAATAATGTATGTTATCTTCCTTCTGAAAGGCTCAAAGTTGGCAATGCTAACCAATTAAGGCTCACCACACACCTATTTGGTATGCAGCTCATCTTACTTCCCCCATTTCTAAAATGGGAGAACAGATGAGACAAAGAGGATAAGGCCTTGTCTACGCTACTGGGGTAAGTTGACCTAAGTTACACTACTCAGGCTATGTGAATAATGTAACTGGAGTCGACTCAGCTACATTATTACTACATTATAGTAAGATTGACTTACTGAGATTGTCTACAGTACACTGTGCTATGTTGACGGGAGATACTCTCCCATCGACTTCCCCTACTCTTCTCCTTCCATTTCCGTAATGGAGTCTACCGGAGACCTGCTAAATTGACCCCCCCACTGAATCAGTCGCAACAGCATCAATCCCCTGTAAGTGTACACATTCCCTATGACATTTGTAGCAGACAGTAGCAGCTGGTGTAAGAAAGTGTAATTAAACTGGTGTTGATGGCACGATACCAGCTGAAGATCTGACCCTGTGTGTACCTTTTTTCCAATGCTCTGCTCCTTCCAGTTTCTTAAGAGAAAGGTTACTACAAATGTGAAGAAATATTGCAGTATTTATACTATATTATACAGCATATATTTTTCTAAAATTGGCATCCATTTCCTGATATTTGGGAATTGGAAGGTTAACTAATGTAGAACTTTTTTTTAATAGAAGGAAGGACAAGATCCCCAAAATGTGTGTCTCTGATTAAACTATATTGATTACACTGGTCTACAATTTTTTAGACGTCGTCTCCTTCAGAGATAAAATGTGATATTTATTATGTATTTTGATGTGCTGAATTCAAATATGACAATTAAAACAACTGATTGGCTACTGTTTCTCAGATATTTAAGTTTTTTTACATTTTATGTCTATGTATATTGTGTACATACTAGAGTTTTAATCATAAATTGTAAACCTAGGTCTTTTCATGTGTTTATGGTTGCTTTACATGATAATATTTCACCTGTCCTGTTTATGTAACACTTTAAAAATCAGCAAAAGGGTTATATAAATAAAATGTATTATGAAACAAAAGGCAAAAAACTATTATGTACATAGTTTAGTCTTATTCAGTGTCTACTCGGCGCTTCCTGCCTTGTCTCTTGTATTCATTATATGGAGCATCTCTTGTCACTGTCCAGCAATAGTCTGCAAGCATTGATGGGCTCCATTTGCCCTGATAGCGTTTCTCCATTGTTGCAATGTCCTGGTGAAATCGCTCGCCGTGCTCGTCGCTCACTGCTCTGCAGTTCGGTGGAAAAAAAATCTAGATGAGAGTGCAAAAAATGTATCTTTAGTGACATGTTGCAACCAAGGCTTTTATATGCCTTGAGGAGGTTTTCCACCAACAACCTGTAGTTGTCTGCCTTGTTGTTTCCGAAAAAATGTATTGCCACTGACTGGAAGGCTTTCCATGCCACGCAGTGCATGGTCAAATGCATCATCTCGAATAAGTTCACGAATCTGCGGACCAACAAAGACACCTTCCTTTATCTTAGTTTCACTTAACCTTGGAAATTTTCCACAGAGGTACTTGAAAGCTGCTTGTGTTTTGTCAATGGCCTTGACAAAGTTCTTCATCAGACCCAGCTTGATGTGTAAGGGTGATAACAAAATCTTCCTTGATTCAACAAGTGGTGGATGCTGAACACTTTTCCTCCCAGGCTCCAGTGACTGTTGGAGTGGCCCATCATTCTTGATGTAGTGGGAATCTCTTGCACGACTATCCCATTCGCAGAGAAAACAGCAGTACTTTGTGTATCCAGTCTGCAGACCAAGCAAGAGAGCAACAACCTTCAAATCGCCACAGAGCTGCCACTGATGTTGGTCATAGTTTATGCACCTCAAAAGTTGTTTCATGTTGTCATAGGTTTCCTTCATATGGACTGCATGACCAACTGGAATTGATGGCAAAACATTGCCATTATGCAGCAAAACAGCTTTAAGACTCGTCTTTGATGAATCAATGAAGAGTCTCCACTCATCTGGATCGTGAACGATATTGAGGGCTGCCATCACACCATCGATGTTGTTGCAGGCTACAAGATCACCTTCCATGAAGAAGACTGGGACAAGGTCCTTTTGACGGTCACGGAACATGGAAACATCACCTGCCAGGAGATTCCACTGCTGTAGTCTGGAGCCCAACAGCTCTGCCTTACTCTTGGGTAGTTCCAAATCCCTGACAAGGTCATTCAGTTCAGCTTGTGTTATGAGGTGTGGTTCAGGGGAGGAGGATGGGAGAAAATGTGGGTCCTGTGACATTGATGGTTCAGGACCAGAAGTTTCTTCCTCTTCCTCTTCCTCGTCTGACTCAAGTGAGAATGATTCTGGTGCATCAGGAACCGGCAGTCCTTCTCCGTGGGGTATTGGGCGTATAGCTGATGGAATGTTTGGATAATGCACAGTCCACTTTTTCTTCTTTGACACACCTTTACTTCTGCTTGGTGCCAACTGGAGGCACCAAGCAGAAGTAACAATTGCTGGTATGATCTGTTGGCTCTCTCCAAATCATTGGCACTGCAAAAGGCATAGATTTCCTTTTCCTGTTCAACCACTGGCGAAGATTTGTTGCACAAGTGTTGCAGCATATGTGTGGGGCCCACCTCTTGTCCTGATCTCCAATTTTGCAGCCAAAATAAAGGTGACAGGCTTTCTTAACCATAGTGGTTATACTGCGCTTTTGTGATGCAAAAGTCACTTCACCACAAACATAGCAGAAGTTATCTGCACTGTTCACACAAGTACGAGGCATCTCTGCTCACTTTGGCTAAACAGAAATGTGTCCCTTTGCAAAATCAAACACCGACAAAAAAGAGAGCACGACACTGTATGATTTCTAGAGCTGATATTGGGCAATTTGTTCAGCAGAGTGATGTAAGCTTCGTTATGATTGCATCATCCATGACTTCTAGGAATAACATGATGCAATTCATATCATGTATGACACAATACCAGCTTCAGATTGCATCATTCATTGTTTTGACTAAAAAGCAAGTAGTGTCCAAACCCAGTCATAGATTTATTCATAGATCCAGTCAAAGATGTATTTTAGTCATTTCTGGTTTAAATTGAGATCCCTTCCCTTTATAACTCACTTATCCTCCGCCATTCCCATGTCAAGGGTCGTATATACTGACCCAATAGCATATCTTGAAAACTAGAGCCAATCAACAATTTTAAGCATCATTTTCATTCTCAGTGACCCAGAATTAGTAAAGTTTAACTACATTTATTTCAGAAGCATTTTGGCTGTAGAGCAGTGTTACTGCATGTCAATCTATATCCTTACACTACCATTGTTATAATATGTGTGCTAAGCTTTCTAATTTTAATAGTGCTAATATTTATAAAAGTTACAATTAAACATTATGTTATTGAGGTTTTTTTAGGCTCCAAGAGATCTAAATACACAATTACACAGTTCGTAAAATGTAAGAAGACTGTACCACTGCATAAACAAACGTACTCCACGTACTAACTTAATTAAAGTTGCAAATGACAGATTTTGTACAAAAATATTTGTACTGAATTGTAGAAATTACTAGCACCACTTATGTGATTCTTTACTAAAATTGCTATCTCCCCTTTGGCAGAAATGTAGGCTTGCAAATGAGTATTCTTAGCTAACTGCCAAAAAAAAAGTAAGGGTTTAATAAGAAAAAAACTAGTAGTTAGTATACTGTTTCTCAATTCTTTCAAGTTAAAATGTTTGTAAATATTCAATTTTGTGTTGTACTTTGTTAAAAGCTTTATTTTTGTATTTATCTAACCAGTAAAAGAGAATCAAGTAAAAGCATGAGCAGAACTTTAGTGTAACACAGAACTTGAACATTAGTATTTACGTAATAAACACTAACAACAAATTCCTAGACGAACATCAAATAGCAATATTAAGTCATCATTGCAAAGGAAGAGTTGGATTTTTGTTTTAGCAGCACCCTCACTTGAGTCATAAATACTAATTAATGTTGGTCAGATAGAAAAATACTGCATATATTTGTGTTTCATGCTCATAGGTCCTTTATAGTAAGTACTCCATATTTTGTTGGCCTGTCATTTTAGAATGAATGCTGAATGATTATCAGAATTTAACAAGAGGATCTACTTATTTATTTGCGGATTATTTAATTTTCAGTAGTTCAATTAAAATAAGACCAAGTTCTATGGTGTTTAATTATCTTTGATAATTTTCTTGATCAAGGACAAAATTTGACTTAATTCATCGGAGTGGTCTGGCCGATTTTGTCTTTGTCCCTCAAAACCTTTTATTCTAGCAATGTCCCAACATATATGTTTAAAATACCCTCTGGTATTATAATGCTGAAGATCTTGATCTATTCCATTTTCAAAAGTATTTGCAAGGAGAAAGTGATGTGAGAGAGAATTTGATTTGGGGTGTTTAAGTGACTTGTACAGATGGTCATTCTGAAGTTGCCTCTCCACACTTTCTCCCACTCATACACACTATCAGTTACTGCTGTCAGCTAGTCATATATTGCTTCTGCCCACATGGAAAATGCAATTCTGGCTATAGTAATTTTTTTCACCCAAGTGTCCCATGCTGCAACCATGGGGAAGACTTAGTAACATGGCTCCAATGGAGCCATGCTGCCATGAAGTGGAATAAGTCATCAGGGTTAGAAGTGGGGGTGGGGGGGAGAAGACAGAGGCTTGACTGCAGATTTTCCACAGTGGAACAGACTCTCTCCTTCTGGTGGGAGAATAGTGGGAGGCTCCATGAAAAGTTCCTCATGGAGACTTCCTTGCAAAATATCCCTTCCCACAGCTTTTCCCACTGGAGAGGGCAATCTGGGCCAGAGAGACAGATACCATCTAAAATGACATTTCAGATGCATGCTCTGTTGACCTTACACTTAGTGTTAAATAGAAACAGAGTAAGAGTCTATAGTCTGGTCAAGTACAAGCACAAGCACTTCTACCAAAAGGTAGGGTTTTTTAATTAAAAAAAAACACCTAAAACTAATTTTGCTTCCAGTTCAGTTCACTAGCAATTTTAACTTCTGCAGAATAGGAATATAGTTAGGAATAAATGATGTTTTTGGAGAGGTATGGACCATAAAAAAAATATGCACTCATGCTACATTACTTACAGTAAACTGCTCTGAGAGTTACTTGTGCTGTATGGAGTCCAAGGATGCTGTGAGGCTCAGGCACAGAAGAAGATCATGAGAATTTTTTTCTTCCTCATCTCTCTCCTAGGAGGACTTTTTAAAACAAAGCAATCTCCTTCTCCTTTCCTCACACTCAAAGAAGAGCTCTTTGCCCCTCTAAAGTTGTCTGGAAACATTGCTTATATTTATTACTCTTTCTGAGATATTCCCATTTCTGTACAGAGGGAGTTTGATGCCTCTATCCCTATGCATTAAGATGAAAATGTATCCCACACATGAGGAAAGATGGTGATGATTCAATTCTCCATTTGGTTGCAGTTTCCTAAATTTCTTTTTTCAGCCTCTTGCCTCCAGGACCAAACATTATGTTAGTCTGTATGTTCAAAACAATTCCTCTGTATTAGCAAGTTAATCTTTCACGTACGTTTATATACATGCATACAGGCCAAATTTTGCTCAGTTGACACATGTTTGGAGACGCACGCACAAGGACAAATCCTAATTCCCTTATTCATGTGACATGTCCCACTGAAATTCAAGCATACCTGTATGAACAAACAAAAAAAATCAGGATTTGGTGTTATCATTTTAGGGTTTAAGCAAATTTCAAATCTGAGAGTCAAAATAATTTTTTAATGCCCCCACATACTTTTATGAGCTTTGCAGAGATTTTCAAGACTGGCTAGTGATTTTAGGTGCCCTTAACTTGAGACACTGCCTGATTTGCAGAAGATAGATGGTCTGAACATTCTGAAAACCAAGCCCCTTTAAGGTGTATCTGCTAGGGCAACCAAAAGCAGAAGCATACAAAATCAGTCATCTCTTTTGAAAATCCTGGCCTTCATTTATAATGTTTCTGAAAAAAGAAAGCTGCTTCGGTTGAACTTCTATCAAGAGTATGCAGAATTATGGGTGTCCTTCCCATAATCCTGTGTTTAGTAAATTCTATGGCTGAATCACTTTTGTTGGTGTTTTTCTAATGTTTTCATCTGCTAAACAGGGATAAGCAATGAAGAAATATTTAAATATATTAGAAGAGAGAAGGTGGTGGAAGACAATCTAGTAGGATGAAGTCAAATAAATGGTAAATTAATTCTTTGCATCATTCTTTCCCCTAGAAGATTACAGGATGGGGTGAGGAGTTGCTTTACAGAAGAAATCAGAGCCTGACTTTAAGGGTTTGAAGACTGTGGATGAAGTTATGGAATAACTTGTGAATTTCAAAATCAGTAAAACCCCAGAACTGGATGGCATTCTCCCTAGAGTATTAAAGCAAATAATAATAATAGTCATACTTAACTCTAATACAAGCCTTTTCAGATGTACTTTACAAAAGTAATTAAATGATATCCCCAATGGCATATAGCAGGTCAGTAGCAGAGCATAAACTAGCCTACTGGTTTCTAAGGTCCCAGTCTCCAGCCCCTTCCACTCATTAATGCTGCTTCTACAGTGATGAGAATATGTGTAGCTTAAAAATTGCAAAGGCAGTGAAGTGTTACTGACATGCTTATCTTCAGAAATAGACTTAAGGAACACTTCCAAGTCTAGTGAAACTGACTGAGTGTACACACAGAACATAGTATGTTTGGTTAAGTATCAGCAGATAGTGTTAAATTAACATACTGTGCATTACATACCCTTCAATTCCTACATATCCACTCCACACCAGAGTGGAATGCCTGGTGGAGCCACTGAACAAAAAATCACTCTGCCATGAGTACAAAATATATCTGAAGGACAGAACAGGTCGTGCGGGGAGGAGAAGGGGGCAGAGAGAGTGGCACTATATGTGAAAAAAAAATGTAGAATCGAAGTAAAAATCTTAAATAAATCCACATGTTCCATAGAATCTCTATGGCTAGTAATTCCATGCTCTAATAAGAATATAACAATAGGGACCTATTATCGACCACCTGGCCAGGACAGTGATAGTGACGACGAAATGCTAAGGGAGATCAGAGAGGTTATCAAAATAAAGAACTCAGTAAAAGTGGAGGGATTTAAATTATCCCCATATTGTTTGGGTAAATGTCACCTCAGGACGAAATGCAGAGACAAAATTTCTTGATACTTTAAGTGACTGCTTCTTGGAGCAGCTGGTACAGGAACCCACAAGGGGAGAAGCAACTAGTTTTTGGCTAGCTGTTCTTCAAACTCCTTTTTGGCTTTTTTATTACATTTTTACACTTAATTTGGCACTGTTTATGCTTCTTTCTATATACCTCACTAGGATTTGACTTCCACTTTTTAAAAGATGCCTTTTTTATCTCTCACTGCTTCTTTTACATGATTGTTAAGCCACGGGGGCTCTTTTTTAGTTCTTTTACTGTGTTTTTTAATTTGTGGTGTACATTTAAGTTGGGCCTCTATTATGATGTCTTTGAAAAGTGTCCATGAAGCTTGCAGGGATTTCACTTTAGTCACTGTACCTTTTAATTTCTGTTTAACTAAGCCCCTCATTTTTGCATAGTTCCCCTTTCTGAAAGTAAATGCCACAGTGTTGGGCTGTTGAGGTGTTCTTCCCACCACAGGAATGTTAAATGTTATATTATGGTCACTATTTCCATGCAGTCCATGCAGTTATAGTTACCACTTGGACCAGATCCTGCACTCCACTCAGTACTAAATCAAGAGTTACCTCTTACTAATCTATTAGAATTCTTTGAAGAGGTCAACGAACATGTGGACAAGGGGAATCGAGCGGACATAGTGTACTTAGATTTCCAGAAAGCCTTTGACGAGGTCCCTCACCAAAGGCTCTTATGTAAATTAAGTTGTCATGGGATAAGAGGGAAGATCCTTTCATGGACTGAGAACTGGTTAAAAGACAGGGACCAAAGGGTAGGAATAAATGGTAAATTTTAAGAATGGAGAAGGGTAACTAGTGGTGTCCCCCAAGGGTCAGTCCTAGGACCAATCCTATTCAACTTATTCATAAATGATTTGGAGAAAGGGGTAGACAGTGAGGTGGCAAAGTTTGCAGATGATATTAAACTGCTCAAGATAGTTAAGACCAAAGCAGACTGTGAAGACTTCAAAAAGATCTCACGAAACTAAGTGATTGGGCAACAAAATGGCAACTGAAGTGTAATGTGGATAAATGTAAAATAATGCACACTGGAAAAAATAACCCAAACTATACATACGATATGATGGGGCCTAATTTGGGTACAACTATTCAGGAAAAAGATCTTGGAGTAATCGTGGATAGTTCTCTGAAGACATCCATGCGGTTGCAGTGGCAGTCAAAAAAGCAAATAAGATGTTAGGAATCATTTAAAAAGGGATAAAGACTAAGATGGAGAGTATCTTATTGCCCTTGTATAAATCCACGGTGTGCCCACATTTTGAATACTGCATACAGATGTGCTCTCCTCATCTCAAAAAAGATATCTTGGCATTAGGAAGGGTTGAGAGAAGGGCAACTAAAATGATTAGGGAATTGGAACAGGTCCCATAGGAGGAGAGATTAAAAAGGCTGGGACTTTTCAGCTTGGAAAAGAGGAGACTATGGGGAGATATGATAAAGGTATATAAAATCATGAGTGGTGTGGAGAAAGTGAATAAGGAAAAGTTATTTACTTGTTCCCATAGTAGAAGAACTAGGGGTCACCCAATGAAATTAGTGGGCAGCAGGTTTAAAACAAGTAAAAGTAAGTTCTTCTTCACACAGCACACAATCAGTCTGTGGGACTCCTTGCCTGAGGAGGTTGTGAAGGCTAGGATTATAACAAGGTTTAAAAGAGAACTGGATAAATTCATGGAGGTTAAGTCCATTAATGGCTACTAGCCAGGATGGGTAAGGAATGGTGTCTCTAGCCTCTGTTTGTCAAAGGGTGGTGATGGATGGCAGGAGAGAGATCACTACCTCTTAGGTTCACTCATTCTGGGGCACCTGGCATTGGCCACTATCAGTAGACAGGATACGGGGCTGGATGGACCTTTGGTCTGATCCAGTATGTCCATTCTTATGAGCCGGTCTTCAAAGCTCCCTTGAATGCTAGACACGTATATGTGGAGGGTGAGAACTCCCTCTATGAGATCCTAGTATTCTGACCCCCACACTTCCACCTTCTAGTGTGAAGCATGTGGGGAGCACAAAAGGGTAGGATCTGTCCCCCAAAATACTAGTAAAGAATATAAATTAATAGATACTCCAAAGACCAATTTTGTACCAGTGATGTTTATTATCTTTGGTAGTGATGTGCAGAAGTGGACAGCAACCTGCTAAAACGTGCATATGCTACAAAAAACTGTTTAATTTAACATAAACAAAAGAGGTTTGTGAGAAATTCCAGAACTAAATAAAGCTGGCAATTAGGTAGCATAGAGGCAGCTGGTTTTTTTACATTTTGGATTAGCTGGAAAAATAGTCTCTCTCTCTCTCTCTCTCTCATATCTTATGGGATCCGTTTTTGCAAGATCCTCTGAGGAAGACAAAACAGTAATTTTGGATAATTCAGCCAGTTTTGGATAGTGTCCACCCAGTTCACTACAGCTGTAGTAAAGAAGTATTCTTGTAGTAAAGAAGAATTCCTCAACAGGAGAATTAGGACAGAAGTTCAGCAGAGCTTGGCCTAGGACAGTGGACAAGAGGGTGGTAGCTTTCTGGGCTTGAAGAAGCAGAAGGCAGGGTTGCCAGTTTTGTGTGGATGTATTCCTGGAGGTTTCATCTCATGACATCATCATTAATTCAAAATTATTCTTTAATTACTGGAGACTCCAGGACAATCCTTGGGTGTTGGAAACCCTAGCAGAGGAAGAAGCAGCAGAAAGACACACAGGGAGACAAAGGCATGGCATGCAGGGGTAGGAAGGCACAAAGGAGAGATATTCTGTAGTTTGAGTTAGTTATGGGTGAGAAAAATGAATAGGGAGTGTTTTGAGCATCTTGGAGTGATTGGTGAATGTAAATATCTGTGAGTGGACCAAAAGCTGCAAAACTGTAGTGTTACAGGAAATATAGGCCATATGCCTCCAGTGGTCCAAAAGTAGTATCTTGATAAGCTATGATGTAGCTGTAACAATGGCACTTGGATACTTGCTGGAAGAAATAGAACAGCATAGAATTTGAGGAAATTGGCCTATGCAGATGATTCCCTAAACTAACTGATGGACTAATTACTTATAGTAACTAGACAGTGATGGCAATTTCAATGTAATGCTTCCTACAGAAAAAGAGGAGTTCACTCAAATGGCTAGATATGGTGTTACGGAAGAGATTTCAGATCCCGCTGAATGGTGTGTACCAGTTTTTATAGGACATTAAAAATATGGAACAGTCAGCACACACACCCTGAATCAGCTGAACAGATCAGTTTGGAAAGATTGGATGACATCCTTCCACGATGAATGCCCAAGTATTTTCCCTTTTAGATTCCGCAAGTGGTTTCTGGCAGATTGCTATAGACCCAAATGGCGCCAGGTTAATTATTTTCAGTATGCCTTTTGGATGGTAATATTTCTGCAGACTTCCTTTTGGCATTGCTACTGCACCTAATGTCTTCCAAAGGAAATGACAGAACTACCGCAGCACCTGGAAAGGGGTAATGGCTTGTGTGGACATTGTCCTGTTATATTCTCATTTTTAAAAAAAACATGGTAAAAGGTTGACTAGATTATGAAAACAACCAAGTCTCTGGGTCTAAAACTCAAATATAAATAGCCACTTGTGTCAGAAATAGGTAGGCTTCTTGGGACATAGCATAAGCAATTAGACATAAAACCAGATTCAATGAACATAAAATCCATTAAGGAAATAATAAGTTCATGCACTCTCCTGAAGCCATTTTAAAAATGAAATGAATCCTAGGTTATGGTTTTCAACAATACATCCTTGGAATGAACTCCTAGAAAGTGAAAGCATCTGGTATTTGAGCACAGTACAAGAACATGTATTCAGCAAAGTGAAACTCCTACCATCCGTGATGTACTTACCTTCTAATATTGTCTACCAGCCAACTGTTGTAACTGTGGCCTAAGTAGCAATCGGTTAGCAAAGTACAATAGCATGGACATGGTGGTCAGACAGTTGCATACAGCTTCATGACACTTAATCATTCTGAATTTATGCTATGAATCATTCTGCTCAGACTGAGGAGCCTCTCGCTGTAATAGAGGCATGTGAAAAATTTACAAATAGTTCTTTCATCGATTTGTTTAAACTTTTGACTGACCACAAACCACTCAAACCCCCTGGTAAATAGCAAAGACTTGGATTATGTGCCAGTGAGTTGTCAAACACTACTTAGCGCCTAATGAGGCACAATCCACAGACATAATACAGTATTTGGGCCTGGCAAGTCCCTGGCAGATGGTCTAGCTACCTTTTAAATGTGATAGATGTATGAACATTGCAGATGGTTGAGAAAACTGATTCTTTATGAAAGAGGTCTGTAAGCCTTAAAACCAATGTCTGACTTATAATTATTATTGCACTGGCTACTACCAAAGAATTTGAACTGCGGGGAGAGTGTGGGAAAGTGACTAGCTTAGATATACTGGAGGTATAAGCGCTAATATATGGATTTTTGTTCCAGAAAAAAGTACCACTACCAGATGTAATGGAGATACAATAGTTAAGCTAGCAAAAATATTCTTATGGAACGTCAACACTGTAGGCATTAGGGATTATCGTGAATGAGCAACCGTGTTCTTTTGGTGGCTTCATGTAGGGGAAAGACTCCAAATCATTCCAGCTATGATTGTAGCTAGCTGACTGTCAACTACTCACTCAGCCTACCACACTTTCATCTCAGTAGCTGAGGTACACGCCTCCCAAGTGCAAATTAGCCAAACCTGACTCACAGAACTGGCCTTTTGACCCTACCCTTGTTAAAACAACATTCTATTATGTTTAACAGCATTACAGGAGTATTTTGTACAATTCTTTCATTTGCTGATGATCCTCTTGGTTGGATTTTTACCCTTGCTCTTATTATCCATAACGTAATGACTTGTAAATTGGAATTCCCTTACTGAACTGCTTGAAGGCTCAAACTTTTCAGTACTGCATGGCATATATTTATTTGCTATACTCCTCCCACTTCTCTCCCCGGGAAATCTTGCTCTCAGCAACCTCTCTACAAACATCTCCGTCATGGTGCCTTGTGGGGTCATTAACATTGACATGCCAACACTTCTCACTGAACTTTTGTTGGCACCTCTTTCCTTTACCTGTTCTCTTTTTATAAAGCCATCTATAATTTTGTAATCCTTTTGCTAGCAGCATGTTCTATTCATATATCCTGCTCATATCTCATGCAGCAATCTGTTTCCTCCCCAAACTAGTACCATCTCTGGGAGAAATCAGGTCTAGCCTCTCAGAACACCCAGTTATCTACAAGTTCTATACTTTTTAGAAAGCCTAATTGCTAACAGTCAAAAATATCTGTCCATAAAGAGTAATAAAATTAATGAACAGAGAATAACACATATACAATATATGACTGGAAGGCAATTAGAAAGCTCTCTTTCACTTAGTCACTCTTCATCTAAGATATGATCATTTGTATACAGTTTTTACAATTATTTTCTAGTCTAAGTCTACAGTGAAGCTGTTTATAAGTGATGCTCACTGTCCAGCATCACTTGGCTTGAGATGTTACAACTCACTTCATACAGTATAGGTTACATATTATCCTCAGTCCACACCAAATTCTCCTTAAAGGCTGATGACATCTAAAAGTGGGTAGGCAAAACTGTTATGTAAAGATATGTTCAAAATCTGTTTACAGCAGCTGGTAAGCATATAATGCATGATTCAAAGCAGGAAAGAAAAGCCTTTACTGAAGAACCACTACTAGGTCCGGTTTTGTCTTTCTTTGAAGAAGGAAACAGCTGTCTCACCTTGACAGTGAATGCTTGGCCAGAACCTGTTCACTTTGAAGTTAATTTGATTTGTTTATTTATTTAGCCATTAACTTTGAGGGCAGCAATATTAAGTCAATTTTCTATAGTCTTCACAGTCATGAAAACCATGATGCACAAACTAGAAGAGGAGATAAGCCTTGTGATTTAACTGTTCAAAAGAAAGAAAGAGAAACTTCACTGTGTGTATGCAAAGCCTGAGTAAGCACAACATGCATGTTCAAGGATAAGTTTCAAAGTGATTTTTTGCATAGTGATAAACTGTCAGGAATACCTTACAGAAACCATTTACATGGATTTTCACTGTAACAATGTAAAAACTCCATGTTCCAACTCCATTCATCTTGGCCATTCTTGCATTACACTATACACAGACGCACACACATTTGTTGGAGTAAAGCAACTAGAAAAACAAACATTAAACGCATGAGAAATGAGAATAGTGCATTATTTCCCCTCAATAATATGCAATGCTCCCAGTAGAGGAGGACTCCCAACAAGCATCCCATTGCTTCAAAGGGCTGGTCCTAAAGGGTCAGACGGTAGTAGGAAACAGTGTCAACAGGAGACCCTGTTGTAGAATGCCCACCATGCTGCATCTCCCCATGCTTAATTCTCTGCTGCTTTCCCAATCTGCGGACGCTCTCCATCATTCCATTCTCCACTGCCCCTGCTTCCCCTCTACACTGTCCCCTCCACAGGGCAATTAAGGGCTACTGCAGGATATCAGAGAATTTCAAGTGGCAGCAGAACTGGAAGCAATTCCGCCTCTTGGCTTGATGAATCCAATAAAAACTCCCATTTTCTATTCTCCAGCTAGGATTTAGCCCAAAACCCATTAAATGCGGTGTATGCCTCTTGGTTTAATGTGTCTTAATTTATAAACGGCTGGTCTCGTTATTATTTTTTATTTCTTTATACTACTGTAGTGCCCAAACCTTGTTGCACAGATAAATAGTTCAGTCAATACAAAACTGATTATTCAAACCCCCATGCTCCCTCCAGTCCAAAATAGCCCCATTTTACTGATCCTCAGGACATGCTATAAAACCCATCTATTTTGTAGCGCTTCCACAAAGGGGGAAGTGGGGAAGGACTGAGGCCTTCAGGTGCAATGAGATGATTAACAAACCAGTCAGCAGATGGTAGCTGCCATAGCAGCAGGTAATTTTCCTTATTTATATTCCCTGAATTATGCTGCTGGGCTATATTTTGTGATAGTACATTTATTGTCAGTGTTTCTAGACCTGCTTATGGAATTATCATAGCACCCAGTCATGTACCAGTACATACCCCTTTGTGCTTGGCAATGTTCAAGGTGTAGAAGCATTCTATTTTATAGTTCAAATCATAGTAAGCTCTTGTTATTTGTATTACAATAGCACACAGAGGTTAACTGGTATCAAGGCTTCTTTGTGCTTGGTACTGTACAAACCCGTAGCACTCCTGGGTGAATTCTGCACCACAGCAAGTGTGCAGCAACACAGCAACACAGGCACATCATTTTGGGCATCTGGAGCAGCTGATGGAGAAGTAAATCACTGCAAGTAAATCACTGTGGGGGAGGGAAAAGATGGAGCTGCAAATGCCCCACCCATGGCTCCTACCCTGCACAAGGCTCAGCTGCTAGTCCCAATTGGGCTGAGGTGCACTGGACTTGCTCTGCAACTGGAAGGAGCAGCCTGGGACACTCACACTCCTTGCTCCTCAGCTACAGTGGGAGCACTCACGATCTGCTCAATCTCTATGCTTCTGGACTCCTGCATACCCAGAACTCCCCCACACACAATCTCCCTGCACCCCCATCCTGTTGAGTGTCATCTCATGCAGTCAAACCGCCACCACTGAACCTCCATCCCCTTAACCCACCCCACACCCCTGTAAGCTCCACCCAGACTCCAACCTCCACACAGACCCCCAACCAGCTGCACCTAGACCCCCACTCCACCCCACGCTCACCTGGACTGCCCTGCAGATTCCCAGTGCCCCTGCACCTAGAACCCTGCCTCCCCAACAAGTCCCTGTGCATCCAGATGCCGCTCGCACCCAGACCCCACCCCTTGAGCCACTGACACCCAGCCTGTCCCACACAACCCTCTCACCCCATACCACACCTGCATTCCCAACCCCCACCCCACCCACTTGGATCCTGCCAGGCTGAGCCTGCCTGCCCTGGAGTGTTTCTGGGGCAGGCCTGGCCATTGCACTGGGTCAGTGTTGGGTGCAACCTCACCACCAAGTCCACGTCACTGGGGAGGGCGAAGGGGCGGAATGGAAGGGGAGGCTGCAGGGTGATCTCCCGTCTCTGTGCAGCGGGTGGCCTGTGCTCTCCATTGCCATGCTGGAGCCTCCACGGTTACTGACAAATAAAATGTGTCAAATTTTAAAATATTGAATGAAGAATTTTTAATTTGTTGGCACAGAATTCCCTGAGGAGTAACAGGAGGAGACAGTCTCCACCCTTCAGAGCTTACAGTCTAAATAGAGAAGTCTGTCAAAACAAGTATTATTATCCCCAAATTACAGGTAGGGAAACTGAGGCAGAGAGCTTAAGGGCTTGATTCTGCCCCACTGTAATCAGGTTAGTCATCCACTTCAATAAGAGCTGGAACAGGGCAAGGTGCCTTGTTTAACCACACAAGAAAAAAACTGTGGTAGAGATAGGAATTGAATGCAGGTCTCCTGAATCCCGGTCCCTTGCCAAAGCCACAGTATCATCCTTCCTCACTAAAGCATTCTAGAGTTCAGACAGTGACATCTGAAACTGTCACAATGGAAAACCAGTCTGGAAATGAGGATAAAAAGAAGTTGCCCTCAATGTTTTGCTTTGCCTACTTCACGTATTGTCATCATTCCTTATAGTTTGAAATGTTGTTTTGAATGCGATCATCAGCTTACACTCGTATGAAAACAGTCCAATAATATTTCTTAATATTTCAGTATTGGGAAGTCAAAAAGTATGGCTGTGGGTTCTACAGCAGGTCCATTATATAGTAATCCTTTTACATACTCTCCTTTGATTGGATGCATGCATGAGCCTTGTATTCACTTCAAGCCTCTTGGAGTATGTGCAAGAACTTGTACTGTCCAGATCACAACTCTGAGCAGAGAGAGCTTCAGTCCTCAGGGTTGTCATTTCAGTAGATTTTATAAGCACAATGGGCCTAATCCAAAGTCAGCAAGAATCTTTCCATTGACTTCAATGGGCATTGAATTGGCTCCTGACATCACTAAAATAAAATACACTTAAACTAGCATAGTGGGGCAATGGATCAAACATGCGTAGGATGTCCTGTTTTTATAGGGACAGTCCCATTTTTGGGGCCTTTTTCTTATATAGGAGCCTATTACCCCCTACCCACACCCCCTCCCATTTTTTCAAAGTTGCTATCTGGTCACCCTAAACATGCAGGTTTCTTGATGGATTATCTCATGACCACAAGAGTTGATTTCATTTACTTATTTCAATACCAGGAAAAAAAAGTCTCTCATATTGCTACCTATTCAATGATTAGTTCATATTTTCTGCATTCAGTGTCTGTTTAGAGGTACAAGCAATACAAGAATTACTAGCATTTGTTGCTCATTTGTTTTTTGGGGTTTTTTTCCAATACACCTTTAAGGACTATGAACACTGTCTTTCCTCCTAAATCTTTAGAAAAGCCAGTTTTTAAAAGATTCCTTATGTGTTGGAGCGGAGGAAGGAGATTGACTGCAGAACTCCATATGGCAGCATACAAATTACTAGGGCCATGGACAGCAGTCTAAGTTAACCTGACAAAAGTCACGCATCCAATTCTGGCACCAGACACTCAGTGTTGACATAACCAGACAGAAATAACCTGATCAGTATGCTAAATCTCTCTTCATTTTCCTGGTTCTTCACTTATTATCATGCTTTAAGTACCTTATCATATAACCCACACTAGTCTCAGCTTGAGCGTGGCTCCCCCCAGGCAGGATCATCTTTCACACACTTGTTGATTTATGTGAAAGTAATTATTTAAATTAAAGCCTTGTTGCAGATCCTAACATTCTTTCCCAACAACAGCACTAACAGATGCTACATATAAGATACCATCCCTCTCAGTGGAAGCACACCTTCAAAGACAATGGCTACATTAAGATCTACCTGGTTAGCTTTCTCCTGTAATAGTTCTGTTGCACTCTGCTAGCGTATCAAATGTTGATCAACTAAACATGCACATTTTCTGCTCAGCCCTTACTCACATTTGTTTTGTTTCAATGAAAACTCAGTAAGGACTTCAGGATTTGGCCTCCTGCAGCTTGTTACCTTAATACCCTATCTAAGTATATCAATGCCCTGAGTGCTTCAAAATCAATGGTGTATTTATCCTCACCATTGCCATGTGAAGGCAGGGAAGTACTCTTTATTGTGAGAAACTGAGGCACAGAGACTTCATCAGGGAGACTTTCAAAGGCACAGATGGAAGACAAATCTAACGTCCATTGACTTTTGCTTAACTGTCATTTATTCCTTTAAAAATTTCCCCCCAAATGATTGGCCCAAGTTAACATAAGAAATCTAGAAAAGCATGCAATGCTGATTCATTAACTACTAGGCCGGCCCTCTCTGTTTTTCTTTCCCTTTAAAAGGGTACACCTGATGACTGCTGCTCTCCTTTCTCATTGTAAAAGACAAAATTAATATAATGTAATTGACAAAAGAAAATATTACCCTTTCCAAGAGTGAGAACTGGTTAGATTTTTTGGGGGGAAGGGGATGGTAGGACTTGTAAAGTAATTTTCCCATATTCTTTAAGACTGTATTGAACATTCAGTTGCTCTTGTTATATGTGTTAGGAGTCTAAAAGACAGTCTTGTAATATCTATGCAGTTTCTAGAGATATGCAGAAAGGCTAACCATGGGGGAAGTTCATATGCTCATAGTGAAGTAGTGACCTAGTAGTTTAACAAAGGTTAGAAGTGCTGCTCTACCTGGGAGCAGAGTTGTATTAATACACTTGCATTTTTTAGGCTGCAGAGCTGAAATGTCAGTGGATTTGGCTATACCACCTTGACATAAGCAAAAGCAATGCTTACTGAAATGTGAGCCCTGAAAAGAAAACATTTCTGTGGGTTTGCTTCTCTGTTTTGTGGTCGGTTCCCTGGAAGGCAGACTAGTCAGCTTGAGCGTTTGCACTTGCATTGCAAAATAATGTAAGAGGCTTTATTACCCATTACGAGCTAGAGTGTGGCAGTTAGCCCCGCTCCGGTGAGGTAGTATGCAGAGCCTCATCAACCCAGCAGAGCTTGGAAGGGATTGTGACCCAGGAGGCACAACCATTCTCTAAACTGCCCATGATCGGGGGAGTGAATATACTGCACCCTCTGTACTTGCTGTAAGATGGTGCAGCCCGGTTTGACTAACAGCTCTATCAGTTAGAGCCAAACTGGGTGTGGTGAGATGGGTACACTTACATCCTACCCCTTTGCAGCAATTTGTGCCTGCGGGTACATGTTGGGGGAAAAGTCACTGTGGTCCCCTGAATCCAGGGACTGCAATAGTCTGTCTGGTGCACAGAGCATCCAAGGGGCAGGTGGCTCCATGAGCCTTCCTTACATGCACCAGACACTAACACAAAGGTCAGGGGCAATCTGGCCTTGGAAAAATAAAAACCTGAATCTCTTATCTCTTAAGGTCCCTTAATACAAATGAGATTCCAGCCTATAGCATTCACTAGAATTTGTCTCATTCTTGTTAGAGTTAAACCCATCTGCAATACTTATTGATGCACTGATCAAAAATAAGTCTCTTATATAGTTCTTAATGGTAGTTAATTATAGTTATTTATTTTTTAAAATCTTTATTCTCTGTAGATATTCCTAAATGATGAAGGTACCTGCCTCTCTCAACTCACATGGCATGTACCATAAGCTTTATGGCAAATCAAGAGTGGGAACTGTAACATACAGCATGCCAATTATTGCATTCCAGAAGTAATTCTCCGAGAACATTGAAATGAAATGGCTGCATTATATAAACAAATAAACCCTTTTGGCCTTGGCCTTTAAAAATAGTTTTGCCTCAAATTTTTTCCCTTTCAAATTCATCATAACATCTTCTGGCCATGATGCTGCCATTATTGGATAGATAGTCAAATAGTTCCTTTGGAGCTGCTCTAAGCCATTATTTTGATTCCAGCTTTACAGCCACCCTTGTTGATTCCTTAACCTTAAAAGTATAGTCAGCAATATGTTTCTGACAGGTATAAAAGGAAACCTCAGAAAAGAAAATACAGAATCAGAACTGGAAAGGATCTTAAGAACTCATCTAGTCCAATCCCCTACACTCATGGCAGGTCTAAGTATTTTCTAGGCCACCCCTGACAGGTGTTTATCTAACCCGCTTTTTAAAATCTCCAGTGATGGAGATTCCATAGCCTCCTAGGAAATGTATTCCAGTGCTTAACCACCCTGACAGTTAGGAAGTTTTTTCTAATGTCCAACTAAACTGACCTTGCTGCAGTTTAAACCCATTGCTTGTTGTCCTATCCTCAGAGGTTAAGAAGAACAATTTTTCTCCCTCCTTGAAACAACCTTTTATGTCCTCTCAGTCTTCTTTTCTCCAGACTAAACAAACCCAGTTTTTTCAATCTTCCCTCATAGGTCATGTTTTCTAGACCTTTCTCATTTTTGTTGTTCATCTCTGGACATTCTTCAGTTTGTCCAGATCTTTCCTGAAATGTGGTGCCCAGAACTGGACACAATATCCAGCTGAGGTCTAAACAGCATGGAGCAGAGTGGAAGAATTACTTCTTGTGTCTTACTTACATCCCGGAATGATGTTCACTTTTTTGCAACAGCATTACACTGTTTGCTCATTTAGTTTGTGATCCAGTATGACCCACAGATCCCTTTAGGCAGTACTCCTTCCTAGGCAGTCATTTCCCATTTGGTATGGGTGCAACAGATTGTTCCTTCTTGAGTGGAGTACTTTGCATTTGTGCTTATTAAATTTCATCCTATTTACTTCAGACCAGTTTGCCCCCAGAACATTTTGAATTTTAATATATCCTTCAAAACACTTGCAACCCCTTCCAGCTTAGTATTGTCTGCAGACTTTATAAGTCTATTCTCTCTCTCTCATCTTATAGAATGATTTTAAAAGGTATGAGTGTTGAGGTACTATTAAACTCTCTAGGCATAACACAACACGCTTCCACACAGAGGTTTAACAAAGGCACACATACACAAATAACTTTAGACATATGGGCCCCATATGATCCCCAAAAGGTTGCTTTACGTTCACAGATACTGCTAACGCTATCCACCAGCAGCCTCTTCAAGCACCTTGCAGGACTGGCGTCTCAAGCAGCTTTAAGGCTTAAGCAGGTTTCCATGAGGATGTTCTTAAAATGTCACTTCCAATCTAGAGTCTTGTCTACAGTGATGCTTGTCATTGTGACCAATGGGGGAGCTGTACCTGTGTTAGCATGTGGGAATTTTTTTTCCCAAGAAGAGCATAGTGCAGAGACACTATGAACTGAAAAATTTACACTGAGTGACTTCTTTGGCTAATGCAAGAACAGTGTTGAGATACTAAAGAAGGTACATCCAGAGCCAGAAGGAGGGACCCCAAGATGCAAGCGGGGATTGTCCCTGAACAAAAATCTCTACAGGTCATCAGGTCGGTCTTGTAGTCCAAAAGTTCACACTCTGCACTATCATAAGAGCCATTTTTCCATGTCACCACCATGGTCCTTCATTCCCTCCACTTGCAGATCTGAGAGTGCTACAAAAGCACTTTCAACGAACCAGCTTCCCAAGGGTAGCACTAAAGAAGAAAAAGTTGTCATAAAACAATTCACAATTTTTTTTCACTCCTCCAGGATAAAAATGGCCTGAGAAATCAGTGAATAGCTGAGTTTCAGATGCTTCCCCCTTACCCCATCTCACCCCAGCTCTGACTGCTTATTTCTTGCTTCACATAGATAGCAAGGAGAAATAACCCTAGAAACTACAGTGGCAAAGTTGTTTTAGAGCTTCTCTGGTATTAAGGAGTGGAGGGGGTGGGGAAGAAGGGAAAGAAGTAGGTAAAAAATTGTTACTCTTGCTTTGTGTGTGTTTATTTTGGACCCACTGGACTAGACTGCAACTAAAAAACTTTATAGACGTAATAAAATTCCCAACATTCTCAGACATGGATCGTGATGTTTATATACATTAGGCAGAATATAAAGGTGTATTTATGAGGAGAATGAAAGTACTTTGACATATTTGAGCTCAGGCAAGGCATAAAGCACATGTAAGAGGGTTTTTTAAAAACCCAACACAGGTACAGTCAAGCTAATCAGAGCTCTTCCTATCTAGGGAAGATGAAGGTACACCTCAAGCTAAGTATTCCAGAAATTATTCATAGTCATCACCTTACAGCCAGGTAACACTCTTATAGGAACAGAGGTGGGCAGCAGTTTTTTGTTTGATTCTGCTGTGACTACATAAACTTATTTACATAGAGGAGGAAATATGAAATATTAAACATGGAGAGAGAACCTCAATAAGTCTCCTTTATATCTCCCTCCCTCCCATAAAATATGAAGCATCATCTCATTCAATAAGCAAAAATATACCGTCTCCCAGAAGAAGAGAGATAATAGCTCTTAGCGATGGATGAATAGGGCCTTTCCCTCCAGCATTTTCTTATTTCGGAATGTGTTGAAGTTCATTTTCGCCAGGAACAAACACACACTCCTGTCAGTATGCAGATAATCCTACCTCCCAGACCTATCCCCAAATAATAATAATAAGATGATACTTGTTTGTGAATTCTCCGTCATGCATGACTTTTTTTCCTTCAACTGATGTCAGCATTAACTCTTTTGGATATTTCCTAGTAATGGAAGACCGCTCCCTCTCCTGTTCTCCCCTTCCCCTGCCCCCCAAATTCAGCATATGTTTCTAATTTAGATTAAGTTCCCAGCTGATGTTGCAGGACGTGAAAGCCCTGCTTTCTCTTTCACTAAAAAGGCACTTTTGAATAGCCACAATACTTGCAATATTATAAAAAAATCAGTTAATGTCACTTCATAATCTCTCCCCTTTTTTCCTCCTCGTTAATAGGGGAGATTCAGAAAGTGATGTTTGGGTTTTAATATACTCCCTTGAAGGAGTATCTTTTAAATGTTCTCCAAAGGGGTAATATAGCAGATGTTTAACTTTTCAGAGAAAAATCTTTTAAATTCTAATGTGCAGTCAACACTTTTTATCTTCTATAAGGTTTACATGATGATTCAAAATTAACATGAGTGCATTTGGTTCTCATATGAAGTTCTATGCTGAGCATATACAGTGTTAGTAGAAGTTAACAGATTGTTTTGGTTCTCATGACAATACATTCATATCTCAAAGGGATCTGAAGGTCTCAAAAATTTCCTTTTATTTCCTTGCCGTACAGATTATATTCCACTAGTGCAGCATGGTATATGCAACTCATAGCCCTGATAGAAGGTGTGGCCAGTTATTCATCTGTACTGAAGCATTATACTGCTAGTCACTACTGTTTATACAATCCATCACATTGTCTGCCAGCTGATAAAATAAGTTATGACAGGATACTCCATAGCCCACGTTTGGTATGTTAGTTTTAACAGGCTTATTGCCTTCCTAGGATGTGATTGCATCCAGATAAGACATCCATGGGGATTAATAGGCAACTGGCCTTGCAAAAATTCATAGGATCAGCTATCCTAGATTTTCTGATCTCCCTCTTAGTGCAAACAAAACATTGCTAGGCAAAGGCTGCAGACATCAGTAGAAATTAGGCCTGGCGAAGTATTGACCTGCTATCTTTATTTTGACCAAGTAGGGAATATTAAGGGCACATGCTTAGCACCTTCTCTAGTTGTGCTACAAGAATGCTTCTTTTAATATAGGTAGACAGATTTCCTTGGAAACAAGAAAACCCTTGGGTGGCATAAAGTCAACATAATCAGCTCTACGCCACCCACCTCCCTTGCCTCTCTTCCTCCAGGTAGGAGGCATGTTTGTGAGAGAGAGAAGGTGTACCAAGGGTGGGCAGGAGGGTGGAGAGAGAAGTGCAGAGATTCCTAGCTGGTAGAGTGTCCGGCTGCAGCAGCGGTAACTTAGAGCAGTTCTAAGGCTGTTCTAATTTATGCCAGGGGCCATTGTGGTCTACAGCTGGCGCAGGATAATGGGAGTGGAAAGATGGCTTTGAGTCACCTTCCCTCCCCCACCCATTCTCTTTAATTGCCCTGAATATAAATTCTGAATAGCTGAGGATTAAGTCCTAAATGACCACATATGAAAGATGAAATCTCTTCAGGGCACACTACAATATCATTGCTGTTTACCATGCTATGGTAGCATCCAGATATATCATATTTATTCACTATATTTACATGAAGCCCTAACTCAAGGGAGAGAAAATCTAGTAGCCCTGAACTTCAAAGAAGACAGTGCAAAACACCTAAGATTCTGGGATTTTTTCTTTGTTTTGTTTTCTGGATAAAAATTGTGTGTAAAAAGGGGTTTATTAAAAGGTAACACTCCAACCAGAAAATCCACATGCAAGAAAGCAAACATCAGAGATACACATTCCCATTTCAGAGTGTTTTTTATTGTCAAAGCTAGTGCACCCCATAAAATTTGTTGGAATTTTACATGTTGCTTATAGCATTTCGTAGTGTCTGAGTCCACACACACTTCCTACTGGGCCTACCACTTACCATAAGTAGTCATCTTGACTGCAATTGGACGTAATTTGCACCTACAAGGAATTAGTTTCATTGTGGGTACAAAATGTAAAGTGCTTTCTCCCTACTCACTCTCCTGCTAGAAAACACAGCTAGATACTGATCCCATGATTATTCAGAGCCAAGAACAAGATGAGGATATGACATACGCACACCATGGAATAACCAGAGCTGCCAAAAAACAACACTGTAGATAAAAAAAGACGAAGCCTAACAAAACAGACAAACCACAAATTGCATATGGAGAGCTTGTTTCTACCCCAGTTAGATTTTATCATGCCATTGTCTCTAATGTGGGAAGAAACAAACATTTACAATAAAACATATGGCCAGAGCCAGAAACTATTGGTTCATCAAGACCTACACTTATAACACCAAGAAATACAGATAAATCTGTAACTCATCATCTAGTCCTATCCCCATAAATCCAGCCTCTGGCTATCTCTCTGGATTTCCTCATTTTCCATAAATTTGTCTATTGCCTTCTTGAACTGATCTGCATTGCTTTTTACTGCTGACTTTGGCAATTTGTTCCATATTGGAAAAATTCTTTGTGTAACAGAAATTCAGCCTGAATTATAGCTAAAACTGGGACCATCTTCATAATATCAGTCTATGGCCTATTTTTTTAAAAACTTCCTTTTTCTTCCCTGTCAGTATACAGACAGACATTGCATTGGCTGTACACAGCTATTAGTGAACAACTAATTGCATCTCCAGTGAAAACCTCTGTTCACATTTGTTCAGGTTTTGATTAAGATGAGTTTTCAGGATTGCAATTAGAACTCAGTTCTTCTCTCTGCTGGAGCTGATCTCAGCACAGGGATCACTGAAAGGAGATAATGGTGACTTTATGCCCCCTTTGTGCCTTTTACCCTGGGCTGTCCAGGGTTCTTTGGGCCCCCAGTGCCTAAAGGCCCCCAATGTGCCAGGCAGGAAGTGAGAGCAGTAGCAATACTGTGGGTACATCTCAGGGACTCTAGGAACACTCCCGGCACACTCATGCTCTGCTCATGCCATAAGGATCTCAATTTCAGACACTCCCCAGGGAACAAATGCACATAATAGGGATGATTGGACCCTAGCATCACTTATGAACAAGCTTCTAACTGAGGCCTGGGGCAATTCTCCCTACATATCACTTGGTAATAAATAAATTGCTAGCCAACAACTAAAGCTTCTGCCATATTACAGTTACAGCTGGTTGGAAAAATTCTAATGAAACATGTTTGTCAGAATTTGCCAGTTTCTTGAAATCAAGACGTTCCACCAAGACCGTTTGATTTCAACAAAGCTATGTTATAAAATCTGTCTGGCTGCCTGCCACTTCACCAGTCTAGGAATTTGGCAACGTACCTTGAGTGAGCCTAGAAGCTCTGGCTTGCAGCTCTTCGGTAGCCTGAGCTCCCAGGAACCCTAGATACCTGGGAAGCCCACCAGGAAGACAGCCCTGCAGCCTGTGCTCCATTTCCTTTCATGGAGAAATTCTGAACTGGAACAACCCACATTTCAAAATCTTCCATTAAATGGAACCCCCTTTCTCATCATACCTCTCGTTACAGTAATATTAGTTCTGTGGTATCAGGGACCCCCCAGTCATGGATCAGGGTCCCACTGTGCTAAGCACAGTATAAACTTTTAGACAAAATGCGCCCTGCACAAGAACAAACTGGCTCTCACTCAGGCTGGCAGTTGAGCCTCCTCCCACATTCCTGAAATCTTCAGGACTTGTTTCTGATCTGTTACATCACTGAGCATAAAATGGCCATACTGAGTCAGACCAAAGGTCCATCTAGCCCAGTATCCTGTCTTCCGACAGTGGCCAATGCCAGGTGCTTCAGAGGGAATGAAGAGAACAGGTAACCATCAAGTGATCCATCCTCTGACACCCATTCCCAGCTTCTGGCAAACAGAGGCTAGGGACACCATCCCTGCTCATCCTGGCTAATAGCCATTGATGGACCTATCCTCCATGAGTTTATCTACTTCTTTTTTTAACCTGGTTATAGTCTTGGCCTTCACAACATCCTCTGGCAAAGAGTTCCACAAGGTTGACTGTACATTGTGTGAAGAAATACTTCCTTTTGTTTGTTTTAAACCTGCTGCCTATTAATTTCATTTGGTGACCCCTAGTTCTTGTATTATGAGAAGGAGTAAACAGCACTTTCTTATTCACTTTCTCCACACCAGTCATGATTTTATAGACTTCAGTCATATCCTCCCTTAGTCGTCTCTTTTCCAAGCTGAAAAGTCCAAGTCTTATTAATCTGTCCTCATATGGAAGCTGTTCCATACCCCTAATCATTTTTTTGCCATTTTCTGTACCTTTTCCAATTCCAATATATTTTTGAGATGGGGCGACCACATCTGAGCCAGGAATAGGCTCTCTGAGGGGAAAAAGAAACCCGCACACAATAAAATTACACTGGCATACAACCAGCATAAGAGAGATCAGTCAGACCCTGAGGCATTTGATATTGGAGGGAAAGGATGGACTGAATTTTTGAGCATATGAGAATAAGTGATTAATAGGCTAGAACTAGGAACAATGCTGTGTACACTTTCCCACTTAGCTCTACCAATGCACCTCAGACTCAGAAGTATAAGAGTTGAAGACCACAGGCAGTGTGATGACTTGGTGCAAAAGAACATCATAAGTTAAAATATTGTGTGTGATGTTTCCACTTAGAACTTCAATTTGTTATAAATCACCAGCCCACATACTAAGAACTTCCCTGCTGTAAGGAAATTTAAAAGGACCAAAATGTTCCTTTAATGCATAAGAGCTGCATAATAGTTTACAAATTAACTGGACATCAATATTTTCATCTCCAGGGTTCTTTAATGTGCATTTTCAAGCTGTGTGAATATTGCAATACTTTAAGCCATCATTCCCACCTCCCTTTTCCTCTTCATTCCTTGGAATAATAGACATCTTGTAATAACTGTTGCTTCCATACATTGTGCTGCTTTTGCAAATTCAGATGACAGCTCAAACCAATTGTCGTTACACAGTCCATTCTGGGTAGACTGAGCAGCCAAAGAAGGGCATGTGGGGTGGACAGCCACTACAATTGGAAAGGTTAGGGCAGAAAGGATGACAGAACTTTCCAGGACCTTAAAAATACTGATGCTTCCTTCAACCAGCCTGAAATACAACCTGAATGGAGGTTGCCAAGCATAATGAACGGGACAGTAAAAAGGTAAAAGTTTATCCTGGGGATATCATGTCTTCTCTCAGACAGAACATTTGAATTAAGAATCAAAACACTCCATGTTTCCGAGCATAACTTTCAATTAAAATAGCTCCTGTTGTAACATAGCCAGAGATCAAGCTGAAGAAGAGCTTTATACTCCAAAGTATCCAAGAATTTACTCTCAATCATCACATGCACATTTATAAAAAAATAAAAATGTCCATAATTAGGAAGATTTTATACCATTTGCACCTCTTTCATTTTTCAGAACAAAGTTGTCTTTGTTCCAAGAAGCTTAATGAACAGAGAGATCAGAAACTTGATAAAAATGACTTTAGAAAGCTTTTGTTGATGATTTTAGCATCTCTCTTTTAATATTCTGTCTCATCAAACTTTTACTCACTGCTTTCTCAATTTTGATGTCTCATGAGGTTGCCTGCTGAGGCTGAAATAAAGAGCCATATTGTGAAATTTTCAGAAACATTGGGTAAACTCTTTTGGATAAAAGAAGCCGCAAAAAGCTAAAAATATCCATAAAAACCACAAAACAGTGTAGCAGAGATTCAGAATCGTAAATCTTTAATCAACAAAGCACAGAACCTCTGTCACCCTCTTCTGGAGAAAAAAGCACAATTTGTTTAAAGCATATAAGTAAAAAGCGCTAATAATACTAATTTAAAGAGTGGATTTTGTAGGCCCAGGAGGTTTGGATTATTTGGATAAGTACTGTGATGGAATCAGTCCAGAAGGGTATGAGAAAGTGCTGGAAGGCAGGTATATCAGCCTCAGGATGTGCAGGTCCCTGTTCCCTGGATAGCCAAACAAAGGCTACTCCAGGCCAATCAAGAAGCTTCTAGAAAGCAGCAGAAATAGCTAGCCTGATTGGGACACCTGAAGCTGAAACTGGCTGAAACCAGTTAAAAACCCTCCCAGTTAGTCAGGTGGGTATGGATGTCAGGAGCTGTGGAAGGAAGTTGTGCTGTTGGTGAGACTGAGTGGTAGTCAACTTATCATATGCAAAGAAGGAGGCCCTGAGGTAAGGCTGAAGTGGAGTTTGAAGAAGTGGGAACTGCTGTGGGGAAGTAGCCCAGGGAATTGTATTGTGTTTTGTGGCTAAAAGGTCAGCCATCTTAGCTGATACTATTAGGGTCCCTGGGCTGGAACCTGGAGTAGAGGGCAGTCCCAGGTTCCCCCCATCTCCCTCCATACTCTACAGAAATCCTCTTGAGAGGAGAAGTGAGACTCAAGTCTTACAGGAAGCCGAACTGTGCTTACTGAGCTCTACAGAGCAACAAAGTCTGTGGGGTATTCCTCCCTTTCTACCTTCCCTACTGGCCTGTGATGAAGGTAGCTCACTAGGCGGTGACTCTTGCCAATTATACTGAGAAAGGGAGGTCACTCTGGGGCCTAGATGAGTTTCTGAGGCCCCTAAATCTGCCAGGAAGCGCAGGACCCACAAATACAGACTTGGAACTTTGTCACAGTACCCAGACCGCAGAATGTTTATGCATTGATAAGTTGAGCCATTTGAAAAAACTTACCCACTATCCACCTGAGCTGCATCAACCAAGACTTGACAGAACAGTAAACAAGAGTCGTACGCTGCAAAAATATGTGATTGAGTCATGTGTTTCCCAATGGTTGGCTACTTGGGCAGGTGTCCAGTATGTTCTCATGTATATTGGAAATTCCTGCTGGACAAATTTGGCACTGCTTCTTGAGGTAGCCTACACCAGATTTAGTAGCTTGTACTTGGGGGATGGGCCAAAGATGTCTGAATTTTTCACCAGGAGGGAGATAGTGGGCAATACTGCCTGTTCCCATTGGAAATTCTGCAAATACTATACTTCTGTACTCACTTTTGGTAATTCCCCATTCACATTTTATGATTGGATGGCAGACATCTGAACCCACAGAGGCCTTTCAAAAGAGTAATGTGAATAATTCCGATACTCCATGAATAGATTTTTACACAAGCATTTGTATTTGTATGAAAAGGCAGGAGAGAGACACTCTTCTTTTCCAGGAACCTAAATGAGAAGAAAGTTCACTAAGATCAACTAGTCCTCCAGCAGGAATATGCTTGCCCGCAGTCTTAGCACTATCCCCAGGTTAAACCATAGCATAGCTTCTTCTACAGACCAACACTACTCCTGAAGTGGAAACAGTAGCTGAGGACTTTACAATCATAAACTTCCCAACCCAGATGAAAATGACCCTTACCCAGGAATAAAACTCAGATCTTCTGTGTGTTCAGCATTGTACTGGACGAGCAATAATAAATGCATTGTGCAATATATAATATGATATGGTTACAATGGGGTCTTGAAAGATAGTTTTTCCAATGCCTTCCCAGCCTCCACAAGATCTGATTAAATAGGCTGAGACCAGTTTTATTCTGTTCTGTTGATGATATTGCTGTTCTGCCAACATCACTCCCAGTGAATGGTTAAACCACTGGAATGCTTACAATGGTGGTTTTTAGTTACATTTTTTATCTGCACTGTACTTGTGACTGGTTTAATAAAAATAAATTGTCTATATCTTTGGGGAAATTGTTTGCATGTTGCTCTGTAGTGCTCAGTTGCTCACTAAAAGTCTGCTATAGGAGAAACAGTGCATAGTCTCACTTTAAAACCTGGTATTGCTTTCTCTTATTTTTGAGGCATACCTTAATACTGGGCAGGTGCCCAGTATGTTCTCATGTATATTGGAAATTCCTGCTGGACAAATTTGGCACTGCTTTTTGAGGTAGCCTACACCAGATTTAGTAGCTTGTACTTGGAGAATGGGCCAATATTATGCTATATTAATATTTTCTAAATTTTTAAGTCCTGTCCCTTCCCTCCCTGGCATCCCATACATAAGATATGTTTTCATTTCTATGATTTGCACAGAGGTTCACACACTACTGGCACTAAGCTAATAGTAACAATAAACCATATATCCAACAACTTCACCAAGTCCACATCTACTGGGTAAACTGATAACTTAGAACTAAGGTAGAATGGATTTCAGAACTAACACACACACACATTCCATAACTATCCTCACTGCATAACCTGGTAATACACATCATTATCGGCTATTTCTGGGATGGGGAGGAGATTCCATGAAGTACCTAAAGGTGCAGAGAAAAATTAAAACATTAGAAGTTAAGATTCTAAGTCCAAGACTTGCTGGATGCTCAGTTTCTTTGGGCGAAAAAAATCAGACCACTTATTTAAATATGGATTTAGGAGTCTGACTTTAGCCACCCTTTTAAAAATAAAATCTTGTTTCCAACATATGCAAGAGTCCCTTATAGTTACATAGCCACCTACTGCACCACTATATTGATTCAAACTTGTTGGTGCTGTGAAACAGCAGTTTAGCACCAAACTTAAAATTCTTTAAGGGCAGAGGGGGAAAAAATAAAACCAAGAACTTAACAGTAATGTGCATGGAAACGATAGCAAGGATAGTCCAACTGCTGGGCTCTAACCTGAGACTTGGGAAACATGGGCTTCATTCCCTAGTCTGCCACAGACTTCCTATATGACCTTGGGCAAGTCACTTAGGCCCAGATTTTTAAAGGATTTAGGCATTGCTCCACTCAGAGTTGTAAGGCCCAGATGTTCAAAAGTAGTTAGGCGTAAATACCTTTCAGGATCTGGCCCTAAGTGACTTAGTTCCTCGTCTGTAAGGTGTACATAATCATACATCTCTACTTTACCAGGTACCTGTGAGGAAGAATATATTCAAAATAGTGAGGTTCCCAGAAACTATGGCGATGGAGGCCATATTAGACACTAGACAAACAGAAACATATGAGGAATTTAAAAGGGCTCTGTTAGGATGATCTTTATCTTAAATCCTGCAGGCAGTTGAGAAGCATGAATATTCCTTCGTTTACAACAAGCCAAAATCCACAGTGTGAATTTTACCAATGTTAGGAATCAATAGAAGTTTTCCAAGTGTATAAGGACTGCAGGATTGGGCCCTAAATTAAACATAATGAAATTCATGGTACTGAGGCTTATCCCTAAAAATATTTTTCTTTAGAGGACAAACTATTTATGTGGTACATTTGTAACATAGGAGTTATGAAAGTCAAAAATCCATACCAGAAAAATCTACTTGTGAAAATCATACATAATGGAAACTATGGGAATAAAACTAAAACCATAACCTCTCTATTGGGCCATGGGTGCTAGACCTGACACACCAGCCATGTAAACCCCTGGGCAATATGCAAAAACCTAGCATGTTTTAATAGTACCAGCAACCTGGCTTCATCTGCTTTACTGACTGCTGCAGCAGAAAAAAAACACACACTCACAAACCATTTATGCTTAGTACCAAAAACTGTACTAAATCAAATAATTACCTCAGCCAAGTGTCAGAGACACTTGAATGATTAATCTAACACAAACAGCTGCTTTTAGACACCCCAATTTCTTATGTACTTGGTGTACTTTATTTCAAAACTCTGACTTTTTGAGGGGTTTTTTTAATTCTACCATTTCTTCATCCAGAACAACTAACATTTGAAGCACAGTTGAAAGCCATGCAGCACAAAGCAAGCTGCTGTGAAAACACTAACTGTACACGGACCTTTTTTTTAAATATACCTTTGGGTGCCTGGCATATTGTCACTATATTTAGACATTTATTAGCCTCTCTTCTCTATTAATGTATACAACATGAGCATCATTCATGAAATGACACTAATTTACTGAAACTTTTTCTAGAGAAGCCCTAGTCACAACTAAAATATTCAGTTTCTCAGTGTCTGATACATTTTATATTCCTGTAAGTATTCCACCTCTACTCTTTCCCCTTCATATTATTCAAGATACAGTTGTAGTCAAAGTATCATCCCCAATGCAGTAACTCATAAATGTGTAAAAGAAGGCACAGTACAACCAAATATTGAGACCATGTGGTATTCCAATTTTACCATCACAAATCATACATAATAAGCATTCTATTTTCTGTTTGCATTAGAATGGTCTTAATAATTTAATTAGATCTGATTTGTACAGTTTCCGTAAACAAAAAATTAATCCCATACTACAAGACCCTTGCACAAAAAATAAGGTGTGAGAAAGATCATTCAGCGTATGTCCTGGGTTACTCCAAACAAGGGCACTGAAGATGCATCGCTGAAGTGTGATCCTCGATTGTTGCATGAGGCTTGATGTATTTTGCTAAGCTCGTATTGATATACAAGATCCTTCTACTTTTAAGAGCAAAAAAATTAGCTTCATGTAGCTTTGACTGGCAATGTGTACGCTGACCTTAGTAAAAAAGTTTCTCTGCTGTGAAAGGCTGCAAGTCTGATGCTCATTAGACAGTCAAAAAAAGCATTAATGATGTTATTGTCTCCCTCACTCTCCCCTCCAAAAATAAATATATTATGAAACCAATATTTTAGCTTGTCCATTCAGTTTCTCCTCTTATTAGGAAACTGCCATCACCTCACAGCAGAATTCGTTCTCTTTAGAAATGAATGACTCAACATGTACCATGTTGGTTGCTTTTTTCTAATCTTCAGGTACCTCCACAGTTTGCTTTTCAAAACCCATTGTCAGAGGTTCAATATGAGTTCATAAGCTAATTCTCAGCATCATGCATTACATCTCACCTCCAGCTGCTGATTCACAGATGCTCCAATTTACCAATAATTTATTTGCTTTTTACCAGTACCTACTTTTCAAGGTATAAAAACTACCCAAAACTCTTGCACTTATTTTTCTTGTTAAAGGCACTTTTTTCGATATGTATTGATTTCATCCTCCCATTGTACTTTGAGATTTCATTTTCCCATGATAAAAGGAATAATAAGGGATTTTCACAAGTTAACTGTTTTGAGTAGCTTTAACTAATTATGGGCGTTTTTACTCCTTATTTTTCCCCTTGAGCCTTAACTTACTGAATGTTCTTGCCTCCCTCTTTTCCATTTCCAGAACAGCTCATTTGTTAAACTTAGGCTTTTGAGCAGTCCCTTGTGAAGCCACATTGGCTTTTTCTTGCATATTTTCTCAGAGGAATTTTAATTTGTTGCACCTTAATTTGTGGTTTCTTTTAGGATTCGCCAGCTTTGTTACACACCCATGGTTTTTAAAAACTTCTGTTCATTTTATCCTGCTAAATAAGGCCCTGATTTAGCAAAGCATTTAAGCACATGCTTAACTTTAAGAATGTGCATAATCCCCTTGCTGTTCAACAAAACACTTACACATGTGGTACTTGTGTCCCAATGGGGTTTAAGCACATGCTTAACATTTACACACATTTTCCAAAATGTGTTTCTTGAAAATTAATGCCGCTGCACTGCTGCATTTCAGTCACACAGTCAGTTCTTCTCAATCCAAAAACATTTTGGATACTTCCCCTCTGGTTGAATTCTTTTCTTCCTGGATCACAAATCTGTCTTTTATGCAACTTACATTAATAGCACCCCTTGCTTTCTGGTTCTTTAGCTTACTCCAGTCACACCACATTCAGACCCCACCCCCAGGAAATGTCTCAATCAGCAACCAGTTTCTCTCTGACCTATTTCTAGCAAGAGGACAAGGACTTGTTTCCTTCAAAAACAACAGTACCTTTACTTACAATAAGCAAAATATAACTAGGGTTGCCGAGTGTCTGGTTTTTGACTGGAACATTCAGTCGAAAAGGGACTCTGGTCAGCCCCGCTGATCAGGCTGTTAAAAGTCCAGTTGGTGCAGGGCTGGCAGGCTCTATGTACTACCTCTGGAGCATCCATTGCCATGAACTGCAGCCAATGGGAGTGGTGGGGTTGGCACCTGTGGTCAGAGGCAGTGTGCAAAGCCTCCTGGCCATGCCTCCGCCTCGGAGCCAAGGGACAAGCTGCAACTTCCAGGGAATCTCACAGAGATAAGTGCCGCCTGGAGCTGCTCCCCACACCTCAATCCTCTGCCCCAGCACTGAGCCCCCTCCAACACCCAAACTCCCTACTGGAGCCTGAATCCCCTCCTGCACCCAAACTCCCGCTCAGAACCCACACCCACCCCTCTGTCCAGAGCCCCCTCTCACACCCTGAACTCCTCATTTCTGGCTCCACCCCAGAGCCTTCCCCCCCTCCTGCACTCCAACCCCCTGAGCCAGCCCAGTGAAAATGAGCGAGTGAGTGAGGGTGGGGGAGAGCACGCGACCGAGGGAGGGGGGAATGGAGTGAGTGGTGGGAGGGGAATCTCTGGGCAGGGGGCATGGCAAGGGTGTTTGGTTTTGTGCAATTAGAAAAGTTGACAACCTTATATATAGGAGATGTTTTAGGTTTAGATTTTCTGACTGCTGGTGCTTAAATTACATGCCTTTGGCTGTGGGGTGCTTCCATTTTGGTGAGGAACTTGCATACGTTAACCATGGTTGAGTCAAACCATCCTCCCCGCTAAAAAACAAACAAACAAACAGACATTTCCCCCAAAGGGTTTTAGGGTGAGACATTGCACAGGACCAACATTTTACCTCCTCTCCTCCCGACCCCGCACAGTTTTGGCTCTTCTATATCCAGTCCACACCTTCCCCACTTATGGGAAAGAACCCCTACAATGTCCTCAAAAAGCTTTTTCCATGGGACCAGGGAGCTGGGAAAGGCCACATACGCTACAAAACTCATACTCCCTACTTCCATGACCTCAGCAGCCCAGCCAACGTCCCCACCCAAATGTACTCATTGCTCCCCTCTCTTTATGGAAGCAGACGGGGGCATTTGGAAGAAGGAACTTATGATATAGTAGTTCTGTCTTCGCAATTTCTTATTTTCAACCCAGGCTTCTCAAAACATTTGAACTTGTACATGTAACTGAATCTAAACTGAATGGAAATTTAAAGAAAAATATAAATCAATTCATGAAAGCATATGACAAGATGTGGAGTAAACCTTGATTTGATGCGAAACAGTGAACTTTACATTACAAATTGTTAACGAATTAAAGATAACCCAAAGATTTTACGCCTCAAGGCAATCAAGTAATTCTCAGTCTCTGCAGTCAATCAGCTGCAGCACCTACAGCATCAGTCATTATCTAAGAAATATTTTGTTTTGGTTGCTGACTAAGTTGTTGACTTGGACAGGAATATAATTTCCATGCAAAAAGCAAAATAAAACACAGACGTGTTTGATTTCCAGTCTAGCATCCAGCCTTGAGCTTAAACAAAACTTCAATTTCAATTATTCTGATTTTTTGTAACTATGCGTCAGCATTATCTGTTAAAAACTTTTTCCAATCACCAGCACCCCTACTATGTCATTCTAAGCAATACACTGCCCTCCAAAAGAGGAATTTTTAATGACTTTAATGCCAATGCAATCAAGGGACATATATGGCCCCTTTGAATAGAAAAATAGGCATATGCCATTGGCTTAAGTTACTCCAAATCAGTTTTCAAACAAAATAAAAGCTTTTATTTACTATGGGCAGTGATTCAGATTAATTAGTGGTATATGCAGACTATAGAGTTGGATAGTTACCACTTAAGTGTCATGGTTACCTAAACATCTGGATAAACTGACCCTACTGTAGAATTACTAACAAGCCAGTATGGCATTTCAAAACTAATAATAACATAGGAAGATACTGTAGGTATCTCAGTTCCTTTTCTGCTAAATCATATGTTAAAGGGCAAATGCTCAAATCATCAGCCAAATCTGGATAATGTACAAGTTAATAAATTAGATAAAGATGTTTGACATTTCTTCTCCATAATAAAGTAAAGTGGTCATAAAACACAAAGTATTGCATCCCATGTGTACCACAATTTTACAAACTTCAGACTAGTAAAGAAATGGATTCAGTTTCATTCTCATTCTTTTTATAACTTAACCAACAATAACCTCTAGGCCAGAGATAGCACATGCACACAACTTCATGCCTGGGGTCCACAAGAATTCAGTCTGAACAAACCAGAGCAACCAAAACCAGATACCACACAGCTGCCCATGACATTTGGAAAAGGAAGACTGGGGAATCCTGACCTCTAGATCTACTGAACAAGAAACAGCTATTAACTTTTTTCTCTTTTTTTAGACTTTTTGTAGTGGACAGTACCCCCTTATGCTTGTTCATTTTTCCTATTAACATTTCACTTCACAGAGTGAGCTGATGACTGAGTTGTTCTGCTTCACATGCTATATAAGTACACTATGCTATTTCCATTTCACTGGATTTGGGGTGCTGGGAGTGATGGGGGTGTTACAACTCCTCTTCCTCCTCCTCTATAAACTACTTTAATTGCTAAAAAAAAGGGGAAAGACTGGACAACTAGAACTGGCCAGAATGTTTGCATCTAAAGAAAAATAGCAAATTTTAATAACTAAAATTTGGTATTTACTAAGTGCCTTTCATCTGAGCATCTCGAAGTGCTTTTCAGACACTAAACTTCAACATCCAGTGAGGCAGGTATCATCCCAATTTTACAGATTAGAAGAGTGAAGCAGAGAGCTTAACTGGATTGCTCAGAGTCATACAGCTGGCCAGTAACTGAACTGAGTCAAGAACAGACTTATAACACCTGACTGCATAATACATTAGCCATTAGACTACCTCCTTTTGGAATGAAAATTCACCAGCATAGTTCCACTAGTGGACGGGGGAGGAACTTCAAAATTTTGCAAATGCTACTATAGTAAAATGCAATTTAAAAGCTACAAATGCAGGAAGTGAAGACATGATTGTGATATTTTAAAAAGAGATTCATGAAATTTCATATAATTTTGTATCAAAACACAGAAGTTTGAGTATTTTCAGAGCTACATCTAAACAAAAACAAAGGATGATTTTTTTTTAATGGCTGCAACAGAGCCTATGAAATTGCATGCACAAAAATCCAACTTTTTTACTGGAATTGGCACTTGATCATACAAACCATACAGACATCTAACTGTCCAGTTGGTGTCAGCATATGCTATGTGTACATGAGTGTCTTGTTTTCTGTGTATGCAATTTTAGAGTAGGCTTTTGAAGTTTTTGGCCTAGACTGATAAAAATATCCAAGCAGATTATACCCAGAATTCAAAAAATTCCATTTAGGGCTAAAGTGTTTAATCATCATAAACTGAAAAGCATCCAGAAAATTGTTGCACAACATTTGTGTGTTTTCCCAGCAATGACTGTAAGAAAATGTTGAAACTGAATTTACTCTCAGTTTCAACAATCTTTCAGAAGTAGTCACCCTGCGATGGATTTTTTTAAGGGAATTAGAAGAACAGGAGACTAATATTTTTCACTCTATCAGTAGAGGATTAATTATTGGTGCTACAGATGAATTACTGACTTAAAAAAGTTCTGGAAATTGACGTAATATGGAATATTTGGAAATACCCATTTAAAACTCATTTTAAAATCAGTCCTTGCTCAGGCCAAGTCACAGTTGATTAGAACCCAGCAAGAGTTTTGCCTTAATATAAACAAAGTAAAAACTTCAGGATTTGATCCATTGATGGAAAATTAGAAATAATGATCTTGCATTTTTGAATCTCTAAGCACTTCACAAGCATTAAGGAACCGTTTCACAGTTGAGGAAACAGAGAGATTAAAACAATATTTTTGAAGCTGCATCCCCAATATTAAGCCCCCACATCTATACTTAGGCACTTCTGCACCAGAATGCTGAGCCAGCATGAGATTTGGACGCCTGTACTCCACCTCGGCAGGAGGAGTAAGCAGAGCTGGCGGGGGAGCATCCGCGGATGATGCACCGCTGTGGGAACGGCCAGGTAAGTCGACCTAAGGTACTGCAACTTCAGCTATGCTAGTCGCGTAGCAGAAGTTGTGTATGTTAGGTCGACCCCTCACCCCCGTAGTGTAGCCCAGCCCTTAGGTAGTCAAATATGGGTTAAGGGCTTAATTTCAATCATCCAAACTTAGCAAAGTTACTGTAAGTGATTTGTCAGATCACAAACGTAGTCTATGGTAGAGTTAGCACTCATACCTAAATTTTGATTCCTAATACTGTTTTAAAACACAATATTCTTTTTTCCTCTCTCCAAATCATCCTCAACCTGCTGTTCTCTTGAATTCTATAATTTATGGAAATAAATGTCTCAGACTAATACACTGAAATGGCATTTCCAGAAATAAGACAACTAGTGTCTATAACTCAGCACTTATGGCAGCCCAACAGTAACAATTAGTGTTTGATCCTGAAGGAAAATGAAATTGATATGGGAACATTTAATAATAGTGAGTAAACTTTTTTTAAAAAAGATTTATATTATACTTTGTTTCTCCCACAATAAAAACATATTGTGCATTAATTTAGTTCTTTGGATTCTACAAAAACAACTAAAATTAGTAAATCTGTATTTAGGCAACAAGAATGGAATGTTGGTAAGAGAACAGCGTGCATGTAATATATAACTGATGGAAATGTTCTAAACATTAAAATTTTGACCAAAAATGGTCAACAATTCAATTTTTGATTAAGTGTCCCCTTTCAAAAGCTTGGACAAAAACATTTCAAAAGATTTTCAGGCTTTTCAATCAGCAATACAACTGGGAAGAATAAAACAGACAAATTTCAAAATATTGTTCTTTAAAATAAAAATGTATTTGAAAGACTCTCTTTAATATTTACTGCTTTTTAAACCATCTCTATTACAAACCCTAACCATGATTTAATTGTAGTTCTAATATAATTTCTGTAGCAATATCTTATGCATGTTATTTTGTTACCCATAGATACATGTAGTTTTCTTTGCAGATACAGAAAGAAAAAAATCAATATATAATGGCCCAAGGAGATATTTTTCAAAATTATACTGTACACTAGCTTTAAACACTAGAAAGTCTTAGAAAGTAATTTCCTATGGATAGATTTTCTTCAGTCTGTACCAGAATAAAGGATGAACTAGAGCTGTGCAAATTCTGCAGTGCTTGGTTTGCAGTGTATATTGCAAATATCAGCACTATAGTTCTTGTTGCAGGAGTTTCGAAGCAAGCTAACCACTTCAGGCTCATTTGGAAGTTTGACTTCAATGACTACCAATCTTCTAGTGGAACCTTTACCACCCTCCTCCTACACAGCTCCCCAACCCCAATAAGCCCTATGATCTTTATAATTGGTTTCAATGGGAAAATATTGGCCTGCCTTGGCACTTCCTCCTTTTTCTATGGGCCTATAAAATTTTACTCCTGGTTTTTGGTGACTGTCACTTTCTATAACAAATTCCAGCCTTTTCTTTTATAACAAAAACTTTGTAGATTTTAAACAAAACAATCATATGCAAAAAGTAGGCAGGACTCATGAGTGTCTATGAGGAGACAAATATTTATTATAAGGCTGTACATTGATAAACATTTTTCTAATGTAACGAATGAAGGTTTTGATCATGAAAGCTCAGGATTAAAAGTGGATTTGGTTATTCCAACCGATCACATGGTATACAACTAGCATGACTAAACCAATCTACTTACTCACCAGGCAAGCAGTTTCTTTACTTTGCACAGCCCATCTGGGCATGAGTTTCTATAGCAAAACTTCTTATGGTGGCATATTTAGAAAGAGGAATTTCTTGTTCATTCCCTCATTCCATTTCCACCCACTTTTTTTGGGACGGGGGAGGGGGAGCAGACAGAGATGGGATTGGATTTCCTGACAGCTGCTGTGAACTGAGAACAACTCCTCAAAGTCAGCTCAGTGAAGGTAGAAAGATACAACAAGGTGGGAGGGGAGAAAATATCCCCTAGCCATGAAAGAAAAAAATAGGACTTGACATGGAGAGGAACTACAACTGCACTAATGATATTTCACAAAGACTTCTGAACAGCTATCAGATTTGAAAAGATGTTGGGCCAGGTCGGGTGTTGATGGTGATTTTTAAAATCAATACACTGCTCAGTGGACTAGGTAGTACGCTATAGACAATCACTCTGGTAGGTACATACTTCAGTCCTAAGAAGGCTCAAATAGGTATAGGTCCTCCAAATGCTATGTGCAGTAATGAGGAAATTTAATAGTTTATATATTATTTAAATGGCACTTTGATTCCAGATGCCAGTGTTTCTAACACAGGACCATGTATTCTGTGTCTGTAGTTGCCTGCTTGATCCTCTACATTAGATGTCTTGTATTTTTTAAAAACAGTCTCCAACTTCTTTTTAAAAAGGGAGCATTATGATTTTCCCCTGCTTTCATAAGCTCTTCCAAACCTTCCCTGCACGCTGACCTCTGTGAAAAGATCAAAATCTCATTTCCTGCCTCTGACAGAAATTCTCCAAGAATAAGACTCTTAACCAACCTAGATAGTTATTACTGTCTTCCCCTCAGTCCTTCCCCGCCCTCCCACATCCCATTCTCAACCCCCTATATCAGGTTCAAATCTGAGACAGGAAAAGAGAAACATGTTTAATGTTCTTTCAGATAAAAGAGAACTATAGAAGATAACTGAAGTAATTTCCCTAGTGTAATATACATTTGTTTACACCTCAGCTCACCTCATGCTAGAAGCAGTGACATTATGCTTTGATACTTTCCAGTGTAGGAAGGGCTGTAGCAAGCAGAAATCCATATTTAGAGCAACAAGTCTACAGGGAGCATTGTGAGAATGTCATAGATAAAGCAAATAATAAAAGCTACTTAGCCTGAAAATAAGGTACCTCCCCCACCCCACTTATGATAATCCTCTGGATACCATCATCTCCAGCCCATACAGCTTTGTCACAAATATGTAAATAAATAGAGAGGAGGTAGAGTATTTTACATGTAGAGTGGACCACCTTCAAAAAGTGAGATTAAGACAAGACCATGCCAAGAAAGCCTAATGGTTAGGGCACTCACTTGGGAAACCTGAGTTCAAGTCTCTGCTTGCCATCAGGCAGAGTAGGGATTTGAACCTGGGCCAATTCACAGTTCTGTGAATCCCATTTTTAGGTACTTAACTCTCCTTATGCATTGTACAGGGAGTCTGAGTACCTAACTCAGGGTTGTAAATTCCACTAGGTGGCAGAACACCTAAGAGTTAGGCAGGTTTTGGGCAACTTGAGGCCTGCAGGCCACATTTGGCCCATCAGGGTAAGCTGACTGTGGACTTCAAGACATTTTGCTGATGTTGACCGTCCAGAGCCTCAACAGCTCCCCTCACAGCTCCCAGTGGCCACAGTTCACCGTTCCCAGCCAATCGGAGCTGTGGGAAGCAGTGTATATTGTGAATATCACCACAATAGTACTTTATATGTATAACTTCTTCCAAACTTCTGCATAAATAAATCAGCTGAAAATCAAAATATTTTGTTTGAAAACTGAAAAAAAAATATTCAGAAATGCTGCTGTAGTGCCTCATGCTCCCATTTTTCTCTGGGGGCAAGAGAATGAGAGAGAGAGGACAGGCACATCCCACTCAAATACAAAAATGATGTCAAATCCCGATATTTCTAAACTATAGTCCATGGCATAGCTGGCGGTGGTTGGTGTAGAACTGGCTGGTCACAGGGTTCTGGCTCCTCCTTATTCTCAGCTATTAAATGGCATTTAGAGAGCTATAAATACATAAAATACTTTCCTAACTTTACATTTCCATGTAGGCAGCAGCTGTAGTTGCCACAGGGATGTTATGCAATCACAGATGGGATGGGGAGTGTATACAAAACACACTATTAAAATGTGATCCGGCTTATAAAAAAGTCTGAGAACCCTTGGTCTGACCTAATTGCAGAATAACTTAAAGTGACAATAAGACTTCTATGATAAATTTGTTAAATATGGAATACATGTGGAAGCAATTTAATACATACAGAGAAAGAAGGAAATATATTAATTTCAAAAGTGATGCAATGTGACTTGGTTGTCCAGAAGCAACGAATGAGGTTAATTTAGCCTGAAATTTTATTACTGTACGTATAACTTTGGGGAAGTGTTTAAACTTGCTCTAATACTTTTGGTTTTATACAGAACCCCAGATGGACAACATCCTCTTCCTAAATTTCAGACATGAGAAATCACACTACCAGATGCAGACAATGCTTTGGCAGTTAGTTGCCTACTAATAGTCGAAGACACACTGAAACGGTGCTCCTAGTCCTCTAAATTAGAGCAACACCAGGTGCAATCCTTACAGTTAGAGTTCACCTACACTTCAATTATGATTTAATCAGAGGACAAATTCATAGTAGGGGTGCTTCTCAACTACACCCCAAACTGTAGCCATGTTGTAATGTTCCCATGTTTTAAGTAGATCTCTCAACCTGCATACAGTTATTTCCCCTACATAATATTGAATTTTAAATTTTACATAAAACATTCATGATCTTGCTTACCTGCTAGTCCTTTGCATAAGATCCTAGCAACAAAGAGCTTAATTAAAATGGCAAATTCTACTTATAATTGTATATTCACCTATTTCCCCTACATAAGATTAATGTAATAATTGCATTTTGACTGGAGATATACATCTATTTTTCATGCATAATAATATCAGTCATATGGTATTTGTACTGGTATATGAAGATCATTCCACTAAAATACTTTTAGAGCGTCTCACAGGAGCTACATTTCCAAAATAAGCTAGCAGAAGATATTAGGTCAGAAAAAGAAGGGCTTCCATGGTCCTCCAGCACCCACAAGTAACAGATATACAAATATCCTTTTGTAAACTTAGATGACCCAAGCTACATATATGATAGTGTACAAGTATGAATTACTATGTATATTCTGAGAAAAGTGTCCTATTTATACCATGTTTGGTATGTTTAGTAGTGAATGTGCCCCGATTCTGCAAGCGACCTGTGAGAAATTCTCCAACTTCAGTAAGTGCACAAACTTTGCTGAAGGTAAATTAGAAAGAACAGACTCAAAGTACCGTTCTACTCCAAAGAGGGACTGTGTAATAAAGACTCCTTTTTACTTAACAGATCTGCTTTGTGGGCCAGATCCTGACATCACTGAAGGACATGGGAGTTTTGCCACTGACTTAAATGGCATTCAGAGTTACATCTGTTCACTTTGGTGAATATAGCTAAGCGACTTTATTAGGGTTTATCTAACATATATTATTCCAGAATAAGTTAGGGAAAGAACTTGAAGCAGAAAAACCTCCATGCGTGGACACCTTTAGTCCAGAATAAGAGTGCCTTTTTCTACTTTTGCTTAATCTACTTCCAAAACTAGATAAACTAGTGCATAAAAAGGCACTCTTATTCCAGCATAAAGGTATACACACATAAATTCTTCTTTAATTGCTATTCTGGAATAACTCCATGTCTAGATAAATCCTTAGTGGATAAAATAATTTATTGCTTTTTCCTCATGTTAGCTCTTCCATGACAGAAAATTGAAGGTTATTCCTTACTATGGATCAACAGCATTATTTACTATCAAAAGATTGTCGCTGGCCCCACCGTAGTACACACACAAGAGAGAGGGCCTGGAAATTATATGACAGGCCATGAATGCTGACGAAAGCAGGGATTGGGATGTGGGACGGGATGAGGGCTCCAATTGGGGATGAAGGTTCTGGGGTGGGGCCAGAAATGAAGAGTTCAGGGTGCAGGAGGGGGCTCTGGGCTGGGACCGAGGGGGGTTTGGAGGGTGGGAAAGGGATTGGGGCAGGGGCTTGGGGCCCAGAAAGGGGACAGTGGTACAGGATTCAGGCAACACTTACCTCAAACAGCTCCCGGAAGCAGTGGCATGTCCCCCTTCTGGCTCCTACACAGAGGCATGGTGAGGTGGCTCTGGACATTTCCCTGTCCACAGGTACCTCCCCTGTAGCTCCCATTGGCCATGGTTCCTGGCAAATGGGAGCTGCGGGGGCTGCGCTTGGGGCAGGGGCAATGTGCAGAGCTCCCTGGCCGCCCCTATGCATAGGAGCAAGAGGGGGGACATGCTGCTGCTTCCAGGTGCCGCACGGAGCAGGGCCAACCCCTGACCCCACTCCCTGACTGGAGCGCTGGAGCAGGGCAAGACCCGGCCCCTGCTCCCCAGCGGGCGCTCGAGGGCCAGAATAAAATGTCTGAAGGGGCAGATACAGCCTCCAGGCTGTAGTTTGCCCACCCCTGTTCTAAGGTCTGCAGTAACAGGACTCGTCTTGCAGGACCATTTGAAAACACTTAAGGAAATTTTTACACTAAAAACTTTGTTAGATTAAATTAAAGTTGCAGGCACGTATCAGTGTTGAAGACGTCTGATTTCAAAAATTGAAACCGAATAAATAGTATTAAATTTTACACATAGGGTGATGTCATCTCTCAACAGAGGACCAGCACTTGGCCTGTGCGCCATTAAGTCCCATTTAAGCTTAATTTCGAGGGCTTACACAGGACTTGAAGAGCACATAGCAGTGGCTTTCTGGAAAAGGATGAATTTCACCATTAGATAGCACTTGTAATCTGTATTTCAAAACACTTTACAAGAGCAGTCGAGCGAGCCCTATTATCCATATTTTACAAAGGAGGGAATTGAGACTTACAGCAATTAAAGGTTTGGTTCAGTGAAGACCATAAATCTTTCACTGACTGACTCAGGTGTTGGACACACCATTTAGGATCGATGAAAGGTCACACAGCAAATCAGTAGCAGAAGTAAGAGGAAGAGAATCCTAGTTTCTGATTCCTAAAGCTCCATCCATAATCACCATCTACAGTTTTCTTACTTGTAAAGTTACAAGATCTTGAACAGTCACATGAAAATGATTGATACTAAATGGTGTAAATACTTAGGTATATGTGCTGCATATGCTTTCGTTATGTATGGAACCTATTGATAGGTGTCATATTACAGGAAATTGGGACAATCAGAAGGGTACCTAGAGGATGAGAGCTGGAAGAGAAAAGTCATTCAGGAGATATGGGAAGTAAAACACTTAGATATGGATTTGACTTCAGTTGGGTACCAGTTGCCTAGAATCTTGAACCAAATGGCATTTCCATTAATGAGTGGTAGGTACTCTAAGTTTCCCAGTGGCAATGTCGTTAACCCAATACATCCCTTCCTACCTAACTGTGGTGCTGAAGCAATTTTTGCCTCCATCGCCCTCTGTCCTCCACACTATCCTTCAGCCTCCTCCAGCATAGGAGTAGCGTGACCTTCCAGCAAGTCTACTTTACAGAGTTCTGCCCATGCTGGGGCCCCAGAGTCCTTTAATAAAACCCAACAAATATTAAAAACTGAATCTTCATCCCAACCAGGCTAAGCAGGGGGCCTCTTCCTTGCAGGCACTCCTTGACCCTCGACAGTTTGCACCTCCTCCGCCCCCAGGTTCTTGTGCCTCAAAACCCATCCCAGTCCAGGGGTTGACATATTCCTCCTCTTACACAGGGGTGCAGACAGACTCATCACAGCTCCTGCTTCTCATTAGGCTTCCAGCTCAGCCTGGGAATAACTGTCTGTTCTTCTTCCCTTTCATCTTCTCAGCTTTCCTTCAAATTGTTTCAGAGAGAGAACATTTCCCATCTCCTTCTCCAAGTAGGCTTACCCAGCTCTTTCTGAGAATCTCCAGCTGGAGCTAATAACTAAGCCACCTGGTCTCCAGCTATTTAGGATCAGCTGGGGGCAGTTGATCCATCAGAGAATGAACCTTGAAGAGCCAGCAAGTCTGTGACATCCTCAGCTGGCATTTGAATCAGCAACAGATCCAAATCAGGTCAAACCCAGTCTTGTGTATTTTCCTTCATCCGCCTAGAATACATTGGATGATTGTTCTCTTGCATCCCAGGCACTGTGGAGTCTCTGAAATAATAGTACACCATAAGCAAGTCAAGCATTAGGATTTGGTTCAGCAAAGTAAAAACTGCCAAGAGCAGACAGGTTGAGGATTTCTCTCTCTCAAGAACACTTTGCCCAGTTAAATTTGCAGAGACTTCATCTTCACTTGAGAGTCTGCACATTGGTAGTATGTGTATGTGAATATCGCCACGCAGTAGAGATCATGATGAGGTCAAATTATTTCCCATTTCTTATTTTCCCATGTCCCCTCCCAAGCACTACTCCTTTTCTGTCCCTGGCACAGAATGGAGCTGGCCATAGCCTGGCATTCAGCTCTAGAAGGCCAGGTGAGCACTGATTTGTATGTTTATTGCCAAGAAACACATATCGATCAGCTCTGACTCAATAAGGGTTCTGGGGTCTTGCCAAATGTACAACCTACTGGAGGCTACAAAATACCTAATGTGAGGAGGAAAGTTCAGTTTTCTAAATGTACAGGTGCATTTTGGGCATGATTTTTAGCTGGATCCACATGAGAAAGACTAGAGAAGCCAGAGGCACAGGTTACATTGAAACCTCTCATTAGGCAAACTACCTAAGAGTGGAGAAGAGATTTTCATATTACTTAAGGCAAGTAATCTATGATTCCAACTCTAAAATATGTCTACTGGAAGAATATTTTTCTCTGACCTCCTCTTGACTCACCTTTTCTCAGACTATTACCCAACAAAAATTTGAAACCTCAAACCACATTCTGATGTGTTCTTAGCTGTGGTATATGGGAGCATCTAACTTCAAAAGAGTATGGCTGTTATTCTTTCTTTTCACTTTTTCTTCATGCATGCAATACAGTTGTTGTGGTTTAAATGCTATATAGGTTTCCAATTAGGTTTTCAAATTTAATTCAGTTTTTACGGTATCTTCAATGAATCTGCAATAAAACTTTCAATATATCCACTCAGTATATAAAAAAATTATTAAAATAACTTTTACTAAGTGCACTTTTAGGAACTATAGGCCTGACCAAAGTCCACTGAAATCTAAGGGATTCTTTGCACTGATTTCAATAGGCTTTGGATCAGACCTTAAGTTCACTTTTCTTCCCCCTACAGTGTTGTTAAAGATTTCCTATATAAGTATTGGGGAAATACCAATAATACAGATGATAAAATCTTTATAAGTTCAACCTCCATAAGTGGAAGGCTCCACCTTTATTATGCGAAATAGGTAGGCCTTACCTTATGTGCAGTGGTACGCTGAACCATCACTCTGACTTCTTCACATTTTAACTGTCCATTAAAAAGAAACTAAGTGTTTAGTCCTTAGGGCCAGAAAAGAAAACTTTCAAAGTAAACTGATGAAGTGTTGACTAGAAAGACAAGCGATGGGCCTAATTCTCATTTATACCAAGGCCCTTTTACACTGGATGGGCAGTGTAAGGGACCTTAATGGGGATGTAAATTATATTTCCACCCATATTAAGCCCCTTTACACTGCCAGAAGAGTATAACGAGGCCCCGCTGTAGGTGAGACTCAGGTCCAGCATCTTTAAACGAGGTATAAGCTGTCTTCATTCCTGCCAATGGATGGGCAATTAACACTGAAGCTTATGAGTAATTTAAGTCCAAACTTTTACAACATGAAGCTGTCAATAGGGTTGCTTCCCCAGGGCTGGGCACCAGCACTCTGCTCTCAAACATCCAGGTGATTCTGCACCGTATTCCAGTCATAAGAGGCTCAGTTCTCCAGCTGAGTCCCAGATAGTTCACCCCTTCCAGAGTGTCAATGAACAGGGAAAGGGGAATACAAACAAATCACCCTATGACTGTGTTAAAGCTCTCTTCCTTCAGAGAGAGCTTGTCAAGCTCTGGCATCCAATGCTGTTCATAGCCAAAGTATAGAGGAATAGTCCCCTCAAAAGTAAGGTGGACCCATCTTCCCTCCATTCCTTTCTAGAGAGCTACCAGGGCAGCAGTTACCTGAGATGCTCCTGCCTTCTATCAACCCTCTCTTCAGCTATTGGGGTGGGGAAGGGAGCTCTGCTCTACCACTAAATGTGCTGGGTTTCCACTTTTAAACTTCTCCCTTATGGCCTGACACTTCTCACAGATATGGCACGGTGAGGCCAGCTGAGTCCACATTAGCTCATTAAACCAATATTGCCCAGTTGTGAGAGTTTTGTATCCAGTTACAGAGGCCCACATATTTGCATAGTTATTTGCAATTCTGCTATTGTGATGTATCCACAAATGGGACTCAATATCCATTTGCAGATGCAAATCTCTATTTGTGTAAAACACATACAGTGATTGTGTATGCAAAAGCAGAAGCACAAAAAATAATCACTATCTATTGCAAATCTGATCTTGTTTATCGCTGTAAATTATTTCACTGCATAACATTTTTGTAGCTACCTAAAGGGAAGTGAGGGTAGCCAAAGCCTCGAAGGAATGGAAGTGAAAAGTCTCTTTTTCTGTTGAAGCATAAGCTTTCGTGGGCATCCAATGAAGTGGGAATTAGTGCATGAAAGCTTATGCTTCAATACTTTTCTTAGTCTTTAAGTCGCCACAGGATTCTTTGTTGCTTCTGCAGATCCAGACTAACATGGCTACCTCTCTGATTCTTTTTCTGTTGTTAATTCTCACAGGAATTTTCTTGGAGTTCTCAGTGTTGCAGGAACTAGAAATTCCTGATCAACCAATTTCAGAAAGTGCAAACCCTGATGCCAGCACAGGCCAGAGGTAACTACACAAAGATAAACTGGCTGGTTTTGCACATCTCTAATCAGTTACAATTATTATGGGCAAAATTCCCCACAATGCAGAAGTCTCACTTAAGGCCTTATGGTAAAGGCTCGGCTGAGACTTAAGTGGTACTTTCATCCTTATACACCAGGGCTTCATTAGCCAAATAGAATAAGTACTTCGTATTATGTACCAGGCCTGGCTAAGAATATAATTTTGTAGGATAAATACATATGAGTAAATCATAATGATTTACATTGTTTTGTGTCTTACACTGTATTTCTTTGTTGTACCTCATTTATTTTTTGTTTTATGTACTTTGCCACAGGTGATGGCTTTTCACTTAAAATAAAACAAAGGTAAATTTTCTAAAGCACAACAAAAAATCTCAAATTAATACAAAACTAAATCTCTCTCCCAGTAACATCTTTTTAAGTGGAAGAAGAAAGCACTAAAAAGAAAGCAAAGCAGAAGTTTGCTATGTCTCACTAATAACCCAGAGACAGATTATGGTGTACTAAACTTCTTAAATTAGCAAATAAGCACGAAACCACGATATAAGAATATAGAATAATTGCTGTTATAGCTGGAATTTAAATGGATGAAACTAAAAGGGTGCTATGAATATTACTCTAATTACTTTTTAGATTATAATAGAAAATTATGTGCTTCTCCATTAAACTTTTAAATCAAGCCCTCTACGAGAACAGTATAGAATCAGTCCATCCCAGGGGGAGCGTAAAGGAAGCTACTTCTCTGAAGCACAATCTCTGTCCTGGCACATGAGAGGTTTATGTTTTGCACCTGCCTCTGCTGTATCCTTTCCTATCCACTTTTATCTACATTGTTCCCAGTAGGATAGCAGAAGCTAAATGTTTGTGTGATCTCCATGGTGAAAAAATTCACTAGTGTGCAGAGAGCCAGCACCAGGCTTCTGTACCACATCTTACATTAAAAATTGATGAAGTCTAACAGTGTGAGATACCAGGACAACTCCTTGCTATTAAAGCTTTGCTGAGAAGTGGGGAAAAGCTACCAGGTTTGTTTTGGGAATTATCAAATATTTGGATTAGGAAAGTGAGAAATTAGGACCTAATTCAATGTCCATTGACGTCAATACGTGTCTACCCATTGACTTCAATAGGCTTTCAAATAGGCCCACAATCAGTTCCTACTGTAGTGTTAAATAAATCATAATTATGGTGATATGCAAATATATTGACAAGGGACCATACTCGGTTTTAGATATACACATGCTGTTCCGATCAATGCCAATGACTCTTGTACACATAAATCCATCAAAAGGCTCATATCATCTAAGGTATTTAGGTGACTAATTGACATTGATTTCAAATATGACTGGACTTGGGCACCCAAATTATTACACTGGAAGTCCAATAGCATTTGCTATCGAAGATGTGTCCAGGCTTACCGCACATTCCAATTCAGGTATTCAATAGTTTCTTTGATACCAAGTAATACCTTTTGAAAATGTTAAAGTGCAGTCATGTACCCAGTTGGACACATGATTGCTGAGTCTACACATGCAACACAAGTATATTGTATTGATAATTAGCCCAACAGTTATTTCTGAGGACGCATTCTTGTTCGTCACCCAAAGGTTAAAAATAATCACACAAAAATCCAATGAATTCCAAGTGAGCGAATGTTTCATTTTCATGCTACATATTTTTCAATATTTTTAAGTTAATAGGGGAAAACCTCTATGATTTAATAATGAAAGGTCGTTTAACAAATGAATTCAAATTTAGATGTGTAAAGAACAAAAACAAACATTTTACTCAGAAAAGTATGTTTTTCTTTTAAATACTTCATTTCTTCACATATAATACTAACAATTTTAACCGATCTTTACAGTTATTTTATTTTTTAAACAAAATGTTCTTTCCACTCCATCCCAGATGGCAAGATATTGACTCAATACAAGGAACTTGGGAAGTTATACAAACAAGATTCTAGTCTGACAATCCATTATAAGTTGGCTAATATCCCTCTGCTGACAATAATCAAGGTTCTGCTAACTTTTTAGTTTTTTCCTTTTTCTTTCTTAGTTTTTGCTGAGTATATTTCATTCTGTTCAGCTAACTCGGCAGGTTTTCTTTTCTTTCTCTTGTTTTTAATAGGGCCCTTTCTTCCTTGCCTTTTAAAGGAAAAAAATTCTTTTTCAAATAAAGAGCTCAGAGATATTTTTTCTCTTGCAGATGGATTTATAGACAGGCTCATTATCAGGCTAGTTTCAATCACAATTTTCTCACTCCTCCCCCAATCCCAGTTTATAACTTCACCTCTCTTCTGAGCAATAACACACATATTAAGCAAGAGTGTTAGAGCCAAATGAAGAATAGTATGGTATGTAACTATGGGCAGGTAAATAATTAACACACATCCAGATGTTTAAGCTTGTCCCCAGGTGATATTTGATCTCAAGTCCTAAACCCAGGTTTCATCTGAACAGAGATGCCAGAGTTCTGGAGTCTTCCACATTCAGAGTCCTTGACCCTTGGAAAACATCCAAATAAAACAGTTCTGCTAATTCAGACTTCCTTATAGGCTTCTTTATAGGGACCTGAAATTACACTATAAATATGAAAGAGAAATTTTTTTGCAGAGGAGACCTCGGGAATCAATGTGTTGGCTCTGCCTCACCCGCCATCCTGAGGGGTCGACTGGAATCCCAGAGGTCACTCTAGAAACCAAACCTCATTCAGGGCAGTGCAGAGGATTAACAGGTGAGCCATTCATGGCGCTTAATTTGTGCCAGGGCTTGTAGGGCTGAGTCCCAGCACCTCGAGGCTTGGCAGTTCTTAGCCCCAGCAGCTCTGGGCTTACTGCATCAATTGTGTATGTAAAAAAGTTGCTTGAGTTCCAGCACCTCTTTCATTACAAATTAAGCACTGCCATTGACTCGCTCTGTTATTTTAGGCTGTGAAGAAAACATCACTATATAATGGCCATCTGATTACTTACTGGTCATTTTAAATAAATCTACTACATTTAACTAATTACTGAAGTATTTCCATTACTGTCTGCTTCCTCTCAGATCCAAAGGTAAATTGCACATTACATTTATTCTCATCCTATGTGTTTATAACTTCTACTGAGATCTGTAGACAGGAGTTACACATACATAGAGGGTGATATTTGCTCATGTGCAGAAGGCCAGCACAGAGCTTGTGTAGCAATAATTCCCATGTCAGCCTTCAACCTAGGCCATAAGTGGGACTTGTGTACTACATAGGCTTTGTGGGGAACCTGGGCTGAGAGGTGGGAATCAGCCAGACAGAGGAGAATTGGTAACCAGTGAAAAACAGGCTCCCTGAACACCTTCAAAACAGATTTTTTAAATGTATAATATAGTATACTTCAGGTGCTGCCTGCTGTATAGAATCTCTCTCTAGCATTATTAGGGAGTCGTCTGAATATCCCCCAAATATTTTTACTCCCTTCAGTATTTTAGTGACTGTAGTTAATCATAGCTTACAGTAATTTGTTCATTAGTATCAGACAGTTCTCACCTGTTCCTCTTCCTAACTGACTGTGAGAATTCCATTTGTTTATATATACTTAAAATAATGGTTCTTTAGCACAACTGCCTGCACTTTTTGTGATCAATATGGTTGGCGTATCATGAACCACATGTAAGGGGTCCTATTTCTGACAGTCAGCACATTACCACAGCCAATCCCAGTAATTTATTCAGACTGATGCACATCAACGTAATGTGCTGCATACTGCCTATGGAATGTAGAGCTTAGGAAGTTTTCACTGATCTGCAGAGTGCAGCCACTGCACCAAGGAGTAAGTCAAAAGTTATGCACAACACGCGGAATTTGGCCCTTTGACATGGACCCGTTGGAGCCTGTTTACTTCATTAAAGTAGGACTGAATGAATAAACTTCCTCTATTCAGCCACCATGGCAATCAAAGAGTTTCAAAAGGTCTTATAACATGAAGTTGTATAAAAGTGTTTAAGTGACTGAGAAGCCTAAGTCTCATTAAAACTTAATGACGTTTAGCAGGTGTTCAGTTAATCAACAATTATTTAAAAATACAACAACAACAACAAATTTCCAACAGCTTTGAAACTTCCCATTTTTCAGCACTGTCTAACAGGAAATGCAATCTTTCAGACTTACCTTACATTCCTCTGTCAAGCTTAATATATTTTAAAATAATACAATCATTCAGATTAGCTATTTTTAATTCCATAATTCAATACTGTAAACTACTGTGAACAACTGAAGAATTATCCTTGAAATTAGATGAAAAGATAGTACTGAAAATGCAAAAGTTTCAAGTATCTGGGTTCCAGAATCCAGGACAATGAAGGACAAAATTAGAGCTAGGATAATAAAATGCCAGGCTCAAATAGAGCTAGATAAGTGTGACAGGAAGATACCAGTAGAATTAAAAGGGAATGTCTTTAAAATGATGGTTCAGCCAGTTTTAGTTTAGGATGCTGAGTGTTGGGCAACAAAAAAGAAGCATAGGCAAAATTATCTGTTCCACAAAAATGTGAACGTTGAGATGGATGAGTGGTATAAGCAAGAAAGACCACATGAGGAATGCTGACGCAGAATGTTGGTGCAGCTCGGACAATTATGTGGGTAAGAGTGCAACACATCTAGATTGAAGGGAAAAGAAGTAGTGGTGGGATGTCCTAAAGAGGGCCATCCTTAGGCATAGGCAACATCTGCAGCTGTGTAGGCCACCTGAAACATTGGAGCAGGTGTATCGGACTACAAGAAGGGGGGTTAAAAAGATATTTTTGTTATCTAGCAATGAGGGACCAAAAAGGACCGCACTTTTTGTATCCAGGGCAGCTGGATCCTGGCTCTGGAGGCTGGTGACACTGAGAGGTTGCTGCAGGTGAGATGCACATCTGAGATTTTAGCCTGCTACAGTTATGTTGCTCTCATAAAACAAAAGTATAACACGCTTATATTTATAACCATATCTGTTTCCACTATCCTTACTCGGTATTACTTAACTTTCTAGCTCTGTTAACAAACTTCTGTTTTAGCATAAATAGATCTCAGTGCTGTAATATTTAGTCAAGTGTGAATTCTTAGTTGAATCAAATCACCAGTGTGTATGCTATCTCACTGACGATAGCAAAGTCTGTAATTTCTGTGAGTGTCCAGTAACAATGGCCGAATACTCACGGGCAACTCCAGTGCTCTTCCAGAGGGTACTAAGAATTATCTTCAAGGCAAACCGCTCTCTGGGGGTCCATTCTTTGAGAGAGGACCAGAAAGCACCACAATGATGTTCCAGCACTTTTTGCTACATGGAGAATGCCATCTTGAGAACACAGCATGCCCTCTCATGCACTGTACATGCAAGATCACAGTAAAATTGGTCAAGAATCAGAGGGGTAACCGTGTTAGTCTGGAATTGCAGAAGTGACAAAGAGTCCTGTGGCACCTTAAAGACTAACTAAAAGTATTAAAGCATAAGCTTTCGTGGGCTAATACCCACTTCATCGGATGCAATCCGATGAAGTGGGTATTAGTCCACGAAAGCTTATGCTTTAATACTTTTAGTTAGTCTTTAAGGTGCC